>CAXKWD010000008.1:31721031-32941865 GCA_964059195.1 Ectobius pallidus
CTCTATATACAGTATATAGAAGACGTTTTGCAGCGAGTTGCAGTAGCCTTGATAAAGACCACGGCAGATACCCGGAAGCCAAGAGGATTCTACTTTATTTTCGACTGGTTTTTTTTTTTTTTACATGTATGTGGGTACAATGCTGCATAAGGAACGTTGTACTTGGAGGCAACATATTCAATGATCCCAAAATGGCTTTCTCCATCACTCTCATTCCAGCTCCCCTAGTAGGTTTTTATAATATATTTATACACAAGCTGAAATAATGTCAATGGGCTTATAAATGAATAATAATCTTGGGATAGCTATATAAATATTTAAAAAGCTTTAGTTAATTTCCACATAAGCCTCATATTATCCAGGCAAAACGAATAAGTATCCACTATGCCCTGTTCACTTAGCCCAGGGTATTACAGCAGAATATTAATGCACTGAAATTGGGCTTTACTAATAAATTAATAACATAAAGAGTGAAATCTCAATAAAAAAACAAATTGTTTACACTTTATTATGAAAAGTATTTTTTTTTAGTGAAAGAAGCAAATATTGTCAAAACCAAACGTTTTACAGCTTGACTGGTCAAAACAAAATCATTGTAATTATGCAATAAATAATGTGGTAAGAGCTATTCCACAATACACTATGTCTTTGCCTAACATTTGAAGAATTTTTTCTTCATCCCTTAACATATTTATGTATTTAATATACAAAGCCCTATTTCACCATAAGGTACATTAGGGTTCTAGTTTTATCTCAATTACAATGTATAATTACCTGTTTTCTTGTATACTAGAATAGCCTGTTTTGCTAAAGTTTAAATAAAATTATTGTAAACTCTTAAATACACGAGAGTGGCTTGAAAAGTTCTCGGAATCACCACCAGAGGTCAGCGCTAGCACAACCAGGTTCCCACATAATGAGTCATCCTTTATGAGTAATCACGTGGCACGCCAGTGTTCTGGGTTGAGAGGTCCTGTGTGGATGCCTCGCTATTGTTGTTCCTGTGTAGTGATTTGTGAAGATGGAAAAAACCGAGATTCGAGCAGTGATAAAGTACTTAGTAAAGAAGAGTATGAAAGCAAATGAAATTCATGCTGAGTTTCAGAACACACTGGGGGATCTGCTCCTTCATATTCAACTGTTACCAAGTGGACAAACTAGTTTAATTTTGGTCGGGACAGCTTAGAAGATAATCTGCGTAGTGGTCGGCCAAGATGTGTCACTACCCCAGAAGTTAATTGCAAAAGAGCACAAAATGGTCTTGGTGGATCGCCGACTGAAAGTGTGAGAAATTGCTAATGCTGTAGGGATGTCAGCTGAACAGGAATATCACATTTTAACTGAGGAATTGGGTGTGAAAAAATTATCTGCGAGATGGGTGCCGCGACTGTTGACGCAGGATCAAAGACGCATCAGAGTGGATGTTTCTGAACAATGTTTGGCCCCATTTCAGAGAAACCAACAAGATTTTTTGCGATGGTTTGTGACCACAGATGAAACATGGATCCACTCCTATACCCCAGAGACAAAATAACAGTCAAAGCAGTGGAAACATGTTGATTCTCACACCATCAAAGAAAGCAAAGGCAGTACAGTTGGCTGGAAAGGTCATGGCATCAGTTCTTGGGATGCAAAAGGGATTCTGCTGATGATTATCTTCCCACTGGTCAAACAATTAATGGACAAAACTACGCTAACCTTCTGAACCAACTACAGCAAAAGATACGCAAAAAAAGGCCAGGTTTAGCAAAGAAGAAAGTCTTGTTTCATCAAGACAATTCACACACATGTCATTGCAATGGTGAAAATACATGAACTGACATACGAACTGTTACCACACCTGCCTTATTCGACTAATATGGCTTCATCACACTTCCACCTCTTCCCTAAGCTGAAAATTTTTCTTGGTGGACGGGATTCTCTTCAAACGAAGAACTGATAGCCGGAGTTGAAGAGTTTTTGCAGGCCTGGAGAAATTTCATTTTCGGGAAGGGATCAAGGCATTGGAACATCGCTGGACCAAATGCATTAGTCTATAGGGAGACTAAATTGAAAAATGAAAATAGTTTCAATGAGGTTGTGCTGACCTCTGGTGGTGATTCTGAGAACTTTTCAAACTATCCTCGTAGAACATATGAAATAGTGGAATTCTCTACAACAACAATCCTTGCTACAAATTTTTAAGAGTGGTTTACACCACAATAGTTTAAGTATCCTATTAACGAAAATCTTTCCCTTGCAAAGAGTGGGCAGTCAAAAAGTAGATGTTCTATGGTCTATTTTTCTTTACATATACATAAATATCCATTCTCTCTTATAATTTTAAACCTTACAAAGCATAAGAGCCAAAAATTCCATGACCTGACAAGAATTGAGTTAATATAAATTCCGGTTCAATTTTGCTTTGAAGTCAGGTTTCAATATTTGGAAAAAAATAAGTCTTTTGTAATTGTTCCTTTAACACTAGATAGCCACTGATTGTTCCACCTTGTCTTAATGTGATCCCACATCTTTCTTCGTGCATAAGAAGAAGGACAAAGAGAGTAGCTATAATTTAGATTCGAAACTGAGGTGGATTTGGCAGCAGCATCGGCTCTCTCGTTACCGGCAATTCCGTTATGACCTCTCACCCATGTTAAGCAAATATGTTGTGTGTATGATTGTAAAACATTCCTAATTTCCACTGCCATCGGATTTAGATTATCTCTATTATTTATACACATCAGTGCCATCTGAGAATCTCTATATATATAAAAGGCTTTGTCCTGACTGACTGACTGATTGACTGAATGACAGGAATCAACGTACAGCCTAAACTATAACAGGTAGAGACTTGGAATTTTGACAGTACCTTCGTTTCATAATGTAGGTGCTCACTAAGAAAGGATTTTGAAAAATTCTGATTCTAAATGCCAAAAATTAAATGTTTTTGAAAATACTTAATCCCTTTTTACATAGAATTATCAATTCCAAATCACAGAATATATTGTTGCCAAATGGTATATGATGGGCTTGGAAAAAACAATTGAAATGCACTTTTGACAAATAAGAGAAGTTATCAAAATAATTCATGTTATAAATAAATATTACAGAATGAAATCCACTAAAATAATGGAATCACATAACTTTCTCTACCCTGAACATAGAGAAAACAAAACGAGGTATGGTAATGTGTATATTATTATATTATATCGCAGGTTTTTGGAGAGAAAAGTATGAAGGCTTTATGGTAACATAAGAGTGGGAAATTTCACGCCTCGATATTACAATTTTATGTTACAGGAATTTCTGTTTCTTCTTATTTAAACCTCTACCAGGCTTGCTGTGCACTGTACAAGCGATGGGATGCAACATTCTAGATCCTCTATGAGCCATAAAAAACTATATCAAGCGTTTTCTGAGGGAATAGTTTGAGTGTAATAAGTCGTTCTTCCTATTTCAAATTATAAATGCCTATATAAGGACCTAGAATTTAAAAATGAAAATCCTTCATAAGCTAATTTTCAATTACAAAATACAAAACCCGGGCGACGCCGGGTCTTTTAAGCTAGTCACTTTATAAACAACATTTAGAATCATAAAGTTTGGCTTAGTCCCTTAATATAGTTGACACTGTTGTTGGTTTTATATCATTAACATGTGCCACATCAATCAGTTTCATTCCATCCTCAACTTTTGAAATGATTTCTACCTACTATTTGATGCTAAATTGCTTTCTTTTCTTTGTCTCCATTATCACAAATATACAATTCGTATAGTGTAGTGTGTAGTGTATTTATTTTTAATGCACACTTCACAAAAGTAATGTCCCTAGTTTTCAATATTTAGAAGGATATGAAGATTTAATTAAATTCTCTTGGAATGGGAAGACACAATGAAGTAGAACAATATTAATATATAATATCTCGAAGAACACTCACTACTTCCTTACTATTAATTAATTACTAATAACCCGTTTTCAAGAGATCCTCCCTCTCATTGTCAGCTAAGTCCAACTAGAAAATTTCTGTCTTGTACCACCTGATGAAGCTGTTGCATTTTTTACGAGTTTCCCAATTAGGCCTAACTTGTTCTCCCCTGGGATGTCGAAATTTCTATGTATCTGTATGTGGATCTTCTCTCATACAGTCAACTGAATTGGATGATGATGATTTTTCAGTACAGTTGCTTCCTTTACCAGGTCATATTTTTATATTTCCAATAGTTGACAAGAATCAAATTGAGAATGCAACAAAACTTCTTAACTTACAGGATGCTTCAATAAAACTTACAGTTGAAATTGTAACTAAAATAGTTTGCCATTTCTTGACCTAAAAGTTATCAGGAATCACCAACATCTTGAATTCGGTATCCATCAGAAAGAAACCAGTGTTGAAAATTACATAAAACAAGGTGGCTTCAACCCAACAGCACATAAATGTGCAATATTGAACAACTTAACCCATAGACTGGTTCACATCCTCCTCAGTAAGATAGAGTATGAAAAAGAATACCAACAAATAGTAAATACTGCAGCAACGAAGGTTTTCAATAAGGAGTTGATGGACAAGAAAATTGATTCAAGACACACAAAAACATAGAGCAATCACTACACTGAACCCTATAAATGAAAAAACCCATTTGGAAAAGATGACATATCACCCTTGGGCAAATCATAAATTTAACAAGATCTTCAAAGAACATAACATAACATAATACTTAAAAGTATGCTAAACTGAGGTACGTTACATCGAAATTAAACTGTGTGTACACAAATCATGGGCGTACGGTAAGGGGGGGTTGAAACCCCTCCCGAAATATCTGAAATATTTTGAAGATTATAAATCATAGTACGACATTAAACAAAACAAAAAACAAACAAAAAAACAAAAAACTCTGATTTGGTTGTTGCATATTTTAAAATGTCGTACATATCAAAGCATTATTTAAGATTTATCGTAATTTATTTAAGATTCAAATTTCAAAACCTCGTGGTGTTGATAGTTTCTCAGCTTAATAACAGTGATGTATTACTAGTAAACAAAAATCCCTTTGGAATCTGTCAAACGACCACTCGAATACTCCCGCCGAAATCCATCAACCTGTTTGTAAAGCCAACAGTAATCATGAGCTCATCACAAAATTATCATGAAGTAATCGGCATTAATCGAGCTTTCCCACGGTGGATTTACAGATGACTTTAAAAACATGCCCTATACACCATACAGTATTATGATGATTTTTTGAAAGAAAGTTTTTATTTATAGACTCTAGCTTAAACGGGAAATGGATAGAAATCTCAACAAAAACAGTTTCAAAGACTGAGCTGCATATTAATTTATTACAGTGTGTTAATTATCACAATACAACTGTTTAGTAATTTAAAAAAAGTAATAATTCACAATGTGCGCAAGGACATGGAGCTGAGACGACTTTAGATTGAACCCCTCCCGAACAAAATTTCACCGTACGCCCATGACACATATAACATGAATATTACGCATTAAAGTAATGGACACAATTGTTTCAGTGCTACTGATATGCATCTGAATACTTACAGTCTGCACAATGGAAAAAGCCATCTCTCGCATAGCACACTCACTTCACAAATGACTAAATGTATAGCCTGTAACGAGTTCACTATATTGTTACACCATCAAGCGTGTTTTCTGAAAAACTCATCTTAATCACTTTGCTGAGACCTTCCCTACATTATTTTATGTTTACATAGCAGCTGTGTTGTTGATATGGGCATTTGCAGTGCTCATTAGTCTCATTAGTCTCTATCATCATAGGATTTGTCAATTCCTTTCTGCTAGTGTCATTTAATTACACTTGCTTTGTGAACAAAGAACAATGTGACAAATAGAGTGCAAGTTGCCATATAAGTCACCTAGAAACTATACGAGGTATTACTAAAACAAGAAATGCAAGTCAATTTTACTCAAATGATCTAATGTAGGCTTGAGGTTCTTGAATGAACCCGAAATGGAGGTGAACATCTTCCAGTAAAACACATTTGATGTACCAAAAAATCTATTGTTCTTGGCTGAGTTTGACCTCATGGTCCTCAGGCTCAGACACCAACTATGTCACTGACATTTCCTATGATGAATAGTCATCCCAGGGGGAAAAATTGGTACAGCACTGGCTTAATATTTCAAAATATGAGAGTTTGATGCTGGTCTAAATGAAATAGGTGGACATTTATGTATGCGTAAATCCAACAGTCCCATATCTACAGATTTACAGGGATGTAAATATAACTCCTGTGGGACAAAATTCTGGCACATCTGCACAGCAGCAAAGTAAAAGTAAAGTGTTCCTTAAACGGGCCATTCAGACCCTAAGGGTTCCAGGAGGTTGAGGCTCCCAGATTTTAGATATTCGACACGTGAAGGTGTTAAGGTTGTCAGCCTTACGCATGGTTGGTTCATCAATTCGTCCATCACCTCACCTATTCCTGCTTCTATGAGCCAACAAATTGCTGGGTGTGCATACATTACTAAACGTTTTGATTACATTTCATGTTTATTATGGAATTAAAAAAAGGCTTTATAGGTGCATGTGCCTATGAAAACCATACATGCAATCCATAATCAAAAGGCTCACATTTTAACCCGTGATAGAGTGAAGAAAAGGGTTTATTTAATCTTAAACATGTCTTTATTTTTCACCTACACTTTTTTCTTTGTTTCAGTGCCTCAGTGTTAACTAATGAATCCACTCTATTTGATAGAACTGAACTACTTTTAGTATAATCTACAATCGCCCCAACATGTTCGCACCCTAATGCATAAAGATGATGTGAGTCATGTGTCTTTGGTGGTCCTCACAACAAAAGAAAAAGCTGTCAAACTATCCCACGGTGAAATAAACTTTAAACTTTACTTGGTGTTGAAATTATAGAATATTTCCTGGGCAATAACCATGTCATTATTTGGAAAAACTACAACTTTTTGGGTCTAATTCTCAAGGCAAAATCATCTTGAGAATGGAACCTAGGATTGGCCCAGAGTTTCTCCTAGTTAGTAGCCCCAGAAAATACTGTATTCCCCTTGTGATTTCTTGGTTATTTGTTATTCTCCTCAATGTGACCCACTTTATGTAAACTGTTAAAGTGTGCTTGGTGTCATCTGGTGTTTTGATGGGAATATATGTAGGCATATACCAGTCTTCATTTGTTAATGCAGTCTGCAGTGTTAAAAATGTGTCCTCTGCAGCTTCCTCACAAATATGTTAATGTTTATATGTTAGTAGTGTCTCAAGGAATCTCAATCCTAAGATTCTTCAGATGTTAATGTCATGCGAGATGACGACTGTGTTAAGAATAATCTGTGAAAGAATAAATAACATTTTAGTATATTGGCCTTTATCAGTCTAATTTGAATAAGACAATATTGAAACCTTATGTGCTACACAATGATAATGATAAAATATTTTACATCAGGACATAAAGGATATTTATTTTTGAAAGAATTATACCAAAATCAAAAGGACACCTGTTGTAAATGGAAGTCCATGTGGATGGGAAATTATTATAAATAGAAAATTCTACCTAGGTATAAAACCTATATCTTGCAACTACTGTGAAGTCTCAGTCTCCTTTGAGTTCAATGAATCAGAGGGACAAATGTGATGGGGGTAAAATTAGCAGCAAATGAAACATCCTCTCGCCATGGAGTACTTATTAATTCAAATCAGGGATGTAGTTTTATTAATAGTTATTGCATGAATATTACATTTTGATAGATGGAATTCTAGGATTTACTTAGAATGTTTTAAATATAAAATGAAAATCGAAATTATTATAGATTCAATTGAATCAATAATTTTAAAGGAAATCAATGCAAAAATAATAATAAATATAAATAATTTAAATAAGATAAAATGGTAAGGGGTTCTTATCTTCTACCAAGTAGAAGAACTGCAAATTTCCTTCTGTAAGATCATTAATGCCATTATTATCAGAAAGATTTCATACTACAATTGCTTTTTTACCTTGGTAAATTTCAGATAACAGTTTTGCAGATGTTCTTGCATTTTCAAAGGGGTGTCAGCTGAGATATTGTAGATCAAGGATTGGTGATGGAGGTCTATTGTGTTGGGGATGTCGGGAGGGTTTGAGTGTTTGTATCTACTGCTGAATCAAATAATGTGTAAGACTTGAATTTGGATTGGTTAGTTACAAGATCTGCAAGATCTCAGCTGAGCAAAACAGCTATCAGGGCATTTATAAAAGTAAATGCAAAAGCACTACAGAAGCTGCTTAATATAGTGATTTTAATATCACTAAAATAGTGCTAAAGTTGACAATGAAAATAAAATCATCAGTGCATTCATTAACTTAAGTTGAACACTGGGTTGTATACAATAATTTACTTTGATTATTTTGTGCACAACAAGTATAAGAATTTCAGATCTCTCATCAATTGTAACATTAATGATTTATAAACTTAAGTAGAATTCTAGGTTATACACAATATTATTTATTTAGATTATTTTGTGACAGACAGGGATGTAGTCAGATATGGGCAGACAGAAGAAGCAGACAAAGAAAGACAAAAGAAAATACAGACAGACACACACATGGACAGATACAGAGGAACAGACAAATGACAAAGGTGTACAAACAGATGTCGACACAACTCAAAACAAAACAAATGACCAGCTTCATGGGGTAGTGGTCAGAGATTCTATTAATCATGAGGTTCTGCATTTACCGGTACTTTTTGTCCAGTCATGGGATTTCACCTTACATACATAGAATCTCCATGGTGACATTAATTGCGTTAGCACGTAACAATCAGACACATCCTTGGCAAGTACACATTCATAAATCACACTCTCATTTATTCAAATAGCACATAGCTCATAAATGTGTCGCAGTTCGAGAAATTGACTGTATTTTTCAGGGGAATACCACAAACCCCAAGAGGGTTGTGAAAACACTGGGGAAAAAATGAACAACACACACATAACACACATATACATATGAAACACACATGATACATACACACATAACACACACATAGGCTACACACAAACACACTAAATCTCAGTCTCTAACTCTTTCTCTCACACATGCATGCAATCTCACACACATACATACAAATACACATAGGGACTACTTTTAATAGCTAGTTCTTTTTGGATGGACTAAGGGACCCTAAAGATTTTAAATATTCTAAATCTTTGGATCACAACATTCAATAGATTATTTTCCTTATTTACAGGACAAAACAATATCTAAATACAGGGCTTGCTAACTCAGTAGATGAATTAGGAGCCCTAGTGTTATTTACAAATTTGAGTATAGCAAAACTCAGTCTGCTACAATAGCTCTGACAGTATTGATCTGTACTAGATGTATGATGAGTTTATGATGTGACAGCACATTTTACAAATTATAGTGCCATTTTAATGGTGCTATATGGTTGCACAAAAAAGGAGCAAGAAGTAATTTGTTTGAAAAAATAAGCATTTTAAATAACTTATAGAATTAGCATAATTATGCCCAACAAGAGACAATCAACGAGAAAATCTGGTAGCATAAACAAGCCATTGTATACAAGGTTTGTTAGATAAGTATCCGACCTTATTTTTTTTCTCGAAACCCTGAAGGATTTGAATCAAGCCCGCTTGCATGAGCCGACCTTGAACCTTCGTGCGCATGTGTGAATTTTTTCCCGCCTGTCGATAGCGTCTGTTGCTGGCAAGCAGCATTTGAGTGAGGTAGTGTCTAGTGCTCTCGTCGTTTTTTCATTGTGACTCCTGGAATTTGGTTTCCGGGTCGCACCTGTACACCAGGACTCGTCACCACTCATTAAGGTGTTCATGAAGTCGGGGTCACTGTTTGTGGAGTCAAGCATGTCATGTGAGACTTCAACACGAAGTTCTTTATGCTCCGCCATCAGCAGCATCGGCATTGAATTTTGCCGCCACTCTCTTCATGGCCAAATCTTCGGTCATAGTTGAATGGGCTGAAAAAGTGCTGATGCTCACCTCTTCCGCAATTTCTCGGATACTCACACGACGGTCCCACATCACTACAGCGTCCACTTTGGCAATGATCTGGTCATTTCGGCATGTTGATGGCAGACCGGAGCATGGCTCGCTCTCCACCGATGTGCGTCCGTCTTTAACCGGTTGTACCACTCCTTAATCTGTGTGATGCCCATAGCATCGTCACCGAAAACTGTCTGAATTTTACGAATGGTTTCCACCTGGCTATCGCCCAATTTCAGGCAAAATTTAATGCAATAGCGCTGCTCCAGACGTTCCGTCATTTTCCTAACAATGAGGAAACGACGAGAGCACTAAACACTACATCACTCAAATGCTGATTGTCAGCAACAGACGCTATCTAAAGGTGGGAAAAAATTCATGCATGCGCATGAAGGTTCAAGGTCGGCTCATGCAAGCGTGCTTGATTTAAATCCATCAGGTTTTCGAAAAAAAAAATAAGGTCGGATACTTATCTAACAGACCTTGTATTCTAAATTTTGTGACATGACAAAAAATGCAGTTCCACCTTAAATGTTCACAATAATATTGTGAGCTTAAGATATGACAAAGTTTTATATTATAGTAAATAATTAAAACCATTATGTTGAAAAGCAGTTATTAAACCATTCACATGATTTAAACAAGTGACAATGAGAAAATCTGGTAGCATAAACAAGCCATTGTACATTCTATATTTTTTGACATGACAAAAATACAGAGCCAACTTAATAATCGTCCAGAATAATATTGTGAGCTTAAGATATGGCAACTTTATATATTTTAGTAAATAATTAAAACCCATACGGTATATGTTGAAAAACAGTTATTAAACCATTCACATGATTTCATAAATACTATGCAGGAAAGTAGAATGGTTTTGCCGGTGACGTCAGAGGCGGATTGTGCGGATTGATGACGTCACTCCCGGTCAGCTGATCGTGACGTCACAAGTGGGCGTGGCTATAACCACGTGATTCAAAATGGCGTCGGTTCCGGTTCCTATTGCAAATGGCTGCGGTTCCGGTTCCTATTTCAAATGGCAGATCATGCGCGAAATTCAAAATTTGAAAATTAATAATATAAATGGCGCCCGTTCCGGTTCCTATTTCAAATGTCGGACAAAGCGCGAAATTCAAAATTTAGATATTCATAATTAAAATGGTCACGTTTCCGGCGCAAAATTCAAAATTTGGAAATTTATAATGAAAATGGCTACGTTTCCGGTTCCTATTTCAAATGGCGTAAGATGGGAGATTTAATACTAGATGGCGGTTGATTTGAAAATTGCAAAAGGTGGAAATTGGATATTACAATTGCAAATGGCGGATGGTGGGAAATTTAAAGTTTATATATTGGTAGATGACAGGTGGATTGTTTTATGACGTCACTTCTTACGTCACAGGCGGATTGAGCGGATTAGATCATATGACAGGTGGATTGTTTTATGACGTCACTTCTTACGTCACAGGCGGATTATGCGGATTGGGAGGAATGCTATGACCTATCTCAACAGTGGATTGTTTTATGACGTCACTTCTTACGTCATCAGAGGATTGGTAGGATTAGATCATGTGACAGGTGGATTGTTTTATGACGTCACTTCTTACGTCACAGGCGGATTATGCGGATTGGGAGGAATGCTATGACCTATCTCAACAGTGGATTGTTTTATGACGTCACTTCTTACGTCATCAGAGGATTGGTAGGATTAGATCATGTGACAGGTGGAATGTTTTATGACGTCACTTCTTATACGTTACAAGTTGATTGATAAAGTTGGGAAAATTTAAAGTTTATATATTAGTACATGGCAGGTGTATAGCTTACGTCATAATTCAACATGGCGGCATCGCTTACGTCACAAGAGGATTGGTAGGATTAGATCATGTGACAGGTGGAATGATTTATGACGTCACAGCAGATTTCAACTTTATGTCTTTTTTGCAGGAAGTATTACTATACGTTCCCACGCTTCGTCACGTACGTCAGAACAACGCATAAATGCAACGTTATATTTCAACATACAAGTTTTCAGTAAGACGATTATTTTTCTAAAACATAGCGACTTAGCCTATAGTAAATGTGGTCGTTGCGTAAGGCTGACAACCATGCCGACAATCTGGACCTCCTAATTTATTATCAGACGCAGTTGGAAATGTAGAGAAGCGTTATTTTATTCCTTCAAGTATTTTTATAAATATGGTAGCCATCGTCTTAAAACTATATTTTGTCATAAGATGATAATCCTAGCCCAGGGGGGTTAACTCAGCTTCTGGCTTACAAGTTAAATCAATAGATTTTACTATTAATCTTCAAACCCCCCAGTATAATGTTGGAATAATATTATGTTAATAATTACAGGTTTTTTATAATGCCGATACAGAAAGCCAGTGAATGTTTTAATCATATGCGTGCAGAGATTTGCTTAGGTAGCAGTTGTATCATCTCGCTCTCCATGCATGTTATCTCTCTTACTATGCAGCGGTAATATAACGCTGTACGCTTATCGCTATCTTACAACTTCATTCATTGAGACTTCCTTTTAAATCCCAACTCTAACATATTATAAAGTCGCAGGCTAGTACCTTTAAATATTAAATCCTAAACATAGTCTATGTCTTATGTATTATTAGTCAACAGTATTTTTATTGCTGTATATTAAAAACTTATATTGTAATATTCCAACGCTGAGTGGTTCTGAGTTCGATTCCCGGTCAGTAAAGGCATATTCAGCTTATATACACATTGCAGGAAAATGAATATAGTGTTTCAGAAAAGCGCTGATAAGAAATAAATATCAAATATCTGCTAATTTCACCGGAAATGATTATATTTCGCATACGTTATCGATTTAATGTGTGAATTCACGAACGTGTGGATGAAAAGCGAAATATCTAATTACTGCTGACTTCATCACTTTTAAACTTTAGCGTATATTTACCAGGTCGTGAGGCTAGAACTTTTTGCATCGTCAGCATTTTTTTAAACTCCAATCATTCCATTGGTGTAAAATATATTTGTCCTGTTGCGAGCCTATTTCAAAGCATCATTATATAAACCAAGAACACGCATCGATAGTCTTAATCATACTTGTATATGTAACGATTGTGAATATTCTCATTCTATAAAACTTCGCCATGGCACCTAACCATAACAACCATCACTTGTACGATCAGGTGTTTATCATACCCGATGAGGAACCACCAGCACTACCAACGCAGCCTAACCCTCCAGAGTTCTTCAACATTAAGTTGTACAACGTAGAGGGACATCACACCGCTGATTTAGAGTTTGGTGTGGTTTCGGTAACAATCTACAGCGTGGACCACAGCCCCGAGACATCTGTACTTCTACCATGTGGGAACACTCATTTTGAGAGTGCAGGGGATGATGTGACACACATTCAGGCCCATCACGATGAGGTCTGCGATGGACAACAACATTTTCACCGCTGTCGAACCACCAAAGATGGCTTCTTCAGCACATGGTCGTGGCGTTGCACCCAGAGCTGTCCTCTGTTCGAGAGGATCCAAAAAGCTGTAAGTACTAATATCATTACTCAATACATTTATTGTAAACCCGTTCTTACTATGTCCAGTTAAGTAGGAGTAAATGTTTGGATAAGTTTATAGTACGAGATGTTTTCAAATGACGTTATTAGCTCTTACCATAACTTTTTAAAATACATTATATATAGGCTTATATATTTTATATATTACGCTTATTATACAATTCCTGTTAAAATCTAAAAGTTAAACTGTTTTCTAAAGAATAACGAAGAATGAAATCCTCCTCAGGTAAAGTGTTTGTAAAAATGAAAAGAAAGTTACAACGTTTCTAACCTCACCCCCGAAGGATAAAAAACCCAAATATAATCTGATGTACGTGTAGAGGAAGTAAACAGTAAATTAATTATCTGTTCATACTTTCATAATAGTTCGATCTAGTTTTCATTATTTTTTTTATCTTTTTACTTATATTGACATTGTTCTTCATCACCATTATCATTACGGAAGAAGCTAACTAATTTTACATCTACATTTTAATTCAGTTCGTGAGAAGTATAACCTCGAAAAATCCTTCGGTTAGAAGTTTACTTGTACATTTTCCTATAGTAAAGATTACTCTCAGTTAAGAGATTTTTACCATCAGTTATCGCCTAACCAGATATTACAAAATCGAACTATCAATAAAGTAACCGTAAAAGTAGCCATAATTATTTTACTGGAGGTGGTAATAACGGTCCTTAATATCATAACATATTGCTTATAGTGTTTATATTTTTTTCAGATGACGGAAGCCTTCTTCCGCGATGACCACTGCAACCAGGGAACAAACTGTTCATCGGCCACTCACATTACAAAACAAAATATTGGTTCTTGTTTAAAAATGTAGTGATAGAAATAAATATCTAGTGAGAACAAAATTTGTGTCAGCCACAAGTAATTGAAACCAGAGCTATATTTCTATCCTGATATTATTTCTTCATACTTCCTTCTTGTTTCAAAAGTATTACTCTTTACACATTTCCACCACTAAATCAATATTCTATGTCTTCTGAGGCATACTCGTTAATGTATTAAAGTCATAGAGTTTTATCTAATTTTCAACATGTATAAATTATTATCTTAACTTATTACTACTATTTTCCTTCATTTTTTTATTGTTATCACAAAATTTACATCCAAGTGAGGTACTCTTCACATTCCGCTTTTCCTATATTATATCACATGCTTTATTTATTTATTTATTCAAAATCTTAACATCAGTAGAGTAAGAAGTAAAATATGTATTATAAAGAAATCTTTTTCATTACAACTTCAACAGAATTTTTTCATCTCATAATGTATGCAAAAGTTCAGTCTCATCCTTAAATTATATTCCAAATTCATTTCCCTCATTACATAACCTTCCATCAAGATGATTATTTATTTATCAAGTCATCAAATATCAAAAAAGTTAAAAAATCTGTTTAATTAATTATAATCATTGAATTTTAGCTCATTTGTGACATCATATGTGAAATATTTTTCTTAGCTTCTGGTAATATGCACATTATATCTTATGTATCAAATGATTATGCAAATATCAGAGTCAAGAAAGTAACATACATCTTCTAGCATATAGAGAGTAAGTTTCACAACGCAAAACGTGCACGTGAGAAGGTGTTGATTAGTCAGCAAAGTATATCAGGATCCAAGTCTCTATACCGTACACCTTCATTAAGGAAAAAATATATCGCGTATAATTTTCATAATAAGCATTTATATTTTGCATGCTTTTTCCCTAACGTCCTGATTATAATATTCAATTAGATATAAGTTACCATAGCTATGTTATCAATACAATGTTGAGGTTCAGGTTTTACGTCTGCTTCATGTATGAAACTTGGAAATAAGACTTAGATAACGCATAAATTTCATAACCTGTTCATGTTTCGCGGCACCTAATAGTTATTGGTAATATTGTTTTAAATTTAAAGTCATTGTATCCGTTAGTCTTCACAATATTTCATTTTACTTTTTCGGTTATGTTCGTTCTATATATTACATTTTCTACTTTAGTTCTACTATTGAGGCTTCTTTGACAAAGGCAATTACTTACTTTATCTCATTATAACATATACTAAGAAACCTTATTTTTAGGTAGTAAAGAAGAGGAAGACCTAAATGAATGAATAAAACCAAAGTGATAAAAGCACAATCTTTTGTAAGTTATTTCATAACTGGATTTTCTCACGTTTGACAAAGTTCAGTTTTCCCTAACCTCTCCTATTCCTAATTCCTAGGATGAGGGACTGTGAAATAAAAAACACATCTCACGATTATAGAATTTTATTCATTTTATTACATTCATACTGGGATTTCATCCACAGCGTAAGTACATTAACATTTTACAATGTGCATTTCATATTAGACTCATTATGAAAAAGTCATTTGGTTTCACAGTCTCTTAATTCGTCAAGCTTTGGAACACTAAGATCGTTCATGTTTATAACAGATCTCTGCAAAAGTTTACAATGAAGAACATCTACGCTTTCAAGAACAGGCTTCAAATCATCGTAGTATAAGTATCCCTCTACCACAGAACTATATGGATGTAGGATTCGATGTGCTACAACTTTACATCTAGGTAAATGTGTTTATGCAGTCAGAGAACAAAATGTACAATTCTACCATCCACCGATGTAAACATGATAAAATCGCTTTTCTTAAGTAGAGAGTGGGAAGGTTTTTGATAGTACGACTCTTGCATTCCAGTTTATAAAGTATTCAATACGCTCCAGTCTTATTGTTTACGATCGAACCAATGTATGAAACTCTTACGTAATCGCAGTCATTCTATGATTTTTCTCCCCCGCAATACAGATATGATTTCTTGTATCTCGCTGTGATGAGAATAAATCCCTGCCGCAGATGAGGATACAAGTATACATAATCTATCAATGAGATCATTCGGATCATGCCAGCATTTATAGTCACATTTACGATTCGTATGTACTTCTCCTGTATGGTGCGACGAAGCCTCGTTGGAAGAGTCGAAATCCTGTTCTTCTTTTTCAACATCATCTTGTTCTTCCTCTTCTTCTTCTTCCTCTTCTTCTTCTTCCTTATCCTCTTCAGGAAATAATTTCGTAATGACTTGTAGATATTTGTGAGTATTATCTCTTCGAATGTTTTCGCTTTCGTCATAATTTACTTTGTGCGCGCTAGTTTCTTTCAAAATCTACTTATACATGGCTAAGTCATAACAGTCATATAAATGTTTATTAGGATTACTTTTCGTCAATAGTTCAAGTAACCCAGAACAAACGATATATCTCTTGTCACCAACATAGAGGTTATCATTTTTAATGGTAACGGGGAATTTACCAATGTTGAATACCTGCCTATCAGGATCCCATCTCATACCGTAAATATCATCATCATTATTTCTCGGTCTATGTTGAACGAGTTTCTGGACATAAGGCGCTGACACTTGACCGTAGACATTTTCTAACAGGTATTTATATTGCTTCTGCAGAGTTTGATCAGAGGAGTAAACAGATTCGTATTCCATCTCCGACTCTTCAGATTCTTCTTTACAGATGTTCAGGGGGAGAGTTATCGGGTTTATTATTTCAACAATTTTTTGTTTGGATTGAAGATTGGATTTTTTTAGCGCTAAATATTTAGTCCGCATAGATTTAACATGCTCCACATCATCCGATGATATACGTTTATTTTGTACTCGTGGGATGAGTTTATGTACCATTATCAGATGCCTCCTATGACCCGAAGTATTATGATCTTTCATTTTTATTTCAGCTTTCTTATGCTTTAACCTATCACAAAGTTTACACACACCATATGGTTGCTCACTTCCATCGAGTAACTCGAAAAAATCATCATATTTACTGTTTAACAGTCTCGATCGGGAGCATTCACCATCAGTACTTTGATCAGAAATGATCCCGTCACTCATTTCGTAACCTCACCCTCACAGCTTCAAGGATGAAATACAACTATCTCTATTTAACATGCGGCAACTATTTATTAAGTCTCGTTTCGTTTTCGTCTAGTTCTCGTCTCGTATCGTTTCGTTCTCGTTTAGTTCTCGTTTCATCTCGTTCTCGTATCGTTTCGTTTTCGTTTAGTTCTCGTCTCGTCTCGTTCTGGGTTTATTTCTCTGTATATTTAGTTTTCATCTAGTTCTAGTTCTCGTATCGTTTAGTTCTCGTTTCATCTCGTTCTCGTAACGTTTCGTTCTCGTTTAGTTTTCGTCTCGTCTCGTTCTGGGTTTATTTCTCTGTATATTTAGTTTTCATCTAGTTCTCGTTCTCGTATCGTTTCGTTATCGTCTCGCTTCGTTCTCGTCTCGTTTCGTTCTCGTCTAGTTCTCGGTTTATTTCTCTGTATAATTCTCGTTTTTGGTACACTTCTCGGTATAGATCTTAAAGAACTGATCTTATGCATTTACCACAAGAACTAGAACAAGAACAACATCACCATTATAGTCATGTCTGCTTAAGGATTTGGAATGATGTGATACATATTATAACGAGAAACTATATAAAACAGATGGCTAAAGTTTGCATACTCTAAAATTTCATAATTCATCACTAAGAATATTCTATCTGATTAAGACATGTACGTATGGAAAATAAAAAACATGTACATTTGTTTGTATCTTTTCTTTTTATTGTATCCATCACCCATTATTCACAACTCAACTTATAGTGTGAGACATTATATCACAGCTTTGGTTAGGTTAGGATAGGTTAGGTTAGCATAGTAAGTGTATTAGTAAGTGTTTATTACAATCATTAACTTTTTACAAATTCCAATGCAAACAGTCGCATGGGTCCGCATGGACCGTCCATGCTTACGCAAAAACACACACAAAAAAAAAAAAAGAACAAATAATATAAATTCAAAATAACACAAACAAACTAAATCTATTCCTCACCCTCCACACCCGCTCTCCAATTCGTCGCTTTTTCAAACCTGAGCTGTCTCGCCTTCATTAAAAACTTCCCAATGCCTTCCTCAACGTTTTTTCCCGTCAGTAACTCCAAACATTTCCGTTGATCCCTATTTGATTCCATAAAAGATAATGGTAAATATTTTCCCCTCCAATTTTCCAAACCTTCACAATTCGCCAAAATATGAAACCATGATTCTTCCCCCTTACATAATGGACAAACTCTCATTCCGTTTTCATCTATGACCTTAATCATTCTCCACGCACCGAGTCTAATCCAAGCGAGGCCTAGTTTACTGACTTTAGATCCTTTTCGTATGTAGTGTTCCTTCCCCCACTCCAATTTTAACTGCGATTGTAATTCAAGTGAAACCATAGTCTGACATTGTGCATTTGTCTGTTGTCTATCAATATCCTTCAAACGGTTCTTAACCTTCCTCCACACACTTCTCCTATTTCCCTGCCCATCCATCCAAACATATCCCATCCCAATTGTTTCTAATCCCTTTCTTAATTTGGAAGCCCATGTATTTCCTCCTATTCTTAGCTGTTCTTGATAACATATTGCTCTAATTAGAGACTGATCCCCCAGCATAAGTTGTAACCAATATTTCACCGCCCTAATTTTACACTCTATAGTCTCACTATGCGCTCCAAACTCTCTCATAATGCCACAATTTGCAGTACCCCTCCCTACCCCCAAAATCCCTTTCAAAAAACGCGTCCTGACCTGATCTAGATTCCCTGTTTCTTCCCAACCCCATATCTCAGCCCCATAAGTCATCGTCGATCTCACTATTGCCCCGTACAGAGTTTCCATAACACCTATTGGCATGTCTGGAATTTTACTACGTATCCGAAGAGTTTCAGCTGATTTCAGTCCCGCTTTATGTTTCGTCACCTCAATGTGCTTTGCCCATCGTCCGTTCATAGTAAGCGTCAATCCTAAATACACGAAGTTCTTCACGTTATCCAAAGATTGTCCCGCATACGTCCAAGTCTCTTCCCTGCTATAAACTGATCCGTTCTTAAAGGTCATAGTCTTAGTCTTTTTTGTATTAACAGTAAGTGACCATTCCTCGCAGTAAGTTTGAAGCCTGTCTAGTCCCAGTTGTAGTCCGTGAATCGTCGTTGAGCATAACACCATGTCATCTGCGTATAAAAGCACAGGAACATGTACATTCCCCACCTCAGGTGCTTCCATATGTATCTGTCCCATTACATCAACAATATCGTCTATAAACATATTAAATAATAAAGGAGACAAAATACAACCCTGCCTCACCCCCATCTTGCTGACAAAACTTTCCGATACCCTTCAGGATGATATTTTAAAATTATTTCTACATTAATGAAAATTCTAAGTTAGGTTAGGTAGGTTATGTTGGGTTAGGTTATGTTAGGTTAGGTTAGGTTATGTTATGTTAGGTTAGGTTAGCAGGATATTTTAAAATCATTTCTACATTGATAGAAAGGCTAAGTTCCTTGGCACATTTTATCAATGTTTCTGAAATAATTTTAAAATATCATCCTGCTAACCTAACCTAACATAACATAACCTAACCTAACATAACCTAACCCAACATAACCTACCTAACCTAACTTAGAATTTTCATTAATGTAGAAATAATTTTAAAATATCATCCTGCTAACCTAACCTATGCTAACCTAACCTATCCTAACCTAACCAAAGCTGTGATATAATATGTCTCACACTGTAAGTTGAGTTGTGAATAATGGGTGATGGATACAATAAAAAGAAAAGATACAAACAAATGTACATGTTTTTTATTTTCCATACGTACATGTCTTAATCAGATAGAATATTCTTAGTGATGAATTATGAAATTTTAGAGTATGCAAACTTTAGCCATCTGTTTTATATAGTTTCTCGTTATAATATGTATCACATCATTCCAAATCCTTAAGCAGACATGACTATAATGGTGATGTTGTTCTTGTTCTAGTTCTTGTGGTAAATGCATAAGATCAGTTCTTTAAGATCTATACCGAGAAGTGTACCAAAAACGAGAATTATACAGAGAAATAAACCGAGAACTAGACGAGAACGAAACGAGACGAGAACGAAGCGAGACGATAACGAAACGATACGAGAACGAGAACTAGATGAAAACTAAATATACAGAGAAATAAACCCAGAACGAGACGAGACGAAAACTAAACGAGAACGAAACGTTACGAGAACGAGATGAAACGAGAACTAAACGATACGAGAACTAGAACTAGATGAAAACTAAATATACAGAGAAATAAACCCAGAACGAGACGAGACGAGAACTAAACGAAAACGAAACGATACGAGAACGAGATGAAACGAGAACTAAACGAGAACGAAACGATACGAGAACTAGACGAAAACGAAACGAGACTTAATAAATAGTTGCCGCATGTTAAATAGAGATAGTTGTATTTCATCCTTGAAGCTGTGAGGGTGAGGTTACGAAATGAGTGACGGGATCATTTCTGATCAAAGTACTGATGGTGAATGCTCCCGATCGAGACTGTTAAACAGTAAATATGATGATTTTTTCGAGTTACTCGATGGAAGTGAGCAACCATATGGTGTGTGTAAACTTTGTGATAGGTTAAAGCATAAGAAAGCTGAAATAAAAATGAAAGATCATAATACTTCGGGTCATAGGAGGCATCTGATAATGGTACATAAACTCATCCCACGAGTACAAAATAAACGTATATCATCGGAAGATGTGGAGCATGTTAAATCTATGCGGACTAAATATTTAGCGCAAAAAAATCCAATCTTCAATCCAAACAAAAAATTGTTGAAATTATAAACCCGATAACTCTCCCCCTGAACATCTGTAAAGAAGAATCTGAAGAGTCGGAGATGGAATACGAATCTGTTTACTCCTCTGATCAAACTCTGCAGAAGCAATATAAATACCTGTTAGAAAATGTCTACGGTCAAGTGTCAGCGCCTTATGTCCAGAAACTCGTTCGACATAGACCGAGAAATAATGATGATGATATTTACGGTATGAGATGGGATCCTGATAGGCAGGTATTCAACATTGGTAAATTCCCCGTTACCATTAAAAATGATAACCTCTATGTTGGTGACAAGAGATATATCGTTTGTTCTGGGTTACTTGAACTATTGACGAAAAGTAATCCTAATAAACATTTATATGACTGTTATGACTTAGCCATGTATAAGGAGATTTTGAAAGAAACTAGCGCGCACAAAGTAAATTATGACGAAAGCGAAAACATTCAAAGAGATAATACTCACAAATATCTACAAGTCATTACGAAATTATTTCCTGAAGAGGATAAGGAAGAAGAAGAGGAAGAAGAAGAGGAAGAACAAGATGATGTTGAAAAAGAAGAACAAGATTTCGACTCTTCCAACGAGGCTTCGTCGCACCATACAGGAGAAGTACATACGAATCGTAAAAGTGACTATAAATGCTGGCATGATCCGAATGATCTCATTGATAGATTACGTATACTTGTATCCTCATCTGCGGCAGGGATTTATTCTCATCACAGCGAGATACAAGAAATCATATCTGTATTGCGGGGGAGAAAAATCATAGAATGACTGCGATTACGTAAGAGTTTCATACATTGGTTCGATCGTAAACAATAAGACTGGAGCGTATTGAATACTTTATAAACTGGAATGCAAGAGTCGTACTATCAAAAACCTTCCCACTCTCTACTTAAGAAAAGCGATTTTATCATGTTTACATCGGTGGATGGTAGAATTGTACATTTTGTTCTCTGACTGCATAAACACATTTACCTAGATGTAAAGTTGTAGCACATCGAATCCTACATCCATATAGTTTTGTGGTAGAGGGATACTTATACTACGATGATTTGAAGCCTGTTCTTGAAAGTGTAGATGTTCTTCATTGTAAACTTTTGCAGAGATCTGTTATAAACATGAACGATCTTAGTGTTCCAAAGCTTGACGAATTAAGAGACTGTGAAACCAAATGACTTTTTCATAATGAGTCTAATATGAAATGCACATTGTAAAATGTTAATGTACTTACGCTGTGGATGAAATCCCAGTATGAATGTAATAAAATGAATAAAATTCTATAATCGTGAGATGTGTTTTTTATTTCACAGTCCCTCATCCTAGGAATTAGGAATAGGAGAGGTTAGGGAAAACTGAACTTTGTCAAACGTGAGAAAATCCAGTTATGAAATAACTTACAAAAGATTGTGCTTTTATCACTTTGGTTTTATTCATTCATTTAGGTCTTCCTCTTCTTTACTACCTAAAAATAAGGTTTCTTAGTATATGTTATAATGAGATAAAGTAAGTAATTGCCTTTGTCAAAGAAGCCTCAATAGTAGAACTAAAGTAGAAAATGTAATATATAGAACGAACATAACCGAAAAAGTAAAATGAAATATTGTGAAGACTAACGGATACAATGACTTTAAATTTAAAACAATATTACCAATAACTATTAGGTGCCGCGAAACATGAACAGGTTATGAAATTTATGCGTTATCTAAGTCTTATTTCCAAGTTTCATACATGAAGCAGACGTAAAACCTGAACCTCAACATTGTATTGATAACATAGCTATGGTAACTTATATCTAATTGAATATTATAATCAGGACGTTAGGGAAAAAGCATGCAAAATATAAATGCTTATTATGAAAATTATACGCGATATATTTTTTCCTTAATGAAGGTGTACGGTATAGAGACTTGGATCCTGATATACTTTGCTGACTAATCAACACCTTCTCACGTGCACGTTTTGCGTTGTGAAACTTACTCTCTATATGCTAGAAGATGTATGTTACTTTCTTGACTCTGATATTTGCATAATCATTTGATACATAAGATATAATGTGCATATTACCAGAAGCTAAGAAAAATATTTCACATATGATGTCACAAATGAGCTAAAATTCAATGATTATAATTAATTAAACAGATTTTTTAACTTTTTTGATATTTGATGACTTGATAAATAAATAATCATCTTGATGGAAGGTTATGTAATGAGGGAAATGAATTTGGAATATAATTTAAGGATGAGACTGAACTTTTGCATACATTATGAGATGAAAAAATTCTGTTGAAGTTGTAATGAAAAAGATTTCTTTATAATACATATTTTACTTCTTACTCTACTGATGTTAAGATTTTGAATAAATAAATAAATAAAGCATGTGATATAATATAGGAAAAGCGGAATGTGAAGAGTACCTCACTTGGATGTAAATTTTGTGATAACAATAAAAAAATGAAGGAAAATAGTAGTAATAAGTTAAGATAATAATTTATACATGTTGAAAATTAGATAAAACTCTATGACTTTAATACATTAACGAGTATGCCTCAGAAGACATAGAATATTGATTTAGTGGTGGAAATGTGTAAAGAGTAATACTTTTGAAACAAGAAGGAAGTATGAAGAAATAATATCAGGATAGAAATATAGCTCTGGTTTCAATTACTTGTGGCTGACACAAATTTTGTTCTCACTAGATATTTATTTCTATCACTACATTTTTAAACAAGAACCAATATTTTGTTTTGTAATGTGAGTGGCCGATGAACAGTTTGTTCCCTGGTTGCAGTGGTCATCGCGGAAGAAGGCTTCCGTCATCTGAAAAAAATATAAACACTATAAGCAATATGTTATGATATTAAGGACCGTTATTACCACCTCCAGTAAAATAATTATGGCTACTTTTACGGTTACTTTATTGATAGTTCGATTTTGTAATATCTGGTTAGGCGATAACTGATGGTAAAAATCTCTTAACTGAGAGTAATCTTTACTATAGGAAAATGTACAAGTAAACTTCTAACCGAAGGATTTTTCGAGGTTATACTTCTCACGAACTGAATTAAAATGTAGATGTAAAATTAGTTAGCTTCTTCCGTAATGATAATGGTGATGAAGAACAATGTCAATATAAGTAAAAAGATAAAAAAAATAATGAAAACTAGATCGAACTATTATGAAAGTATGAACAGATAATTAATTTACTGTTTACTTCCTCTACACGTACATCAGATTATATTTGGGTTTTTTATCCTTCGGGGGTGAGGTTAGAAACGTTGTAACTTTCTTTTCATTTTTACAAACACTTTACCTGAGGAGGATTTCATTCTTCGTTATTCTTTAGAAAACAGTTTAACTTTTAGATTTTAACAGGAATTGTATAATAAGCGTAATATATAAAATATATAAGCCTATATATAATGTATTTTAAAAAGTTATGGTAAGAGCTAATAACGTCATTTGAAAACATCTCGTACTATAAACTTATCCAAACATTTACTTCTACTTAACTGGACATAGTAAGAACGGGTTTACAATAAATGTATTGAGTAATGATATTAGTACTTACAGCTTTTTGGATCCTCTCGAACAGAGGACAGCTCTGGGTGCAACGCCACGACCATGTGCTGAAGAAGCCATCTTTGGTGGTTCGACAGCGGTGAAAATGTTGTTGTCCATCGCAGACCTCATCGTGATGGGCCTGAATGTGTGTCACATCATCCCCTGCACTCTCAAAATGAGTGTTCCCACATGGTAGAAGTACAGATGTCTCGGGGCTGTGGTCCACGCTGTAGATTGTTACCGAAACCACACCAAACTCTAAATCAGCGGTGTGATGTCCCTCTACGTTGTACAACTTAATGTTGAAGAACTCTGGAGGGTTAGGCTGCGTTGGTAGTGCTGGTGGTTCCTCATCGGGTATGATAAACACCTGATCGTACAAGTGATGGTTGTTATGGTTAGGTGCCATGGCGAAGTTTTATAGAATGAGAATATTCACAATCGTTACATATACAAGTATGATTAAGACTATCGATGCGTGTTCTTGGTTTATATAATGATGCTTTGAAATAGGCTCGCAACAGGACAAATATATTTTACACCAATGGAATGATTGGAGTTTAAAAAAATGCTGACGATGCAAAAAGTTCTAGCCTCACGACCTGGTAAATATACGCTAAAGTTTAAAAGTGATGAAGTCAGCAGTAATTAGATATTTCGCTTTTCATCCACACGTTCGTGAATTCACACATTAAATCGATAACGTATGCGAAATATAATCATTTCCGGTGAAATTAGCAGATATTTGATATTTATTTCTTATCAGCGCTTTTCTGAAACACTATATTCATTTTCCTGCAATGTGTATATAAGCTGAATATGCCTTTACTGACCGGGAATCGAACTCAGAACCACTCAGCGTTGGAATATTACAATATAAGTTTTTAATATACAGCAATAAAAATACTGTTGACTAATAATACATAAGACATAGACTATGTTTAGGATTTAATATTTAAAGGTACTAGCCTGCGACTTTATAATATGTTAGAGTTGGGATTTAAAAGGAAGTCTCAATGAATGAAGTTGTAAGATAGCGATAAGCGTACAGCGTTATATTACCGCTGCATAGTAAGAGAGATAACATGCATGGAGAGCGAGATGATACAACTGCTACCTAAGCAAATCTCTGCACGCATATGATTAAAACATTCACTGGCTTTCTGTATCGGCATTATAAAAAACCTGTAATTATTAACATAATATTATTCCAACATTATACTGGGGGGTTTGAAGATTAATAGTAAAATCTATTGATTTAACTTGTAAGCCAGAAGCTGAGTTAACCCCCCTGGGCTAGGATTATCATCTTATGACAAAATATAGTTTTAAGACGATGGCTACCATATTTATAAAAATACTTGAAGGAATAAAATAACGCTTCTCTACATTTCCAACTGCGTCTGATAATAAATTAGGAGGTCCAGATTGTCGGCATGGTTGTCAGCCTTACGCAACGACCACATTTACTATAGGCTAAGTCGCTATGTTTTAGAAAAATAATCGTCTTACTGAAAACTTGTATGTTGAAATATAACGTTGCATTTATGCGTTGTTCTGACGTACGTGACGAAGCGTGGGAACGTATAGTAATACTTCCTGCAAAAAAGACATAAAGTTGAAATCTGCTGTGACGTCATAAATCATTCCACCTGTCACATGATCTAATCCTACCAATCCTCTTGTGACGTAAGCGATGCCGCCATGTTGAATTATGACGTAAGCTATACACCTGCCATGTACTAATATATAAACTTTAAATTTTCCCAACTTTATCAATCAACTTGTAACGTATAAGAAGTGACGTCATAAAACATTCCACCTGTCACATGATCTAATCCTACCAATCCTCTGATGACGTAAGAAGTGACGTCATAAAACAATCCACTGTTGAGATAGGTCATAGCATTCCTCCCAATCCGCATAATCCGCCTGTGACGTAAGAAGTGACGTCATAAAACAATCCACCTGTCACATGATCTAATCCTACCAATCCTCTGATGACGTAAGAAGTGACGTCATAAAACAATCCACTGTTGAGATAGGTCATAGCATTCCTCCCAATCCGCATAATCCGCCTGTGACGTAAGAAGTGACGTCATAAAACAATCCACCTGTCATATGATCTAATCCGCTCAATCCGCCTGTGACGTAAGAAGTGACGTCATAAAACAATCCACCTGTCATCTACCAATATATAAACTTTAAATTTCCCACCATCCGCCATTTGCAATTGTAATATCCAATTTCCACCTTTTGCAATTTTCAAATCAACCGCCATCTAGTATTAAATCTCCCATCTTACGCCATTTGAAATAGGAACCGGAAACGTAGCCATTTTCATTATAAATTTCCAAATTTTGAATTTTGCGCCGGAAACGTGACCATTTTAATTATGAATATCTAAATTTTGAATTTCGCGCTTTGTCCGACATTTGAAATAGGAACCGGAACGGGCGCCATTTATATTATTAATTTTCAAATTTTGAATTTCGCGCATGATCCGCCATTTGAAATAGGAACCGGAACCGCAGCCATTTGCAATAGGAACCGGAACCGACGCCATTTTGAATCACGTGGTTATAGCCACGCCCACTTGTGACGTCACGATCAGCTGACCGGGAGTGACGTCATCAATCCGCAATCCGCACAATCCGCCTCTGACGTCACCGGCAAAACCATACTACTCAGGAAATAAATTCAAATTTTATAATAATAAAAATAAATAACTTAATTTTTATTATCAGTAAAATTATTACCTAAATTACTAGACCTGTAACGCTAATCATCTAACTTTCCAATATAAATTTGAACCTTATTTCCTTGACAATGTTGCGTGTAATAATATTTTTGATGTGCAGTGCATTCACCTTTCATAACAGCTGGCATCAAGGCAACTGGGAGGTCTGTCAGTGAAGCAGGAACTCCCAGTAAAACAGATGCAATATCGTGATTCAAGTTTTTATTATTACAGTTAAAATGAATATACATATTACCATACATCGTACGGTATTCTCTATGTTCAGGGAAGAGAAAGTTATGTGACTGCATCACATTGTGCATTATTTTCGTGGATTTCATCTTCAATATTTATTTACAGCAATGAATTATATCGATAGCTTCTCTAATTTGTCCAAACCCACCTGAGACCAATGCCAACAATACACTGTTGTCATGTGAACTGTGATTTGGATTTGATAATTTTGTGTAAAAAGGGATTAAGTATTCTCAAAAACATTTGATTTCTGGCATTTAAAATCATATATTTTTCAAAATTCTTTCCTAGTGAGCACTTACATTATGAAACGAAGGTACTGTCAAAATTCCATCCTACCTAACCTATTATAGTTTATTCTCTGTCAGCAATTAGTTAAGTCAGTCAGTCAGTTAGGACAAAGCCTCTTATACATATATATATATATATAAGATTATGGCCTACTTTAAATAATCATGTTGTCATGTGAACTGTGATTTGGATTTGATAATTTTGTGTAAAAAGGGATTAAGTATTCTCAAAAACATTTGATGTTTGGTATTTAAAATCATATATTTTTCAAAATTCCATCCTACCTAACCTATTATAGTTTATTCTCTATCAGCAATTAGTTAAGTCAGTCAGTCAGTCAGTCAGTCAGGACAAAGCCTCTTATATATATATATATAGAGAGAGAGAGAGAGAGAGAGAGAGAGAGAGAGAAGATTATGGCCTACTTTAAGTAATCATGACCCACTACATGCAGTTTGCATAGCTAAGCAGTGATGGGAAAATTACCAAAAAATAGTAATTGGGCTGAATTACAATTACTTGAGAAACATTTTACTTAATTACAATAACAAATTACTTTTTGAAAAAGTAATCAGTAAAATTACAATTACAATTACAATTACTTTACAAAATGGCAGTACCTAAAAATTCCTTCATTTTGGAGGGCACAAAAAAGTAATCAGTAAAATTACTATTACAATTACTTTACAAAATGGCAGTACCTATATTTTTTCTTTTTGGGGGCACAAGGGCATAAACTACACTGAAAAACAAAAAAATAGAATCGGAGGATATCTTGGTATCTAACACTTGTTCTAAGACAATTGAAACATGCTGATTCAGAATATGCAAACCATTTGTCTCTATCACCCATGGTTTTTTTAATATACATCTTCAACTATTTATATATCATTAGAACACTTACTGATAAAGAGAGCACTAATGAGCATGACGTTAGCTAAGAAAATAGTGCGATTGAGTCACAGGACACATATTCTGTACATAAATATTTAGTTAAAGGCATAAGACACATATAAAATACAAGCAATTTGCTATACTTTCTTAATCTAAGCTGTGTTTGGTTTGACTTTCTTGACTGTAGACTTGCGTTTGTGATGAGCATTTGGCATGTCACGCTGAAGCGTCTAGCAGTAGTCAGCCAACATTGCTTCAATCCATCGACCCTGATACCGTGACTCCATCACTGAGATGTCCTGATGAAAACGTTCACCATGTTCCTCACTGACTGAACCTAGGTTCTCGGGAAGAAGTCAAGATGTGAATCAAGGAGATGAATTTTGAGGGACATGTTACAACCCCGCTGTTTGTATACACTAATGCACTTCTTCACAACATTCACATAGTCACCAGATTTATAATTTCCAAGGAAATTGGCCACGACTGATTTCAATGCTACCCATGCATGTCTTTCCAGTAGCATTCAGTAAATCCTGGAAGTATCCGTCAGCAAATATATTTCTTATTTGTGGACCTATGAACACACCTTCTATCGCTTTTGCATAACTCAACTCCGGAAACTTGTTGCACAAGTACCGAAAAGCATCTGAATCGTCTAGTGCCTTCACGAAATTCTTCATGAGCCCCAGCGTGATGTGAAGCGGTGGCATGATAACTTTGTCACGGTCAATCAACGGTACACGAAGGACATTTTTATTTCCTGGCTGCACTCTGTCTCTGATCGGCCAATTTTTCTTTATGTAGTAGTGTTTTCTATCTCTGCTGTCCCATTCGCAGATAAAACAGCAGTAATTGGTGTATCCCATCTGCATTCCCATGAGAATAGTGATAACTTTTAAATACACTATTTATACTCGTGATAGCGTATTTTTTTCAAGAACTAACGACATGGATTCGCGATATCGAAAATATTTTGATATATTACATTAAGTATAACTGGTTTCACAAATGACACAACAATGTAGGCCTATGAGGTTGCATGAAAAATTACTAAAAACTAAATAAAGATTTTGAAGAATGGTGTTCAATGAAAATTATTTTTTGTTGATATCTTCAAAACCTGACGTGATAGAGCAAAACGGTTTCCAGAACTGAAATCAGCATAAAAAACTGCATTAGAAAAGGTATACAGCATGTCAGATATCTACAGCTTGTTTATCAGTGAGCTATCGGGCCATTCAGTGATAAAGCAGCTTGGGACGTTACCAAGTCTCAAATTATTATTAATGAACAAACAAAACAAAAACACATCAACACCAATATTTCCAGACACAATAAATAACTTTTGTTAATATTACCTCCAATTTGGATATTAATTGCAAAAAAATTAAAATGATGAAGATATAGCAAGTGAGAATGAGAAGCAACTTTCAAAATATACTTAATTAAGAAATGTTCTTACTGAAACATTTAACTGAAAAAAGTTATAAATGGGAAGAAAAACATATTTATTTATTTTCCCACGGCTTACAATATTATGCATAATCTTTAAACATCAAATAATGAAAATATACATAGTTACTCCAATGCCAATTTTAAAATGTCTGATGTTATTGCATACCGAACACCGTTCTGTCTGCGCATGATGCTTTCCGTGCGTTCCTTTTTAAACCGAATCTGTAAATCGCTTCAGCTTCACTGGGGTTAAAAGGAAGGCCATGACAGTTCATGTAGCAAAACCCATAAAGTGGCATTTACAACACGCATCGTAATATTGCAGTATCACAATAGATTAGATTTGATTAAAATTAGAAAAAGTCGAATACCGGGATCCAAAATCCTACTATCAGAATTATATGTGAATATCACCTTGTTGTAAATCACTGGTCCTCATACAGCATACGTGAATTTTCAATGCCAGAAGCAGTATTTTCAGCAGAGCCTCCTAATGCTCGCAGTCAGAGGCGTAACGAGGGGGGGAGGGGTTTGGTGGTTTGATTAAAAAAAATAAAATTGTACAATTTTTTTAAGTCTGTTTAAAAATTACTTAATACGAGTATAAAGCGTGGGAAGCTTAAAACTCGTTATTGTGCATCTTAATTTTTTTAATCCAGACACCCTGGATGTTATAACCCCCCATATGGTCGGCCTGGTTACGCCTATGCTCGCAGTGGCGGACGCAGGGGGGATACATCCCCCCCGAAATTTGAAAAAAGGTTATATATGTACCCTAAGTGGTCAGTTTTATAAACTAATTGTATATGTAAGTTAATTTTTTTTAGTATTCTTTATACCTAATCAAATCCCCCCCCCCCCGAAAAAATTCTGCGTCCGCCACTGAATGCTCTGCAATTAACTTTGAAGTTGAGGTTAGTTTGAGCTTAGTTTTATACTGTGGAACACATAACCTTCTTCTCAAAGAAAGGGATATAAATAAATTTTATAGGCTGAGAACAGCAATTTTCATTTCTTGAATACGTCTTGAAATAAATGGAAACCATACAGAAATCTAATTAAATGTAGTATCGCTCCCCGTAAATTTCTCTGGCTGTGGTCGCCATTGAAAAAAAAAATACATTCGACTTCCGCTCATCTCAGCTGATGTCGCGTTGCCACGTTTTTCCGCAGAAATGCTGACTTGCCATGTCGAATGTCGCCGTCGCGTCGCTGCTTAAATCGCTACAGTTTCGCTGCAGCAGCTAAAGTGTAAAAAAGAACGGCTGATAGTCCATGCAGCAAAACCCGTAAAGCCAGAACTGACATTGCTTCACCACTGCTGCACCGACCATACAGCGATGCTGGAACAACTGTAAAGCGCTTTACGTTCACTTTAAAAAGAATGCTAAATTCACCGCCGCTGCAGCGAGTAGAAGAAAGCAACATTGCCGAATTCACAATTCGATACTTTTCGATTACTAAAATGTAACGATTACTCAAATGTAACGATTACAATTTTATTTCCAGAAGTAAATTACGAGTAAAAATTACATTTTTTAAAAAGTAATGATTACAAGTAAATGGGACCAAAAAAGGAATCGTTACTGTAATTTGATTACTTTTACTCAATTTTTCCCATCACTGTAGCTAAGTAGCAGTAACTACTAATGTTCATCCAGTATTAACTTATAAGTACTAGTATAACATTATTCACTCAAAATTAAGTGAAAGCTGGTACTTGTAAGTAACTACTGAAAGTAATTAAGTTAGTACTAGTACTAATTACTAGTAGCAACTACTAAATTTTTATTCACTCCACCCAGTGTCTTGCCTGATATTTCCTTCGGTTCTTCTAACATGGGGGTTTGTTGCATACAATTTAAGTTCCCCCAAAATAAAAATCACATTATAATAGGCTCTACTAATCAACCTATCTTCATAAACTTCATCATTGAAATTTAAGAACTCATTAACTGTATGCATGAAAATAGATCCTGTTTCCATAACTTTGTTTGTAAGTTTTCTCCTGGTATCTTAGTACACAGCAGGTACACCTGGAAATTCTCGTAAAAATTTTATTCTACCTTCCCTACACGAATCTATTTTCACTTACAGCACATGGCTTTACGGAAATTACGAGAAGATGAAGAATTATTGATCCTTCCAGCAGACAAGGGGATTGCTGCGGTTGTACTCAACTCAGCATCCTATCACCAGAAGATCTTAGATTTATTGGCAGACCCCACTTATAAGAAAGTAGCCTGTGGCCTGACCAAAAGTATCATGAGCACAACTCAAGTCTTCTTCCCTGGAAGATTTGGTCACCACAATCGGCGGCGCTACCTAGATTGTATGGATTGCCAAAGATCCACAAAGAAGGTGCACCACTCAGTCCTATAGTCAGCACCATTGGATCGCCCACTTACAACTGGCCCAACATCTCACTGGACTTTTACAGCCATTTGTAGGCACCTGTGAATTCCATTTGAAGAATTCAATGGAGTTTGTTAAAATCCTGAAAAACCTCAGAATGGCCCCATCTGATCTTCTAGTCAGTTTCAACATAATTTCATTATTCACAAAGGTCTCGCTCATGGAAACCTCACAACTCCTGTATAAAAAATTTCCTCCTGACATTGTTGAACTATTCCACCATACTCTGAGCTCCACCTACTTCAGTTACAATGAAGAAATATATGAAAAACGGACGGCAAAGCTATGTGCTCACCCATTTCACCAGCACTGGCCAACTTCTTCATGTAAGGCTTCAAACACAAAGCCCTGGGACGAGCGATACTTCAACCCACACATTTCTATAGATATGTAGATGACACTTTTGTGATCTGGCCACATGGACAAGAACGTCTACTGGTGTTTCACAACATTTCAATAGTATCCATCAGAATATCCAATTTACCATGGAACTGGAGAAGGATGGCCGCCTATCATTCCTGGACATCTCTTTTTACAGGAAACAGGATGGTACTCTGAGACATGAAGTTTACAGAAAACCCATGCACATAGCTCTATATCTGAAAGCCAATAGCCATCATCACCCCTGACAAAAACGATCCGTCCCATCAGTCTTCTGACATGTGCCACCAGCATCTCTGACTCTAACAACTTACAAAGAGAGATTGACCATTTATTCACTACTCTACAGCAGAACAACTATAGCCACCAAGAAATCAGTAGAGTCCTCCATCACATCGCGGCCAAGAAAACCAGCACCCAACTGGACTCCAGCAGCACCTTAAGGAAAGCATACATCCCATACTGCAGCATCCTGTCCAGCAAGATAAGCAGAATTCTAAAAAAGAAGAACTTGAAGACTATACAACTGCCTCCCAAAAAAATTCTACAATTTTTACGGCCCGTGAAAGACCAACGAGGCCTATGGATTTCAGGAGAGATTGTAGGAACACAATGCAACATGAGGTTATTCTATCCAGAAAAATTCACTTTGGCAGAACATGCCATGGAAAATGACCATCCTGTCTGACAGAACCACAATGATGCACAGTTAAAAGGCTTACTGGGACCGCATCACAAAAGAGGCAATTGAAATCAAGTCCCATTTGAACAACTTCAACAGAGAAGGGGGACTCTTGCTCAGCAATCCCTGGGTTCCATTCCTGAAGCTGTATTAAGAACTAACACAGGCTGCCTCCAACAGAAGTAATGCTTCAGACCAACAGGCCCCAGTGGCTTCTATGTAAGTCTCACCTTTGGCCCTTGGAGCAATTATTTTTATTTTCTACTTTTACTTCTGTTATCCCCCCTTCAACCACTCTGGTTTTTTATCCATATTATTAACCATTATCTTCTTTATCCTGGAACACTGGTCCTGATTTGGACTGACTGCATTTTCAATTTTTTACAACCAATAAAAAAGAAAAATCCTTCATTCTGATTGACGGATGTACTCCAACCTCTTCCCACCAATCACAAAAATTTTATATTACTCCCAAATTATATATAAGCTCTCCCATCCGTAACTCCATTCTCATTTCCCTGAGGAAGGCTGCAGAGATGACAGTGGCTGAAAGCTTGAATGTTTTAGATCCCTTCACTCGGCTCATAGCCCATGAAACCATTATTAAAGGGGTACTGAACGAAAAATTTTACTTTATCTTAAAATAAAATACGATTCTCGCTAAGTGAAGAGTCGAAAACCGTTTCTTTTTATGTTCGCTCATTCTCATTCTGTGAGCAATTTAAATTATAATGTTGCAAGGCTGTGACGTCACGCGGCTAACGCGCTGCACCGTTAGCACTTTTAGTTTGACTTGCTCCGGTAATGTGTGAAAGGCGCCGGTCTTGTATTCCCTGTAATGTTTATTGTGTAGTGTAAGTGAAGATGCCTGCGTGCAGGGCTTACGGTTGTTCAAATAATTCTGGTGTCCATAGAAATGTTGGATACTATGCATTCCCTTATAAAAACAAGAACAGAGTTTGTACAACAAATGGGTTTCTTGCATGAAGCGTAAAGATTTTGTTCCAGCAAAAAATTCTAGAGTATGTGGAAAGCATTTTAAAGCAGATTTTTAATTAATCAGATATTTTAAAAATCAGAATATTCAAGGATGAAAAATTCAGGTGCCCTAGACCAAAAGACAATGCGGTACCTTCAGAGTTCTTAATAGGAAGTAAAGAAATTCCTTCTCCCAAGAAAAACTTTAAACAGAGGGAAATGTAGGAATTAATTGATAATTCAATAACTGATTCTAAACAAGAAAGAGAAGCTACACAAGTTTATGAATGTATGCATGTAGAATTGAAGACTGACACAGAAATACAGTGTGAGATAGGCACAGAAATTTATAGAGCTGCAAATTCTGTCTATATGAACTACATTGATGAACATGACACCTCGAATGAAAAGGATGAAGATTACGTCCCCGATGACATCACTAGTGAAGGAGAAGAAGATGGCATAGATAATATCAACTTGTCGGAAAAATATTCTTTTGTGTTTGTGTAAGTGCCCTTCTTACACTATTCAGTATATGCCATACATGTGGCGCTCCAGTTAATGAACGTAAAGTTGAAACGAGAAGAGTAATGTTACGAATAAAAACTCATTGTGTGAATGGGCATACATACGAGTGGTCTTCTGGAAGCATACATAGGTGGAAGTTTAAAAAGTAATGTGTTCATAGCCTCAGGAATGTACCTATGCGAATTAACATTTAATTATGTATCAGCTTTCTCAAATTCTATTAAGCTATTATTTGTTTCTGAATCATACTTCTATAGGCTTGTAAATAAATTTGTATTTCCTTCCATGCACAAAACGTGGTTAAAAGAAAAAGAAGCTAACTATGTAGATGCTATGAGTGATTTAAATTTATGTTTATGTGGAGATGGACAATATGACTCCCCTGGTTTCTCTGCCAAGTATTTGACGTATTCCATTATGAATTTAGCAACGAATAAAATACTAGATTTTGTAATTGTACAAAGAGGAACTGTAGCTGGTGACATTGAAAGAGCTGCTTGTGAAAAGATAATAAGCACAATGAATGAGAAACTCCCTATTAAATTGTTCCTAACGGACAGACACACAGGCATTAGAGCTTTAATGAAAAACAAATTTTCACACATACACCATGAATTTGATGTTTGGCACCTTCCTAAATCTCTAATGAAAAATAATAATAATTTTCCGAATTCCTCCGTCATTCATGAATGGAAACAATCAATTTATAATCATTTATGGTGGGCATCGTCTATGTGTGAGAATGACAGTTTACTGCCAAAGGAGAAATTTATCTCAATTCTCAATCACATTGTTAACATTCATAGTTGGGAAGGTAATTAGAAATACCATTCATGTGCTCACGACGTGCTAAGCGCTGATAAAATTAAAAATACTAAATGGCACAGTAAGCATTCGAAAGACTACCATGACCTATATAAAATCATTATGAACACCAGATTTTCAAATTATATTATGCATCTCAATAATTTTTGTCCCTGCCATTGAATCCTATCATAGCGAACGTCTTAAATATGTACCAAAAAGAACCCATTTTTCATTTGAAGGCATGTATTTATGGTCAATGATAACAGCTCTTGACCACAACTTCCATCAAGGAAAAAGAGTCGTGGGCGGCTCAGTGGAATTTTCTAAATCTTGTGGAGATTCTGTTTATAAGAGAAAGTACGACATGAAAACATTTGAGTGGAGGCAAAATCTTGTAAGGAAAACTGTCAATGATGTTAATGAACACACATCTCTAAAACGGATACTCAACAATAAAGAGTGCAACAATGAAACTAATATGTTGTGTTGGGGCTGTTCCATGTGTAATGCGCCATGTCCAGACCCGAGCTAGCCAGGTGATGTCACGAGCGCTGCTATAGAGCGCTACAACTCGGAAACGGTAAGTTGGATCGAGTTTTTATTTTCGCCATAGTAATATACAATCAGAGCTCTTACTCATTTGTAAATAAAATATATATGTAATTTTTTAGTTCAGTTCCCCTTTAATAATCAGTGCTGAGAATGACTCAAGTATAAAGTAATATAGGAAATGGTTGTTAATGAAACCTATTGACTTCATTAGGTAAAGAAGGAATTTTCCAAAAAATTACCAATTGCACAGTGACTTTTGAAAATGTAAATGATGGAAGCTATTTATATTATAATACCCTATTTATTATTCTGACATTAAAAATTAAACTAGGAAAAAAGAGATAATGCTTGGACTGGAGGTGAGATGGTGGTGACTTGGTAGTTATCACATGTCTCAAAGGCCAAAGGTTGGCCACTCCAGTTCTAGAGAATGTGATGGTAAATAATGTTTAACATAGTGAAGCAATTCCCAAGCAAGCTGTTTAAGTGTAAGTAAAAATATATTGGTATTATTTTGAGAAACTTCCCCCATTAGGAGGCTGCCATGACGACAAAGTATAACAATGATCAATAGAAACATAGTACATGACAAAATAAAAATTCACATAAAACACATTAATGGACACACACATTCGATGCATAAACATAATATTATTATATATATATATGAATAAATAAATAAATTCAACTGGTATAGAGATGGTTACGAAGGATTGCTATTGAACCACGTATTGCAGATATGGCCATATCTTGAAGACGTATCCTTTTAAGGCCAAAGGAATCCCAGACCTGGACGAGGTGTTGTGGAATTGTACCTCGTGCACCGATCATCAGCCCATGGACAGAGATACGTTCTAGTTTGTATTTAGTCTTATAGACATCAATGGTTGGTTCATATATTGATTTCTTCTCGGCATCAACTTCTTCGGGTTGGCCGTTACGGGTCTCGAAACGTATAATCGGATCCAGGATATATCCTGCTTTATTAGATGGTAAAAAAGCAATCATGTCTATACGCTGATTACTTCCATCAGTGGCCAGACCGGAAACCTCTTCGTAAACCGAGTAACCATGATCTCTCATCGAGTTGGCTATCATATGTCGGATGGTGTGATGACGATGATTTCGCAGTACCTCCCCGTAGGGACAGGCTCCCAGGACATGGGCAAGGGTTTCATGCTCTCTGTGGCAGCGCCGACAGAGGGTGTTGTCCTGGGATCAACCCGGCAGGGAACGCACCGCACAAACATTTGCAGTCATTTTTATAGCCTCTCTCCATTCGGCGCAGGATAAACCTTGGTGATCTCTCATCCACTTATTCACCGGTGTATATTCTCTGAACAGCTCTATGCCTTTTCCTTTGTGTGGAAGTTTGGCCCACAACTCGACTTCCTTGTCCCTTAGGATTTGCCGCATCTTCCTAGCATTGGGAAGGGTACCATGTGGAGATTGAATTTGTTCATTTATGTCTAAATCTAGGTCATTTAGGCATCTGTGACATTCTTCATCCAGATTTTGGATGGCATTAATATATCCGTTGTTAGCTTGCCTGAGCTTGTTGCATATGTTTATATGCTATAATTTGGCTTCCCAAGAAGCGCGGAACAAACCCAGGCCTTTAAATTTCTGGTCGGTATAGACCATATTACAATTACAATTTATTGTTTCAAATTACACGAAAAATATACATAAAAAGTTGATACACCACCCGAAGAAGCAGAGCTTGTGTTCGGGGGTGGTTCAGTTCTATATATGAGAAAAACTTATACTAAATAATTACTTCAAACAATACAAAATTTAGAGAAGTATGACAGAATACATGTATAAAAGGTTAGAACATGTTCTTTTTACAATTCAAAGGTACGAGGTAATACAATATTAATACATAGCAATTTATTTGTTCAAATTTTAGTAAAAAACAAAAAAAAATTAAGTTCTATCCAAATTTTAAATTTTAATATGAAAAATGTTATAACAGCAATAGTAGAAAACAGAAGTAATAATTATATAAATTTTCTAATTTTAGACCTAAATTGTTTGTTGTTTAAGCTATTTAGATCAGGATGGTTGGTAATAAATGAATTGAATAGTCTTGGGCCAAAACTTGAACAGTGCTTAGCTCCAGCAGTTGTAACATTTTTCGGTTCAAGTAATAAATTAAATTGATTCCTTCGCGTGTAATGTACGTGAGATTCTGACTTGTAATTGTCACGATGTTTATGAAAATAATTCAGTATGACATACTTGTAAATTTGGTCTATGGTGAAAACGTTAAATTCAGAAAATAATAATTTGGAAGAATAATCAGGAGGCTTAGATAAACAAATCTTTATGATGCGTTTTTGAAGACAAAGCAAAGGGCTGAGGATCGTTTTTGCAACTCCTCCCCACCCAATTATGCCATATTGAATAATAGAATGAATTAGGGCTAAATAAATCGTACGTAAAACATGAGCTGGTAAACATGAACGGAGAATAACGAATTTATAAATAACTTTACGTAGCCTATTGCATAAATATTCAATGTACTTGTCCCATCTTAAATGTCGATCAATTATGATGCCTAGATATTTCACTTGATTTGATTCACTTAAGGAGGGACAAGTGCAGCTATTAATACAGCAACCTGAATTGTGTATTTTTAAGCTTAAATTTTTACTTACTTTTAATTGTTGCATACCGGTAGCTGTTAAAGCGAAAGGAACTAGCGTAGTTTTCTCAACATTTAAGGAAAGTAAATTAAAATCCAGCCAAGATTTAACAAGATTTATACCTTTGTTGGCATTTTCGTAAGTTTCACTCCATGAAGAACCACTAAAAATCACAACGGTGTCATCAGCATATGAGTAAATAGAGCCATTAAATATATTAAAATTAATCTTTAGTAGTTCATTTATGTATATTAAAAACAATATGGGACCCAATACTGTACCTTGTGGTACACCGATATTTATTTTCCGGAAATCACTGAGATCATTATCTATTCTTGTAGCCTGAGTTCTATTACTTAAGTACGACCGAAATAAATTTAAAACATTTCCTCTAATGCCTAGAGCATGTAATTTTGTCAGAAGAATATTATGGTCTACAGTGTCAAATGCTTTTTGTAAATCTAAAAATATACCTAAACATTTGTTTCCAGTATCTAATTCATTTATGATTTTCGTTGTGACCGTAAAAATGGCATCATCTGTTGACAGGTTAGGACGAAAACCGAATTGATTGTTAGATAAAAGTTTATTATTATTTAAATAATTCATCAGCCTATGATCCGGAACATCTGCTGGTAGCTGCAAGATTTCCTTCGCTTCACTTTTTATAATTTTATCAGCGTCGATTAGGAAACGCTGCGGAATTTTATTAAGTGGAGTAACTTGTAGAGGATATATTAGAGTAGGTGAGACTGATGTATTCATGATGGTGAAATTTTGATCAGCCTTCAACAAAGGTGAAGCGGCAAGAGTATCAATTTTATTGCATAATTTATCAAGCGTAGCTTGTGAATCTAATTTCATTTCATTTAGGAAATTCACTCCTAAATAGCGAACAGCTTCACCATTGCGTTGTGATCCAATCTTGCTGTTCTCATTGATGATTAGTGCTTCTTCAATAAGCTTGCCTTTCTTGATTGTAAGGGATACCGATTTTGAGGCATTGATGGATAAGCCAATTTCTTGGAATCTGTTGGTAGCGATTTTCACCAGTTCTATAGCGGCTTCGGGATTTTTCCCAAAAATTACCGTATCATCAGCAAAACTCATTATTGTGAGGTTAGGTTGCTTTTTGTCCAGTAGGTATCCATATTTTTCCGCTAAGTGTTTCTCTGATAGTTCTTCCACAATATGGTCAGTGGAAATATTAAATAGAACTGGAGACAGCGGTGACCCTTGTAACACTCCACGGTTAATTTGAATGGGTTTTGTTTTTCTCTTGGAAGATTGTATTTGTGTAACGTTTCCTTCTTGAAGTGCCATTATTAGGTTTGATAACTTGGTGGGAACACCGAGGGATTCTAAAGTACGTATCAGATGGTCATGTTCGACATTATCAAAGGCTTTGTGGATATCCAGGAAAACAACACATGCATCTTCCCTGTTTGTTCGAACAAGTTGTAAAACAGCTTCCAAAATTGATGTGTTTATGTAAGTGCCGGGCGAAGATGTAAAACCCCGCTGATTTGCATGAAGTGTTACATAGCTGCTTAGTAGTTTATCAAGGGCCCTCTCAATTACTCTTCGGATTACGGAGCAGATTGTAATTGGGCGCCAGTTAGTTGGATTATTAACATATCCATCCTTATAAATAAGAATAGTACGAGCTTTCTGAAAAATCTTTGGAACCAACTACATGTTAGCATTCTTGTTGCAACCTTGGCAATTATCTCTGACACAGTGTCATTTTTAATAACCCTAACAATAACATGATCCGGGCCACTTGCTGTGTCTATAGAAATCTTTTGTGTAGCATTCAATATATCTTGTTTGGTTATAACTGGACTAAATAAGTCATTTTCCATAAGAAATTCACTTTCAGTAACCTTACAGGGATATTCAGATCTTTGATGGATATTAGGTTTGGAAAAAATACCTGAAAAATGGGTTTGCAGTATATCTTCATTCAATAAACATGCTGGAGTTTCATTGCAAAAAACATTACGAATGGCTCGTCTTCGTTGATTATAGTAATAATACTGAGTTAAGTCATACATATATTTTGCTTTTCTCTTCCCACGGTCTCTTTTTGTTGCTCTTTCTGGATTAGAGGAAGCCTTGTAAGAGCATTGGGTACTGACTGCAATATTATTGTTTCTCTTTCCATAATATTTCTGGGCCGGATGTTTTGGGCCTGGTAAAAAGGTCAAATGATCTCTGCAGTCCTAAACATTCATGAGAAAAGAAATGAATGAAAAAAATGGCCCAATGCTTTAAACTGAAACTGTGAAAAAGCATGTTTCAGTTCTTGGGCTTCTGGAATTCTATTTATAAAATGCCTGATCCAGAAAACTGTAATACCAACCTATATCATTATTCTGCCAATTACTACTAATTTGCAGGTTTTCCACTCCTCCCAAACAGCAATGAATGCCTACTAACATGGTAACATAATTGAAATTTGATTAAAGAACTCACTAATGCTATGTGAAACCAGTGAATGTTTGGTTTTACTATATGGCTCTTGCTATACCCAGGAAAATGGGGTGGGGTTGAGTGAAGCTCACTTTTGAAAAGTAGCACAAGATGGTGATGCAGTATCGCCTAGTTAAGTTGTGGAGTTCCATTTGCTACATGTACAAAAAGGACATTTTTATGAGACATGGTTACCACGCTATGAAATGCTGAAGGATGATTAAGACTACTGAGCTATCATTCACCCCCTCTGGATCATGTGTCTGTTTTCTTATGTTGTGAACACAATAATATCCATATGCTCTTCCCCTGTGGTGCCACTACATCCTGATCAGATTTCAATGGGAGTTTTACTTCATTGCTTTAGATATTCTTGCTTTGAAAGTTTGTACAGTAAGTTATTTGTGTCTTGGGTTTATTTTTGTTGAAAGTATATAATTATACAGTTAGCAATGTATTTTTCAAACTAACAACTAGTAGCAGAAGGTCACATACAGTAAACACCACTTAATGTAATCACAGATAATGTTATCAATCAGGTAATGTTATCACTTTTTTGAAGTCCCATATGGATTAATACTGATACATTGAAAAAATGTTGTTTATTGTGATCAAAGATTCGTTTTATGTTATCACATTTTCCTTTCTGCGGCTTTATTTCCAAGTGCGCATGACATTCAAAATTTTGTTTTTATGGGTTCCGTTTCTAAGTATTGTGTTGTACTGGAGGTAGCAATTCTGTTCCCATCTCACAGGATGACCATATCGAGGGGATGGCATTACCCAACCTTCTCTTTTAAGCAATAAAACATGTTTCACCCCACAGCTACAGTTTTTTATCTATGAAGATATGTGTTGACATGCATTGATGGCTAGTGTAAAATGAAAAGACTTGAACAGACAGGCGTTAGATGTTTTGCTACCCGGTGTTCACCACAGTATAGATTTCCAAAAACACTCATGACTGAGTATGGAGTATTGGTTACTGGACTCCTAAAGGAAAGTAAAACCAATTAAAAACTTTGTTACTGGTTGAAAAAAATAGTTGCTTCCAGTCTATTACTGTATTAGCCAATGAGTGGTTCAATGATTCCCAGTTAAGTATTATTTTATGAATAAATATTTTTAATTCTGTTTTGTAGTGTATTATCTTATATATGAATAAATATCCTTCATTTAATTCCTTTGGCTACTGTTATCAATCGGTTAATATTATCAGATTAGCTGTGTCCTGAAGTGATCACAATAAGCGGCGTGCACTGTATATACATTTACAGGCATAAGGCATGTTCTTTCAAGTGAAGGCCTACTCTTTTCTTTAGAAATTTCCTCAAAAAGTGCATGTTGAAACTGCATTGTCATTGACATCTTATGGCTAAGTATCTGACTTAAGTGCTTCTTAATTATTGTGCTAAGGATTCTGAAAGATTGTAAAATCATCCACTGTAGAGGCTGTCCCTTGTAATATTCCTTGTAACTTTAAGGGAGGATTAAAAGGTATGGTTTTGACGCTGTCAGTTTAGATTATTATAATCTTATCATAAAAATAAAAGTTTATAAATTACTTAAATGTTCTTGCACTAAGCTACGGAACAGGACATAAGGAACTCTTACCTGTACAGAAGATAATGCTGAACAATAAAGAAGATATCAAATATAACAGAAAATAATCCAAGTCCAAATTTTGTAGGATCTCCAAATATTGACTCCCAATCATCTGGAAAAAAGTTATATAATATTATATTTTATTGGAAGTTAACACAATGAAGTGATTTAACATTACAATTATATAAGAAGTTGAATTTTACACTAAACTACACTTTTGGTATAGTTTACTTGTACTAGATTTGGAACCGTCACTATCATTTTCAACAGCTATATTTGAACTGCCATGGTATTCTTCTATGGATGCTGAACAAGTTTCGAGATGAGATCATTATCAGTTGGGATGTCGAATTCCATGAGTTGGTTCTTATAAATAAAAATCTTCTCCCATACCAAAGTTTTTTGTTACCATATTTTAACAGTTCATTACACTTAAATTGGTAAAAATCTGGCATCTACCAATTTAAGTGTAATGACCAGGGCCCGGATTCTGATGACATGTCATCTTTTTATTGAAGCTGCATAGACATTGCCAACTTGTAGATAAATCATATTCACGGCCTCTAGATTACAAATATGCATTTTTATTAGGTCATTTTTTGTCATTTCATACGATTTTATATTTTAAGGGCATTTATTTCAATTTTACTCATTTTTTGTCATTTTTGTGTCATTTGCTTCCTTATTTAGTCATTTTCATGCACTTACGTTGAATATTTTAACTTTTTCGTGTTTTTTTCCTTATGGATAATATTTAAATAAGTTACTAGGTTAGTATAAACCAACATTTTTGTAGGATCTACTTTAAAAACAATTTTCTTACTTTTCTTCTCAAATGCTCCAATCAAGAATATAGAACAGTTTTTAGACCTACAGCATCCTTTCTGTATTTACATGTTTTACAATTATGTACAAATTAGTCTATAACCTTGTGTGTACAATAATAATTTGTTGTAAATAAAATACCAGTTATAAGGTCATTCTTTATAATTATTAAGTCATTTTCTTTAAATTTGAGGGTCATTTTATAGGTCATTTTTAAACAATTTTAGGTCATCAGAATCCGGGCCCTGATAATGACTGTGAAAAAGTTTAAAAGGACAAGTCAAAAGGGCTTGGAAGTTAGAACTAAGAAGCACATAAAACACATCAAATACCAAAATATTGACAAATCAGTGTAGCAATCCACTTTTGGGATGCAGGACATGAATGTGATAGGAAACTTCGAAATCCCGACTGATGAAGACTTCATCTAGACACTCGTTCATTGTCCTCAGCAGTTGAAAAAAAGCTGTTGAAAATGGTAGCAATAGTTACAAAAACTGGTACAGGTAAATTAAACCAAACTGACGTTTAGTGTTACTTCAACTCTCTACATAATTATATTATATAAGTGAATATTCACAGTAAGAAAACAATAGAAAAATATAATTTAAAAAATAAGCAGATCAAATTAGACTTTATTGACCTTGAAAAGGCATGTGACTGGAAAAAATTATAGGAAGCAATGAGAATAGCTGGCACAAGTCAATCCATAATAAGAATTACCCAAGAAATATATAATAATAATACTTGACAAGTAAAAATTGGATCAAAGCTATCACAGCCGTTTCAAACAAGCAAGGGACTTAGTAGTGTGGTATTGCCGATGACTCCTATGGCGGCGCCCGATACAGTCCCGCAACACATGGCGGCGCAGGGGCAAAGTCCATCTCGTTTTCTGCTGACGTCATCCAATATGGCAGCGCGCTAGACCACGTGACCAGAAGTAGGTTTCATATTTCATTGCGGTTTCTCACAAAGCATAAATGCAACGTCATCAATATTTTAAGACTTCAAGTATGTTTATAATTATATTTCACCATACAATTTTCCCCGTAAGATGTTTATTTCTCTAATACATTAATTTTTCACTATGGTCCTGGAATCGACTCAGCCTGGAGTAAAGGTGGCCAGTGCGTAAGGCTGTTAACCTTAACATACATATTATTATTATTATCAGACGCAATCAGAAGTGTAGAGAAGCGTTATTTCAAGCCTTCCAAAACTTTTATAAATATGGTAGCTATCGTCTTAAAACTATATTTCATCATACAATTTTGTCATAAGATGTTAATTTTCCTAAATCCTAGCCCTGAGGTCTACTCAACCTCTGACTTACAAGTTAAAACAATAGATTTTACTATTAAGCTTCAAAGGTGTATGCTGCGTAAAGATGTTAATTTTCAGATATTTTATATCTAATCCACATTACGGCATTATAAAATTTGCATACAAGTTTTACAAAGAAAACCATCGAGTTATTTAAACATATGGTATGATATTAACGTACAGACATTTGCTTAGTTAAGCGGAAGTGTTTCAAAGTATCATCTCACACACAGCATTGCAACACTAGTTTAACTGATGCGAGAGTTTGTAGTATCTCTTATCAATGCTCATGTAACCTTCATTCAGTGTGACTTAAAACTAAAATCATAATATTATAAAACCACAGTCCAATACCTTTAATTCCTCTTCTTGTTTATTATGTATTGTATGATTAATTTATTAATCAATGTTATTCTGTTGCGATATATTAAAAGTTAATATTGTGTTATAACATACTAAAATGAATTGTACATATGGAACTGTCTCGTGGTACAGCAAGATGCTGGCATAATCAAAAGTCAACCTGCATATGTGTGTGCGTAATTCATATCCCTCAATCTCTTTAAACAGCAGTTATGCTTGTCCCTTTAAATATTAGATCCTAAACATATGTCTTATGTATTACCTATAAAACATTAATTCATCTGTGAAGGAACCTTATATTATTATTATAAATTCATATAGCATTCGTTTTCATATAGAGTATAACATAACACATTTGTCAGCATTTATTGCAGGAAAATGAATATTTTATTTCCGTATCTTATACCAATGTCCAGAAGACATGCTTTCAGAAAAGCGCTGATCAGAATTAAATATCAGATATCTACTGATGTCAGTGGAAATGTTATCGATTCATCAAGTTTCTTAGAAATATATATTTTCCCCTTTCCGAGGATGGAATTTACATCTGTCATCAATTTTTTGTGAGAAATTATAATCATACATTTTCACAAGCATGTAATGTTATAGGCTTCACGTTTTGAGAAAAGTGCTGTTAGGAAATGAATATCTGATTACTGTTGGTAACATCATTTTAAGAATCATATAACTATATTTTTTAATGCTGAGATAAACTTTTATACGGCATCTATCATACGTTTTTGCATCACATGGTATCAAGCTTTCATATAATTATAAGAAGAATTTTTATTTATCATAAGTTGATTTAATACTATTCCTTTAACATCATCCATGCTAATCACATCATACGATGTGTATGGGCATGAAATGGATTCGTTCGAATTCACAGTAAAATTCAAAATGAATTACTAGGAAACAACCAACTACACAAGGAGCTTGCGGAAATATACCCTTGTGGTAGGTCATGAGTGGAATTCATAGGGGACGAAGAACATGATGCTGAACACCACACAGAATCCTGTAATGGGATTCTCCATATCACAGCATGTGTGAATCCAGATCAGGTATCAAATTACCAAGTGTGGAGTAGGAAATGTAGCATCTCCTGCTACATCTTCTTAGGTCAAACCAGAAACTTTATTATAATCGTTGTTTTACATATTTTATGTTGTAAACATTTGCAGTTTTAATCCTCGAATTCGAATTCATTACAGCATTTCCATCATATAGTTATATTCTATGCAATTAAATCAGAGTTTTCTAAGACTTATTAAATTTCCATATATTATTATACTGTCTTATCATAGTTTTTTCTCTTTAAAGATCATCTTGTTAGAATTCTAGTTTGCGTTAAATCAGATTTTTCTAAGACTCATTAAATTTCCATATATTATTATACTGTCTTTAGTTTTTTTCTCTTTATGATTCTTCTTTTCAGAATTTTATTATCAATTATATTATAGTAGAGTGTTATAGTTTCTTTCTTTAAAGATCATCTTTTTAGAATTCTAGATGCGCTAAATCAGATTTTTCTAAGACTTATTAAATTTCTATGTATTATTATGTTTTATCATAGTTTTTTTTCTTTCTTTGAAGAGCTTTATTTATTTTATTATCAATTTTACAATAGTGGAGTTGTATGCACTGGGACGATTTACTACACGAAGAATAGTGGACTGTAACTTTAATATCATTCGCCCATATACAAACATACAAGTTTTAATAACAAAACCAAGAGCAGCACCCGACTTCCACCTGTACACTATGGAAGTGGGCGAAATAGTAAAATGGCTGCCGCGAGGAAGGACTGCATGCGCATGCCAAGATTTAACCTTCAGCAAGCGCGCTACATCCCAAACAGGAGTATTATAGTTTTTTCTTTGAAGATCATCTTTTTAGAATTCTATTGTGTGTTAAATCAGATTTTTCTAAGACTTATTAAATTTCCATATATTATTATACTGTCTTATCATAGTTTTTTCTCTTTATGATTCATCTTTTCAGAATTTTATTGTCAATTATATTATAGTAGAGTGTTATAGTTTCTTTCTTTAAAGATCATCTTGTTAGAATTCTAGTTTATGTTAAATCAGATTTTTCTAAGACTTATTAAATTTCAATATATTATTATACTGTCTTATCACAGTTTTTTCTCTTTATGATTCATCTTTTCAGAATTTTATTATCAATTATATTATAGTAGAGTGTTATAGTTTCTTTCTTTAAAGATCATCTTTTTCTACATTGATGAAAAGGCTAAGTTCCTTGGCACATTTTATCAATGATTCCAGAAATAATTTTAAAATTAGATCCTGCTAACCTAACCTAACATAACATAACCTAAACTAACCTAACCAAAGCTGTGATATATGTTTCACACTATAGACTAGATAAAGACTAGACTAGTTCAGACTGGATAAAAGCCAGTCCAGACTAGAAAAAAGCCAGTCCAGACTAGTTCAGACTAGATGAAAGCCAGTCCAGACTAGTTCTGACTAGAAAAAAGCTAGTCCAGACTAGTTCTGACTAGAAAAAAAGCTAGTCCAGACTAGTTCAGACAAGAAAAAAGCCAGTCCAGACTAGTTCAGACTAAAAAAAAGCCAGTCCAGACTAGTTCAGACTAGAAAAAAGCCAGTCCAGACTAGTTCAGACTAGATAAAAGCCAGTCCAGACTAGTTCTGACTAGAAAAAAGCTAGTCCAGACTAGTTATAACTGGCGATACATCAGTTTCATTCTAATACATGTTGTAGTCGAGACCCTCTCTATTCAGTGTCAAGAATGGAATAACCCCCTTTAAATATTTCCGTTACATAGCCCTCTAATAACTGAATTTAGAGTTAATTATGTAAAAAAGAGTGATGAACATTGGATAGTATGCTTCGTGTTATATCCTCTAGTGTAATGATAACAACCGGAGGATCTTGTACGCGTTTCTCAATTTCCATCAATTCCTAGTTTAAAACAAAGTATCATTTATAAGTGCGAAATGTACCTAATCGTATGTAGGTCTACTCTCCTAGAAATGAAGTGTTTGTGTTATGTGTATGTATGATTTTTCACCATTCTATGTATAAAAGTCGATATTTATAGTTATTTTACGAACAAACTTCGTTATTTTCGCTAATTTATGTAGAAAATTTGATATTTATAGTTATTTTACGAACAAACTTCGTTATTTTCGCTAATTTATGTAGAAAATTTGATATTTATAGTGAATTTATGTAAACACGTAGAGCAAGTACTTAAAAATATAGTGGAAACATAAAATAGTCGATAATTTTATATGTAAAAAGTAATTTCAAAATGATATCCACTATGTTTTACAGTGTATAAAAGATGTATAGATTGTGGGAAAAAGGTAAGCGTCTGATGGACTCCGACGAATATTCTTATAGACATTTATATAAAAAGCTGATGAATTCTGTACAGTATGTTTCGTGTAATATCCTCCAGAATATTGACAACAACCTGAAGATCTGGTACAAATTTATCAATTTCCATCAATTCCTCGTATAAAAGAAAGTATCATTTATGAGTGCAAAATGTACCTAATCGTATGTAGGTCTACTCTCCTAAAAATGTGGTGTGTGTGTGTGATTTTTCGCTGTCGTATGTAGAAAATTCTATATTTATAGTTAGTTTATGTAAAAACTTCGATATTTATAGTGACTTTATGGGAAGGTGGAATGTTTTATAGTGTGACTAAACGTTCAGAAATATGAGGTTTCGAAATGAATTCTTAAACGTATTTTCAAGAAATTATCATTTTTTACAGCTAGAGTAATGAATTATATAGATAGGGTAAAATTTGAAATCCTTAGTTGTAACTTTTTTACAACATTAATCCTTAATGAGTTCTGATATTTGTTATTTATAATAATAAATACTATAATGAAGTGTACACGTAAATTAATACAAGTGGGAATGATCATAGAAAGATGTATGTCTGAAAGAAGAATATAAATTGAAGATAGAGCTATTATCATCGCTTCAGATGTATAGTGGATCTATACCAGTCGTGTACTTATTTTTCTGAAGAAAAACCTCAAACGGTGTGTACTGGCATATGTGAGAACTTCTGAAGATTTAGATGCATAAAGAAATGTTAGTTCATAACTGGAAAGCTGCTGTGCTTAAAACTTATGACCATAATATTGCCACCTAATACCAAAATGAAACAGTGGAAAATGAGCAGTTGATACGAAGTAGGACATAACCCTTTATGGATATAAAGCTTGAATGTAATAATAAAAGTAATACAAATAATAATGATAATTGTATGATCCATCATCAATCAATCAATCAATCTATCAATCAATCTTTTTTATTCACCTTTAAAACTGAACAATACAGTTATGGCTTTGTCTTTACAAATAAATAAGACTACCTATATTACAGACTGTAAAAACAACTTAGAGCTAAATTACATCATAGCCTATAAAGTAGGTCTACACGTCAATAACGCAAATAACACATATGAAATGCAGGTGAACATGATGCGAAAGTGAAAATGTAACCTTGAAATTACTCGTGCTTACTGTCAAAACATTAAATTCACAGATGCATTAAAATATTCTTTAACGTCATAAAATGGATAGGCAATAAGCCATGATTTTAACGCCTTTTTGAATCTGGTCAAGTCAATCGTGTGAGCCTCTCTGGGTAATCTGTTGAACATGTCCACTGCCATATTATTATACCACTGTTTGGATTTTGTCAATCTTACATTGGATTTACTATCAAATAGTTAAACCTAGTAGGATAGCTGTGATGGGAATGTTGAAAACTGTAATTTCCTAGATTTGCCTTTACTGCAACCAGACAATTATAAATGTATTGGTTAAAGACTGTAAGAATATCTAAATTGATGAATAATGGACGACAGTGAGCATCAAATGATGCATTGGAAATTATTCTTACAGCTTTTTTCTGCAGAATAAGTATATTCTTAACATTTACACCATTCCCCCATACATGGAGTCCATATGATAAAATACTATGAAAAAAGGCATAATATGCCTGTTTCAAGTAATCCTTGGGCACCGAATATTTCAAGTGACGGAGTAAGTATAGGACACGCGATAGTTTCTTACAGACATGCGCAATATGGTCATTCCAAGTTAATTTAGCGTCAAGTATAATACCAAGCAGTTTGCCATTTGGGAGTACAGTAAAACTTGTTCAAAGCGGAATCGTATGGGACCAAAAGAATTTTCCAAATTGGACAAGTTTCCGGATTACACAAAATACACTAGGCTACATAAATGTTATCAATTACTGTACCATGCGCCACAAATGTGAATTTGTAATACTGTAATTAATTACAAACCTTAATTCCTGTACAGGAGATATTCTTCACTTTATTTTTATATACAGTAAAATACTACACTATTATTAATAATTAATAACACTAACACAATATAATTATGCAATTACTGTAGGCTAACTGTTTTCTTGCCTCATTATCCCTAGGTTTATTTCACTTTTGTCGCCACATATCGGGACATGGGCCCGGACAAAGGCAAGTTTTTAGCCCGCGCATTTACAAACCATTCCCACACAATTTCATTAATTTCTTCATTCCCGTCTTCTTTGCTTTTCTCTTTATTTGTCCGTTCCCCTTGATCCACTTCTCCCTTATCTTATCTTTGTTCTTTAAAGTTTCGTAAATTTGTGTTTTACCGCATTTGAAACGCAAAATTATTTCGCGCACAGAAAGTTTGTCTCTCTCACTCCCGTCGATCACCTTCATTTTTTCATTGAGCGTGAGCGATGCGTACTTTTTGTTCGACATGATGCTAAAAGCAGTACAAGCAAACTGAAACTGAAGCCTGGCGGAAAATAGAAAACAAAGCAGGTAGCAGATTTCTTGACTACTGGGTAAATTCCATTGTTGGCCGAAACATAAAGCCACCGCCGTGTATTGGCCTACTCTAACGGAACTCTCAGGGCTGTACAATATTCGTGCTAAGAAGTAATGTGTTCACAAAGACGTGAATAACAAAATGTATATTGTAATGCAGTAGAACATACAATGCTGCTTTTCCGCATTATAGAATAATTTGCTACTTAAATCTTAAAATCTGCATTCCGTTTCCGCGTTAAGCACGTTCCGTTTTATACAAAATATTGACATTTAAAAATGTATTGCGTGCGTCGGGACCGAAATATTTGTACGCTTTGGACAGATTTCCGGATTATACACGTGCCGCTTTGAACAAGTTTTACTGTATTATATCATTCAGGGGCTTCATAGAAAAGACCAAATGCTGTGTTTTTTCGTTGTTCAATTTAAAACCATTTGCCTCAAACCAATTTGCTGCATCTTGTAAAGACAAGTCCATATACTGGGCAAGGTCGCATAGGTCATGCATAGAGGACAATAGAGTGGTATCATCGGCAAACAGAATAGTGTCACAATTTATGCTAAGTGGCAAATCATTGATCATAATCAGGAAAAGAAGTGGGCTGAGAACAGACCCTTGGGGGACCCCGATATTAATCTCTGCTGGGTACGAGAAGGCTCCCTTAATACAAGTACTCTGCGTACGATTTGACAGGTATGACCTAATTAATTCTAATTCTTTGTTAGCAATGCCATAATAATGAAGTTTCTGACAGAGTAGATTATGATTAACACAATCAAACGCCTTCGACAAGTCACATAACACAGCCAATGTGCTACGATGATTCTCGAAGCCCGAGATAGCAGATTCAATAAGACTTTCAATGGCGTCCAAAGTAGAAAGTCCTGCTCTGAAACCAAACTGTGCTTTATTAAATAACGACTTTGTTTCGAGGTATATAGTTAATTGTTTTTTCATTAAGGATTCAATTACCTTGGAGAAGATGGGTACAATCGAAATTGGTCTATAGTTATCACACTTAGAAGGGTCACCTTTCTTGAAAACTGGAATGACTTTGGATCTCTTCAGAGATTGGGGAAATATACCAGAGAGAAAGCACTGATTAATAGAATACGTCAATGGTTCAATAATGAAATAAATAACCTGTTTTAGCAGTTCACTGTCCATATCATAAAAGTCTTTACACTTTGAACTTTTCAACTCTAACACTGCACTCAGTACATCTTCTTGATTTACTAGTTTCCAGACAAAATTACTATCCACAACGAAAGTCGTATTTTGGAGATAACCCGTTGCTAAACGTTCAGACTGATTGACTGATGCAGCAATATGTTCAGCAGCCGTGACAAAAAAATTGTTTACATCATTGGGACTCAGCTCAAGGTCACTCCGACAACCCTTTTTATTAAACTAAACTCCGTGGCGCTACATCCCTGGAGGGACTTGGCCTACCACCCGACTGCTGCATCATCTCCCGTAGGCAGATGGCAGGATTGGGGGGCATGTGGTCAGCATGCCGACACCCACGGCCGTTAATGGTGGTTTACTGGACCGGAGCCGCTACTTCTCTATCAAGTAGCTCCTCAATTTGGAATCACGAGGCTGAGTGCACCCCTACGAGACCTCCCTACCTCAGAAAAATCCGAGGAGGTACCGGGAATCGAACCCGGGCCGACGGATCTGTAGTCAGCGACGCTAACCACAAGACCACGCCGGCGGACAACCCTTTTTATTACGGGATATATTAATAACCTCCCAAGCTGCCTTACATTTTTTAACTGATTTGTTTATGTAAGCTGCATTGAATTCACATTTTGCTTGCTTGATTGCGATGGCATATTCCTTTTTTGCTTTGTTGTAGAGAGTCTTGGCCTCGATTGCATTAATATTTAAATGAGTTGCCCATGCCAAATAGCTATGCAGACGCAAAAGATACGCCTTTTGAGCTTTTAATATATCGTTGTACCAACCCAACTTAGGATTAGATATAGTTCCTAAGGGACGCCTTTTTATAGGAAAGCAAACATTAAAACAGTCAATAAAGACTGTTATGAATTTTTCAAATGTCTGGCCATTAGCTGCAGTAGAATTCCAATCCACACAACATAAGCAATTAATAAAGTTAGATATAGTTGCATCGTTTATATGTCGCACACTAATCTCCCTAGAGGTAGTACTATTTGTACCTAAAGAGCCATTTTGTAATATATTAACGGACAATCCATCAAGATCTGATAAAGGTAATTTTAGAACCTTGGTACTTATTAGATTACGGGGTAAATTAGAAACGACATTATCGAGACAGGCATTGCCTCTCGTGGGATTTGTGTTCATACAGTAGAAATCAGCTTCCCTTAGAGTGTTCAAAAATTGGGATGAAAATTCCGTATACATTAATGTCAATATTATAGTCACCACATAGTAAAACAGACTTCTTGAAAGAACTTAGGAACAGTAGAAGTTTGGCTAGAGATTGGAGAAATACATCTCTATTCCCATCTCGGATGTTTGAGTTGTGATCGTCGAGTTTCTAAAAAGAAAAAAAAAATCTAGCTTGCAGATATGAAGTTGAAACCTAGTCATGGTTAAAGAAGGAAATTTAGATATTAGAACTATATTTAAAGAATCCTTTTCCTAAGGTTTCTTAGTAGATGTTATAATGAGATGAAGTAAGTAATTGCCTTGGTCAAAGAAGCCTCACAAGTAGAACTGAAGTAGAAATGGTATATATAGGGCGAACATAACCGAAAAAGTAAAATGAAATAGTATTAAAGTGAAGATTAACGGATGCAATGACTTTGAATTTAAAACAATATTACCAATAACCAATATTATAACTGGTATAGACGCATAGGTGCTCTGTAAATTATGATAAAGATCTCGTAAAAAATTATATTTGTGTTAAGTGCATTTAAAAATATGGGGCTAAGACTGGGATGCTGAACAGGTCGAGTTCAAAGGCATTGTGAGGACTGGTGTTGTATCCCGTTATAGAACTTGTTAAAACAATAAGCATATTATTTCTACCACCTAGCAAGTGATGTATTATAGAAAAAAATGTATGTACACTTGGTAATAAACCCATTGTGTGATGTTAATTAGCTAGATGGTATGATGAGTAAATTGAGTAAATGAGTAAATTGGTGGAAAATAGTGGAAAGCTAAGAAACTAACTCATACATGATGGTGTAACTTAGATAAAAATCTATGACTTTGGTACAATAAGGAGAAGGCACCAGAATACAAAGAATAATGATTTAGTGCGAGAAATGCGTAAAGAACAATACTTTGAAGCAAAAAGGAATATTGAGAAACTGTACAAATACAGAAATTTAACTTGAAACCGTTTCTTGTTTCACTTTATTTTTGGTATTTACATACCTGTGATTTCTTGATGATTTCTCGTGGGTGTTGCTCCAGGCTTCTCTAGTCGGTATTGCAGAGGCTCGGGAATCAGAGGGATGAACTGTTCTAATATGATTAATGATTTTCACTGATCAGAGATAATGGAGTTTTATTGTTAAGAATGAATAATTTGACTTGTTACACACGCTATTATAAAAGAAAAATATGTCTATGATCTACTTTCACCATTGTGTTAGTTTCTGATAATAAAGTAAGATCTACACATCGAGCACTGAGCACCAACTTCTGATAATATCGAGTGCTGTGTCACAACTCTCTACAAAAATCAAATTAAGGATAAATCCTGAAAAGTACATAAGCCTCCTCCCCACGGCACAATATCCAATAGGAATACTATTCTATTATATCTGTATTCTGATTGGTTGCTTTAATTATTCTGCAATCTTATGCTTAAGTAATACTCCATTAAAAGGTTTCTATTTTATGGTATAGTACTTAGCAATTAATATGTTCTGTATATATTATTCTTTACTCTAGAGTAGCTATGATTTCAAAGATTGTATTCAAATAGTTTATTTTTCTCAATTCGATGGCTAGCCTTTTAAGTGGTGAACTTTCATAGCTTCCTTAAGTGGTTCCACTTGAGAGTTAATGTACATATACCATGGGGGATATGAATAAAAGAGAGTATGAAGTTTATACTAGCAGATTTCAAGTATCTACTTGCAGTCGTATGCATAAAAATCCAGCGGACCCCTCCACCCACTGCGATCACGTGACAATACGCTCTTTGTAGTCAGTCGCATAGCACCTGCTTCAATTCCGCATGCATAAAGATCGAGCGGGTTCAGCATATGCTAGGAAATTTGTGAGCTACCAAATTCGACACTCACTACTTTCTACTTGGGTGATTCGCACGGAATATATGGACATTCCAGAAAGAAGGAAAACTACAAATAATGTAGGGACATTGTAGATGAGCCTGCGGCTTTTCCTTATGAAAATTTTCGAAAATAAAATATGTGAATTTTTATTTTTAATTATCTGTATAGACCCCAAAATTTGATGTCATGTTTTGAGGACCCCTGAATACGAAAATATTATTTTCAAAAAGTTGTTTGTCTGCATAGCTCGAGAACGAAAAATCATATAAAAACTCAATTTTTAATTGAGCTTAGGTATCTTCGGGATGCGACACGAAGATTGGCCACTTTACACAAAGAAAAGTTCGGTTTTCGCAACATTCTCGAAAACGGGTGAAACGATTTTGTTTAAATTTTGTATTTGAGGTGCTTATGCTAAGAGCTAAACTTGTAATTGAAATATATATATATTTTAATTCTCTGACGGGTAGTTACAAGGCAGGCATCGTTCATAGAAACTCAATTTTGCCTGGTGAACGATAAAGCTTTGCATCAATCAATAAACATTTTTTAGAATTCTGCACTGTCTTGCAAAGCCTAAAACAAGATTTTGATTTCATTATACTAACGGAAGCCTGGTTAAGTCATGATATTGGGTTTGATTTACCCGGTTATACAAAAAACGTTAAAATGAATAAGTACAGCAAATGCGATAGTTTAGTGGTCTATTGCAAGAATAATATAGACTTCACTCTCACTGACATAGAAATTTCAGAATGTAATTCTTTGCATTTAAATTTTACGTTTGGCAACAATACATTTTCATTAACAGCTATTTATAGATCACCGAACACCTGTAAATATGATTTCCTTGATAATTTTGAACGCTTTTTAATAAATTCAAAGCAAACAGATAACCATCTAATTGTTGGCGACATAAATATTCAGATTATTGAAAATCATTTAGATATTACTGGAAACAGGTATATGGATATGTTACATGCACATGGTTTTGTAAATTTTTTAAATGGCGTTACGAGACCAGGCTCGGAAACTTGCTTAGACCATATATTTTTTAAAACTAAAAAGAAATGGAAATTTATACCAGGAATTTTCTGTAGCGCCGTAACTGACCACTATGCCGTTTTTTCTCTACTAAAAAATCCTAATGGTCACATTTCGAAATCCCCAGGTACTCAACAATCTTTGCCCATTTCAAAAAACATTAACAATGAAAAATTAGTCTCGCTTATTGAGAGAGAAACCTGGGACTCTGTGTATAAATGTAAAGATCCAAATACTTCTTTCCAGTTATTTTATAATTTAATTAAGAAATACATAATAAGTAGTTCGACCAGCAATCAAAAGCATCCTCATAAATTCAAAAAAATTAAGCCATGGATCACTGTAGGCATAATCAAATCTATTCGTACTAGAGACAAGATTGCGAGAAAAGTAATTCATGACCCAAACAATGAAAATTTGAAAATTTATTATAAAAATTATAGAAATATGCTGACTCTTGTTATAAGAAATATGAAGATTAGTTATTAAAATTTGAAGAATATAAGAACAACCCTAGGAAATTTTGGCAAACTGTTAATGAAGCCACAGATATAGGTACTGAAAAAAATAAATCGGTTTCAGAATTAATAAATGAAAATGGTACTCACATAACAAACAAAGAGGATATCGCAAATGAATTTAATAAATACTTCTCAAAAATAGGGCACAGTGTAACCTCAAACGTTAATAAGGCATCGTCAGACTCTTCGGAGTACAATAAAACAGCCATGAATCCAATCACATCTATGTTTCTCAGTCCTGTTAATGAATGCGAAATTATTAACATTGTGAAGACCTTAAATAATAATGTAGCTCCAGGCATTGATGGAATAAAAAACATTACATTGAAATCTATCATTAAATATATTGTAAAACCTCTTGTCTATATTTTCAATCTTTGTTTCACAGAAGGTGTTTTCCCCAATACTCTAAAAAATGCTGTGATAATACCTATACATAAATCCGGGAAAATGAATGATTTAAACAATTATAGACCAATATCACTTCTTCCGGCCTTTTCCAAGATACTAGAGAAATGCATAAAAGTTAGGCTACTAAACTATTTACAAAAACATGAAATTATATCAAAAAATCAATTTGGTTTCCAGAGCAACATATCTACTGACGATGCTTTTATTAACGTTACAGGTAACATTATTAAAGAATTAGACAAAGGTAATAATTGTTTAGGAATTTTCTTGGACTTACGTAAAGCTTTTGATACTGTTATTCACTCGATACTATTAGATAAACTGAATAAGATAGGAATTAGAGGAACAGTTTACAAATTATTTGAATCATATCTGAGCAATAGATGTATAATGACAAAGGTTGACAGCCATATAAGTGAAATATCAAATATTGATATTGGTGTGCCACAAGGAACGATATTAGGACCAATCTTATACTTAATATATGTAAATGATTTGCTAAATTTAAACCTAGATCAAATAAATGGCTCCATATTTTCATACGCAGATGACACTGTTGTGATTTTCAGTGGTCATTCATGGGAAGTAGCATATAAATACGCTAATACTGGCATGAAAATTATAAAAAAATGGTTCGATTCTAACCTTCTGTCACTAAACGTGGATAAATCAACATTAGTTCCTTTCTCATTAACATCTACTGGTCAGATAGCGCGGAAAAAATGTACAAATTTAAATTTAATAATACATAATTGTAATTTTGATGTGAATTGTAAATGCTTACCACTGAAAGAAACAGCCGTTGTGAAATATTTGGGTATTTTTATTGATAAACACCTTAAATGGTCTCACCATGTTAACTACATCTGTAATAGACTACGCCGAACAATTCATAAATTTGTCATTTTACGCCACTGTATGCCCATTACTGTTTTACGTTCCGTTTATCTAGCACTTTTCCAGTCCATTATTCAATATGGCATTCTCGTCTGGGGAGGATTAGCGAAAACTACCCTTAAGCCCCTCTGCCTTTTACAAAAAAGAATAATAAAAATCTGTCTAAGAAAACACATTGATTACCCAACTAGCCTAATATTTTCGGAATTTAATGTTTTAAGTTTGGACCAAATTTACAAATTTTCTATATTAAAATATTTTCACAAACATCGTATAAAATACTCTTCCAGTGATCATATCTACAAAACTAGACGAAATACTAATTTACTCCTATTAGAACCCAAATGTCTCACATCGGCAGGATTAAAGCATAGCATTAATTTTGGACCGCGCTTCTATAACTCAATTATCAGAAAAAATCCTGATCTCTCAGCATACTCCACTGTTAAATTTAATAGATATGTAAAGAATTTTTTGTAATTTTTTAGCTTTTAAGTAATTTTTGTTTCACTCCTTTTATGTATTTATGTTTTTATGTTTAATGTTTTTGTTTTACTTTCTTTTTTAGTTAAGCACATTATACACTCTATTTCTTTGTCTCTCCTCTTTCTTCACTTTGATATTTTTGAAACGGCACCCGAGCACGAGCAGTCTTGCTCATTCGGGTGTATTACTAAATGTAATACCTCTTGTAATATCTCTTGTAATAAATAAATAATAATAATAATAATAAATAAATCTAATGCTACTGAATACCTATTCTCTGCAACACCGGCCTCTTATTCTATATCAGAATTTGAAGAAAGGTGTATTGCCACCCTTAGGTTACACAAAAGTATGCAAGTGCATTTATTAAGATTTTACTTGTATTGTGTATCCTTCAGGGATGCGACACGAGGTAGGCCTACGGCAAAGACTTTCTTTTCATTTTTACAAGCACTTTATTTGAAGAAAATTTCATTTTTATTAATTTTCTCGAAATAGGTTTAACGATTTTATAGGCTTATTTGTAGGCCTACTATAATATATTATACATAAGTGCCATAACTTTTATTTGAAAAACTTCCCCAAAATAAATTCTCTGAAGGCTAGTTATAAGCCATTCATTTTATACATAGACTTGGATTTTTTGGTCTTGCCTGGCGAATAATGCGACTTGGAAACGAGGCTGATACAAGTGAATGCGCACTACTACAATTCATCCGTGTACTCTACACTGGAATAGGCTATGTTAAGGGTAGAGGGAGTTATATGAATATTTCATATCACATTTTAAAAATACTAATTATATTTAATGTAGTAATTATGTTATAGTGAATTTTCGTTAAACTAATTTAATCCTAAAATATTATGGAAAAAAAAAATTCATTTATTATATTACTTCACTTAAAGTTTCATGTGAATTGTGGTTATTATTCTAAAAACTTCTAAAAACTTCTAAAAACTAATTCTTGCATATTACGAAAATAATTATTACGTTTATATTGTAGGCCTCTCTATAAAGTCCATTGTTTGTTAAAACTTTAAAGAGACTTGATAGAATTAATTATTTCCTCTTCCTTAAAACGCCGACGTGGCTGTGATATAAATGCCCTGCTCTAGTATGAACACACATGTTTGTTTTCCTAGCTTTGTTTATGCAGGTGCATGTTCCGCGTGGGTTGCCGAAGTATGTACCGTACTTTCTGCTCTGAGCAGGTAGTATTCTGTCGCAACGATTTTTTATGCATATGAATTGTGAGTGACTACACTTCTCAGCAAGAAGATGCTCTTACTTTATGCTTACTTTTTTTGCATATCCCCCCATGACTCTTTTACTCCTCAGTTGGATACGAAACAAAATGTAGTTAATTTAAACACGTCTACCTACTTAGTCCAATTACTTATTATAATATATTTCCCTAAAGTCCACTGCTAATAACTCTCTCATATGCCAAACTTCCATATTGAAATTTCTTGAATGACTTTAAGACAATTTCACACATGTAAGTTTATGTCCTCAATGTAAGCTTAGTACTCAAGTCTACTCATTTTGTTTTGAGAATTTCTAATGTTATAGTTACATTACTTCTAAAGAAGATTTCTTATCTGAAAATTATTTTCTCTACAAGCAGTTATCATAAAGTTACCCATACTTCCATCCACTCATTATTTCATGCAAACATTCATATATTATCAACATTTAAAATACCATATTGTCTTTATCTTTATCTTTCTTGTCCTGAGTTCATCTCTCACTGTCATTCATTTATTTTTACACATTTTATTAGTGTTCTTTTTTTTTCACTTCAGTCTACACCACAGTGCTTATAGATTTTATTGCGTTATGCGATTCACGTCCAATCATCTTTTCATTCCATACTCATTCTTTACAATTTTCTTCTAGAGTTTTCTATTTACCTTTCCAATTATTTCACCTAGTGTTCATCTCAGCATAACAGTAATACATTTTTATTGTACCTTTACAAAATGTTACTGGTATCATTACTGCTTTAATCCCTTCACGGTTAAATATGTATTCCACGAATTTTACCTCGGGTTTTATCAGTGAAATTTTATCTGGGTTCACTTTCATGCCACATTCCTTAAACTTATATAGCACTCTGTCAAGCTGTTTAAGGTGTTCATCAAATGTTTTTGTTTGTAAGAGAAGTTCATCAACGTATGCTGTTACACAATCGTTTTTACTGTCAGGAAACATTATATGTAACGCTCGGAGAAGCGCGCTATTCGACGTCTTTATACCAAATGGGGTTCTTCGGAATTGGTACGTAACTCCATTGAAATTGAAACCTGTGTACATTCTATCCTCTTCTCTAGGCCTATTTGCCAAAAACTGGACGTTAAATCAATCCCAGTGAAGTACTCAGCCTCACCAATCTTCGCTAATAACTGGTTTATTGGTTGTGTTCTAAATTTATCAGGAGCCATATATTTATTTGGGAACCTAGTATCGAGTGCCATTCTCAATTTATTATGCTTTTTAACCACTCATCAAACAGGGTTTACGAATTTTGAATTTGACACTTCTATTATGTTATCTTCGATCATTTGTTTAATTGTTTGTTCTGCAAGATCACGTATGGCTAATGGTAAAATTCTCGATTTATATTTGAATTCCGGCATAGGCTGCATGTCAAATGAGTGCTGGAACACTGTACAGAGCCTTGGCCTTCGAGAAAATGATTCCTTGTTCCTCATTAATACTGCTAATAATTTTGCTTTTTGGTCATGGCTTATGGCTTCGATTTCTTGAACTTTCTTTCGTAAAATTTCGATAATTTCCTGAGCTTCTAAGTTTCTATTCTCATTACTTCTTTCATCGAATTCATAGTAGCCGATTCCATTCAGATTCTCCCTTAATGACATATTATTATTATTATCATCTGGGTATTCATTATTTTCCCCATATAAACTATATTTCTCCTCAACTATAGTCTCCTCTTCCTCTACGCTCCATGAATCATTGGGCAAATTCATGTTGTCCTCAATTTTCAAATAATGCGGGTCATCCCCCGGTAAAATATGTGCCTCGTTTAGGTCACTTAATCTTACTTCTTCCACTATAAAGTATTCCTCTAAGATACTTCTCTCAACATCACTAAGTTTGTCATTTTTATTAAGGGTATTTTCTTTATGGAATGGTGTATGAATTACATCATCATTATTATTATTAGACAATTCTAATTTATCATCCATAAAATTGATTTTCGATCCATGTTCGTACAGAAAGTTGCATCCAAGAATCACGTCATGAGCAAGCCCATTCACCGTTAGCATAAATAACTCGCATTTATAATTATCGATTTCAGCATTAACCATACACTGATATCCAATTCTAAATTGTTTTGAGCTTACAGCTGTCTTGCAAAATAAACCTGTTGTGTTTAGTATTTGAATATTAATTTTGTTCTTTATGATTTTATCTAGGAATTTTTGAGAACATACTGAGTGCGTACACCCAGAATCCACAATGGCACAAACATTAATATTTTCTCCTATTCTCACAGTTATTACGGGGGTTTTTATATCATTCTGATTTTCATTTCCAATGGGTTTTTGAACATTAATGGATTGTATACTATTTTCATTATTATGCTGGCCTATATTCTCCGGCAAACTATCATTCATGAATCCTTCAGTACATTGTTGTGTAAGACATGTAACAGCAAACGGATTCTCTTTACTGTTAGAAATTAGTTTAAATCTTGTTCCTGTCGCGAGACTTCACAAGCATAATTTCTGTTATGAAATTCCCTCGCTTCGGGGTTCAAATCCTGGTGGTCCTTGTTCTCCGAATTTGTCTCTATAGAATCATCCCTCCTGTTTTGATCATTCACCCTTCTACTAAAATTCCTACTGAACTGGTCCCGTGTATTACGCCTGTGGTTACCTTGATCATCTCTCTGTATTGTTAATGAATTCACTTGAGTATTTCTGTTACTTTGATTCTGCGGGTTTCGTGACATATATTCTGTGTTATTCCTGTCATTGTACCTTCCATTTTTATTGGTGTTATAATTCGGGTTATGTCCTGACCTGCTGTGGTTGTTATTATTCCTATACCCCTGTGAATGATTTTGGTTATGTCTAGGTTGGATTTCTCTTTCATTATTTCTATTGTTCCCTCCATTTTCCGTATTACCTTCAGGGGTCGAGTACATTTCTAGGTTAGTGAGTAGTTCAATTGTGTCACTTACAGTAGTTAATTTAGCAACTAACAATGCACTTCGAACTCCAGGTGAAAAGTGTTTTGTTATCAGCGCAAGAATTTCTGAATCCAGGATTATGGGTTGTAATAGTCTGGCTGTTTTTACCATTCTTATTAGATAATCCGACATCGATAAGCCACTTCCCGGTTTATATTGACCTGTATAAAGCTGCATTCGGGTTTTTAACTGCTGTCCTGCTGACCAATATCTATCAATGAATAGCTTACAAAATCTTTCATAACTGCATTCGTTATCAATCGTCACTTGAAACCATTGTTTCGCGTTGTTTCTTAGGCATCTGCCAGCAATTAAAACTTGATATTGCGGAGGAATATTTTTGATGGCAAAGTATTCCGTTAATACTTTTATGAAGTTATGTGGACCTTCGTAAGAGTTTTCATTGTACATGGGTAAAATCACTTCACTCCCGATCATACCAGTAATATTTTGTAAATTTGTACTTACTGCGATACTGTTGTTTTCCACTGGTGACTCCATTGTATTAGGAAGTATGTTGCTGCGTGAACCAGTTTGTTCACTATTTATTGAACCATTATATTCATTAGGCACAACATTAACTGTTTTATTAGATAATTCAATCAAATTATCTGACAATGCACCATTAGGGTCAGTAGCAACATAGTTCCCTCCACAACCTGAAACCTTATTTTGTATTTCTTCTACCTTTTTAGAGATACACAATAATTCTTTATTAACATGTCCTATTTTTGTATCAACTTCTTTTAAAGTCTTCATAACTTGTTCTTTGTTATTTTGAATAATTTCTTTAGAACTTTCTTCTATTGCTTTTGTTTTTGTTTCTAAAATCTGCATATTGCTATGTACCTGGCTCAAAACTATTTTAGTTTCATTCCTAACTTCAGTAATTTCTTTGTTTAAATTTTTGATTACTTGTCTTGTGCTTTTACAATTTGCTTTTCAAGACAATGCACTTGAACATCAATGTTTTTGTTTATGTCTGCTCTCCTTAAACTACATTCTTTTTCATTTTCATTGATCTTTATAAAGGATTTATTATCACTTGGTTTTAGTTTATCATCAAATTCCTGGGTGATTTCTTGTCTGATTGTTTTAATTTCTCTACTAAGATTTTCTATTTTATTACAAGTTTCCTCCCTGCTCTTATTTATTTCACTTTTTCTTTCCTCCCTACTTTTACTTATTTCATTATTTGTATTCTTTATTTCATTTATCAAAGTAGCTAACATCATATCAATCTGATTAGGCTGTTTACTATGAACCACTTGTGTAGGTTCCATGACTGTATTTGATTCCTCACTTACATGCACTTTTACAGTGGGATTATTTTCCTAACTTCTATCCTCAATAGTAGTACTTTCCAATATGCTATCCTCATTACAATTATTCTCTGGTTCATTTATATTACTCTCCCTATCAATAAGAGTTTCTATGGGTCGTGAAAAGAATTGTTGTGCATGTTCTTCACTATCCATTGTGGTAACCTTTTTCCCATTTCTTAAAAACATATGTTAATTTTTCTATAATTTAGTTTTATTATTTATATTACTATTTAGGCACTTTTAATTTTATAGTTACTCTGTTATTAATTTTCTTTGATATTAACTAGTTTTAATTTTAACCTATTGTTCATAATTAATGTCCTTTTAATTAATTCTTAATCACACTTGTCTTAGCTTGTACTGGAGTGATCCAACGATGTCTTGACTGTCCAACGTTGTTTCCCTCGATGGCAAGATGATCACGGCGATGTCCAGTTCCATCAGTGGTTTCCCATTGCCTTCGGTGGTTCCATCCATCCCAGCTTTCCTCTGTGTTGTTCCATATCGTCTCTCGTGCCAGTCCTCAATCCCATCAGTCGTCTCTGCCAGTCCTCAATTCCATTAGTCATCTCTGCCAGTCCTCAAAAGTCTGTGGTTCGTAGTCTATGTGGGTATATTTTCTAATTCATCAGTGTCTCCCTTCAATATCAAATATTTAGAGATTTTCTCGACTTGGCTAACAGTTTCAAGAAAATTTTCAAAGAACAAAACATAATTTTGGCACCACAAAACAAACGTAGTATTGGAAACTTACTAAAATCCTCACTAAAAGACAGAATACCTAATTCCAACAAATCAGGAATATATCAAATAGAGTGCAAGGATTGCAACCAGGTTTACATCAGAAAGACAAAAAGAAATTTAAAAATCAGGACAAAAGAGCACTTCAGGAACATAAAGAACCATGAAATAGATAAATCAGCAGTTGCAGCCCATTTTTGGATAAAAAACCATGACCTTGAACCAGAAGCAAAATTGTTAAAATCTGCAAGAGGACATACGGAATTAATCAATTGGGAAAAAATCTTCATCCTCAAACATCAAGACAAAGCCATGAATTTTGAAATCCCCGCCTCCAATGAACTGTTCAATAAATTCATCTTAAAGAAACCAGAGGGCAGTCAAGTAGCAACAGCAACAAGCAGCAGCCAAAATGGAATGAATATGGGAGGAAAAATTTCCCGAAACTAGTCTCCAAATAGAGAACTCTAGTGAAGTAAGTGTCACAAAAATTGACTCAATTCTTATATTAAGATATCTGATATTTAATTCTGATCAGCGCTTTTCTGAAAGCATGTCTTCTGGACATTGGTATAAGATACGGAAATAAAATATTCATTTTCCTGCAATAAATGCTGACAAATGTGTTATGTTATACTCTATATGAAAACGAATGCTATATGAATTTATAATAATATTATAAGGTTCCTTCACAGATGAACTAATGTTTTATAGGTAATACATAAGACATATGTTTAGGATTTAATATTTAAAGGGACAAGCATAACTGCTGTTTAAAGAGATTGAGCGATATGAATTACGCACGCACATATGCAGGTCGACTTTTGATTATGTCAGCATCTTGCTGTACCACGAGACAGTTCCATATGTACAATTCATTTTAGTATGTTATAACGCAATATTAACTTTTAATATATCGCAACAGAATAACATTGATTAATAAATTAATCATACAATATATAATAAACAAGAAGAGGAATTAAAGGTATTGGACTGTGGTTTTATAATATTATGATTTTAGTTTTAAGTCTCACTGAATGAAGGTTACATGAGTGTTGATAAGAGATACTACAAACTCTCGCATCAGTTAAACTAGTGTTGCAATGCTGTGTGTGAGATGATACTTTGAAACACTTCCGCTTAACTAAGCAAATGTCTGTACGTTAATATCATACCATATGTTTAAATAACTCGATGGTTTTCTTTATAAAACTTGTATGCAAATTTTATAATGCTGTAATGTGGATTAGATATATAATATCTGAAAATTAACATCTTTACGCAGCATACACCTTTGAAGCATAATAGTAAAATCTATTGTTTTAACTTGTAAGCCAGAGGCTGAGTAGACCTCAGGGCTAGGATTTAGGAAAATTAACATCTTTTGACAAAATTGTATGATGAAATATAGTTTTAAGACGATAGCTACCATATTTATAAAAGTTTTGGAAGGCTTGAAATAACGCTTCTCTACACTTCTGATCGCATCTGAGAATAATAATAATAATAATAATAATATGTATGTTAAGGTTAACAGCCTTACGCACCAGCCACCTTTACTCCAGGCTGAGTTGATCCCAGGACCATAGTGAAAAATTAATGTATTAGAGAAATAAACATCTTACGGGGAAAATTGTATGGTGCAATATATAATTATAAACATACTTGAAGTCTTAAAATATTGATGACGTTGCATTTATGCTTCGTGAGAAACCGCAATGAAATATGAAACCTACTTCTGGTCACGTGGTCTAGCGCGCCGCCATATTGGATGACGTCAGCAGAAAACGAGATGGACTTTGCCCCTTCGCCGCCATGTGTTGCGGGACTGTATCGGGCACCACCATAGGAGTCATCGGCAAAACAACACTACTGGACTTCTCCAAGGCTGTCGCCTGTCCCCTACGTTATGAAAAATTTACACAGATATAGAATTAAGAGAATGGACTAGGAAATATGGAAAAGTGGGACTTCAGATTGGAGAAAACTTATTCATATCCAGCCTTCTTTTTGCAGAGATCAAGTAATTGTAGCTCAAGATGGTGATTATATGGGTAAAAAATTCCAAGAGGAGTACACAAAGTAGGGGTAGAAATAAATTAATACCAAGCAAGGCTGAGTTCCTACAAACAGTGGGTGGCTTATAACTACCCTTCAGAGATTTTGTCAAAAAAATGTTTCAAACAAAAGTTGTAGCTTTTAGTATAAACATCCCATATAGAAAATTTAAACTGTTAGAGCTCTTTTTGAGAAAATTGTGAAAAACAAAATTTTCTTCATGTAAAGTCTCTTTAAAAATAAGATAAATTCATCCCTAATTTTGGGGTCACATCCTCAGGAAGTACCTAATAGAGATACAAAGTTTTGTTTTCATACGATTTTCTGTTCTGGAGCTAGGCTGTTCACAGACACAGACAGAGATACACAGACACACACACGTTTCAGAAAATAGTATTTTTGGATTCAGGGTTCCTAAAAATGTGTATTTATGTTGAAAACTCAACTTCGAATTTGGGGGTCGAAAACAATACTTCCTCTACCTACAGTCAGGCAGAGGAAGTAAAAATAGTTACCATGACTTATGCCCCATCCCTCATATATCAATAACCAATGCCAACAAGTACGATAATACTTACTATAATTGTAAGCATTGAGAATCATCTGCAACATGCTGAGAACCCCTCCAGTGAAGTCCAGAAGAATGTTTCCTATGCTCCAACCTTCTGTACTTTTTCTTTTGTAATTCATGTAGGCCTATACATAAATAAACAGAAAATTTGACTTGAATATTCTAAGTAAATTATGCAATTATGAGATTTATAATTAAATCTCATAATTACTCAAGCACTAACAAGCACAATTGATTAAAAAAAGACACACAAAAATATAAATACAAGGATATAAATATTACTTATAAGGATTATTTGTTCTGCAACATTCACAGAAATAATAATGTCTCCAAGAACTGTATTATCCATCAATCTAAATTCATTGTACTTTTTCCTTTCACTGTCCACAACTCTTTAGTCTTATGCCAAATATATTTCTCCTCTGAGAGGCTGATACAATTAATGAAATATCTTGATTCGGTGAAGATTCTATCTTTATGAGGTAAGAAATGTGAAGAAAGTACTTGAACTTGAGAGTTTATTTTGGAGATCTTGTAGTGATCCACTCCCTTCGTTTCTCACTTTCTCCCTTCTTCCCACTGTCTCACACTCTTACACACCTGACTCTCATTAGTCATCAGTATCTAAGAAACTGAGCGCCATGGCAGCAAAGATTTCCATCCTTTCCCATCCCAATCTTTCTCTTTACAAGCATTTGTATATTAATCTTTCCTAAATTAATCTTAATAATTTCTTCCACCTACAGTAAAACCAACTTTTTACATTCCTACCATTTACATCATTTCCCGCCTTCCTACACCACTGAAAATGTAAAACAATGATTTGCAGTAAAAACACTTTAAAGTTTTGAAGTGCTCAATGAATATAAAAGTTACTAGAAGCTCCCTGCCTGATAACCGCAGCCTTCTATTACTTAAATTATCTTACCAACAAATAATAATATTAATTATAATAACTATCAATATAAAATTGCAATAAACACAAAATATACATTGATTTAAAGTCATAGTTCCACAATTCACTATTAAAAGCACTAAAATAAAACACTTAGAATAATGCATTCCTTGTGAAACCATACCTTTTTAGACCAAATTTGAAATATGGAAAAAATTACTATTTTATACCAATAGTGTGTCCCCTTAAGTAATTTGCAAATTCAGGTGCTGCATTGCCAATCTTTCTTATTAAACTACAAAGCTGTGTTATATGTTCTGTCTCATCTAAAGTACATTAAAATATAGTACAGTCGAGCCTCGATAATGTGTCGAAACACAGATTTTTAACTTCCTTTAAACTAAGGAAAATTAGGGAAAGTAGACGTAGGAAAGAGCAGTACTTAAGTAAATTGTAAGCCGACTCTGAAAACTCTCTGCTGGTAACTGGACCCGGATCCTAATCAAATGCAAATAATAATCGCTTACTTTCTTTTAATTTCAAGAGAAAAGCACCTTTTTAGCTACAATTTATTCTGAATCAGGTAACACTTTTATCTGAAGAAATAATATCAAGAACATCTTACTTACTGCATGGTTTTTCAACACGTTTTCAACATGTTTAAATCAATTCTGTAACTCAAAAAGGGCATAATAATATCAGAAAGGTAAGATTATGAGTACAGCGCGAAGTCTAGAACAAGGTTCCTAGATCTTAATATTTTTACAACTGAACACCCTACTAAGAATGCTGTTAGCTGGTCAGGTACTGGGAGAGTGTACCAACGAATGGAAAATGAGGAAATTGGTGCAATGACCTTGGCAATTTTTACTGTCCGTCAATAACAAACTCTCCAAAGATATGGTTTCAGATGGGGTGAAACAAAGAAAAGCCTTGAAGATTCTGTAGTAGTTTTGTGTTAACCAACGTGATAGTTTTAACAGAAAACATAAGAGCTACAGCTACACCAGAGCCCAAAGTGTGGTCTACTTTCCAGGAGCACTCCAAATGCCAGCAAACAAACCACGAGGCATTCCTGGTGATGGATTTCGAAGTTATTGTTGCATCAGATGAAGATTTAGTGAATGCAGTAAAGCATCATGAAGATTCTGATGATGGAGAGGTAGACGAAGATGTAAACGCTACGAATGTTCAACCATCAACGTATCAAGCATTCCAGGCGTTAGAATTTCTAAGAATGTTTATAAATGTACAACCATTGAACATATTCAAAAACTTTGTGGAAGAAGCTCAAGAAAAAAAGTCAAGAAGAAGAAAATGACAGACTTCCTGAAGTAAAAAATGTGGCTCCTTTATAAACAATACAGCATTTTTTAATTAATTTTAATTACACTATGTCAATAATGAGATTAAGAAATATTTTTTTTCTTTTATTATGGTCAGTGTTTTCATTTAATGAAAGGTAAGACTATTTAAATATAGTTTTTAGGAGTTCATTAATATTAATGATCTCTACAACTTGAATGTTAGATAACTCAAATTTATTTTTGCATCCACTAGTGATTTGAGACATCGAGGTTCAACTGTGTACAGTCTTGAAGGTAATGCAGACAAAACATTACTAGGTACAACTTCATTTTTCACTTCCCTTAACATAACAGGCTCTCTTAACCTCGAAAGATTCATGTCCTATTTAATATCAGTTATCAAAAGCTAACTGAACTGAAATAACATATTCCTGGTAAAAGTAAACATAAATTCGTAATATTGGAATTAGAAGTAAATGTGCTTACCTGAGGAACATACTTGATAATTGTAATGCAGAGTTTCACGTAAGAACAATAGTATAGAAAATCAAGCCAATGGATTATGTCAAGCCATGCCAGAACCACACTAATCACAAGGAATAATGTAAATGCTCCATGAATAATTCGTGCAGTCCAGGACACTCTTTGAGTTCCTCGCTGTAATAGACAAAATATACAGTAATTTAAACAATAACGATAAAATAATCCACTCCATGAAATACTGATGTTTATTATTATTATTATTATTATCATCATCATCCATGGGTGCATTATCCAATTTGTGGATGAACCATGGCGTATTTCTTATTTTCAAAACTTATTTTATTTACAGTATTTAGCTTACTTTTATGGTTGTGAATCGGTTTATAATGCTAGCTTGAGTTCATAGTTTTATTGCATTTTGAGGATTTTGATCTATTCTATACCAACATATTCCTAGAACTTTGAAGTTCTAGTGATGCGGAAACACTGGACAGCGCTCAAGGGCACAGAGAACTACCTCCTGATGAAGGGGTTGGGGAGCCACTGAATGCTGTGGAATGAGTCCATTTGTACTTGAACAATAAAGTGAATCTTTGTTGCAAGACAATCTAATAATAAGGAGTGTAAGCAGGCGCCTCCTCGTGGTAGAGTAGAATAGAATATAGTAGAGTATTTATTTTGTACATAGCCATATGCATAATATGGGTATACATGTCACAATGTCACACAGGCTTGAGCCTGCCATTCAACCTTATTCTGTGCTAACTTCATGCCTCTCAAATCCTACTTCTCTTAAATCTATCCTAATATTGTCCTCCCACCTACATCTATGACTTCCACGTGGTCTTTCCCAGGTCGCCCAGTCAATATTTTTGAGACATGTCTTTCCTCCCCCATGCGCTCAACATGTACAGCCCATTTCTTCCTCCATAATTTAATTACAGTGGTATTAAACAGAAGCAGCAGCCAGATGCATGTGAGAGAGGTGACGCATGTAGGAGTAATCATGGGGAGGGGTAAGAATGTTTAACTGGACTAGCGAGAGAGGAGAAGCTATTGTAACAAGGTCTCTTGTTTCTTAACTCCATTTATACGATCTTACTGCACTGAAAGCAAAGACACAACTGACCCATACACCACTCCATGCAGTACGAATGTTTATTGGACTCGTCTGCATCTACTGCGCATCCATGCTTGGACTGCCACGTCTCATTAATACCACTGTACCCTTACTATAGGTATATCCGGTGTTGAGTACAGGTTATGAAGCTCGTCGTTATGCAGTTTTCTCCAGTCTCCATTTTCATCTTTCTTAGACCCAAATATTTTCCTAAGCGCCCTGTTCTTGAATATTCTCAGATCATGTTCTTCCCAAAGAGTAAGCGACCATGTCTCACATCCATATAATACAACTGGCAGGATAATTGTCTTATAAATTTTTATTTTTAGATTTCTGGACAGAAGACGAGAAGATAAGAATTTCTGAACTGCATAAAAGCAGGCATTTCCTGATTTGAGTCTACACTTAACTTCTGCTTTAATATTATTTGTGTTTGTAATTATTACTCTCAGATATTTGAATTTCTCCACTTGTTTGAACAATTTACTGATTACTCTAATATTTTGTAGTGCATTATTTTGACATTTCATGACCATATACTTAGTTTTTTCTGTATTAATTTCCAATCCAACATTCCTGCAGGCATCGAAAAGACTTCCTGCATTCCTCTCGATTGTGTTTATGTCTTTGCCCAACAAGCAAACATCATCTGCATAAGCTAAAATTGGATCACTGCCATTTACTTCTAGGCCTACCTTGTTTTCATGTAGAATTCTCCTGACACTTTGATCAGATAAGTGCAGTGCAACCGCGTGTTTCCGAGCAGAACGGCAGGGAGATTGTTGAACCGAAGCTCTAACAATGGCCACGTTTGATGGTCCTGTTGCAGTCCGAGGTCTGCCTGGAGATTTTCGTTTCAATGCAGAACTTGTTTCTCTGAAGTTAGACACCCAACGGCATGTTGTTTTTTGTTGGGAACATGGTCCTGTCTTTGGAGCCCGAAATGTACGCAAAAGGCATGCTGCATTGCTGTCGGTGAATTGACATTTTGAATAAACTGCTCTACAGCATAAGTGCGATGCACTCCTGACCAAGCCATGGTCTAAACTAAAATGGCACCTAAGTTGCTGTTCGGATATATTCACCCTGCCCCTCTACCCCCACCCACCCTGTATATAATACTGATACTTCACAACATTTTTAGCAATTAATTTATTCAAACAATATTGCTTTAGTAGCAATTTGTGCTAGCTAAAATTTAGCTATGATCATGATGTTTGTATGATTAGTTTTCTTTATGATTTTTCATTGTGGGATGTAGTGCATCTACTCAGATACTAAACTATAACATGAATGGTAGCATTTTGTTGGCATAAAGTATTTTATCTAAATTACAATTGCAAAATTGTAAAAGTAGCTACGATATGAATATTATTTCTCTATATAAACTTGTTTTTGAATTGAAATTAGTACATATCAGCACAATGCATACCTAAATAGTTAAAATAGCTTCTTCTTAACCTTAATTCATACTCGTATACACTAATATAAAACATTCTTAAAATATGTCAAGATTACACAAAATGCACTGGCAATAATATTAATGATGTAAGTGTAGGCCTAAGATTAACTGACATGTTTAAAGTAGCTATATACGGTAGGTTATGAATTAATTAAATTCAATCTGAAAACAATCTGTAAGGAATTACATTAGGCCTATTACTTGCACATTAAAATATAATGCAAATATCGGTAGGCATAAATTTCAATAGAATGCCCAATATTACATCAATAGCATGTACCTGCATTTAATTATTCAACAGTTAGATGTTTTTTAAATACTTTATTTATATTTAATAACATTGCCATCATTATAAAGATATGAATGAATCAAGGCAGGCTAACAATATGAAAGTGATCGATAATTTGATACATTATGGACATGCATTCATGGACCACAGATTACTGTCTCCATTGGACACTTCATGAGAATATTATAGGAGAAAAATTCCTCCAAAACTGGGACTCAAGCCCAGGACCTTCAGCTATCTGTGTCACTGATCTACAAACTAAGCTAGCCAGAGTTTGATTCACAGCACCAAATGGAACCTCTCTCCTATGATAATCATCTGGCACATATGATAATCATAAGAGAGAGGTTCCATCTGGTGCTGTGAATCGAATTCAACTAGCTCAATTGGTAGAGCGGCGGCACAGATAACAGAAGGTCCTGGGTTCAAATCCCTATAATACATTATGTTTAGGATAGGGTGGGCCATGCAATATTATTATAGCACCATATGTTAGGCCCGTTATAGTAAGTATTAATTAATATTTATATGCTATCAAGTGGACAAATAATAGGGTTTATGTAAAGTACCAGCTGGATAGAACTTCTGGAAATGAATCCATGCTCTTCAGTAAGTAATTTCGTCTATTATTTCTACTGGCAGAAACTGATATATCTGAGCTTGCCTTGTTTACCTTAGTTACAAATACTAATGTTTATGGTGGCTCAGCCACTGATTGGCTGTTTTCGAGAGCCAATCAAAATGCTTCGGAGCTCAGACATCACACTTTATATAACAGATCTCTCTCTTAACATTCACAAATGGATATGGACAAAATATTAAATTCTTAAAAATTAGACATGCTTTAATATTATTAATGTTATTAAAATAGGCCAAATACAAATAAAGTAAAAATAACTACAAATCAAATTCTAAACATTTTCAAAGGAAAACTGATTTAGTTTCTCACAACAAAGTAAGGCAAGAATGTGTTTTTACAATTTGATTTGAAATTTATGCCTATAATAAGTGTTATTTTTTTGTAGAACTCCAGTTGTCCGGATTAATTGGGACCGGATCCGATCCACATAATCAAATATCCAGATCTTCTTCTTCTTCTTCCTTACAAGGATGGGTCATTGCTGTCCCGTTCCGAGGCTAATGGCATCCTTCCATCTTCTTCTTGGTTGACCTAGGTCACGTTTCCCAGCAGGTTGATAAAAGTAAGCTTGCCATGGTAGTCTGTCTAGGGTCATTCTCTCTACATGTTGTCAGTTTTTCTGATATTCCTTAATTTCATCAGTAATGTTCCTTATGTTCAATTTCTCCCTTATTTCGCTACTTTTCTTTCTGTCTCTTAAAGTTATCTTTTCAACTGACCTGAGGAATCTCATTTGTGCTGCTTCTATTCGCTTCCGATCCTGGGCTCTTAAGGTCCAAGTCTCACTGCCATATAACATTGCCGGCTTTGATAAGACATTATGGAATCTAATCTGTACATCCTTTGACATATTTCTTCCAAAGTGTTTTCTTATTATTCCATTTGTCCTGTTGTACTTCTGTAAATTTTCTTCTAAATCCAAATTGACTTGATAATTAGTTATGTTACACCCCAGGTATTTAAAAGTTCTCACCTGCTCTATATTTTTCCCTTCTATCACTATTTTAACTCTCCTCATGAACTTTCCCTCCATTGCTAATACCTTTGTTTTATTGCAAGATATCTCCATATTGTATTCTTTTAAAATACAATTCAATATCAATGCATTATATTGGAGGTCGTCTTCGTTACTAGTCAGCAGGACCTGGTCATCTGCAAATAATATAGTTTTTATTTCTTTATTCCTTCCTAAATATATACCTCTTGGTTCTGTAATTTTCCACTCTTCCACGATCTTGTTTATATAAATGTCAAATAAAAGAGGAGAGAGTCCACAACCTTGCCGCAATCCTACATTTACCATTGTATTCAAGTTAGGTGTATTTGTATTTTGCATTCTGATTTTAATTTGAGTTTGATCGTATAAGGATTTAACTGCATTGAGTAGAGACGATGGTATTTGGTACTCTGACATTATATTCCATAATTTGGATCTGTCTACTCTATCATAAGCCTTCACATAGTCAAGAAACAGGAGATATGTGGGTAAATTAAATTCTATTCGTTTCTCCATTATCTGTTTTATTGTAAAAATAGCATCAACACATGACCTCCCCTTACGGAATCCACACCGTTCTTCCTGCAAAATATTTTCCACAATTGGTTGGAGTTTATTTTTTATTATGTTTGCATATATTTTATATCCAGAATTCAGAAGTGAAATTCCTCTGTAGTTACAACATTTATGTTTGTCCCCTTTTTTATGTATATTGACTATTTCAGCTATTTTCCATTCTATTGGTATACATCCTGTACTCCATATATCATTTAAGAGTTGAACCAATACCTTTTTTTAATTTAGCGCTTCCGAATTTTATAAGTTCCATATTGATTCCATCTGGTCCGGGAGATTTTCTGTTTTTGACTTTTTTTAGGATATCAGTTAGTTCTTTTTGTGTGATTGCATTGTATTCATTGACATGCACCGTATCTACATTATATTTCTCATTTTCATTTACTAGCAGATCCTCATAGTATTCAAGCCATTGTTTTTCGGATATTATATCTATTTTCAACTTATCTTCAATTTCACTTTTTAAATTCTTGAATACTTTAAAGCTAAATCTTTGGGAGCCCGTAGCATCATATTCTAATCTTTTTATGAAATTTCCCCATGATTCTCTCTGCACCTGTCTAGTCAGTTTTCTAGTCATAGCTCTGTTCTTTTTGTACAAAATGTAGTCTTCTTGCGACTTACTTCTAATCCATTTTAAATATGATTGCTTTTTCTCTTGTATACATTTATTTAATTCCTCATTCCATATTTTGAGTTTACTGGGTTTTCTTCTATACTGATATCCTAATACTTCCTCTGCAGTTTTTATTATTGCCGACTGAATCATTTTCCAATCTATATTTACATCTCCTACTCTTCCTTTCAAGTTTTTGTCTAATTTAGATTTGTACAATTCTCTTATGCTAGGTTGTTCTAATAACTGTATTTTGAATCTTTTCCAGATAATTGGATAAATCATAAAAAAAGCTAATTTCTTTAAAAAAAAAAATCTAAACTGTACAGTAGTGTACTTACATAAAGTGTCACATCTTGAACATATCGGTCATATTCAGTTGTTTTGATGACAAACTGTTGATTTTGTTGGCTAAAAATTTAGCTTTTTCACAAATAATCGACCCTGACAGAGGTTTTCGCAATGCTTGGTGTTGCAGAAACCACTTGAATACGGCCTCAAAGCGATCCGGATAATTGGTGATCTGAATAATTGGCAATCCTGATAGTTGAGTTCAGATAATTGGAGTTCAACTGTAATTACATTTCTATCACATCAGAAAAATTCAAGCTATCATTAGAGACACAATTTTTTGGTGGATCGCAATAATGCAAAATTTGTTAATATACAATAAAAGGTATCAGCATCAATTATATCATGATTGTCCCCATAATAACTAACTTTTATTATCATGATTAAATGCAAATTTTATCTCACCTCGTGAAATTAATGCTTATTTATGACTTACCACAAAATTAATAATTCATTGCAATGTTTATGGAAAACTGACACACAAACATCCTTATTTCAAGAATAAAAAGAAGTATGTCTCATCATTCTGCAACATGCAGAGCCTGTTTTGAAGGTACAGATTATGCATTAGCCCATAAGATTGTTCCTAAAGTGAATGATGACTTGTGGACAGCTTTATTTTTAAACAAGAAACAATTAATAAGTTTGATAGCCTGTCAAATGATAGGAAAAAAAAGTGTAGATAAAAGGATATACGATCTTGGCATGGCATGCATTAATGAGTTGCTTCAGGCAAGTGATGTAGAGCAAGTTGTACGAGAATTAGTACGAGAGTATCCAACCCTGGGTTTAAAGTGCCTCCAGTCGATGCACATTCTAATGTAATATGTTGGATTGTGAAAGAGCTTTTTCAGCATACAATGATATTTAGTCCAATAAATGAACTAATCTTACAGCAGGGAACTTAGAAACCATGCTAACTTGTTATTTCAATGCACAGGCTAAATAAAGCATTGAAAATTTAAATTGATACAGTAATATTTCACAATTATTTTATGGCTTTTATCCTGTTTTGAGCCAGCATTTTATATCAACAAGTTTTATTCACCATAAAACCATGTCCCTAGGTATGATAAATTTAAAATGAAATAATTAATTATATTAAACAACATTTTTTTGGTACAGGCCTTTATGAATGAAATGCAGTAATTCAATATGGCTCTTTTATATGAATATTGGACAGGCCTTTATGATCAAAATCTGAATGTTGAACATCTTCACGGCTGGAGCACTGTGGTCCATCAGTGGTATTCAATGTTTAGTCTGCAACTGTGACAGGTACCTTCAAGAACTAGAATGTGTACTCAAGACAGGATCACTGTAGCATGAAGTCTGACCGCTACACCTCTGTTTATGCACTTGTAGACAGTGTGGCAGTAATTAGTTTATCATAATTAAACTAATTACTTATTTATTATTATTGAATATTGACAACAATTAATATTTACGTAATTCCAAATTTTATTTCAATCGTTATAAATTCTATTGGTATATTATATTTTTCTATGTAGATGTATTACGACCACCTAAAATTGTGGAAATATACCCATTTTGCCCAAAACTTATCTTCAAGCGTAACTAATTTTTTTCTCATTCACTCTGAGTTTCTATTTTGAAGCATGACAAATTTCTCTCCCTTACTTGAAGATAAAGACATGTTAATGGCACTCTATACGTGTGGGAAAGAACAGGAGTAAGCAAGTACACTCCCCCAACCCCTAAATAAAAACGCAACAGAGTATCATCAAGCCAAAATTTTCCGTAAGACGCTAATAGTTTCGACCAATCAGAAATCAGAATCCTGTTTAGAGCAGGAAATATTCTCTAAAATCGCACTATTTTCTGTAAACTTTCAAGAATACAAACATACAGCATAGTGATGTATGCTAATAAAGAATCGAACAAATAGTGTGGATACTAAATGAAATTGCAGACATTGATATTATTGGACCTAACTGACCAACTAACTTTGAAAATCAGAACTAAAATTTACTAATTGCAAAAGACTGCCATCCATTTAACTTAAGAACAATACATTTCATTTTGAATAAATTAAGTGGTTAGTTACAACTAATAAAACTGATTTAATTAAAATTTTTGGGTACTATAAAAACTTCACATCCCTGATTCCCTCCATTTACGTCAAACACGATTTAACCTGAAGGCAAGAGTACTCCATGCAGACTGACGGCCTGGGAAATTAGGAGATACAAGGTATGTGATTCAAGGATTATTTTTCCACCTTATAAATTTGTAATCCTTGGCGACAAATTGACTGCCCACCGAATCACACATCAATGAACGACAATACTGCTGCAGCAGACCTGTGCCGTAAGTCCATTATGGAATTGGTTGTTCACTTAGTTTCCTGGCTGATCCTTGTGGATGGAGTTCTTTACACGGATTTCTAAGGTGGGAATTTAAAATTTTTCTATTTTCTTAATTTTATCTCCTCTACTGAGTTGTTGGGGCTCTTGTATAGTTCCTTGCTGTTGTACCCAACAACTTCAATAGAAAAGATGAAATTCACAAATTAGAAAAATCTTGAGTAACCACATTCAACATTCACATAAAGAACTTCATCTGCAAGTCAAGAAAATAAGCGATCAGCCGAACAGATGATGGACTTACAGCACAGTTCCAAGTGCAGATTCACCCAATCTTGTAAGTGGAGAAACACCATCCAGATTTCATACTACAGTGAGCTAAAGATTCACTGCAACAGTTGCAGACAAAACGTCAAATACCACCAACTAATCTCTGCACTCTAGCTCGAAAGATGTTCATCCAATATAAATGTTAAATGTCTTTTTCTCTTTAAAAATAAGTATGAGATTAGAGGTTGTCTCACATTCAGTTGAATATGACATGCTAATTGTAGCAATAACACTTATGTAAGGTAGCATTTCTGAAGTGCATAATACCAACCATGCAGAAGGAAAGCTGCACCAAGGTAAAATCGTAAGTTAACAGTAAATATCTTACCTCATAAATGAAGCACTGAATTATTGTAATAACTGTCGCCAACGAAGCATGTAGTGAGAAAACAATGTCATTCACCTGTACCGGGTTCAAACCTCTCGGATGTCTGTTCTCATATTCTTTCTATATAAAAGAGACAAAGGTGTATTATTGTTATATCTGAAAAATCATATTACAAATAAAGAAGTTGAATGTTTCCTTAACATAGGAGAAAAATATATGAAATATATGGCTATTATGATTTTTCCCAATATTAAAACATGTATAGCCTACTTACCAAGCTGTTACCATTTTCTTAACAGTGTACTATATGAGGGGGTACCCCCCCGCAAAAAAAAAAACTGGACTGAGAGCGCGCTGCCATTTGTGGACATAGTAGAGTGTTTACCTTCACGAAACATCTGCCCGAACGGCTTCATTTTGAATGTTTGATCGTACTGTATTTTTCTCTTACTGTTCTCATGTTCCACCTGCCAAGTCGTTATGGCAGATTTAAAAGAACAAAAAGTGTGTTTGAAATTTTGTTTCCTGCTTGAAAAATCGGCAACAGAAGCTTACCAAATGCTTCAACAGGCTTTCAAGGAGGATGCTATGAGCCGTACACAAGTTTTTGAGCGGTTTGAGCGCTTTAAACGTGGTGAGATGAGTGTTGAAGACCATGCTTCTTCTGGGAGCCCTTCAACATCTCAAAATGATGAAAACATTGATAAAATCCACCAAAAAATCAACAAGGATCATTGTTTCACGATCAACAAAATTTCAGAAGAGACAGGAGTGAGCTAGAGCTCGTGCCAGCGAATTTTGACTGAGGATTTGCAAATGAGACGTGTTGCAGCTAAATTTGTTCCTCGCCTTCTCTCAGAGCATCAAAAAAACATTCGATTGCATTTGAGCCAGGACTTGAAAAACGAGGTTGAAAGTGATCCAGACTTTTTGACCAAAGTCATTATAGGTGATGAGAATTGGTGTTACTCGTATGACCCAGAAACCAAGCAAGCATCAAGCCAGTTGAACACTCCCAACTCCCCCAGACCAAAAGAAGCAAGAAAAGTGAGGTCGAATGTGAAGACGATGATCCCTGCCTTTTTTGATGTTCATGGAATTGTGCACCAGCAGTTTGTTCCCCTGGTCAGACTGTTAACAAGCACTTTTATTTGGGAGTTTTAAGATGTTTGCGAGAGGACGTGCGGAGGAAACGACCAGAACTTTGGTGATCAGGCAACTGGTGCCTTCATTACAACAACACTCCCGTACACATGGCCTTATCTGTGAACCGCTATTTGACCTCTCAGAGGTGGTCTATCGTTCCCCACCCTTCGCATTCCCCAGATCTAGCCCTGTGTGACTTTTTTCTGTTCCCAAGAATGAAAAATGATATTTGAAGGCGATAAAAACAGCTTCGCAAAGGGCATTGGATGATATCACAGTTGAAGAGTTCCAGAAGGGCTTCAAACAGTGAGAAAAAAGACTTGACAAGTGCATCGCATCTAATGGAGAGTACTTTGAAGGTGAATGAAGGAATTTTGTAAAAAGTAATAAATACATTTTTTGTAATGAAAATCTTTTTTTTGGGGGGTCCCCCCTCATATAATGTTATATTATACACCTTGTGTTAAATAATAATCATAAAATGTAGAAATGTATATGAGGATGGAGCATAAGTAATGAGTAGATTTAGGATTTTAGGTAAAATCCTATTTTAATCCTTAAGAATCTTTGGGAAAATAGTAGTATGTGCCACAACCGAGACCCCACTCCAACTTCCTAACGGGACCAGCCTAGAAAGTAGGGGTTTTGGGTGGGGAGACATCTAGCGGTGGCATTTGTACTAGCAGCGAGGGTAGTGTTGGTGCAAGGGAATTTTCCTGCATCAATTAAGCCATATTTTACATAATAGTACAGCTTTTTTTATAATTGCGAAATATTATGTATGGTGCAAGGGTCGTTTTTATAATTGTGAAATATTATGTGTAGGTGCAAGCGGTCGATGTCGGCATGCGCTGCATGGAAGCAGGGCAGGCGTGAGGGGTAGCAGCCAGGCGGGGAAGTGGCCACACCGAGCGGAAGGGGGACTCGGTTGTGGCGCATACTACTAACTTGACAAATTCTTTTTATTTATTTTTTTATTTTGGCTGTTTTTATACTCCTTTTAGCTTCCAGGCTATATCAGGAGTTTGGGATCTGTGTCTGTACTGTAGGGTAGGCCACGGTACTATTTCTTGTCAATTGTTTCTATTGTCGGTGTATTTTAATGGAGTAAATTTCAACTGATATTTAATTTAAATGGATATGATACAGAATGAAGTGGTGAGGATGATTCATTATATGTAAATATCCAATTCAGCATTTGCCTTTACAACTGGGGAAACCATGAAAAAAACCCATGTCAAATTGGCCGGCCACAAGATTTGAGCCTGGGACCTCCTGAATGTGAATCCAAGATGTTACCATCTCGGCCACTTTGCTCGGTTAATGAATTTTCTTTTCTAAAGGCATATAAAAACTAAACTTCATGTCACTATCCCTTGAAGGACTAAGCCTACCATACAACCACTGCATCATCAACCATAGGTAGTATGTGGTCCGCATGCTGATTCCCACGGCCATTAATGATGGTTTCCATGACCGGAGCCACAATTTCTTTATTAAGTAGCTCCTCACTTTGTATCACGAGGCTGAATGTACCCCATTCCAGACCTCCCCACCTCAGAAAAATCCGAGGAGGTACCGTGAATCTAACCTGGGCCTGCAGATCCAAAGCTAGCAATGCTAACCAATAGACCACGTAGGCGGTTCCTAAAATACATATATGGTATGAAATTCTGATGTAAAATAGTGTACTACATATATGAGTGAGTAATACAGGCCCAAGTCATAAGCCTGTTTACTTGTGTGCACTGTATGTCTATTTTGTTTGATAATGCTCATGGTGAGTAGGCATATTAATAAATATAATTCTTTATTATAAGATAGACATTTAAGAAAACTGGCAACTTAAATAAAATAAACGATTTTATAATAGAGCCTGGTTTCCAATTTTTAGAGCCTATTTTAGACACCTAAAATTTAATTTAGCAACCTAAAAGTTTGAAGTCTAATCATGAGCATTCCTCAAAGTATACATAAATTTGTAATCCTGCGCTCTTATATGCCTACGTATGTTTTACGGTCTGTATACTTAGCTTTAATACAATCTGTAATACAGTACGGAATAATTGGTTGGGGAGGCACTTCTAAATCTATTGTTACTCCTTTATTATTACTGCAAAAACGTATAATAAAGATTTGCTTAAAGAAACCTTTGGATTACCCTACGCAACTTATCTTCCCCGAATTTAATGTATTAGATATTTTGAATTTATATAAAAGAAATTTACTTATTTTTATCCATAAACATAAATCTAATTTTAAAACACATTTTCACCCTCATAACACAAGATGAATTGCCTCCTCACCCTTAATTGAAATTAAGTGTAATACTTCAGCTGCGCTGAAACATGGTTTTAGTTTTGGAGTAAGACTATACAATAATGTATTAAGAAAGCATCCCGATATAAATAACATGAATGTGAATAGTTTTAAAAATAGAATAAGATATATTATAAAATAGTTTTTCTAAAATAGTTCTTTCTTATTTTCTTGTTGTATTTTATAAGTAAATGTTAACAGCAATATGTTCTCTTGTAATTTATGTTAGTTTTGCTTTATGATGCTTGCATGTGTATGTATGTTTGTGTATGTGTGTGTGTGTGTGTGTATGATATTGCTGTACGTTTTAAGACTGAACTGCACCCGAGCCCGAGCATTATGCTCTTTCGGGTGTTTAACACTTATATAATATTGTATTTGTATTTCTGTATTTGTATAATATAATATCTGTATAATAATATAATATATATAAATAAATAAAAATTTAAAAAAAAAAAAAAAAAAAAAGTGATGGTACCATGAGATGTTGTAAGTGACTGGAGAATGTTACAGCTCTAGCATATGGACACATTATTTCATGGCAGTGAGATACCTACTGTATATGGTTATACACATACCAGCATTGGTAATTCAGTTATTAGTCACCTCCTTGCCATATAGATGTGACAAGCATTATGTCAAAATAACTGTTCCCCTAGGGAGAAATTCTTGTGAATGCTACAAGGAGCTGTGGAATTTTCAGGGAATAATGCCCTTCTGAACCGAACTCTGAGGGTTCATAGGGTGAGAATGATGGCTAAGTTTCATGGTTTGGCTACTGCCTTCAGACTTGGAAATTCTTGCTCTGCTCTATAGGATACAATATTATATATCTCTTGAGATAAGACTGAAAACCTGTCATTAAGTGTGATTTTAATCAGACAGCTTTATCATTTTTTTTATACTTAGAGTTTTGATCAGTACAGTATATTGCAGTATGAGTACAGTTTTTCATTTGTGTTAGGCCTCATTAGGATTTAATTTTGATAAATTTAAATATATTATGCAAATTGTTAAAGGCTTTTCAGACAGAACGATACTTACTTCTATTTCTGGAATCCAGTAAAGTCCACAATTGAAGAGGGAATACAGCAGAAATCCCACAATATTTAATGATAGGAAATCAAAATTTAGACCTATAACACTGAAAAAAAGGAAAATTCCTTTAGAAGTAGAAATGTAGTATATCATAAGTTTTTGTTTTTAATGGATGTAAACAATCTGTTAATAATTTATAATATGTATGTTCACCATAATTTAATATTATTTACCTTTTTCTCTTCCAGTTTTCAAAAATTTGTGGGTAGAAGGAAACTGACCATGCTGCAAAGTATATCCAACCAATTACTGCACTTGCATGATAGATGGCTGTATTATGTTGTACTGTTATTCTCACAAACTTCGAGTCAATTGTGCTGTATAGGAAAAAAAAAAAAAAAAACACCATACCATTATACTTGTATGTACACTCGATGGCACTAATGCTTCTTGGATCTGGCATCAGAATAAAATTGCTACCACAGTGGAAAGAGGAAAGAAACATGTACTGAATTTTATCAGTAAGGCATGGAAGTTAATGCTTTATCAGAAGATCAAATATGCATGGAAATATATTCTAAAATTTGTAAAATATGCTCTGGAATCAATGAAGTATGCTCTGTCATTTAAGTAACTTAAATACTTTACATTCCCTTGTATTGTTATCTGAATTATATTTAAATATTTACAGTTGGTTTTCAAAACATTCACCATTAGTCAAACATGCTGAAAATGTCTGAATTAACAGAGATATGCAAACTATTTAAAATCTGTCAGACATATGCCGTCAAAAACATGACAAATTAATAAAATATGCACAAATACTTCAATATCAAGCAAATATGATACATTATTGCAAAACTAAAAAAATATGCAAACAACATGCAAAATGAAACCATACATTTTCTTATATTTCTTTCATGTCTTGTACACATTTTAACACTATACGGCTCATGCTGTATGAAGGAAAACGGGGTGGAGCTTTAACAGGACCCACCTGTGCGAGTAGTGAATGATAGGGAGACAACATTGCCTAGTTCAGATAACTCCATGCCTAACAGAAGCGTTACGTTCTGCAATTTCAATTGGTCGGCAAAAAACCATATACAAACCAGAATTTTCAAGCGTACCATAAGAAAGAAGAAATGTTTCTGAAGCCAGCTTTATAAAAATCATGTTTTTATGACAAGTGGTTGTTGAGTTATTAGGTTTTGAATGAAAAGTAACATTGTTGATCAATCACGCACCTCCCGGGAGTAGCCGCAGGAAATCTTTGCTCTCTTTCTTTCTTCTGGCAACTGTGGCATCGGTGCACAAAGAATCAGCAGGGATTGGCACACACCATTTTCCTTCATATAGTATAGTATAGTATGAGCCGTATAGCATATAATAGAGTGCATTAAGTACGATTTGTGAGACTTCAAGGCTCTAGTTATCAGTTTCCCCACTTCCTTGTGTATTATTTAATACAAGCTATGAATGAAGTAACACGAAAAGGACATTATGTGCAGTGATAGTAATCAGAGGTGACAGTCCAAGCATGGATGCGCAGTAGATGCAGACGAGTACAATAAATATTCATACACTGAATGGAGGGTGTTTGGGTCAGTTATGCCGTTGCTTCCAGCACAGTAAGACCGTATAATGAAGTTAAGAAGCAAGAGACCTTGTTACAATCACTTTTTCTCTCACTAGTGCAGTTCAACATTCTTACCCCTCCCCATGCTTTCTCCCATGTGTGTCACTTCTCCTTATGTGCATCTAGCTCTCGTCTGTGATAAATACCACTGTACAATATGCAGGCCCAATGTCAATGTGTACGTTGGACTCTCTCACAAATGCACATTATATTTAGCCTAAAAAATGAAGTGAAAACTCGGTTTTACATTTTTGAAGGGGGGAATAGTTATAACAACATATACCTTAAGTAAGAAAATGTACAAGTAAAAAATTTAACAAATTAATTGGAAGTGAAATTTCTTTAAAAACTTATATTATCCTACAGAGTTTAGAGGAAAATAACAAAACAATTGCAGGTTTGTAAATAGGTGTAGATGAATCAACGGTGCAACCATTCAACAATCACTGTACTTAGCAAGTTCTATACACGGTACAAAAAATGAGCAAGAAAATACTGCTGTTGAAAACATGTGAATATAAGATCTAACAGGAAAATAGGTATATAACATTTTAGATGATGGCACAGTATAAGTATTAATACAGTACAGAAACTCAGTCCGTTTTTCCTAGACGAGCATGCGCGTGCATTTACTAGCGATCGTAGCGGCCATAAAGTAAGACTACAGAAACTACTCCGGGAAGTATGTAAATAAATAGGAGTGTTGTATTTATTAGAACACGCGATATTCGAAAGGACCTTGTTATTCTGCTGTAAATTTCAGTAATAATAAAAGACAAAATCCTGAATTGCATTTCTTCACATTCTTGAAACATCCAGAAAGGTAATAGGGTCATTCCATATCAAATCAACCAATAAAAATATAATTTTTAACCTTGAGGTTTTCAAAATGGCTCATATTCAGGGATTGTGTTCTGTCCATCACTATGACCAAAAGTACAAAGTTTAAATTTTTTTCGACCTTTCGTTTTGGAGTTATATGTTTTCGAAAAATTACAGAATGGCAGTTTTCAAGAACGTTTTGAGATATTAAAAAGCACGTAACTCAAAAACGGTTTGTCCTAGAAAGCTCAAATTTGTACCATTCTTTTTAGAATTACAAGGGCTTTAATTTGACATGTAACTTGACTGTATCACATCACTATATATCTTCCAAAAACTCAAAAAGTTTTTTTTATCAAAAACTAAAAATCGGAATTTTTAATTTTTATGAAAAAAATATATTTTATTCCAAACCTCTTTAGTAAGTTGTGTACAAATTTTCATGATGGCATTTTCATGGTTTCATACTAAAATTAATTTTAATATGAATTGAGGCATATAGAAATTCTGGTAAATTCATTGTTATCCTATTAAAAATTAATCATACTATTTTAATTAAACTTGCCCTTATACTAATTTACTTTTTTACATTAGGGTCTATACCCTGAAAGTTTATTTGATAAAAGTTAGGTCTATATAATAAGATGATGATGGTCCATATGGTAAAATAACTGGAACTAACAGGAGTTAAGTCAAGCAGTGACACGTTTTCTTTCCTCCTGTTGAAACTTGCAACCTCCAGTCAGCAGTTCTCTCTCACAACAGTCAACATTACTTATAAACAGTGGATTACTGTTGACTGGTGTAATTTTGAAACATTTAAAAAACCAGTTGATGAGTTTGTCCAAGAATTTTGCAATCGAGTAACCTTAGAAAAACATGATCTTATTGCAAAACAACAATAATTTTTCTTCTCTGAAACAAAATCCTCATTGGAAGAAAATTAAGCTGTAGTAACTTTTGATTTTGCCGAAAATTATTCATTTGTTCTACAAGACGAGGCTCAAGGGTTTCATTGGAAAAATTCTATGGCTAGTGTGCACCCTTTTGTAATATATTTCAAGGAAAGAAATCAAGAAACAGGAAAACAAGAGCTAGTTAACTGGAGCTATGTATTTATATCAGATTGCCTAGCACACAATACTGTACTTGTTCATGCTTTCCAGAAAACATTAATGCTATATCTAAGAAATTATCTACCAAACTTGAAAAAGCTTTACTATTTTTCAGATGGTTCAGCTGCGCAATACAAAAATTGTAAGAATTTTCTGAACCTCTGCTGCCAAAGCCAGCCTCCAAAATCCATTAGAAAATCAAATTTTAACACCTTTTCAGCTTTTTCAGTGGGGTGTGCAACATTTACCATCCAACACATTTTTTTACACAACCAATGAAGAGTATTCTGATGAAGAAAAAGTTCTGAAATCAAGGTTTGAAGAAACTGTGGCAATCTTGGGGACCCAGAAATGTCACGACTTCATTCCTCTAGACCTAAATAGGGTAAAAACCAAAATATACTCACTTTCTGATGATCCAGAAACACATAGAGTACAGAATAGCCCTGTTGATGAAGACATTGCATTTGAAGATATTGTGGGTTTTGTCGCTTGTGCTTACGGTAAAGAGTGCTGGTTGGTGCATGTTGACCCAAAAGATGATGTTGAAAAGGAAATTCATGTTTCCTTTATTCACCCAAAAGGACCATCACCATCATTCACATATCCTGGGAGAGCAAATGCCCTAGCAGTGCCAATGATCTATGGTTTGTGCAAACTAAATCCAACCACAGCAACAGGTAGAACCTAACAAGTTACAGCGGAGGAGATGGAAAAAGCAACACAAGTTTTGGCAAAGAAGAAAAACCATCCCTGCTGATTTCGAGTGTAATGAAAATTGTTCCATGATTTAAAGTAAGTTTAACTGTTTTTTCATATTTAAAATAGATAAGATATCAATTTTCAACAGGAGGAAAGAAAACATGTCACTGATTCAGTAACTCCAGTTAGTTCCAGTTATTTTACCATATGAACCATCATCATCTTATTATATAGACCTAACTTTTATCAAATAAACTTTCAGGGTATAGACCCTAATGTAAAAAAGTAAATTAGTATAAGGGCAAGTTTAATTAAAATAGTATGATTAATTTTTAATAGGATAACAATGAATTTACCAGAATTTCTATATGCCTCAATTCATATAAAAATTAATTTTAGTATGAAACCATGAAAATGCCATCATGAAAATTTGTACACAACTTACTAAAGAGGTTTGGAATAAAATATATTTTTTTCATAAAAATTAAAAATTCCGATTTTTAGTTTTTGATAAAAAAAACTTTTTGAGTTTTTGGAAGAAATATACAGTGATGTGATACAGTCAAGTTAGATGTCAAATTAAAGCCCCTGTAATTCTAAAAAGAATGGTACAAATTTGAGCTTTCTAAGACCAACCGTTTTTGAGTTACATGCTTTTTAATATCTCAAAACGTCCCTGAAAACTGTCATTATGTAATTTTTCAAAAATTTTTATCTCAAAAACTATAAGTCCAAAAAAGGTAATAATCTGCATTTTGTACCTACTCAGCTAATACTACCTCATATTAAAAAATCGTAACAATCTGATGACTTGATGTTTGGACCATTGCATTGGTTGATTTCGTGTGGAATGACCCAATAACGAAAATAAGTAATATTTATTGTAGGCCTACTGGCTTACTCGTGATTCTGGTGTGGTTATGTTTCAAGTTACTTTAATGTAATATTTTTATATTTTATTCTGTAGTAATGATGGATAGAATTCTTTTCTTCTGTGGAAGAAAAGAGACACATCTTGCAAGATGTGAGAGTGAGAAAAGCCAACTGGATGGGACACATTATGAGAAGAAGAGGACTCTTGCTAGATGCCATAGAAGGAAAAATAGAAGGAAAGAGAAGACTAGGAAGAAGAAGAATTGAGATACTGGATGACATCAAGAAGAAAAGAAATTATGGAGAGTTAAAGGATGCACAGAAAATAGGAGCTGGAAAATGGAATTTTACATGGGAGTGTAGACCTGCCGTAAGGCAGAAGTACCATGAATGAATGAATGAAGTAATGATTTCTGGTGTATAAAATAGGACATTAATAGTCGACAAGAAAACCTAGTAACAAAATATGTAAAATATTTGAGTGAAAATTACCGTCTATGCTTGACACACGCCGAAAACAGACAGTTTATGAATTCCTATAAAAACTCGTTAATTAAAACTGCTGTACCGATGGTGTCTTCAATTCCAAATGCTCCAGAACTTTTTGTTTTGTTTAATGGAGTCCAGGGCCGTCGCGTGATTTTTTGGCGCCCGGGGCAAGATTTCGTCAGGCACCCCCCCCTCCAAAAAAAAAATTCAATCCCACGTGCACCCACCTGACATTCCACCTATCTGTAAGGATTCAAACACAAACACACAGCGAGCGACGTGACGCGACACTATCAAATACATATAAACATAATGGGGTTAAACACGCATTATTATTACGTTATTATTATTAACAGTATACAAGCAAATCCAGCTATTCAATTTTGAGCAAATATTTATTTTGGGGTAACTTAGGAAATATAAAGTTATTGGTGTCAAATATTTATTTGTTCAATAAATACAAACAACGCAATATTCAAAATTCAGTTATACTTAACTTTAAAAAATACGTTATGTAGGGAGCCCGGGTCTAGTTGGTACAGATTTTAAACTTTTATTTTTATGAGCTATAATATATTTAACATTATTATGTAAATTTATCTATTGAATAGTTTAATTATTCAGGTAGGTTTATAAAATAAAATATAACAATATTTCGTAAGGGTAACTAAGAAATTGCAATTTATTTGAACCTCGACACGTGTGTCAACTTACCCCATCGTCAGGGTATGTTGGCACAAGTTAAACAATAAATTGTTGTAACAAAAATAACGCAAAATCTAAACTCAATGAAGCAATAAATCAAACATATAAAAAAGGTAATGTCATTTGCATTCAATCTACACAGCCTAAAGTAACAGGTGTCACAAATATCACTTAAATATCTTAATCTGACATATCAGAATTACAATTCACACAAATAAAGTTCTATTTGACACCACATGTGTTATTGGCATATTTATAGCTTCTAAAATACGGATAAACAATTAAATAAACCTCTTGTTGGAAAATGTTAGACATTTTAATGGCAAGGCTAGTTGGCTGAGTGAATCAACTTACCCCGTAATGAATGTGCCAACTTACCCCGACGTATGCTGTTGAAAATATGGTTCGGTTTTGTGCCAGAAAAAACACCAATATAAACTTTAAACCGTTCAGACGTGTAGTTACTAGTCTTCACTACTCACCGACACCACAGAAGCAATTATTTCTTAGGACCGGATGTTGTAAACTTTCATTTTACAGAAGGATAAATATTTACTTGCAGGTACTCTGAGAGTACAAAAGAACACTGCAGGAACAGAACAGCTCCAAATACAATAGAAATTTGTAACAAAGGCTAACGGTAGATGACCAAATAGATATCTAAGTGTCCTTGCACAAAAACGCAGGGTTGCCAAGTTATTAACAGTGTGCCAACAAAACCCTGTAGCCAACTAGACCCGGGCTCCCCCTACATCTAACATATTATTTCAAATTTTGTTGTTTTATTTCTGCCGTTGCCACGGCACCCCCTGGTCGCGGCGCCCGGGGCGATCGCCCTACCCATGCGACGGCCCTGATGGAGTCCATCCTGCAGTAATTGACGCTACATAGACCTACAATAAATTGAAGTCTTATATTGCCATATAAGGCAAAGAATCAAAATACACTGTCAACAATGATGATGCAGGATGAACGTGACAGAGCTATAATATAATTTACGTAATTAATACGTAGGCTATTTAATATCATAATTTGAATTATAAATTATATTAAAGGGCAATGATTTTAAAGGAAAAATACTAGGCCTAGATACAGTCCTTAACAGTAGCCTAATTAGGTATTGTTTACCTCTTCTTAACTAGAGTATAATACAGTATCTGTTTTGTTGTTTCTTAAAGTTGAAATTAGATTTGCATTAAATAAAAATATTCTGTATTTTTCTCTTTTAACATAACATATTTTGCGATGTGTTTATGTATTTTCACAAGTCATTTGATATGATGAGAATGTAGTTTTACTTAATCTCCGCATAGAGCGCTAGTGTCGTCCAGCCAACATGTTGTCATAGGACTTTTAACACACAGTTTCTTTACTGTATTAATACTTATACCATAATGAATAGAATGAGAAAGTGTGATGACTCTTCCGCTAATACAATGGTGGGTATAGGGAGAGCGGCGGTCCAACGAAACACTGGCAGCACCTTCGTTTGCGTTTCAACTTCTCAATGCTGCATCATGATAGTTTGGCATCTTATGATTAAACTCGCAATCTTTAATTAACCCTTGGTCCTATTTCTGTGAAATTTGTGCAGAAATAATCTGCACGACACAGTCCTTCTGATGGTTAAAACAGAGACTTAAAAAATGCGGACATAAATGTTTTTATTTCATTATATAAACATCACCAATTACACAAAATTCATGGAGGGTGAAACGGAATTTGACTATGCGGCAATTTTTTTCATTTTTGTGTCCCGTAAAAACTTCAAGCGAGAAAGTTTTAGTGAAATATTTCAACTTTATTTTAAATTCAGTACCACCTTTATATCTTGATTGGTTTACGAGTAATTGAGTGGTAATTATTCCGGGCGCTACATCCATCTGAATGATGTGGGACGATCGTGAAATGTTGAGGGTGAAGCAAATTTGACTATGCGACATTTATTATTTTATTTTTGTGTCCAGAAAGAGATCAAGCGTGTAAGGTTTAGTGAAATATTTGGATATTATTATAAATTGAGTACCACCTATATATCTATAATGGTTAACGAGTAATAGTAATTACTCTAAAGCTAAAGCTATCAGAATGGTATTGAGGTATTAGCAGGCATCTTTTCCATAAAATACCAGCAATAACGTAAAAAAATTTTACATAATTTTTTCGTGGACTCAATAATAATACTATATTAACTGACTACTTGTACCCATACTGCAAGATTGACCCGCTGGGGAAAAGGAGTGAATGAAGCTTTTTTCTAACTAAGTAAATCTGCACTACTTTTATTTATGCATTTATTGGATTATTATTATTATCATATTTTCTGTTCACTTATGTTAGTAATTTTTATGTATAATTATCATAGCAAATGTCTTATTAGTTTAATATCTTGTTCCTTTTTTTAATAATATAATTTAACAACTTAAGACGTACATCAGTTGCAGCGAACGGCGAATGGTCGAGGGTTTGAGCAAATAGCGGGCTGTAGTTAAGGCAAGAGGATTTAATTTTTTTATGAAAAAATCAGGGAAAATGCTTTGAAATATTGTGTGATATATGTAGAATGCATTGCAAAACAATTTTTGCGTATGTGCGTCTTTATCGGATGTTCAGACACCAATTTTAAAGATCACGAGCCCTATTTTTGTAGTGCTGCTTATGAAATTTTCCGTGCCCTGCAATTCACAAACCATCCCTTAGTTTATATTATTTACATAATTTGTACACAGATCTACACTTTTGACCGTGTTTCACCTACATAACTTACCCCATACAGCCAGGAGAAAATTAATATTAATATAAATAATATTACTATTAATACAATATTAATACAAATTAATAGCCTACTCAGTAATATTCTATACAATGTAATATTAATACTAATTTATAAAATATCCCTTAGCTGTTTTCTACCCTAATTATACGTTGTTATTTCTATACAAATGTACATTCTTTAACAAATTCTCATCAAATCATACTAACATACCCTCTACCCTATTTTCTAGGCAACAGAATATTAGATCAAATCATCCCTTGGCTGTTTCATACCTATATTATATAATTGTTCATTGCTTGTGAACATCTTCGATTTTTGGAAAGATGTGGAACGAAATGTTACGGTCAAGCTTCTTGCAATCTGAGAAATTACTGTTACACACGGCCATGTTTATTTATGGAGATGAGATCTTCCAATACGTGTAAAGCAGCCCGAAAATTGTAAAAAGTATCTAACAATTCAATTTAGATAAGGTGAGTCATTTTGAAATAGATTAATATATTATTTTGTTTAAGAATGTTTGAAATTTTTCCTATATCGCCCATAGTAATCTTGCTCCCGCGAATCTCAAGCAGAGTAACTGCTACCTAGCGGCGGAACCAGTGAACTACCTCAGTCATCACACTTTCTCCTCTATTCATTATGCTTATACTGTGATGATGGGGTGAGTAGGTATTGCCATTCATCTTACAAATAAGCCTGAAGTAAACAATAACAGGTTTATTACATTGTATTGGAAGTTTAACACAATTATGTAACATAATAATTATATAGCTCCTCTACCATAAAGATGATCCCAAAACTTACAAGGTGACAGCATTAACCCAGACCTAGTGCTAGCTTCAAGGGATATATTGGAAATCACAAAGTGGACGATTTTATCAGATGTAGGCAGCGGACATAGGGCAATTGTAACTTAAACCCCAGTGAAAAAAAAAAAAACTATAAATCGCACCCTAAGCAAAAAAAAATCTAGGAATTTTAAAAGAGCAGACTGGGGGAAATTTACTGACACATTAGAAGAACTAGTTAGTACACTAGAGGACACAAACAATCCTACAAAGATGTCCAAGGAATTCACAAGAACACTAATAGCTGCTGCTAAAAGTCTATTCCCAGAGGAAAACCAAAACAGTATAAACCATTCTGGAACCAAAACTTAGGCAAACTAAAAATAATACGAGAAGAAGCAAGAAAGAAGGCAGAAGACAGCAAGAATGCAAAAGATGTGCAAAATTGGAGGTTACAGGCAGCCCAACTCAAAAGAGAAATAAATAAAAGCAAAAAAGAAGCTTTTACCAACTTTGTACAAGAATTGGACTATCGAACTAACAGTACCAAAATACATAACTATGTAAATGAAATTAACGGAAAATATGCACAAAAGGATGTTAGCCCGATATTATTCAAATGGAAGCAATTAACAGATAATTATAAAACATCAGAGGCATTCACAACGCATTACAAAGAAATTAGTAAATTACAAAATAAGAATAAGAGCAAAAACAAAACCTATAAAAAGCAAACTAAACACTACCTAACCACTAGCCCATACATACAATTCACAGATGATTTCAGAATGCCAGAATTAAACCAAGCAATCAAACTGATGAGAAATAAAAAACAGCCAGGGCCAGACAACATACATGCAGAATTTATAAAACATGCTGGACAGAAGGCAAGACTCGACATGTTATCAATGTTCAATAAGATATGGCAGGGAAAAGGGAATATACCTACCATGTGGAAGAAGGCAACTATAATACTATAATACCTATACTAAAAACCGGAAAACCTACAGACAATATAAATAGTTACAGACCAATATCACTTACATCGATCATTGCAAAACTCATGGAACGATTGGTTATAAGCAGACTAATGTATCACCTTGAAACAAACAAGTTAATATCTGAACAACAAAATGGATTCAGACCTAACCTATCGACTACTTATCCCATCACTCAATTTATCCAAACAACGAAAGAAACATTTAACCAAGGACAGAGTATTATAGCTGTCTTCATAGACTTCAGGAATGCCTTTGATAAAGTGTGGAGGGAAACACTTCTAGATAAAATAAAAACCCTAGGAATAGATGGTAATATGTACAACTGGATTAAAGACTTCATCACAAAGAGATGGATCAGGACAAAATGGAACAATACAAACTCGAAATGGAAGCAGACCGAAGCACGACTGCCACAAGGCACGGTATCCAGACCAACCCTCTTCAATCTAATCATAAATGATTTACCAAAAAATCTAGAGGCAGGAGACGACACCAAAATAGCTATGTTTGCTGATGATGTAGTCATGTATATGAAGATTAACAACAAACAGCTAAAAAAAGAAACAATTGAAAGGAAAACAAAACACCTCCTGCAAGCACTCACCAAATGGACAAATAACAATAACATGCAGATCAACACGGATAAAACCGTATACCAAATATTCTCCTTAAAACACAAGATTGAAGAACCTGAAATTCAGATAGATGACAGACCCATAAAAAGAAGCAACAGTACAACATATCTAGGAATAACACTTGATAGCAAACCCACAATGAAACACCATATAGACTCAATAACAACAAAGGCTCAGAAACGCTCAACAATACTGAAAAGGCTAGCAGGAAGTAAATGGGGAGCAAACATGGCTGTATTAAATAACACCTATACAACATATATCAAGCCAATTCTCAAACACGGAGGAGAAATAATACCATTAGCTGACAATACAAGCAGAAAAAAGCTGGAAACTTCCCAAAACAGAATGCTAAGAATAGTAACGGGTACCATCAAGACAACACCAACCATAGCATTAAGAGTTGCAACAAGTAACAACCCTCCCCAAGATGAACATGATATACAAGCATTATCATTACACGAGAAACTAAGTTCAAACAAACGTAAACATCCCTGGTACCAGAACAACACATGTGAAACAACCTTGACAACTCAAAAAACTTTTAAGGATAAAGTAAAAGAACTCAATCCAGAAAGAGCAACAAGCAAAATTCTACCCAACCCACCACTCATAAACCCACTAGAATACATGGATATAAAATCAGAATTAACACTCACGCAGCCGATATCCAAATCAAAGGACTTACCAGCTACAATGTTACAAGTTTCCTTAGAAACTATAAATACTAGATATCCGGCAGAAGAATGGATAAGGATATATACTGATGGCTCACTAAGTAACACAGAAGATGGAGCTGGAGCACGAATACAAAGTGAAATTTTTTCCCAATACATCTCACTTGGACTGGGAGCGACAAATTTTGAGGCAGAGCTGAAGGCGATAGCAACAGCGTTACAGAACATCATACCCAACATAAGGAAACAGATAGTAATATTGGTGGATTCAATGTCAGCACTACAAGCAACCTCCCCAGAAAAAAAGCAGTAGGAACTTTCAGACTAAAAACAGGCCACGACTGTCTAGATGACCACCTTAATAGAATGGGAATTGTCCCCAGAACCAACGGATGCTCATTGTGCGGTGAAAGTGTCCTCCTAAGCAAGGAACACCTGCTGCACTGCAGGCGATTAGACCCCGAGAAAAAGAAGAAACAAGATATAGCGGGACTCTATTCGGAAGGAAGAGGATTAATGGTGTAAAACCAAGCTCCAACCATTTGAAAACAACAACATAATTATATAGGCAGTTGAAATTAACACTAAACTTCCACTTTCGGTAGCTATATTTTACCTGAACTAGTTTCGTCGCCATTGATACCATTTTCAATTGCTTCAGTTGAAGTAAAGCTGGTGAAAATGGTAGTGATGGCACCAAAACTAGTTCAAGTATAACATAGGTACCAAAAATGGAAGTTTAGTGTTAATTTCAACTCCCTATATAATAATTATTAAAATAATAAGTCTCACTCATAGGTAGATATAAGTATGTGCCAGAGTGAGACAGATGTACTTGTTTCGGTTTACTTCAGGATCTGTTTTAAGAACGAATGGTGCAACATTCAAATACCCAAAAGAAACATATGATCTTTACCTTTATAGGGTCAAGTTGTATTTTGCAATCTGACAATCAAAATAATTGTTGCTGTGATAAGGAGAAGAATCAGCAGTGCCATTTCAAAAGAAATGCACAAAAACTTGAGACTACTGCAAACTGCATGGAAAAATTTATATGATACCTTATTTCTTGCTGCTGCTGATGATAACGGTGATGACTGATGAGTATGTTCTGGCCAAAGGTAGGTCCAGATCCAAAATTAAGCTAATGGGATGATGACCAGAATTTGTCTAAGGAAGGTTCTTTTAGGCAGGGTGACAGAGCGGAAATTTGCCATTGCCTCTTGTGGGATAGGGATGAAGAGTTAAACACAACACCTGAACACAAGTCCTAAACCCAGGAATGAAATTTTCTAATGCTGAAAAATCCTTAATCTGGCTGAGAATGGAACCTTGGTCACCAGAGGAGAAGGCAGAAATGCTATTAATTTCCTCACGATGGCAGACTCCTTATTCCTTGCCTGCCTGCCATATATGTAGACGTATTACTGTATCGTAACAGTCGATAATACAAGAACATAAAATGACACTACTATCAAATACCCAATATTAAATTAATTAACATTTAATAAATGCAGGTATACTTTTATCTGATATAAAAAAAAAAAGAGTATATTATGTTAAAGGTACCTCCTCTGGAAGACATTAGAAAAAATACGGGTGAAGCCAAATAATTCTGCCTCGATGTGCTCAGGCAGAATGACTAGGAGGCAGAGCTATGCAGCATAAGGTTACGGAGTTAGTCAATCAATTTTCAGTCTACTAGAGACATCCTACGGGTGAGGTTTCTTGACACAATTTCCCTAAATTGGCTATGAAGAGTTTTAAACTCTAATTTACTTAGCATAGGAGGCATTTTGAACAATGTGAGGTGCACTTAGAACTGTCAACAATATAAGTTGTAACGCAGCACACACAATCATTCACTGATGCCAACAAAAGAAACACGTATACTCAATAAGGCTGCTTCCTTCTAGAACAAGTGAGATATTCCTGGACTGATTCCCCATTGGAACATGTGGTAATAATCAATATAAAGCGGGGAGGGAAGAGAGAAGAAGGATGATGTGTTGCGAATGAGGTGTGTCTTCACAGTCTTCATGTAAATTTGTTTGTGTGACATGGCTGAATTATATGGTTACAGCTCTACTAAGGATGTAGCATGTGTAGTCAGAAAAGTAAGCAGTCAGGACTTCTAGGAGTTTCTTTTACAGAATGTTTAATCAACAACTTGAAATTACAGCTACAACATCTTATGTCAGATTTAATTTTAAAAAGTTCTGAATATGATTAAGTTTCTTGGGTATCCATCTGAGTGAGTAAGATGGTTATATCCAAGCTTTCAGTACCTTGCTCTGCTGCCATCTTCTGAGAGAAGTGAGCTAGTTTGGGTTTTATAGGTAAAAGGCTTCATGGAATGAAGGGGTCAATAGGAGAGCCTTTCATCTCAATTTTCTATGAAACAGCTCACTTCTCCCTTCAGATAGCTGCAGAGCAAACTGCCAAAAGATCGGGTACAGTCATCCTATTCATCCAGCGGGAAGATCAAAAAAGCATTTTTCACTCTCAACACTGAGAAAGTTACACTAGTTGGATTTACTCACCTAATGTTGCCTGGACTAAGAAGGCTGACATTGAGTATTGCATGTCCAGCATTCAAGCCTGTCAAATTGACAATCCATCTTGTATCATTAGGTTGTATATGAATCACATTTTCTGATTTTACTAGATCTGCATGGTTTACATTCAGTTCGATATAAGAATTTGGCTCCGCTGGCTCCCTGTGTAAAATCAAGTGAACAAAGATATTAACAATCATGTAATTACCAGTAAAGATAAACGTAATGTTATTAAAACAGATGCCACAGATGTCAAATAACCACTCATAGCTTTAGGAGTTATTTTGTAATTGTAGTGTGTAAACAAATAAAAAGTACAAATTAATATTAAAAAGATATATGAAAACAACCTTATGCCTTCAATCATATAGGTGCACAAGCTAGAAAAGAACCTGCACAGAGCCAAACTGTGTTTGTTGTGCATCGTGCTAAAGGTGGGGACACGTGTTACACTTGAAGTTTTCAAGTTCAGAAGATAACTTATGTTCAGATGGATCTCTTACAGTGCTGAGTTGAATTCGATGTTGGAAAGAGAAGGGGACTAGCCAACTCTCTGCCCCTTCCACTACAGTCATGTTAGTACCGACAACTGCCAAGGTTCTTTTCTAGGTTGAAGACCTATATAATCTGGTTATGTCTTCCCTCTATACACAGGTAATATATTTTGATGTTATTCTTTAACACCCTGTATATGGGGTCATTCCATATTAAATCAACAAATTTTAAGAAAATTTTTTGCCGCACCATTTTTGATTTTGATGAAATTTGGTAGGTGATGTGTACCAGTCTTCTGAACCCCAAAACAAATCTTGTTATACCTCAAAAAAATTTTACTCCTGAGATATAGGCATTTGTTTGGGACACGAACAAGCAAAAAATGTAATTTCAGACCCATTTTCTGAAAGCCGTAGAATTTCTATTTGAATCAGTAGGATGATCAAATAGGGCTCATTGGAAAGCTTAAAGAATGGACTTTCATTTGTGCATACTAAATTAGATTTAAGTTAAGTCTAAACACACGTTTCTAGGGCTCTAATCTTCGTTCGTGAACTGTCGTTTTGCGTAATTTTAGACATTAAAAAAACAATGAAGGACTTGGAGTAACAGGCCAATTTTTTTTCCTGTTACACTTATGTATGAGGAGTATGTGTAGGAAAAAACTGAGCTGTTACTGGTGGTCCTTCACCCTGAAAAATTAGCTTAAACTTCGAAAAAAATGTAAATCGGGCTTTTTCTCGATCCCAAAAAGTAATGTGGGACAGGTGATAAAAATCTGAAAATGCCAAGATGAGAAGCCTTTATAGTGTACTTTAAAATAAAAACAAGATGATTTTGTGACCCGAAGGGATAGAGGAGCTACAAGCCTTTGAAATATCAAGAAAACAACACTTGACCGTTACTGAAAATAGGCTAAGCAGATAGGATAATTACCACAAAATTTAATTTAAATTTACATAAAATATAAAACATTTATTTACAAATGAGAATTTTCCTCAATCATACAAATTTCTGATTTTTTGTTGCTGCATAAAGCTCTTTAAGGTCACATCAAATTAACCTTTTCTGTATGTTAACCTTTTTCTCCATTAGGCCCTCTAACAGATACACAGTCCCTTTTCCTTGGCATCATTCTGCTGTATTCATCTTTTTCGTAGAAGTCTTGTACAGTTTTGACTGAAACTTCATCAAGTTTATTCCTAGTCCTGTTCTCCTTATTCTGTGTCAAAATCCCGTTCTTTTTCACTAAATTTCTTGACTGGCGGGCTAAGTATTGGCTGACATTAAACTCACTCTGAACTATACTAATACTCCAACTACTCCAGGAGCTAAACTTACAATGTTCTTTAGTAGTTGATGCAACTTTCATTTTTTTCTTTAAGCTTGTGAATTGGTTGCTTGTACTCATTCGCTAAACTGGCAGGCTGCATGTTCATTGAAAATTCCTCATTATCAGTTGAAATGTTCAAATCAAAAGACTTGCTTAACTTTCCTGTTATAGATTTGACTATCTTACTAACTTTATTTGTTAACACTGAGGGTCTAGCTTCAACTGAAAGCTTCTGCACCTTAACAGGAGAAATACCAAGGACTGAACAAGCATCATTAACTGTTTCAACAAGAATGGCTTCAGGTTCATAAATGTCTGGGCATTCATCTTCACTGTCAGTACCGGTCTCTGTGCCTTGTTTTGGATTTTTAATTTTTTTAACATTTTGTGCACAATACCTTCCCTGTGATTAATTTCAGCTCAGGACTGCACATGGAAAGTGTCATTGATATTTATCTGAGAGATATTTTTAATAGGTTTTGAGTGAACACTGTAGGGGTCAGAGCAAGACCATACACAAGATTTGGAAGTATCTGTCTAAAAATTCAGCCTTGTGAAACATTTTATATCATCTCAACCAGTTCTAATTGAAAATAATGTTTTTTTGTTCTTCAGTGAACTCGGAAATAGTATTGAGTACTGAAGACCTAGAGTAAGATAATTCATGAGATACCTCTCCTTTGAAGATGCCAACAGTACAAGTACAAGTACAAGTAATATCATAGTAATATACTGGTAACAATTTCAATAGCATGTATTCAGCACAAAATAACAATAGTAATAATTTAAAAAAATAAATAAACTAATCAAAAGATAATGAAGCACAAACACAACCTACTTGCTGTGAGTCAGCTCAGTAAGTGGATAGTGGACAGCATTGAACAGAGGGGCTGGATCATATGAAGCTACGCATATTTGAACATGACTTGGTCAGCAACCAGACTCCAATGAACAGTGCGTGTCCAGAACTTATAACAGTTAACATATAATTCAATATACTGAATAGAAGAGTAGAGTTTAATGCAGTACCTACACCTAATAAACCAGGATAAGAATGGTTTCTAAATACAGTACTTGAAATTGCCATCAATGTAGCTTAAAAAGAAGTCAAATGTGAAAAATTGTTAGAAAAATTACAAAAAAATAAGAAATTTGTATGACTGAGGAAAATTTTCATTTGTAAATAAATGTTTTATATTTTATGTAAATTTAAATTAAATTTTGTGGTAATTATCCTATCTGCTTAGCCTATTTTCAGTAGCGGTCAAGTATTGTTTTCTTGATATTTCAAAGGCTTGTAGCTCCTCTATCCCTTCGGGTCACAAAAGATTTTGTTTTTATTTTAAAGTACACTATAAGGGCTTCTCATCTTGGCATTTTCAGATTTTTATCACCTGTCCCACATTACTTTTTGGGACCGAGAAAAAGCCCGATTTACATTTTTTTCGAAGTTTAAGCAAATTTTTCAGGGTGTGTTACTCCAAGTCCTTCATTGTTTTTTTAATGTCTAAAATTACGCAAAACGACAGTTCACGAACGAAGATTAGAGCCCTAGAAACGTGTGTTTAGACTTAACTTAAATCTAATTTAGTATGCACAAATGAAAGTCCATTCTTTAAGCTTTCCAATGAGCCCTATTTGATCATCCTACTGATTCAAATAGAAATTCTACGGCTTTCAGAAAATGGGTCTGAAATTACATTTTTTGCTTGTTCGTGTCCCAAACAAATGCCTATATCTCAGGAGTAAAATTTTTTTGAGGTATAACAAGATTTGTTTGGGGTTCAGAAGACTGGTACACATCACCTACCAAATTTCATCAAAATAAAAAATGGTGCGGCAACGCCCATTTGTTGATTTAATATGGAATGACCCTATGTCATATTTATAAGATGTTCTGTGGATGCTGGTGGTATCAGTTTGTTATTATGGTTCAATCATTCTTATATGCGGAGTCATGCCCAAAGCTGGTAATGACTCAAAGGTATGTTATAATAAAAATAAAAGAAAACGAACATCCTGACTGGCTAAAGCTTACATGCTTTATTGAGCCCTCTTCTGCCGCAGAAAATGTAATGTTTCACAATAATGCTATTTATGAGGTGGTTGTTGACCGAGTCTACTATCTCTATCACCAGAATCATGGTCTGGTGGTAGCTGTGTTGCTTGTGGAGGTCTCTCTCATTGGGCAATGGCCCATCCTTCTTTGCCAGCTTATGGTGGCCAGGAATGGCTCTCTCTTCAGCAGTCCTGGACCGACTCTTGCTCCTTGGGAAGCATCAATAGTGTGAACCGCAGTCTGCATGCTTTCATATGCAGCATTCTCATCCATCATCTACTATGGACTATATCTTTGACATGTGGTAACTTCTCATCGAGATATCTCTTCTCTGGCTGCAAGTGTTCGAAGAGTCCAGCTGTGTGTGTGTGAACATATATGTATGTAGACAGTCGAGTATTGGACACTCAGGTACGACATATAGTCTATAGTGCAATATATAATTTTTTTTTTTTTGTGGTGGTGGTGTCGGCCATAAGGTTGGAACAACATGTTGCATCTTCTGGTTGAATTCTGAAGTTGCTCACTGGTTTCCTGTATTGTCTTTGTTTTCCATTCATGCAAAAGTCTTATTATGCAAGCTATATTCTGTTCTGCATGATCTTCTATAAGTTAGTCGTTGTGGTAACATGTAATCAGCCACATTAATTTCTTCAGTGCTAAGCCTCTGGCATATCTTGGCTGTGATTGTATTCTGGTGTGTGGATACCATGTTGTGAATATATATAGAATTCTTCCTCACCAGCTTTTGATGAAACATTACTATTTCGGATTCTGTGTGAAATTCTCTTTGATAGCTGAAAATGTATTTTGTACAACATATAATTTTAACAATCCAGTGAAAATGACTATGTTAATTATTAATCTTCTATCCAAGGTCTAGAGTTTTATTGATTGTTATTACTAATGCCCGGATTTTCATGCACTGTCAAACTTAAAAACATGCATGCATTCATGCACTATCGTATCTCCAAATATGCACAATGAAGAGCGTAACATGCACTATCAAAAATCCACAATGTACTTCAATATGTTTCAATTTCTCTTAAAACAATATACGAGTTTTTCCAAATTCTCCTCACAAACTCGTGCGTTTATCAGTTAGGACATTCTTGAACGCAGAAAAGGATCTTTCTACTTCACAAGAAGTAACAGATGCATACTTAAGGGAAGAAATTTGACTGAGGGTGAGATCGAATTCCATGTCTTTTACATTTTTTCCACATAATACGTCTTTCACTGTTTCAGAAGTTTAAGATCAGGATTTGAACTAAGTACCTTTTTAAGTTTTTCCCTGTCACGCCCATTTCTCCACAACACGATTCTAAAGATAATTCAACGTCTTCAACTATGGCTAGTGTCTGACAAATTCAATCAGTGAACATTCTGTTTAACAGTTTTCTTTCAATGGAAGGTGGTGGGGGTCGGCGAGTCGGCATTTTCTTTTGTAGCCTGGTGTATTATATTACTGTTTATTTAGTGTAAACAGTAGTTTGCACTCTCAAATTCATGCAGGTGACAGACTGTGTTGCCAAGTCAATAAAATAACAATGGTAATACAATACAACATTTTTACGTTTCTTTGAAAAGCCGAGATTTTAGGGAGGCACATTCATAATATGCACAGTTATGCATGGTAACTTGATATTATGCACTAAAACCAGAAAATGAGGGTTTATATGCATTAAAAACGTATGAATATGCTATATTAAACCAAAAAAATCCAAAACATGCATTATGCATGAATTTATCCATAAAAAGGCCGAAATATGAAACATGCACGGAAAAAATATGGTTATTTGGAATCCATAAGTCATGTAATGAGTAACTACAAAGTTTGAGAAGCGTAACCAAAGTATATAAAAACATGCATTTGCATGGAAATCCGGGCTCTAGTTATTACTTATTATTAATTTAATTAATTAATTAAATATTATAATTCAGTACTTATTTATTATAATTCTATAAAGGAGACAGAATGTATATTCTGGTTACCATCCACATTTTGATTGTTAGGCATTTGCTATCTGGTAAAGCAAAAGAATGACTGTACTCACAAGTACATGTTCTAATTAAATTACAACTTAGATTGAAGTAAACTGGTCATAAGATAGTATAAGACTCCTTGTTAGATAGGCAAAATATTACATTGGCAAATTGACGGTATTTAACTCAGTAAAACTTGTCACTTGACCTTAGTCATCATAACAACACATATACAGTCTACTATTGTGCCATTTAGCATGTTCTTTAAACTACAGAATTAATTTGTGTTTAGGATATAATACTAAAGAAATTATTATTAAACTTGTGGGTTGAACTAAAATCTCATTATTCAGTAGATTCATATATTCCTATTGATAAATTTCAAATTGATGTGTATGAGAGAAACATATAATTGAAGTAATTATCTCTTTTGCCTGGTCCCCTCATAAAAGTAAAAAGTACCAAGGAGAACAACAGGGAACTTAAAATTAACTATTGAGCATGACTATATGTATATTTATTTTTAAGTCACTAGTTTTATGCTGAATAGGCGTAGGTAAAACAACTATTATATGTATTGTCAGTAAATAATGCACATAATATGTTAAGAATTATCTTTTGAGTTTTCCTTAAAATAAAACAGAAAGCTCATGGCCAGTTGCAGAAAAGCAAATCAATTGTGATCAGAGACTGACAGGTGTTTAACCAGAGTTCGATCGGCGATCAGTTACAATCAGGTTGCACAAACAATAATCTATGCTAATGGGCGATCAGGTCTCTGGTCAGAATTGATCAACAATATTTTGCTGGTCAAATAATGATTCTCCAATTGATTTTGCAGCTTATGTTGTGTTTGTAAACAGAGATCTGTAATCTGTTTACCGTATATACCTGAATGCTACCCACCCCCGAATAATACCCGCACCCAAATTTTTCGAAAGGAAAATTGGGAAAAAAATCTATAGGCCTCTACATAAAATTATTTTGCCAGGTTTATTCTTGATTAAACAGTTAAAATTAACATTACATATCATAAAAGAATTAAATATGGTAGGCTAAAATGTAATTATAAAAATAACATGGTAACACTGAGCCGGAAATCTTGCCATCTTTTACAAGCTGCGTCACTTTCAACAACAACAACAACAACACTCTCCAGCTGTTTGGCGGGAATCACACACGATGACGTACGTCCAACTGGTCCGACCCAAGGTCAAAGTCGTGTGGAAATTCACCAAAATTTTCCCGAATTAGTGCTTCTGCTTGTACTGTATTGTTACTTGCTTGGCGTCTCTACACGTAAAGCTTTGTTTCGCTGCCAGTCATGGCGGACCATGTGCATAAGAAGGCACTTTCTTTGTCTCATTTTCCTTTAATTACAGTTTCGCTATTGTTAAACTATACTATGATACTACCATAGGCGTAACCAGGCCGACCATATGGGGGGGGGGGGTTATAACATCCGCGGGGTCTAATACCCCCCCAGGGAGAGGGGGGTCCGGGGGTCCTCCCCCGGAAAATGTTAAAAATTAAGATGCACAATAACGAGTTTTAAGCTTCCCATGCTTTATGCTCGTAATTTATAAGCAGACTTAAAAAAATTATACAATTTCCAAAGCATTGTGCTATATTGAGCCGATATGGTACACAATGTCGAAATTCAGATGAGAGGAGACCAGTTTTCAAATAATACCCGCAGCCCAGTTTTTCACCTATGATTTTTGGGGAAAATATGCAGGTAGTATTCGAGTATATATGGTATATGTGAGGTTAGAGAGCAATGCTTATGCTTATTGAATTGAAAAATATGCCTAATAATGTTCCTTGCACCTAAAGCGCATGTTATAGACTCGATTCCAACACGTCCGAGGCAAAGCAGTTACACATTGCACTCTAAGTAAAGATTCCTTACCTAAACATGGTATGCAACACATAAGGAAAGATAAAAACAAGAGCCTACTTTTCCATCATAATTTCAGTTGTGCATAACGATTCTGTGTCCAAATCTCTCAAGGCATATACTTCTTAGGTTCTAGGCCCTTCTGGTCTGCATCTGCAGCAATGTTTTACCAGGAATTTTCTTTCTGCTTTGCCCAAACTGTATCAGTCTGTTTCAATGATGTAAACTTCTGAAATATTCAGCAACAATGCTTTGTCGTTGACGCTAAAATCTGAGCCCCTGGATTTCTTTCTTCGGTCAGACATTTTCATATATGCAATTAAGTAAAATAATTAACGCACAGGACACCAATACGCAACATAGGAAAAATGGCTGCTGAAACAACTGAATGGTACACTGCGATCTAGTTTAGCGTTGTTGCCACATATGTTTCTCTGTCAAATCGAGAATCAGTTGATCTTAGTGACCTGATCGAAGATTAGCCATACTGCAACTCAACACTCAAATGACTGACAATCAAACTAATCATACATCAACTGATTGGAGATCAAGAAGTGATTTTCTGCGATTGGCCATTAAAACGTGTTAAGATTACATTAATTATTGAGTCACCTTAGTAGTCTATGCAGTACCATGTTCCAGATAAGGCGTGGTTCATTGATTATACTCTCCATTGAAAATTACAAAAGCAGCAGTATTGTGTGGTCGAAGAGTTCATATGAATGAAAGAACTTTGCTTAGGAAAAGTGGGATGGAAGCCAGTTCAGGTAATTTTCAGTGAATTATTTGTATTGAGGAAGCAGTTAGTAAAACAATACAGGTAACAATTTATGCAAGTTACTGGAGTTTGAGGAAGGGGCCCTAATGTAAAACATGTATTTTGCAGTATTGAGTTATGTGCATTAATTCATTTAGAAAGAGTCCATTAATAACAATTTATGTACATTTCTGGTTAAAACAATACAAGGATTACTAATAGTAAGATTAAACATAAAATTACACAGTATAATTATTCTGAAATGCAATAAGAAAAAATGTTTACTCACAAAATACGAATTTCTACATTTTCTACACCTCCTACTAATAGTGTTATGTCTTCTGGTGAAATGCTGAGCGTTTCATTCTCTGCTATGGTCAAACCTGAAACATAGAAATCAAGAACATATAATTTCACAAAAAATAAACTCATATCACATCTAGTATATGAGAAAATGGAAAGGAACAAACAAAAATATTTTTCCATTTTCTCTACTTGTACCAAAGATAATAGATAAGAAAGATGTACTGTATTTGCGCTTGAAATTTGATCGAAATTTTCAACAGTTCAAACACGTTTTGCAGTCCCCTGAGGCAGAAATTATCATTTTCTATTTTTAAAAAAAGTTGACCTCAAGTATGTGAATATTCCCACTTGTCTGTGAAAGCATAGTTCGAAAGTGAAAAATCATATCAATATAAAATTTTATAGACAATTTAGGCATCTATACTGATTTTAAAGAAACGAGTCCTTTCTGACAGCTAGCATTCCGCTTACGATCTGTTTTTACGTTTGAGCATTGTCATGGCAACGGACTGTTCGACCAATCAACTGCAACTACCCCTCGCGCCTCTCACCGAAATTCTCACCCGATGTTCACCTTAGTTGCCAGATTGAGCTAGCAGACGGATATAGGCTAGTGTTTTTCTGAGTTAGTTTGTTTTCAGTTATATAGTGTTTTTCTGAGTTAGTTTGTTTCAGTTATATAGTGTTTTTCTGAGTTAGTTTGTTTTCAGTTATATAGTGTTTTTCTGAGTTAGTTTGTTTTCAGTTATACAGTGTTTTTCTGAGTTAGTTTGTTTTCAGTTATATAGTGTTTTTCTGAGTTAGTTTGTTTTCAGTTATATAGTGTTTTTGTAGTGAAACTACTGTGCGATGATGTCGGGAGAGAGTAATAAACGTCCCAGAGGACGACCTAGGTTACATCCTCCTGTTCCCCCTAAAAAGAGAGGAAAATATGGTAAAGGAACCGTTCTGCATAGCCAAGCCCGCGAAATGGTGTGCTCATTAAGGGAGTATTTTGAACTCGAAAGACAGAATCAGGGACCACTGTTAGACGTGAATAAAGTTGTTGAAAGAACGGCTGCTGCATTGAAAATTAGCGAAAAGACTGTTATGAGAATTGGCAAGGCAAAGAAGGAGAAGGAGGAGGAATTGGAAGACGAAGGAGAAACTGAACCATCACAGGCAATATTAGAAACCCCTGGCAAAAAACGCCAGAAATGGATCACAGAACACCAGAAATGGATCACAAAAGTAGAGACTTTGCTAAAGACGCTATTCGCCGCCATATATATTCATACTTTGCCAGGAAAGAACACCCAACCCTGAAAAAGCTTCACTCTACTCTTCAAGAAGCGGATTTATTTCATGGCAGCAAGTCCTCTCTCCGCATTTGCCTCTTCGACATTGGATTTGAATATAGCAATTTTAATAAACGCTTAGTGCTGATGGAAAAGAGCGATATTGTGGCATGGAGATGTTGCTACCTACGAGCCATAAGAGAGGAGGATTATGAGAGCATTGTCTGGCTGGACGAGACTTGGGTTAATGCAGGTCATACCTTAACAAAAGGATGGACAGACTTTACAAAAGCAGGGACAATGAACGCTCCAGTAGGAAAGGGGGGTAGGGTGATAGTATTGCACGCAGGGACTTCTCGTGGTTTCATCCCCAATTGTTTTCTCATGTTCCGTTCAAAGAAAACAGGAGATTACCACGAAGAAATGAATGCAGAAAGCTTCACTGCGTGGTTCACTGACTCCCTTTTAAAGAATGTGGCTCCGAACTCAACCATTGTTATGGACAATGCTCCATACCACTCGAGACAGTTAGAGAAGTCGCCAACAATGCAGTGGCGGAAATCAGATATTGGGCTTTGCCTAGATAAGAACGTGACATCAAAACATAATGTTGTGATCAATAAAGACCTGAAGAAGGCAGAAATGATGGAATTGGTAGCCATGTATAAACCAAGGTTTCCTGTCTACGAAATTGATCAGCTGGCGAAAGAAAGTGGCCATAATGTAATTCGACTCCCCCCATATCATGCTCATTTCAATCCAATTGAGCAAATTTGGGCGCAAGTGAAAAAGTATGTTGCTCTGAATAATAAATCATTCACTATGAAGGAAGTGGAGAGACTGACTAGAGAGGGAATTGAACTGGTGACTCCAGCGGCCTGGGTGGGAGTGGTTGAACACACCAAGAAGGTCACTAAAGATACTTGGGACGAGGGCAATTTGGAGCAAGCTGTTGAGGAATTAATCATCAATGTGAATTCAAACTCCAGTTCCAGCTCAGACAATGACGATGGAAATGATACAGACTCTTCTTCATTGGGAGTAGCACCTCTACCAGATTAAATGTGAGTAATTATAAATTATTATTTATTTTATTTTGGTGTTAGAATAATACAGTAATAGTAATAATAATTATAAAATATTATTCATTATAGTATTGCAAAAAAGAACATTAACGCGTTTACAGCACGTATTTGTTATGTCGGCAACAATTTTTTTTAATCAAAACATATACGGTATTTCCGTTCTCTGCATACAATATTATTACACCAGTTTTCATAATCCGTAACACTCACCTTTATTAAAATCGGCATATAGGCTGGATAGATTAGGAATTTAAACGTTTTAACTCCCTTTCGGTCAGCTGAAGGTGGAGTTGGCAACGTCGCGTTCTCGGCGGCTTCCAAGCTGTTGCCTGAAGCTGGCTGTCAGAAAGGACTCGTTTCTTTAAAATCAGTATAATGGGAATGTGTGAGGAAGTGTATCAAAACTCTCACAACAATGACACATTTAAAAAATAATTTTTCACAATTGTCATCAGTGTACACAAACTGCATGTAATAAATAAGACCTAAATACATATATAAATGAAATTTTATTGTAATTATGCCCAATACGGCAATAGACAATGTCAATTATATTACAACTATATGTGAATATTAAATTGTACATTGTAAAATTTTCAGTGCAGAGCTTTACAATACAAATAAAATGAATACAAAAATAGATCATTCCTGGTCAGTGAGGACATTTCAGAAACTTAATGTAGTCACTGAATCCGTACAAAGTGATAATTTCAAACATCCCAAGAATTAGTTAATCAATAGACCAGCATCAAAAATTAATTTCCTAATTTTTCCATTAAAAAGGCTCTTACGCTCTGGACAAACAAAATACTGCACTCGGCTTAAAAAGAGTTCAAAGTCGCACAAGGGCCAGTCGGAGCTGCAGTGAAGAATAAGCTCTCTTCCAGTTTGCAGAAAAACCCCAGGTTTCAAGACAATCAGTGATATTAACAGAGTGCTAAGTGAAGGCAGTACCGATATATTGGAAATTGAATACATTCTAGAAGATTTGTGAAAGTTTAAATATGCACCCATTACTTCATGTGAAGTTGAACGACCATTTAGTCGGTAGAAAGCCATGTTACGCGATAACAGGAGGAGTTTTATATTTGATAATTTGAAGCACATGTTTGTACCTTATTGTTATGCGGACCGTAATTTGAAAAATTAACAGCAATATGTAATTTTAAATTTTTTAGTTATTTAATTTACATCTCCAGATTATTATAGCTAGTTCTAGCACTGGATCCATAATATAGTATATACTACTGTGACTGTCACTTTGGCTCATTCCAACAACATATTTCGAGAAAAAGGAGAGAATCTGATATTGCATGTTACACATTTTTTGGTATTTTAATGGTTTTATTACATATTTGGGGTATGCCGTAGCGTAGTGGTTGAAGTGCTGCGCTGCAAACCGGAAAGTCGTGAGTTTGATTTCCATAAGGTCATTGGAGTTTTTCAATTGGCCTAACCTTTCTGGTGGCACTATGGCCCTGGACTCGACTCAGCCTATAACAGAAATGAGTACCAGGAGTAATCCTGGGGGTAAAGCCGGCCAGTGCGTAAGGCTGACAACCTTACCACCTTCACGTGCCGAATGTCCAAAATCTGGGAGCCTCAACCTCCTGGAACCCTCTGGGCATCCATGGCCTGAATGGGGATCACTTTACTTCACCTATTACATATTTAGAAATCTTTAAATACATATATATGTACATATTTTACTGATTTTTTACATTGTCTATTTTAAGGATTAAATTTTCCTTTCATACTTATTTATAGCACAGCCGCCCCCCCCCAAAAAAATTATCATTTCTGTTGCCAAGGATATTTCAACGAATTTATATAGTATCAGGGGTGCTGATTCCATAAAAGGCAGAATTTTTTTTCCAGATTGGCCCTAGTTCTTGTGATACAGAGTATCCAAGTGATATTTTATACAAGTAGCCTATTTACTTTAATAAGTCTTTGCAGTATTTATTACTATTATTTGATTTAAATACTGTAGTTACCCTGTGCCACACAATGAGGATGTTCCCATGCCAGTGTTCACTGCATTCCCTGACCTTTCAGTGTATGATGTTAAGATACGCAGTATTTGGGGCGTAGTGCAGATGTAAACAGTGGCTAGGCCACAAAATAGTAGGGCTAAACAAGACAACATTTGCACTTCAAACAAATATTCACCATTGAGTGAAGAAGAAATCGTGAATGAACGCGAAAAAGTAGTAAAGGAAAGCAAAATAGTAGGCTTCCAGAAGAAAAAAGCTAGGCCTAAAACTACAAAAAATACGAAAGTCCGATTCTTTGCGGACAGCCAAGGTCGTGGAATAACAAATAAGCTGGCTACAAGACTACAGAATACTGAAATATTTGGCAGTACAAAACCAGGGGCACCGATGGAAGAAGTGGTGAAGACGACAATAGCGGACTGTGAAGAATTGACAAAAGAGGACTTGGCTGTGATCATTGAGCTGGAACAGAACTGGAGTTAGCACTCCAGCACAGAAAGTGAGGCCGACTGTTTCGACTAGCTCCGCCTGGAAAATCTGGCAAGAAGCTATTTGTCTGCTCAGCAAGAAATGTCAAGTAGGCATATACGCCTGAAAATTTATTACGATAGAGTGAACATTACCTTACCTTTAACTCCAAATAATTTATTTTTATCAATACGAATGGTTTTACCCGTGACTTCTCTTTTCATTATGTAAGTCTAACCGACAAAATCGCGCGTATTCATTACAACATTTATTACTAGGGCCCAGATTCTTATGTTTTAAACTATTTTATTCTTGCTAGTTAAGTGTGATATTTGAATATAATTATTTGTTTCATTGTCAAGAGTTACGTTAAATTAATATTACGTTGAAATGTTTAGAAATTAAAATATATTTGATATTTGATAACACTTTTAGGCAGTACCAACTGCAATCGGTCACATTAGCTTTTTACATCAATACACATCTTTAAGAATCCAAGTTATGAATATTTACAATCTTACAAACTTAATTACATTAGTCAAAATTATTATTCTAAGTTATACTAATGCCATAACCCAAGTGACACTAAATGAACAACATATACTTACAGATTACACTACGCTAAGTTGCTCTATTCTATTTGTAAATCTGATTCTAAGTATTCTTTAACATTATAAAAAAAAAGGATTTTTTAAAGCTAGGAATATAGTTTTTTGTGAAAACAAATTTGGGGACATTTCTTGAAATTTATACGGTAATTTTTTATATATGTTGTCCCAAATTTATTTTGATTTCTGGTCTGATAAATAAGCACTTCGTGTTTGATAGCTTTTTATGTTATATTTTACTAATGACAAGACATCAAAAATCTACAAATTTATTATTGTTACTAAGCCTGTCTCAATAAATAATGATTTGCAATGCTCTAATTTTTGAGCACTGGTTATTATTCTAATGGTTTTTTTTCTGGATAACTAATACTTGATTAATTCATACACCATTTCCCCATAGGCTACTACTAGATCACACCTTATTATGCTCTAAAAAAATGCATAATAGACAGTCTTTACATAATCTGAAGATACTTACTTACTTACTCAATGGCAATAGACAATTCCTAAGCAAGCTAAATGAATACTATGTTTTATGGAACCCGAAGGTTCATTGCCGCGCTTACTTGAGTCTGCCATTCAACCCTATTCTGCACTATCTCCATCCAACCATCACTCGCAAACCCATCTTCCATTGAATCTATCCTAATATTGTCCTCCCACCTGCGTCTAGGTCTTCCAAGTGGTCTATTCCTTTCGGGTCTCCCCGTCAATATTTTTGAAATATGTCTATCTTCCTCCATGCGTGCAACATGTCCAGCCCATTTCGTCCTCCATGATTTAATTAGCTTTACTAATCCGGTGACGAGTACAGGTTATGAAGCTCGTTATCAAGCCATTTTCTCCAGTCCCCATTTTCATCTCTCTTAGGCCCAAATATTTTCCTAAGCACCCTGTTTTCGAACACTTTCAGATATTTTTCTTCGCGAAGAGTAAGTGACCATGTCTCATATAATACAACCGGCAGTACTAAGTAAGCAACAGTTGTGGGAAGACGTGTGTGGACTGAGCTCCGGAAGATTTGTGTAAAAGTGACATAAGGGACAATGGGACTGGAAATAGCAGTTTACAGAGCCAGAATCGGGTGTTTTGTGAATAAAAAGAAGACGGGGTTGAAGAAGCAAATAAACAAAGAAAACACCGCCAATGCATTGATATACTCAATCATCACTATTGCCCTTCTGGTGATAGGCGGAATTGAAATGAACCCGGGACCAGACAGACAGGGTAGCTTCGAAGAGATATTTAGAAGATTAGATGGCTTGGAAGAGCGACTGAGTAACAAAATTAGTGTGACGACAAAAGAAGTAAAGCAGGAGATCCGAGAAGAGATCAAGTATATGAAGAAGGAAGTGGAAGAACTGAGGAGCAGGATACAAAGATTAGAGAAGAAAAATCGAGAATTCAATTTAGTTTTCACGGGGATAGAAGAGAGAAAAGGAATCACGCCTAGAATGGAGATTAAGGAAATTTTAGAGAAAAAACTGGAGGGTCCTGAATTACAGGGCTGGGAAATTATCGCGGCCTATCGGATTGGTAATAGGAAGGGCAAACGAATGATAGTCGCGCGATTTGCCACGAAACAAGTCGTTCACATGACATTGAAGATGGCACCTAAATTAAGGGGTACGAATATTTACATCAATAAAGACCTATCAGAACCAGCATCAGGAGACAACTGGTACAACAAATGAAAGAATTAAGAAAAGCTGGAAAAAAGGTTATCATCCGGAACCTGGAATTGTACGTGGATGGAGTCAAGCTCGAAGACAGAAGTGGATTATGTGGCAGCAAACAGGAAAAGCGTCAGCAGATTTGTGAAGAAGGGGCAGCCAGCCTTCGCGTGGACGGGTCGGAAGAAAATGACGCCAGAGTTGTGACGTCGCCTCGTAGGGGAAAAATAGCTCATAAACCATCCCAGGTGATGACGCAGACACGATCAGATGACGTAGAAGCGAAGATAACACGAATGAACGTGAGAACAGCTGAGGATCCATGGACGAAGATTGATACGGCGAGTGCGGGAGAAGAAAATGCAGACAAAGCAACAGGCATTGGAACGAGAACCAGACGTCGTTTGCAATCTTTTAACTTGGTTACTAATCGTCAGTAAGCAGGGAGATAAGCTAAAGCAGTAAAATTATATCTTTCGTCCTGTTTCAATAATGGGGAATGATCAGTGTACATCATTCAGTGCAATTAAGCAGTGCGAACACAGCCCGGAAAATTAAATAAATAAATAAAAAAAATGTGCTAGCTAATGCCAATATCGTGTGTAATGTAAAGTAACCCGGTCCAGTGCGCTATTCATAAATACTCGGAGTATTGACAAAAAGGCTAATTTTCAGATATATATGATATCAGTATGATAATGTTTATTTAGAAAACCAGTTCATTGTGTTTGCATTGTTTTTGCATCCCATAATAATGCAGCTTATTTCTTTATTGACTTTGATGGCTTAGGCAAGAGTAATAAGAATATAAAATGGTTACAAGATGTGAACAGAAAAAAGGACATACGAACTTAGCTTTAAGGATAGCACACACATAACTTACGCCGTTATTAAGTGCCAGTATGGTACTTTATGAGATTGTGTGGGGGACGAAAAATGTCTGTCCGTCTGTCTGTCTGTCTGTCTGTCCGTCCGTGTGTCTGTACGCGCTCTAACTCAAATACGCTTTTTCGGATTTTCATGAAACTTGGACAACACATTTATAATGTCAATGGGAAGAACCCTATTGATATTGAACCAAATCGGTTCACCGGTACCGGAGTAATGCCCAATTTAGTGCCTATTTTAATAGATTATGGCGCCTTTCTAATAGAAAGGCGCCATAATTCAAATACGCTGTATCGGATTTCCATTAAACTTGCTTTACGCATTTATGACATCCATGAAAAGTACTCTGTTAAATTTGAACCTAATCTGTTGACCGGTACCGGAGTAAAACCCAATTTAGTGTATATTTTAAAGGCGCAATAGCTCAAATACGCCTTATCGGATATTTATGAAACTTCGTATACGCATTTATACTATCCATGGAAAGACGTCTGTTGATGTTCAACCAAATCGGTTGGCCAGTACCGGAATAATGCCCAATTTATTGCCTTTTATGTTAATATATGAGAAGTCGCGATAACTCAAATATGCTTTATTGGATTTTCCTGAAACTTTGTATACCCATTTATAATGTATATGGGAAGACGTCTCCCGATTTTGGACCAAATCGGTTGTCCGGTACCGGAGTAAAACCCAATTTAGTGTCTATTTTAAAAACACGGTAACTCAAATACGCTTTACCGGATTTTTATGGAATTTGGTATACACATTTATAGTGTTCATGGGAAGAGGTCTACTGATACGGGATGAAATCGGTTCACCTGTTTCGGAGTAATGCTCAATTTGGTGCCTATTTTATGATAATATACGTATTCGAAAGAATTTATATAAAAAAAAAGCAAATCATTTATCATGACAACATAGTCAATTGTTTTACTGTGATATTTTACGGCTTTGGAAATTAAAATAGAGGTAGCTATGACCAAAAACACTATTGTTTTACATGCGCTTATAACTTACAACTAGACCGTTAAACTGACCCAGGTGACCGAGATGGTAACGTTTTGGCCTCACGTTATGGAGTTCCATGGTTCAAATCCCGAAACAAGCCAATTTCACTTTCTTTTTCATATTTTTATGTGAGTGTGCGATTGTCAAGATATCAAAAATCTGTACAGTTCAGCTGATGCTGGAAGATTTTAATCTGATTAAAAAGAAAACTAGACCTTTGTTCTTCCCTAAGCCCTGCTTAATGAATAAATCTGGAGCTTAACTTGTAAATCAATTAAAAAAACATATTCTGCATATCATAATTGCAGTCATAACTGATTAAAAAAACATACTGGCACTTTTTTACATCAGTTTACCTGATTTTATTTTATTTGATTTTTTAATTTAAAAAGAATTTCTAAAGTTTCCTTCTGGAATCCAGTTTATATTGTTTAGTAGTTTATATTGTTTAGTTGTTTAGTGTTGTTTTGTTTAGTGATTGTTTACACACACACTTCCATGAAAAATGTATAACTGTGTTTTGAGATGTCTACCGGTAGAACGACAAACGTCGAATCCGGTAGACTCTTTTGTAATTTTTCTTAGTACAATAAATATCATATTGTAACAAGGGCTCGTCGGGGTTCAAAATCAGAACACCGAGTTTATAATTGAAGGATGGAGGTTTCTTTATTCTCTACAACAATTGCCAATACAGTCAGAAAACTCTTGCCAATTTGCCAGTTCACTGTCCTGTTCAGTGCTCACTGTGCTTAGTCCTAATTACAGCACTGTTCCGTTCCAATCCACTGTGCGGACTCCCAGTCGAGATGATTCCACGTCGCCGGTCAACTCCACGGTCCTCGCTGCCGCTGTACAATTCACCCTCTGACGCTGACGCTCGCCGCTACTCACGGACTGCCTCTCGCTGACTCTGACTCTGACTCTTCACGGGCTCTTCACTCTGACTCTTCACACTGACTGTCGCTGTTACTCTCATTCGTTGACTGTCTCTCTCAACTCCGATTCACTGACTGACTCATCACTCCTCGTTGCCGTCTCTGACTGACTCGCCGCTCGCTCGCGGCCCTATATATAGGGCCGACGAATATTCCAGACCCGGTCTCTCGAAAGCTCTCCGCCCGCGCATTGTCTAGAATGTCCGCGCGGGGCGAAGTCACAGCCCTAGCGCATGGCGCCACCTCTGGCCCCTCCCACGAGCGCGCACCATCACTTACCGCGCCGCCGTGCCAGGGAGTAGGCCGCACCCGCCGGCGCGCGGCTCCAATCAGCAATAAGAGGGCCGTCCCTTTCTAGATTTATCTAACTCTAGTTCTTTCGGGCTTACTCCTCCTTCTATCAGGCTCTAGGCTTTTCTGGGCTTTGTCACATTGCCCCCTCCTTAAGGGCCTTCGTCCCGAAGTGCCCCATGGTATGCCGCCAGACGGTCCAGGTGAACTACCAGCATCTTCCCTCTTGGCTGTCGTTGGATGCGGTAGACTACGTCGTTAATTCGCTTGATGACCCGGTAGGGGCCATCCCAGGACTGCTGCAGCTTCGGCGACTTCCCTCTAGTCCTGGTAGGGCGGTACAACCACACTCGGTCTCCCTCATGGAACCCAGCTGTGTTGGCGAGCCTGTCGTACCTCGCCTTCATCCGGTCACTAGCCAACTGCAGATTCTCTCGGGCGAGTTGGTGGGTTTCCCTCAGCCTCTCGGTCAGGTTCCACACATAGTCGGTAGCTGGCTGTTTCTCATCAGGTGGGGTGCCAAACAGTAGGTCGCACGGTAGACGGAGCTCCCTCCCGAAGACCATGTTGGCTGGTGTCATTCCGGTGGTGTCATGGATCGAGGATCTATATGCCAGGAGAAAGGGTGGCACCCTGACGTCCCAGTCTCGTTGGTGGCTTGAGACTACCTTCCGTAGGTGCTCCTCCAAGGTCTTGATGTAGCGCTCCACCATTCCATCTGATTGCGGGTGAAGGGGGGTTGTGCGGGTCTTATGTACCCCCAGCCGTTGGAGCAACTCTTTCATAATGTTGGACTCGAAGTTCCTCCCCTGGTCGCTGTGTAACTCCATCGGCACTCCATACTCATCCAGGATTTTTATTGAGCTGGCAGGTTCGCAGGTACCCAATACCGTCCCGTCCTGCATCTCCCTGTCTTGATTCGACACGTTAATCACTCTCACTGGCACCAGTCGACGAGAGGGAAGTAGGGCCCTCGCGATGTACAGTCCCTCCGATGGGGCTTCCCCCGGGTCCAGCAGCATGTTCTGTTCGGGCCTGCCATCTACCCGCGCCGTCACCACCATCTCGCTTCCGGCTGGGATCACCTGGCGCTCTGTCAGAACGAGCCTGCAGGCCCTCGCGTCGCTCCGGTTGTCACTGAGCGTTACTTCCTCCTGGCCAAACTTCAGTATGCGACGCCTGATGTCGACTGTCGCATCGAACTGTCGCAGGGCGTCTAAACCCAATATGACGTCTTCGATAATGTTGGCCACGAACACCCACAGCTGGAGTGTCTCGTTCCCCAGCGTCAGCTCCAAGTAGACCTCTCTCAAGATGGGGAGCTCTTCGCCCGACGCTGTACTTAGGCTGTAGGGTCTTAGTGGTGCTCTCTCGGGTAAGCCTCGCGCCACATCAGGTCTGGCGATAGTCAGCGACGCTCCAGTGTCCACCAGGACTCTGCAGGGGCGTCCTCGTACCCAGCCTGTGGCGAACAGTCCCACTTCTGACACCAGTGTAGTCCGCCTACTCACTGTTTTCAGGATCAGGCGAGGGGATGAGGATGACGACGCCGGCGTGCCCCTCTCCACGGCGGCCTCTAGTAGTTTTCCTGCCGCTCCGATGATCCAACCCTGCAGTCCCAACTCAGATGTCCCGGTTTCCCGCAGTTCCAGCAGGTCACTTCACGACGTCGGTCTCGGTGGGGCGTTGCTGGGCGACGATCCTCCTTGGGGTCCCTGGAGACGCTCCTTATACTTCCCGATGCCGGCGCACTGGCCGTAGCTTTCGCGGCTTGCATCCTCAGCGCAGCTGCCAAGGCATCGTTGATGGTCCTATGCTCCGAGAGCAGTAGGTGTTGTTTTAGTTCTCGGTCGCGGACCCCGCAGATGAAAGTATTTGCCGCTTCTCCAGCAACAAATTCCCTTGGTAGGCCTACCAGGGCTTGATTGGCGAGTTGTTCTACCGCCATGGCGAACTCCTGGAGGGTCTCTTCTTGTCCCTGTACCCTCGTCCTCAGCTGTGCCCGGTAGGCCCCAGCCAGCTGGTGGTCCCCGTACCGGCCTTCCAAGGCGTCAAAGATGTCGTGGGCCGTCGCCTCCGTCGGAACGCTGCGCAGAATCTCCGCGGCCTGCCCCCGTAGCGCCGCGATTAACTGCGTGGTTGTCTCCCTCGGCGTCCATCTGTTGTGTTCGGCCGTAGCTTCAAACTGGCGCCTGAAGACAACCCAGGATGTCGTCCCGTCGAATTTTGGGGCCTTCACTGATGACCTCTGTGTCTCGTAAACGGTTCGGGGCTGATCTTCTTGCCCCATTCTTCCTCCAAGTGCCTGCTGTACTTCTAGTTTAATTAGGGCGTGGCACTCCTTGGTCTGGGTCTCTAGTGAGCTTTTCACTGCCGCTAGCTCGCCGTCGAGTTCATTTAGCCTTTCCCTTACCGGTGTCACTTCCTGCTCGAGTTCCCACTTAAAGCTTAACTGCAGGTTCTTCATTTCACTGTTCATGTCGTTCAGTCGGTCATTCTGCTGGTCCATTTTTTCTTTCATGTCGTTCACGGCGTGGAGTAATGATTTTAACATGTCCTCCATCTTGCGTTCCTCCATCTTGCCTTCCTTCAATTATATCCCACTTCTGACACCAGTGTAACAAGGGCTCGTCGGGGTTCAAAATCAGAACACCGAGTTTATAATTGAAGGATGGAGGTTTCTTTATTCTCTACAACAATTGCCAATACAGTCAGAAAACTCTTGCCAATTTGCCAGTTCACTGTCCTGTTCAGTGCTCACTGTGCTTAGTCCTAATTACAGCACTGTTCCGTTCCAATCCACTGTGCGGACTCCCAGTCGAGATGATTCCACGTCGCCGGTCAACTCCACGGTCCTCGCTGCCGCTGTACAATTCACCCTCTGACGCTGACGCTCGCCGCTACTCACGGACTGCCTCTCGCTGACTCTGACTCTGACTCTTCACGGGCTCTTCACTCTGACTCTTCACACTGACTGTCGCTGTTACTCTCATTCGTTGACTGTCTCTCTCAACTCCGATTCACTGACTGACTCATCACTCCTCGTTGCCGTCTCTGACTGACTCGCCGCTCGCTCGCGGCCCTATATATAGGGCCGACGAATATTCCAGACCCGGTCTCTCGAAAGCTCTCCGCCCGCGCATTGTCTAGAATGTCCGCGCGGGGCGAAGTCACAGCCCTAGCGCATGGCGCCACCTCTGGCCCCTCCCACGAGCGCGCACCATCACTTACCGCGCCGCCGTGCCAGGGAGTAGGCCGCACCCGCCGGCGCGCGGCTCCAATCAGCAATAAGAGGGCCGTCCCTTTCTAGATTTATCTAACTCTAGTTCTTTCGGGCTTACTCCTCCTTCTATCAGGCTCTAGGCTTTTCTGGGCTTTGTCACAATATCATATCATACAACCGGCAGGATAATTGTATTATAATTTTTTTATTTTTGGATTTGTGAAGATAAGAATTTCTTAGCTGCATAAAAACTAGCATTTCCTGATTTGTGTCTACACTTAAATTCGGCCTTAATATTATTTGTGTCTGTAATTATTGCTCCCAGATAAACAATTCTTTAATCTACTTATTAAATAGATTACACATGAGAGCCTTTTACAAATACTTCTAATCTAAGTTAATCTGTTTCAATCATTACCTCCCTCAGCTCATCCTTTTATGCAAAACTAAGTCTGTCCATTGTTGTGTTTTTTTATTAGTTCTTCGATTTTTCCATGCATTGCCATCCTACCTGAATTATGATTAGGCCTATCCTAAAAATTGCTAACATCTGGATTAAGGATTAATGACTAAATATGATATTAAACGTTATTATCACAATAAAATACATTTAAAATGAATGATGACGATTTTGAAGTAGAACAATACATTTCAATTTGTAAAGATTTCAACGTAATACTAATTTAATTTAATAAATGTAGTATTGAATACATGCTATTTTGTCGGTTAGGCCTACATGTATGGAAACGACAGAAGTCACGAGTAAAAACATACGTATTAATATTAATCTTAATTATAATAATGGCATACTTTAAATATATTATTATTAATTATTCTTATAATGCATGCAAGAAGAACTTTCTTACAATCATTCGTCAACAAAATCTTCAATTTCCAAACCAAACATGTGATAATTCCATACAAGAAAGGCAATTTGACGTTTCGTATTGAGCAGACAAATATCTTCTTGCCATAGTTTCCTGGCGAGACTAGTCGAAAAAGTGGCCTCAGTTCTTAGTACAGGGGATTGTATTTAGTGCTAAGTCCAGGTATATATATGGAGGTCAATGGCTGTGATTTTCGGCAGCACAAATAGTGTAGCAAAAAATGAGGGAGATTAAGTTGTGACTACGCTGAAGAAAGTGCTACCCACATAGAAGTGTTAATCCTGACTGTACCTCACAGGTATGATCTGAGTAAACATTCCAGCGTTAATAGAGAAGTGTATGAATGCAACAGCAAAATCAAGAGTGTATGCAAACATTTCAGGATTGTACAGTTGTTAGATGTAAATAGTTTTGAAAGAGAATGCTATACTACTCATGGTCTGCATTTAAACAATTACGGCAAAGCACGAATTGTTGAGGTAATCACCAAGACCATGAATACCAAGGTCAGTAATAGATCTAAGCCTAACATAATCACACTACCACCTCACAACCAGGGAAACTAATATGTCTAGAAACATTGATAAAATGTGCCAAGGAACTTAGCCTTTTCAGCAATGTAGACATAATTTTAAAATTAGATCCCAATAACCTAACCTAACCTTACATAACGTAACCTAACCTAACCTAACCTTTCCTAACCTAACCAGCAAATAAAAGTGTTATACAAGTAAATCAATTTGTGTAATGAATTTTAATTCTGTATATACTGTTGTGATTGTGTAAAGATTCAGAGGGTTCATGAATGTTTCTCACAATTTTGAACATTTTTGAAAGAAAAAGTTAATAAAAAAGTATTGTAAATACATATGATGTAATCTTTTGTTAATGAGGTCTTGCTGACATCAGCCCGATGTCCTGTACTTATGTCACATATTCATGATTCAGCAAGTATTATGTGTGAGATATGATTAGAATGATCTCTTTTGGTAGACGTCACTAGCTTTAACAATAAAGAGATGAAGTATGGTAAATAGATAAGACCAAGACCGAGACCAACATCAACGCCAAGACCACAAGACCAATACTGAAATGAGTGACGAGAACATTTCTGATCAAAGTAATGATGTTGCATGCTCCCAATCGAAACTGTTAAACAGTAAATATGATGATTTTTTCGAGTTATTTGATGGAAGTGAGCAACCTTGTGGTATGTGCAAACTTTGCAAAAGGTCAAAGCATAAGAAAGTTGAAATAAAAATGAAAGATCATAATACTACAGGTCTGAAGAAGCATTTGATAAGGGTACATAAACTCCTCCCACGAGTTCGAGAAATACATATATCGTCAGACAATACGAAACATATCAATTCTATATGGGATAAATATTTAACATTAAAAAAACCTGACATTCGGTCAAAACAAGAGTTTAGCGATATAGTAAATCCGATAACTCTCCTCCTGGAAGAGCTCGTGAACATCGGTAAAGAAGAATCTGAAGAGTCGGAAATGGAATACGAATCGTTTCACTTCTCTGATCAAACTCTGCAGAAGCATTATAAATACTTATTAGAAAATGTCTACGGACGAGTGTCAGCGCCTTACGTCCAGAAACTCATTCAGCATAGACCGATAAATGATGATGATGATATTTACGGCGTGAAATGCGATCCTGATAGGCAGGTATTCAGCATTGGTAAATTCCCTGTCACCATTAAAAACGATAACCTCTATATTGGTAACAAGAGATATGTCGTTTGTCCTGGGTTACTTGAACTTTTTACGAAAAGTAATCCTAATAAACATTTATATGGCTGGTATGACTTAACCACCTATAAGGAGAATACTATAGGAGAAAAATTCCTCCGGCACTGGGACTTGAACCCAGGACCTTTGGCTATTCGCGCCAATGCTCTACCAACTGAGCTAGGCCTAAGCCGGAGTTCAATTCTCAACGCCAGACGGAACCTCTCTCCTATGACTGATTGCCCTAATGGTCTACCTCACAGACAGACAAGCTGCTATGTCATATGCAGTACTGTGAGGCACACTAATTAGTGATTTTTGTGACCGGGCCTCACAGTACTGCATATGACATAGCAGCTTGTCTGTCTGTGAGGTAGACCATTAGGGCAATCAGTCATAGGAGAGAGGTTCCGTCTGGCGTTGAGAATTGAACTCCGGCTTAGGCCTAGCTCAGTTGGTAGAGCATTGGCGCGAATAGCCAAAGGTCCTGGGTTCAAGTCCCAGTGCCGGAGGAATTTTTCTCCTATAGTATTCTCATGTAATGTCCAACAGAGACAATAATTCTGTGGTTTCATGAATGCTTATACACCTATAAGGAGATTTTGGAGAATACTATCGCGCACAAAGTAAATTACGACGAAAGCGAAAACATTCGTAGAGTCAATACTCACAAATATCTACATGTCATTAAGAAATTATTTCCGGAAGAGGAGGAAGAAGAAAGAGAAGAAGAAGAACGACAATATTCAGACTCATTTCCTAAAGAACAAGATGAAGATGAAAAAGAACAATATTTAGATTCTTCCGACAAGGCTTCGCCGCACCGTAGAGGGATGTTGAAAAAAGTTCATGCGAATCATAAAATTGATTATAAATACTGGGACGATCCAAATGACCTCGTTGATAGATTGCGGCTTCTCGTTTCCTCATCTGAGGCAGGGAATTATTCTCACCACGACGAGATACAGGAAATCATATCTGAGTTGAGAGAAAGAAAAATCATAGAATGAATAAGTGAGAGATCATGTACGAGCTTCATACACCGGCTCGAACGTAAACAATAAGAATGGAAGGTATGGGATCCTTTACGAGATGTATGCCAGATTTCAAGAGTCGTACTATCAAAAACCAGCCCACCCTCTACTTAAAAGAAGCGATTTTATCACGCATACACCAGTCTTTGTCATTGACTGCACCAAGCAGAACGAGGATCTGAAATCGGCGGCCTGCACCACCAGAATTGAAATTTCTGCAGCAAGCAATATACCAGCAAACACAAAGGCTTATTGCTTAATCCTATATGGTCGAAGTGTGGAGTATACTGCTTTAACCAACATTGTTATCAATGTCGTGTGACAACATGATTATAATCGACTGTCAGGGATATCAGTCAAGGTGCAAACAATTCATAGCTAAAGAGGTCGCAGTGTTTTCATTGGATGACAGAATTGTGCATTTTGTTCTCCGACCGCCTAAAGACATTTATCCAGATGTGAAGTCGCAGCAGTACATCAAATCCTACATCCATAGAATTCCTTGGCAGAGTGGATACTTGCCTTAAGACGACTTGAAGCCTGTTCATGAAAGTGTTTTAAAACCAGTGGATGTTCTTCATTGTAAAGGATTGGAAAAGGTTCGGTTTTTTCAAAAATTGTTGCAGAGACCTGTTATAAACATGGACGATCTTGGTGTTCCAAAGCTTGACAAATGAAGAGACTGTGAAACCAAATGTCTTTTTCATAATGAACCTAATATGAACTGTGCATTGCAAAATGTTATTGTGCTTACGCTGTGGATGAAATCCCAGTAAGATTGTAATAAGGTGAATAAAATTTTAAAAACCTGAGATGTTTTTTATTTCACAGCCTCTCATCCTAGGAATTAGGAATAGGATAGGTTAGGGAAAACTGGACTTTGTCAAACGTGTATCATTTTTGAGAAAATACAGTTATGAAATAACTTAAAAAAGAATACATTTTTATCACTTTGGTTTTTTTGAATATTTACAAAATGAATTTCACTCATAATGGATAAAACTGAACTTTCATAAACACTACAAGTTGAAAAAAAAAAAATTCAGTTGAAGATATATCGAAAGAGATTTCTTTATAGTATATATTTTATTCATACTCTACGAATGCTAAGACTTTTAAATTAAAACAATATTAACATTATCTATTAATATAACTGGTATAAGCGTTTAGGTGCTCTGTAAATTACGTTAAAGAATCTGTAAAAAATGAAACTTGTGTCAAGTGTGTATAAAACATAGGTCTAAGACAGGAATGTTGTACAGGTCGAGTTCAAAGGCAGTGTGAGGAATGGTATCGTTGAGCGATTATCAGTGCTGTGGATGTGCAGTGGATATATACCAATCGTGTACGGATGTTTCTGAATAAAAACCTTAAAACGGTATGTACTGACCTTTGTGAGGACTTCTGAAGATTCAGTTGTATAAAGAAATGGTAGCTCGTATTTGGAAAACCGCTGTGCTTACAACTTAGACCATAATATTGCCACCTAATACCGACATGAAATAGTGGAAAATGAGCAGCTGACAGGTAGTAGAACATGACTAACGCTATAAAGCCCGAATGTAATAATAAAAATAATACTAATAATAATGATAATTGTTTCATCCGTCAGCTTGGATGCTAGAATTGTGATCGTAGAGTTTCTAAAAAAAAATTATCCAGCTTGCAGATAAGTTGAAACATAGTCATTGATAAAGAAGGAAATTTAAATATCAGAACTAGATTTAAAAAATCCTTTTCCTAAGGTTTCTTAGTAGATGTTATAATGAGACGAAGTGAATAATTGCCTTGGTCAAAGAAGCCTCATAAGTAGAACTGAAGTAGAAATGGAATATATAGAGCGAACATAACTGAAAAAGTAAAATGAAATAGTATTAAAGTGAAGATTAACGGTTGCAATGACTTTGAATTTAAAACATTATTACCAGTAACTATTATTGCATCTGGTATAAACGCTTAGGTGATCTGTAAATTACGATAAAGATCTCATAAAAAATGTTTCTTGTGTCAGGTGTTTATAAAATATGATTCTAAGACTGGAATGCTGAATAGGTAGAGTTCAAAGGCAGTGTGAAGAATGGTGTAGTATCCTGTTATAAAACTTGGAAAAACAATAAGCATATTATTTTTACCACCTAGCTTGTGATGTATTATAGAAAAAAAAATGTGTGTACAGAGTACCTCACTTGGTAATAAAGCTGAAGTGTGATGTTAATTAGGTAGATTGTACCATAATATATAGAATGATTTAGTGCGAGAAATGTGTAAAGAACAATACTTTGAAACAAAAAGGAATTACGAAAACAGAAATTTAACTCATGGAGAGAATATTGTGATATAACCACATCAAGCAATCCATGGAATAAAATATACAAATTGACATCTGACAAAATAAGGAAAAGCATAGTATTAACGAATTAAAACCAGGAAAAGAAAACAGCAGTGAAGTCTCAAAAATCGATCAATAAGCTTGCTAAATATCATAGGAAAAGTTATCGAAAAACTACTAGTTATCAGGATATCATACCATGTATTTTCAAATGTACAATCGATATGGGTATGGTGATCCAGTTTGAATAAATGCTTCGACAAGACAGTACAACCGGACAAAGTACCAGAGGGTATCTCCCCTGATGAACTTCTATAAAGTCTTGGGTTAATTATTTTTATCAGACAAATTAAAGAAAGAAAGAAATTATAATTTTTACCGTAAGAGGAATGATTTAGGTAGATAGAACAGAATTTGAAAACTTTTAAAAACCGTTCTACAATGTGATGGATTAAACCTTGAAGTGTTTATGTCTGGCTTATATATGTGTTAATATTGCAGTGAATGTTGCAAATTCAGCGTCTCTTTTCAACAGCAGGTTGCTCTCATGTATATCTGAGATGACACGTGATTTGTAATCTTGCCACCTCTCTGTATTGTAAGTTGCAATAACCCATGTATGTTAAGTACTATCACTTAATACTAGCGTATTAAAAGTTATCGTAAAGTCATTATTGATAACACTAATATTACATGTAATGTATAAATATTATTATTTGTATCAATGTCATTAATATTATTATTTCATAATAATATAATTAGATCATAATATTAAAAAAATCATAATATTTTTTATACGTATATTATAGAACAAGATCGGGAATTATATAACGTGACATATACGTATTCAGCTTAATGATATATCATAGATAGTGTCTAGGATAAGGATTTGGAATATATTTTAAGGATAAAACTGAACTTTTGCAAACAATAAAAGTTGAAAAAATTCAGTTGAAATAATGTCAATCACATCTTAAATTAGAGACTTTATTTATATACAATGAGTGTAAAATTATATTTATAAACTAATCATTTTTAATTATTCCTCATCCACTCTGTGATTCTTAACTCTCTAAATGTGTCTTCAATCATCTGAAAAACAAAACATACAAGAGTGAGAATGACCTCTCAGTGCAATAACATGGTTGGGTGTTGAGCGATCGTGATACAAATGGGGTATTGAATTTGAAAAAAATATATAACTCTGATATAAAAGTAAAGTAATTAATGAATGTGATAGAACACATAATACAATATGTAATGATTATAGTATAAAAACTCTGATTGATGAATGTGATACAAATTTACTAATAGTTGACTAATTATGTCTATAATAACATGGGTGGGTGTTGAGCGATCGTGATAAAAATGGGGTATTGAATTCGAAAAAAATATATAACTCTGATACAAAAGTAAAGTAATTAATGAATGTGATAGAACACATAATATAATATGTAATGATTATAGTATAAAAACTCTGATTGAGGAATATGATACAAATTTACTAATAGTTGACTAATTATGTCTATAATAAAAGTATATACATACCTTCTTTTGATTTTGCTTAAAGATAGGGCAAGCGTAGGAGCATTTTCATCCCCACGCTTGCGCTGTAGCTTCTGGTGAAGATCGCATGCAGATTGTAACATGTTCGTCCCCGTTACATGACTGATTGTGATGTATTAAGCCATGTCTGTTTACTGGATGCTGCGCTGCATAATCTGCGTAGATTTTGCCACATGGATGTATCTCAACAAGCTCATCGATGGAAGATTCGTTGTTTTCTACGTAGGTATACACTTGTGGGGAGTGAATGACATTCACCACCTCACCATGCCTATTGTAAATAGAGATATTTGCCATTGTATAATGTTTATGTAAGAAATAAGCTCGCGTTAAAAGATCTGTTTATATAGGTGGGGTGATTTTATTTTACAAGACAATAGAAAAAAGGGGGAGTGATATAGTTTTATCTCATCATTCTAAATGCATTTAATTGGTAATCATTAAGAAAAACCAATGAAAATGTTTAATATATTCCAGCATTCGGTATCGGAAGTAATATGAGATGGTGAGCTGACATAGAACATGAGCAGTCTCGGATGTGTATTATTTACATGCAAAAACAGCATTCAATTTACTCCTGATGTGAAGATGTAAGATGTCATTTAAATCTAAATGATGGATATAAAATCCTATTAGATTCAAAGTTGATATTTGGGATAAAAATGATAGTTTTACAAAAATCGAACCTTCCACATGATGTTATTTTAACTTCTATCATTAGGTAATGATACGGGAGTCATTAATAATATAGTACATATAGAGTACGAATCTCGTTAGTGTAGTGATCGAGTTATGTTACCGTTACGTTTGGGACTCTATACTATACGTGTATGATAAGGCATTGGTCAGTACACTCAGCGTGGATTATCAGTAACCTTTTGATTGCTGATGTAATTTATTAGCATAATATTATTCACTCTATAGACCTAGGGATAGAGGGTCGTTCGAGACATGAGAACACGCATCGACCGCCTTTACCCTCAGGATTGCTCCTGTTCTGTTATAGGTTGAGTCGATCTAAGGATCAGAAAAACGATGTTTTAGGGAGATAGACATCTATATCGTCAGAAAACTCTTGTATAATGGATTAAAATATTGCTAACATAGCATATTTTAGAATTAGTGACCTAGTTCGTCATTTGATCAAAGAACTAATCCGATATATACTTCCTGCTGCTTCTGTAAAGCGTTCATACGGAAACAGCATATATTTTTTTGAAATCTACCATATTGAATTATGACGTCAACATCCCACCTTCTACCAATATACAAATTTTAAATTTATCACCTTACGCCATTTGTAATTGTAATATTGTACGCATTCCACCATCTTGAATTTTCAAATCATCTGTCACCTCCCATTTGTAATTTTTAAATTTCCCACATTCCACCATTTATAAATTTTAAATTGAGCGCCATCCGACATATTGAATCATGTGACCGCGTAAGTATGACAGAACAAAGTGTTGGATATAACACATAATGGCTGTAACTCGACAACGCAGGCGAGCGGAATTTGCTGACGCTTGACCTTGGACGCTTCCTGTTACAGTGATAATGCAAACTCTTGTATCATAACATCTTACACAGTGTAAAATCGGATTATAAAATGATAAAATCTTGCGTTAGCCAATATCTAGAATTTCCACCATTTTAAAATATCCATTTTTGAGTCATGTGCTTGGTCGGCATTTTTGAATTTTCAAATTTCCTGCCTTCTACCAAAATACAATTTTAAATTTCCTTCCTTGCACCATTTGAAATAGGAACCGGAAACGCAACCATTTTCAAATTTACCGATATTTTGATTTTGAATTTCGCGATTGGTCCACCATTTGAAATAGGAACCGGAAACGTAACCATTTTGAATTTCCAATATACAGTTTTCTAATTTACCGATATTTTGATTTTGAATTTCGCGCTTGGTCCACCATTTGAAATAGGAACCGGAAACGTAACCATTTTGAATTTCCAATATACAGTTTTCAAATTGACCGCCATTTTGATCTGAATTTCGCGCTTGGTCCGCCATTTGAAATAGGAACCGGAAACGACGCCATTTTGGATTTAAATATATAGTTTTCAAATTTACCGGCATTTTAATTTTGAATTTCGTGCTTGGTCCGCCATTTGCAATAGGAACCGGAAACGACGCCATCTTGGATGACGTCAGCAGAAGACGAGATAGACTTTGACCCGCCCCACCATGGTGGGGCTATGTATAAAAGCACACTACTATTGAATTAACCCATGGTCCTATTTCTGTGAAATTTGTGCATAAATAATCTACACACAACAGTCCTTCTGATGGTTAAAACAGAGACTTAAAACATGCGGACATAAATGTTTTTATTTCATTATATAAACACCACCAATTACACAAAATTCATGGAGGGTGAAGCGGAATTTGACTATGCTACAATTTTTTTCATTTTTGTGTCCCGTAAAAACTTCAAGCGAGAAAGTTTTAGTGAAATATTTGAATTTTATTTTAAAGTAAGTAGCACCTTTATATCTTGAACGCTTTACAAGTAATTGAGTTGTAATTAAACCGGGCGCTACAGCTGTCAGAATGATTTGGGACGATCGTGAAATGTCGAGGGTGAAGCAAATTTGACTATGCGACAATTTTTTTATTTTTGTGTCCAAAAAACGATTTAAGCGTGTAAGTTATAGTGAAATATTTTAATCTCATTATAAATCGATTACCACCTTCATATCTAGAATGGTTTACGAATAATAGAGTGGTAATTATTCCAGGTGCTAAAGCAATCAGAATGGTACTGAGGTATTAGTAGGACCTTTTCCATAAAATACCTGGAATAACGTAAAAATCTCTAAATAATTTATTCATGGACTCAATAATAATACTATATTAACTGACTACTTGTACTCATACTGCAAGATTGACCCGCTGGGGAAAAGGAATTTTATGAAGCTTTTTTCTAACATTGTAAATCTGCACTACTTTTATTTAAACATTTGTTGGATTATTTATTATATTTTCTGTTCATTTGTGTTAGTAAATTTTATGTCTAATTAGCATGGCAAATGCCTTATTATTTTAATATCTTATTACGCTTTCTTCATAATATAATTTAACAACAAAATGTACACCAAACGTGCCGAGGGTTTAAGAGCATACTAGCGGGCTTTGAAATATTGTGTGACATATGTAGAGTGCATTGCAAAACAATTTTTGCGTATGTGTGTCTTTATCGGAAGATGAGACGCTAATTTTAAAGATCCTGCGCCCTAGTTTTGTAGTGCTGCTTATGAAATTTTCCGTGCCCTGCAATTCACAAACCATCCCTTAGTTTATATTATCTCTGTTGCAAAATTTGTGCACAGATCTACACTTTTGACCGTGTTTCACCTACATAACTTACCTCATACAGTCAGGAGAAAATTAATATTAATATGAATAATGTCACTATTCAGTGGCGTAGGAAGGGGGGTCCGGGCCGCCCCGGGTGCCATCACCCGGGGGGTGACAAAATAAAAATGTCTTTGTAAGTAAAAAAAATCGCTCAAGGGAATTTAAAGAAAATAATATTATTATTTAAAACAATGAAATAAGCTTAACAACTTTCTACAAGTCAACATGCGTAATGAAACTTCTTTTAGTTTTAAATGCTGTCAACAAAGGTATAAAATAAAACGCGGCTGAACTGGCCGCTGTGTTGATACGAACAATAATATTATTGTTAGAGGGAGGGGTGTTTATTTCTGCTGATGCTTGTTTCTGCAGTTTTATTAATTTAAATGAGACTTCAACAATTGGTGATGTATTTTATATCACTCAAGCCGCAACCAATTCTACCCGCTGCGGCAGTCATGACTTTGACGAAAATAAACTTCGAATGTGAGTTGACTCCGAAGTCTCCTTCAATCTAGATTTTGAACTGGGATGTGCGCATATTTAAGAATAGATTATTAATAATACAGTTCCGTAAAATAGTTACATTACTTGTTTATGAAATTTATTAGGATCAACCTATAAAAAAATGATGTATAATTTACATAACTTCCTCTGCCCAATTAAAAGTCAGCCTCCCCTTGAAAATAAGAGAAATTTGTCGCCAATCTTCGTGTCACATCCCCAAAAGGTACCTAACCCAAATAAAAAATTTTGTTTTCGTACGATTTTCCGTTGCAAGAGGCCGTATCGCAAAGAGCGCGTATTCAGAGTGGGTGGCTTATAACTACCTTTCAGAGAATTATTTCGAAAAAGTGTTTCAAATAAAAGTTTTAGCCCTTAGCATAAGCAACCCACGTGCAAAATTTAAAGAAAATCGTTAGAGCCGTTTTCGAGAAAACTTTCTTTACCGGTATGTAAAAATAAGGAAAACTTGTCTCCAATCTTCGGTTCACATCTTGAAAGGTATCTGACATAAATACAAAATCTTGTCCTTTTATCAAAATTTATCTATCCAAATTCGAGATTTCGCTTGGAAAACAAAATATAAAAATATAAAAAAAATCACTCAAAAAATAAAAATTTGCACAATTTTGGGAGTGTATTTTGGCCTAGATGTTCGCTTTATTAACGGTAACACCCACAGTCTGTCGCTCACGAAAACAATGTATATATGTCTGTCTATAGTTCATACTTTAGATTAATAATAATAATAATAGTAGTAATAGTAATAGTAGGCCTAACAATAATAACAATAATAATAATGTGCTTGATATGTATGTCTTTCCTTAATCCTAACAAAATTGGCTGAATTAGGTTAACTATGTGTCTTATATGCACCATGGGTAGCACTGGTTACAACATGGCGACAGCATGTAACTCGAGTCGCTTTATGGATGGTTGATTCATAGTATACCATGATTTCGGAGTTTAGTTTTGTTTTTATATAACAAAGTAATTATTACTAATTTTGCATACTAATCCGTTGAGTTTACGAATTACATCAGATAAATTCGTTGCAGCTTCATCTATCGATAAACTCTTAAACTCTCGTGGGATTACCTTTGACTATCCAAAAAATAACACTTGAACTGTTCCATCTTTTAATAATTTAAATGGGGGGGGGGATGACAAATTTTCCGCACCGGGTACCACTTAAGCTTGCTACGCCACTGTCACTATTAATACAATAAAAAAACAAATTAATACCCTGTAATATTCTACACAATGTAATATTAATATTAATTATAAAATTATCCCTTAGCTGTTTTCTACCCTAATTATACATTGTTATTTCTATACAAATGTATATTCTTTAAAAAATTTTCTTCAAATTATACTAACCCCTCTACCCTATTTTCTAGCAACAAAATATTAGATCAAATCATCCCTTAGCTGTTTTATATCTATATTATATAAATTTTCATTGGTTGTGAACATCTTCGATTTTTGGGAAGATGTGATACGAAATGTTACGGTCAAGCTTCTTGCAATCTGAGAAATTACTGTTATACACGGTCATGTTTATTTATGGAGATGAGATCTTACAAGATGTGTAAAGCAGCCCAAAAATGGTCAAAAGTATATAACAATTGAGGCGCCTAGAAGCCAAGGGAGGTAAGTGCACTTTTTACACTTTTGAGAAAATACAGCAGTTAGCTCCCTTAGCCACCAAACAAACATGCTAAGTCTTGATGTGGTACTTATTTCCACCAGTAGATATCAGCACCTAGTAGTTGTGTAGCAAATCTCCCTTGTCCTCCAAACAGATGTCATTCTCAGCCATACAGATTTGTATTTAACTCTATTTAACAAAAAGTGCACTTATCTCCCTTGGCTTCTAGGCGCCTCAATTCATATTAGATAAGTTGAGTCATTTTGAAATAGATTAATGTATTATTTTGTTTAAGAGTGTTTGCAATTTTTCCTATACCGCCCATAGTAACCTTGCTTCTCCGAATCTCAAACAGAGTAACTGCTATCTAGCGGCGGAACCAGTGAACTACCTCAGTCATCACACTTTCTCCTCTATTCATTATGGTCATACTTTTGTTGCACCATGCTCGGTTTCGACTTTTACCATGGTAAGATGCTAACCGGCCATGAAGGAGCTGTAAAGTGAGGAAACAGCGGTTTTCTTTCCAAGATGGAGATCAGTGTAACATATCATATTTTCGACATCTAGGCCAAACAGGGTTGGAAAAAAACATGTTTTTTATAAAAAGAACAAAAAAAAAAGTTTTTTTTGTTTAAAACGTTTTATATGTGAACAACAATGTTGGTTGTTTTAAACGTGTTTTTTTTAACTTTTTTATGTTTACAACAATGTTGTTTGTTTAAAAAAAAGTTTAAATTATTCATTTTGTTTAAATCAACCATTTTAATGTATAGGGCCTATTATATATATATATATATATATATATACACACAGTTGAAATGTTTAAAACATTTTAAACAATTTGTTTTAAACATTTTTTAGCATATGTTTATAACACTTTTTAATTGGGTCTTAAATTTAATTATGCAGACAATTTACATTTTGTCAATCCAATGACACCCTGTGCTAAGATGTTCAAGATTTACGAGTCGTAGACTTAATAGTATTTGAAAATACATTTTGTACCAGTAGTATTTGTTTATGATTTAATAGTTCATGATTAATAAAAAATAATACAAACTACTGTTTAATTACTGCCTTTACTGCTCAACTGATGATTGACTTTCACCATGCTGTACGTGGCCTTAGCCGCCTTACATTATCAAACTTACAAGGGATATCCTACTACAGTGTTGCTAAATTGACACATTCAATATTAATAATATTAATAATATTAATAATCTCTTTCTTTAAAAAGGAAGACCACAAAATAGATGGTATGATGCAGTCAGAAAAAATTCAAATCAATTACTCAAAATCAGAAACTGGAAGCTGGTGACAGAGGATAGAGAAGTCTGGAGGAAAAGGATACAAAAGACACCACCTCACATGATTTTCTGGTATTCTGGCCCTAGTTTTTTTTTGTTTTCTGTTTACAACACTAACAGGGTGTCACTGACTTGACAAAATGTAAATTGTCTTCATAATTAAATATAACACGCAATTAAAAAATGATTTAAACATATACTAAAAAAAAATGTTTAAAACAGATTGTTTAAAACGTTTTAAACAAACTTAAAAAACACAAGCACTTGTTTTAAACATGTTTTAAACACTTGTTTTAAACGTTTTGTTTTAAACACTTGTTTTAAACGTTTTGTTTTAAACATTCCAACCCTGAGGCCAAAAGCTAATTGAACATAATGAATAATGAGAGACAGGTGGGATCTATTTGAAGAACGAACGATGGTACATATCTTTGTAAATACTGTGCTGTAACATCAATTGAAGTGACCTTCCTTTCTTACTTCAACCAAACCAGGTTCATCCAGTAGTAGGCGTAATCAACTCATTTTCACGATTGGTGCAGTATCTATGGTGTTTGAATTCAAACTTTGAATTCAGACAAGATATATACGCAATATAATATTCAATTTTATCCTTATGAGCAATTATTACTGAACAATACGGCAGCAATAAAGGTGAAATACGGAAAACCAGTGGGTCCAAGCCAAATTTACAATCAAGGGCTGCATGCATTACGATAAAGCCCATGTATCGTTATATAGACTAGGGTATGTAATCAATTTATCATACTTGCACGTACACGAACATAATTATAATAGCCCTTTCATGGCTATGTACATCACTTTGCACCTAAAATTACCACTAATCATACGGGAATAAAAAGGAGGCTATGAAACTCAGAACAGAGATTTCGTGGTGTTGCTTTGCCTTGGATTGCACACGTGTGAGAATTACTCTTTAAAAACATAAATGTTATTTTATTGAAATGTACAGACAGGTGGGATCTATTTGAAGAATGAACGATGGTACATAATATATTTGTAAATACTGTACTTAACGACTGAAATGACCTGAACCAAACCAGGTCCATCCAGCAGTAAGCGTAACCAACACATTTTCACGATTGGTACAGTATCTATGGTGTTTGAATTCAAAGTCAGACATATACGCAATATAATATTCCATTTTATCCTTATGAACATTTATTAATCAACAATAAGGCAACAAATAAATGAAATATGGAAAACCAATGGGCCTAGAGATGAGTCACCATGACTGGCAGATGTGCAGAGAGAGAACGAAACCAGCGGCCATGGAAGAAACCAACACAAAATTCTTCAATGGGAATATCTTCATAGCAGAGTAACCACGATATATTCGAGCGTTTGGAAACCGTGGTATTGTAGCTATGGTGTAGGCCTACAGGTTTCCTTAGAATACCCCGATATCACTTTTACCCCGGTTACGAAACAACTGAGAAAATCAGAGAATGGGCAATGTTCAAGAGATGCTAAATGCAAGATTTTATGTATCCCACCATAACAGACATTTTAATATAAATTTTAAATTATTGAAAAATTATGAAATTAATTTTCAGTACTAGTCTGCTTATGAACTAATTCTTGGGAAATTTTAAATCATCACTTTGAAACTGGTTTGGATTTGGTGACTGAATTAAGTTCCTGAAATGCCCTGACCGTAACTATGGAATGACTGTGTAGACTATTAAGGAACGAAAACTTACCTAGCAAAAACCAATAACTTCCAATTTCTTTAATTTTCTATAGGAAACAAAATTTTAAAAAATTGTAGGCACAGGAAGTTACATTTTATTATATATTTATATAGCCTAATTATTAGTGTAATTCAACAACTTTTGTAACAATTCTTGAGCACAATCTCAAAGTATCATATTTCTACTTACCACACAGCAAGCTTCCTAGTGTAAAAGCTGTATAGAGCGTTTGATTCATTTTGCTAATACTTCTGGTAACTTTACTTTGTTATATTAACCAGCAGGTTTGTCCAAAGCCCACACAGTTCTGTAAAATAGAAAGAACACATTTTCAGATAAAAGAAACATTCTTCTAAAAAAATCATAAATGTTTATGAGTGAATATGAAAGTAATATGGAAGGCTTCCAGGTCAGTAGGTTTAAAACAGAAACATATATTTTTTAAATATCTAATAACAAAAAAGGCTTTTGGCATAAATGCCTGAAGATGCACTCCAATAACAAAAGGTCATAGGCAGAAATGTTTAATAAAAATGTCTAAAGTAGTAGTATGTCCAACAGCAAAAGGTGTAAGGCAAAAATGTCTAAAGAAGCTATTTGTCCAACAATCGAAGGTCTAAGGCAGAAATGCTTAATAAAATAAAATCTGAAGTGATTCATGGAAAAGGAACATGTACATTTTATTTCTTTGCCAGAGTCTCAAATCTCAGTCATCAACTCTTGGGAGGACCAGTGGCGTAGGAAGGGGGAAGCGGGGGGTGCGGGCCGCCCCGGGTACCATCACCCGGGGGGTGACAAAATAAAAACGTGTCTTTGTAAGTAAAAAATTGCTCAAGGGAATTTAAAGAAAATTATAATATTATTTAAAACAATTAAATAAGCTTAACAACTTTCTACAAGTCAACATGTGTATTGAAACTTCTTTTAGTTTCAAATTCAGTCAACAAAGATAATAAAACACGGCTGAACTGGCCGCTGTGTTGACACGAACAATAATATTATGGTTAGGGGGAGGGGTGATTCTTTCTGCCGATGCTTGTCTCTGCAGTTTTATTAATTTAAATGAGACTTCAACAATCGGTGATGTTTACATCACTCAAGCCACAACCAATTCTACCCGCTGCGGCAGTCATGACTGACGAAAATAAACTTCGAATGTGAGTTAACTCCGAAGTCTCCGGCAATCTAAATTTTGAATTGGTATTGCGCATATTTAAGAATAGATTATTAGTAATACAGTTCCGTAAAATACTTACATTACTTGTTTATGAAATTTATTAGGATCAACCTATAAAAAGAATCAGATTTATAATTCGCATAACTTCCTCTGCCCAAATAAAAGTTAGCCTCCCCTTAAAAATAAAATTAAAAATAAAAATAAAATTACAAAATCTTGTTTTTGTACGATTTTCCGTTGCAAGAGGCCGTATTGCAAAGAGCGCGTATTCAGAGTGGGTGGCTTATAACTATCCTTCAGAGAATTATTTCTAAAAAGTGTTTCAAGTGTTTTAGCTCTTAGTATAAGCAACCCACGTACAAAATTTAAAGAAAATCGTTAGAACCGTTTTCGAGAAAACTTTCTTTATGTAAAAATAAGGAAACTTAACTCCAATCTTCGGTTTACATCTTCAAAGGTACCTGACGTAAATAAAAAATGTTGTCCTTTTGTCAAAATTCATCTTTCCAAAATTCGAGATTTCGCTTGGAAAACAAAATATAAAAATATAAAAAAATCACTTCAAAAATAAAACTTTGCACAATTTCGGGAGTGTATCCTTTTTATTAATGGTAACACCCACAATTCGTAAATCTGTCGCTCACGAAAACAATGTATATCTGTCTGTCTATAACGAACTTTATATTAATAATAATACAGTGAGTCCCACGCAAGAGTTGGCCAATGACGCGGGTTTCTGCGTCGCGGCTGGCACAGCTCCAACTCCCGGGCGATCGGGTGAAATATCTACGCAAATAATGCCGCGGTCGGTGTAATGATTCAGGTTTTCACATTTATAGTTAAAATTACAATGAAAATAAACATGTACCTCATCACAGGAGGTGTTGGAAATGTTCTCCTCTTGCATCCACCCAACACTGGCACCTTTTTTTGAAATTTTCTTTCACGCACATAAGTTCGGCTTCCGAGATAGAGTTAATTTATTTTGTGATATTGTCTTTAAGTTCTTCTTATGTATGGGAAATTGACCAATACACTTTATTTTCAAGTTTCCCAGTAAATAATATTTACATACTGTTAGAAGAACTTAAAGACAATATCACATAGGCCTATCACAAGAGAAAGTAACTCTGTCTCGAAAGATGAACTTATGTGCATGAAAGAAAATTTTCTAAAAAGGTGCCAGTGTTGGGTGGATGCAAGAGGAGAACATTTGCAACACCTCCTGTGATGAGGTACGTGTTTATTTTCATTGTAATTTTAACTATAAATGTGAGAACCTGAATCATTATACTGACCGCGGCATTATTTGCGTAGATATTTCACCCGATCACTCGGGAGTTGGAGCTGTGCCAACCGCGACGGAGAAATGTGGGTCATTGGCCAACTCTTGCGTGGGACTCACTGTAGTAATAGTAATAATATTAATAATAATAGTAGCATTTATTGTCGTTTAACAGTACAATGTACAATGTGCTTGATATGTATGTCTTTCCTTAATCCTAACAAAATTGACTGAATTAGGCTAACTATGTCTTATATGCACCATTGGTACCACTGGTTACAAGATGGCGACAACATGTTAACTGGAATCGCTTTATGGATGGTTGATTCATAGTATGCCATGATTTCGGAGCTTAGTTTTGTTTTTATATAACAAAGTAATTATTACTAATTTTGCATAATCCGTTGAGTTTACGAGTTACATCAGATAAATTCGTTGCAGCTGCATCTATCGATAAACTTTTAAACTCTCGTGGGATTACCTTTGACTATCCAAAAAATAACACTTGGAACTGTCCCAACTTTTAATAATTTAAATGGGGGGGGGGGGGTGACAAGAAATTTTCCGCACCGGGTACCACCTAAGCTTGCTACGCCACTGGGGAGGACGTGGTAGAATTTGCTATAAAAGCCTACATCACAAATTGGCCATGTGTCTCATGGCAAGCAACAGTCCAGTACAGCAGTGGAAGTGCCCTAACCTTTATTTGGAAACTAGAAAAATTATAAACGGTAGTGGAAATTCCATCGTATGATTCCTCTGCACTATACTACAGTAGTATAAAACTTCCTATAGAAATCAGGAACAAACCACACCATCTCTCAGTGTGGAAGATCTACACCACTCCCTCGCACTCTGACTACATGCATCTGCTGTGCCAGTAATGCAAATGAATAAACCATTTGCCTAGTCTGTGTAGGGGAGAGGGGGAGTAGATTTGAACTGGGGGCAGATTTGAACATTTTCTTTTTTTAATTAAAGAATCTGTGTGAAATTTTTCTGTGACTCCATGGATGTTAGCTGAAATGAGATGCATAACTGCCACATGTTTCCCTCCATTTCAATTGTGTTGTATGCTTGTGAAGGAGGTGGTTACGTTTTTGTTGCTGCTGAGTAAATTTTTCCATTTCAATTGTAAGAGTTTTCTGCCTTATTGTATTTTTTGTGGATCTCCTTTAAGTATCTATTGGTAAGTACCCTTAATGACCTTTCTTTCAATGTATGAGAAATTAAATAATTAATTAACCTAATTGTTTTGAACCAGTTTTTGTTGAGGGATGTAATGTGGGGTAGATTTGAACAAAGTGTGGGGGGTAGAATTGAACATAGCTTTGCATTGATTTTGGATATTATCTAAATAAAAATTGAATTAAAAATGGGTTTTAATTGATTTATTTTCAAAGTAAAATCTACTGAGAGAGGTTCATGAAAAAATTTTAATTCATTTTTAGAATAATATGGTTCGAACATTAAAAGGAAGAAAGAAAACGATGTTGACGAGGATAGTATGGAAAAGGCTATTCAAGCAGTTCTTGAAGGAATGCAGCTAAGAAAAGCAGCTGATTTATTTGGTGTCAAATTTAATACCTTGTTCTACAGGGTGAAAAAGCGCAGAACAAACACGGTACAGTCCAGCAAATATTCATCTAAACATACCGTGAATCAAGTTTTTACCAGTGAACAAGAAGAAATGCTGGAGATATAATTCTAGAGGAAGTGAAATTTGGTGATATTGAAATAAATGATTATATTTTAGTTAAATCTTCAACCAAGAAACAACATGTTCACTACATAGGACAAATTGAGGAGAAAAACAAAGAAGCTGAGGAATGTGCTGTAAATTTTCTAAAGAAGAAAGGCGACTGTGATAAATTTTACTATCTGCAATGTGAAGACAAATGGCCTATTCCTTTGAAAGACATTATGTCTAAACTTCCTCAACCAGTGTCATCAGGAGGAACTGAAAGAGCAATGTTGCTAATGGCATTACCAGTTGATTTTTCCAACTACAAAATGGGCTAAACTCTTGTTTAAGAAACTTATTTCTACTGTTCTGTGTTTGAGATTTTTCCCATAATTGTATTGTGTAATAAATTTGCTTACATGCAATGTTAAAATGACCCGTGGGTTTAACTTTGTTTCACACTAAAGCCTAGAATATGCATTTTTGTAATTGTTCAAAAGTGCCCCATGCCAGTTCAATAGTGCCCCTCCCCCCCAGAGGGGTAGATCTGAACAGAAAACATCATGTTGAATTTATATTGTTTCCTATATTTTGGACATTAGAATGAAAAATGTTATATAGTAAATAAAATCTGCAATAAATCCTGCATATAAAAATGTATAACTCAAAAAGTCTCCACCAGTATAACAATTTCCAAAAAATTAAAAACAAAAAATTGTTTAAAACTGCCCCCCTCTCCCCTATAAAGGACCAATGAGAAAAAAGTTTGTCGGCAGCCAATGGGAATGTTGGTATCTAAGCCCGCATAACCGCTTGGAACATGTTGAATAGAAACCCAGATATGAGCTATAGTAGACCCACCCTATGTTGAGAGAAAACAGGTTACCTATTTGGTTTAATTACAGATAGTTTTTACAATTTGTTGTCTACATGTTAACAAACAATATTAAATTTTATACTGCTCTTCCTAAACGACCATGCTTATTTCCCAATGTAATTTAATTCAGGTAATTCATAATTATAATTACGAGGAAAATAGATTAAAGCTAAGTTTAGATGTATTGTATTTTTTTGTGAAACATAATTAAATGGAAAATTATGAGTTTTCCACTGTAACAGGTGGAACATCTGCACAGAATTTCTTAATCTAAAGCTCGAAAATCTTATAAAAACTAGTGATGGGAAAAATCGAATGATTTTAACAATCGAATGATCATTCGAATGCAGAACTAAACATTTCGAATGAATATTTCGAATGAAATCATTCGAAGTGTTTTGTTCATAGAGGGATAGTTACATGCAACCTACGAGATGTTCATTCGCTAGCGTCAATATTTTTCGAATGAATCTTCCGTTCTCACTCACTTCACTTCATTGGCATTCGAAAGCGGGTAGATTTCAATTTAGTGCGCACATTTCCGGCAGAGAACAATGCGGCCAGCTTACAACAAACACGGCCTCCAGAGATGTTTATTATTTTAGTCATGTATTCTCGAACAGGTGCTGTAGTAAATACAGTAAATTAGGCCTAACATGAAATTTCTTGAAGTCCTACAAATATAAATTGCTTAATGCAGCAATAACCAGACAACTTCGTAGTTATTATTTGAATTTGCATACCTGTGGTGTTTAATAATAACAAGCATAATACGATCAAGTACAAAATAATCTAACTTTTCAATTTACGAAAAAGTAAAAATTATGTAATTTCAAGACACGTTCTTAAAGCTTTAAATCAATCATAAATTACAAAAAATCTGTTCATATTAGTTTTCTCTTTGGACTTACAATTTTAAATAAAATATCATTCAATCCTTTTGTCTTGCAATAAAACTCATATGACTATCCTAATAGCCTAACAAAAATAAGTTTGCATCATTATCTTTGACTATAAAAAAATAATTTGTCGTAGGTTAATTTTAGTATCCCATTCACAAAGGATTGAACATTTACTTATCATGACTTATCGTTACTATTCACCTAATAATACCATATTATCATAATCATTATAACTGTATAGGCCTATCAATCCCAATGAATAGAGAACATAACGACAACAGAAACAGATTATTATTATATTATTATTATTATTATTATTATTATTATTATTATTATTATTATTATTACACGGCTTATTGGTATACCCTAAGCTCCTAATTAAGCGATGTAATATGTAATATGCAGTTAAAGCATGGAAGGATAAATATAATACACGAAAAGACAATACTAGGCCTAAAATAGACAAATAGATTTTCACGACAAAATTTGAATACAACGAAATGAAATGTATCTAATTTTAGTATTAGGACCATTCAAATTTTCAAGTTTAATAAATAGTAATTAAGGTAAATAAGTTATTAAATTGATTATGTGCAGTGTATTCTTCAGTTTATTTTATTACGTTCGGAAATCCGAATAACTATATTGTCAGTTATATGCGATGCTGTAAAGTAATTATATCTATAATTCGGTAAGATCTCCAAATCTATTTAAATCTGAAGATTTCAAATTATTATTTAATAGGGTAGACATCGTTCGTTTAACTAAGAAATTCAATAACACATATGCGAGACCATATGTGAAACACATTTAGTACTATTTATTTTATTACTGTGTTATAATAGCATACTGAAGGTAGTGTTATGTCATATTACAGTATTTTTGCATAAATGCAGACATAACTGTTCAAAGACAAAGAATCAAAACAAGACAAGAACGAACATTTCAGTTAATAAACAGTAGAATAACGTTTAGTACAATGCTATTTTCATGCACTATAGGTCGTGGCTCTTTAATCTGTATCTCAATAATTATTAATTTTATAAAGATGTATGTTTGTTGTTTTATATATAATTTTCTTGTATGATTAGGAACCAACAAAAGCAATTCAAGGTCTCTGCAAAGCCTGAGTAAATTGAGCCGTGATTGAGCACATGTAGGTTGGCGATGGGGTGAGAGCAGTCTGGTTTTTTTCCTTCCTTTCTTCCTAATTTTTTTCCCCTTTATTAGGATGTGGAAATTGAAAAGACTGCAAGTCCATTCACCTTCTGAACACAACCCTTCAGGGGCGGATGATTTTTTTGAAGATTTTAAAAGGGAAAAAATGCAAGCATTCCCACTTTGGTGGCAATACCATTAAAATAAATTAGATGTTGCCAGTTCTCTGACATGTTGGAACACTGCAGATCTTTAGACAAAAACAGTAGAAACAACAGAAGTGAAAAGGTTAAATTAGTATACTCATATTACAGTTTGTCGCGGAAAATATGCTCTTACTTAGATAATTTCTAAAATATGGAGGTAATTGGAACATGTCTCAGTTAACTAATTCAACAGTTCAATGTGGTATAGAATTATTAATTATGATTGATATCTAAATTGACTCTAAACAACATGTTGCCTCCTGCTTAAGTAATCTGATCTCGAGTCAATAATTAAAGAACCACTGAATCCTCCAAACGTGTACGTTATATAAACGGTTTATGGATTTCGTGTCAAAATATTCCTTCCAATTCTACATTCCGCCAAGAACTTGAAAGTATATAGAGTTAAAGCTTTAAATATTGCTATCAAAAGTATATCAATATGGTTGTAAGTATTACATGTGTGATATGTAAGTATATTTTATTCATTTAGTGTCACTTAGGCTATGGCATTAGTACGTATAACTTAGAATATTAATTTTGACTGGTATAATTAACTTTGTAAGATTGTAAATACTCATAGCTTAGGTTGTTGAAGATATGTATTTATGTAAATAGCTAATGTGACCGATTGCAGTTGGTACTGCTTAAAAATCTTATAAATGTATCAAATATAAAAATTTGAATGGCTGTATTTAATACCATAATTCATAACATACGGTAATTAATCAAATAAATAATCCATTTGAGAATGCATATGCTTCATGTAGAAGCTAATGATGGATGTAAAATAGGAACAATCTGCGAAAAATTGTGCTTTTTAATATTCGTGAGAACGGCTATTTTATGATCAAAATATATTTTGTAGCCTGGGGTTGAAACTCATGAAAATAAACCTTCTAGCTCTGCGTCATGCCATCCGTGCTTGGAATGGGAGAGACGGAAGTTACTAACTGGGACACGATGGAACACGAAAACAATCGAATGAACGAGAGAACGAGCCGAGAAGCCAGTTTCCGAGAGGTTGAAGAAGCATTCGAATGAATTCATTCGCTTTCACATTTCAGTTCAGTAAGCGAAGCGCTCTAACCCTAGTCTGGAGAGAGCAAAATCATTCGAATGATTTTTTTAACATCTCGAACATTTCGAATGATTTTAACAATCGAATATTTCGAATGAATTCATTCGAATGGTTCCCATCACTAATAAAAACATAGAGAATTTATTAATAAATTGTAATATGAAATCAATGATTCAACTATTCTTTTGCTAATAAGTAGAGGTGTTTGAAAATGTTATTTCTTACAAGATTTGTTTACAAGTTTGAAAGGTGGTGTTTTACGTTGTTTGTTAGAGGCTTTGAAAATGTAAGACATTATGCATGCACAATCTAACATGATGGTTACTTTAATTATATAACTACAGTGAAACCTGTCTTAAAGACCACCTCTCTTTAGCGACCACCTCCTTTAAAGACCAATTTTTCTAGGAACGGAGAGTAAAACCACAGTATAAGTATTAATACAGTAAGGAAACTGTGTGTTAAAAGTCCTATGACAACTTGTTAGCTGGGCGACACTAGCGCTCCATGCGGCGGTTGAGTAAAACTGCATTCTCACCATATAAAATAACTTAGGAAAATGCATAAACACATAACAAAATATGTTATAATAAGAGAAAAAAATCTTCTTTCAAAACTGAATTTTAAATTTAAGAAACAATGAAGCATGTAATTTTAGTTAAGATCAGGCACAATTTTTAAATGCCACTTACCTGTGACGGATAGTTAACTTGCACTGCAGTTCCTAGGGCTATTCTTATTACAAGTTTTAATAACTTCAAGATTATTCTTCGAAAACCAATTATAACTCATTTTTATTTTTAAAAGTAGCCTAATATTACATTAGAATAGAAATGTCATCATTTTACAAAAATAATACAATATTACATAGGATACAATACAGGACGAGCAGTGTGACAAACCTATATTCAAAGGTCACTCTTTAATATAATTTATAACTTAAACGTTGATTTTAAAGGTGGGAAAAACCTTGGACTAGATACGCTTCTTAACAGTAGCCTATTTTAGGTAAGCCTATTGCTTGCCTAGGTTTGGATAATGATGTCATGTTAGTTTACTGTCGCAAACACCTTAATGGCACATGTATCCGAGAATTTATGATGTAAGATTATGTTTTCGTCATCTTTACGCCTACATCGTGTTCGAGAAAATAAATATTGTACCGCCTGTAAAATCGGCTATGTGCACTTTTTTACGAAATTGAGTTATGTGCACTGATATTCCTTAGCAATTTAGCCTTGATCCTTACAACCGGGCATGTGGATCTTTGATTGTCAGGTTTGTGCAAGCAAAGAAAAAAAATCGGCTACATGCTGCAAAATGGCCATGTGCATTAGAGCTCACATAGCCATTCTTGACTGCCAACACGGCACACATGTTTGTATACATAACCGGCCCTGACATATACATTACAATGCACATAGGAAATAAGCTGCACCGCAGCAAATATTGTGTTATCTTAAGCGATCACAATACGACATCCTAAATATTGTTATCTTTAACCGTGATATAGACTGACATTTTCATTTCATTAGTATCTATTGTTAGAAATTACAACATAATTAAAGATAAAAATATTACATTAAAGTAAATGTAAACATAACCACACCAGAACATGTGTCAAGAGTAAGCCAGCAGGCATACAATAAATAGTACGTATTTTTCTTCTTACCTTTCTGGATCTTTTGGGAAAGTGAAGAAATGCAATTCAGGATTTCTTCCTTTATTGTTACTGCAATTTATAGCAGAACAATAACATCCTTTCGAAACACGCATTGCTATAAAAATTCAAGACTCCTATTTATTTCCATTCTTCCCGCAGTAGTGATTGTAGTATTACTCAATGGCCGGTAGGATCGCTAGGTAATCTGCGCGCGCATGTCCGTATGGCAGAAAAACGGACTGAGTTTCTTTACTGTATTAATACGTATACTGTGGTAAAACCCATAAGGCCAATGTTATTTGTACCCTTATTAAACGACCACCCCTCTCCCCGACCAACGACCAGAGTTTAATTTTCGTTAAACTCCTCTATAACGACCAAAATCGTAAAAAAATTTACTCAAATGATAGGCATTAATCAGCATTTGAAGAGAAATACTGATGTGGGCACTGCAATTTTCAATACAATGCTTTGGGTTGTTTTCTTTTCGCGTTCTGGGAAAATCCTTACAGTAGACAGCGTACAAGTACCGTACAGCGCACGGCGTGAAAAGAACACATTCCAATCTCCTACTTCTGACGTGCTTGTTTCAATACATTTAAGAATTAATGCCTTTATTATCTACATGATCGCAGTGACTCGGGGGCGGGGGGGGATTCTATTTCTTATGAAAACGTTTATTCAGTGGTCATGAGGGGCTTCTGAAATTCTCGATTCTAAGAAACGTGCTGGACGAGTCCCTTTCATTGTCCACCAAGCAAAATGTAATGTAGGGAAAATAGACGTGTCTTTCTTTTCCTGGAAAACATTACCCAGGTAGGCTATACTGTAAATAGAGGCTCGGTGTTCTTGACCTGCAAAGATTAAAGTGTCTTATTGTTGTGCTGCAAATTTTAAATACATTAAAAGTAAGTAATAATCAACTGTGTGTTACATAAGTCACCTACTGTATTGTACCGTATTTATTCTATTGTATTTTCACTTTCAAGGCATAAAAATGCATTCCCCCTATTAAGAGACCACCCCTCTTAAAGACCACTTTTTTGTCGAACCAGCGATGGTCGTTATATAGAGGTTTCACTGTATTTATTACACTGCATCTCACTGAAGAGCAACCACTCATTGTAGGACTGTATCCCAATCTCTCAGAAGGTGGATTGAAAAGCAACGCACAATAACTTTTTTCTGCACTGGTAGGCCTATTGCGGCTAGGATGTTGAACTTTCACCAAGATGGAGTTTGAAGCTTCAGCTACGAACGCTATTTTGTTCTCATGTGTAGCTCTAGCGAGAGAAGCATGAACTATGCAACAAAGATGGTGTGCATGCTACTATCGTCCACTTGTGAAGAGCAGCGAGGTGTAGTGTGATTTTTATGGGCTAAAGGGCATAACCCAAGTGAAATTCACAGGGACATGCGTAGCATGTATGGGGACTGTATGGACCGTAGCAATGTCTCCAGGTGGTGTGCATTCTTCGAAGATGGCCATGATAACCTTTGTGATGCGCCACATTCTGGACGGCCAGCAACAGCTGCAACCACACAGAATGCCACAGCCGCAGGAATTCTGAACGACCAGCGGATCCAATTGCAAACCTTACCTCACCAGTTCCACATTTGTGCATGACACATTGAAGTTTCATCAAGTTAGTGCTTGCTGGGTGCCTAAGAACCTGACAGACAACCACAAGAACCAGTGAATGATGACAAGCTTGGATCACCTATTGCGTTACGCTGCAGAAGGGCATGACTTTCTGAAGGGAAACGTCACTGGTGATGAGTCGTGGGCATACCACTACATGCCCAAAACAAAGCAGGCCCTTATGGAGTGGAAACATGCTGATTCCCCAGTAAAGACAAAATTCAAAGTGACTCAATCTGCTCATAAAGTGCTTGTGACAGTATTCTGGGATATGAATGGTGTTTCATTGGTGGACTTTGCTGAACACGGGACCACTGTGAATGTTGCAGCCTGCATTAAAACATTGGCAAAGTTGGGTCGTGCCCTTCATGACAAAAGCTGTAACATTCATGCTGATGGTGTCAAACTTCTTCACGACAATGCTCGTCCCCATGTTGCTGTAGCTGTTCGTAAGAAAATCAACAAATGTGGTTAGGAGGTGCTCCAGCATATTCTCATGTAATGTCCAACAGAGACAATAGTCTGTGGTTCATGAATGCTTGTATATCTATCCTCCATACAGTCCAGACCTGGCACCGTTTCATTTGTTTGGTCCCATGAAGAAATTCCTGGCCAGTAAACGCTTTGCGTCAGATGCAGAAGTGAAAACAGCAGTTCACAGATGGCTATACTCCAACCGAATGGATTTCTATGAACAGGATATTTTGAAACTGGTATCACGATGAGAGAAATGTGTTGAGAAACTTGGCGACTATATAAACAGATAAAAGATGTCCATGTGTGCATTTGTTTGTAACTGTACCTATTAAACTTTTTGTAAAAAAAATTGTGTGTTCCTTTTAGATCTATCCTCGTATATTGATAAAAATACCCACATGCAAAACTGAATAAAAAAATTTCCTAACTCTTCAGAAACCTGTTAAATCAAAACAAAGCAACTCCAAAAATTTCAAGAGTTTACATTTTTGCACTCTCCTAGAGCAGAAAACATACATAAACCGAACGTAAAACAGTAATGGACATATAGTGACGTAAAATGACAAATTTATGAATTGTTCTGTGTAGTCTATTACAGATGTACTTAACATGGTGAGACCATTTAAGGTGCTGATCAATAAAAAATAGGCTACCCGAATATTTCACAACGGCTGTCTCTTTCAGTGGTGAGCAATTATATTAGTTATATTAGTTAAGGAGCAATAAGCTATACGGAATAGTGTGGGACTTATTATATCCCATATTGAATCTCAACTGCAAGAGGCACGGTCGCTAATGGCAGAGCATACCTCACTGTTAGCCTGCTATGCTATTCTGAAGGAGTTCCCAATGTTGTAATCAGGGACAATAGTCCGATATTTCTGTCTTATGGTTTTGAGAAATACCGGTATTAAAAAAAAATCTTATTTTTTTTTCCTTCCTCTTTCTGTTGTATCCTGGGAGAAAACCCAAAACTTGTGGCACCCTGGCTCTCACTCCACTCTCCGCTGCATGTTGACATGGCGACAGTCCGCTTCCTCCACCTTCCCCTAGTCCGGCCTTCACTTCACCTGACCTGTAACCTTTCCCCTCGCAAGCTGCTTGCTGCTCAAGGCCAGCTTTGCAACCTTTTCCCTCTTTACTGCATGTTATACTGCGCTATGCACTATTAATTGTAATTAAAATACAATCACCCTTGCACCTTGAAACAACTATTTTCAGAGTTAACATAATATTTCAAAATTATAATAAACAAGCCATGCACCAAAACGGCCATTTCTCATGTATTAAAGCTCTCTAAACTTACATAGATGAATTTTCAGTTCCCTCAGCAATCACTCATGGCATAATGGTTAAGGCTGCTAAGGATGCTAGTGGTCCCAGGTGCATATACCAGAGTTGTTACGAAAAGGCCGGCCTGTTTTTAACCGGTTTTATCCACTTGAAAAAAAAACCAGAGATTTTATCCAGATAAAATCAAATTGAGTAAAAATGATTGAAGTTTCTTTCATGTTTTTATTTCCAAACATTAACTTATAAATTTAAAAGTTACAAGCTCAGAACCTGTAGTACTTACTGAGTGCAAATGCAGAGCTACCAGTTTTATCCACTTGAAAAAAGTCAGGCATTTTATCTGGATAAAATCAAATTAGGTAAAAATAATGGAAGAATCTTTCATGTTTTTCTTTCCAAATATTACAAATTTAAAAGTTACAAGCTCAGAACCTTGAAATTGTATTTAGTGTAGGCCTACCACTTCACTGTGTAATTCCCAGCAATAGTCAATTAGGCCTACCGTATTTACTCGAATACAGTAGAGCCTCGGTAATTCGAGCCCCGGTATTTCGAGGTTCCGTGTAATTCGAGGTTCCGTGTAATTCGAGCTGGTCTTAAGAAAATTAAAATTTTCCATAAAACTAGAGTAAAATAGCATTTTTATACGGTGTACGCAAGTAAGTTTTACGCACTTCCGAATGTGTTACATTTTGAGCTTTCTTTCAATTTTCCCATGTACAAAAATGCAGGTAAAACTGGATTTTCGTTCATAATGCAAGAAATAACCTTGGCTTCAGACTGCTAATGCATTTCTATTAGGGCCTACAGATTGACAGAAACCGTTAGGTTCGATCTTTCATTATCGGGACCTCGTGTCAATCATACGGTGCATACAGTGCATACCATCCTTTCAGAAAAGAATACTGTATTGTTACAGTAATTTCAGCAACAATGGTAATTAAAAGTGTTTTCCTAGTAGCGTCGCTTTCCCGCTCCACTCCATTAAGAGTCAGACAGGATGCCGATGTAGCAAATTGGAAATGTTTGCCAATATACATACAGGCCTATTAAAGATATGTATACCTACTATATTGTTTATTTATTTATTTTTAAACCATTATTGTGCTCATGAAACATTTATTTATGATTTACCCATTGATTTAGTGATTTTTCCGTATAATCCGAGTTTTTTTGTAATTCGAGGTAGCCTCAGCCCCAATTAGCTCGAATTATCGGGGTTCTACTGTATAATGCACCCTCGAATTTAATGCAACCCAGATTTTGAAACTTGAAATCATAAAAAAAGAGTTTGTTAGCGAATGCATAATGAATAGAATGAGAAAGTGTGATGACTCGGCCGCTAATACAATGGTAGGTATAGGGAGAGTGGCGGTCCACCGAAACACTGGCAGCACCTTCGTTTGCGTTTCAACTTCTCAATGCTGCATCATGATAGTTTGGCATCTTATGATTAAACTCGCAATCTTTAATTAACCCTTGGTCCTATTTCTGTGAAATTTGTGCAGAAATAATCTGCACAACACAGTCCTTCTGATGGTTAAAACAGAGACTTAAAAAATGCGGACATAAATGTTTTTATTTCATTATATAAACATCACCAATTTCACAAAATTCATGGAGGGTGAAACGGAATTTGACTATGCGACAATTTTTTTCATTTTTGTGTCCCGTAAAAACTTCAAGCGAGAAAGTTTTAGTGAAATATTTCAACTTTATTTTCAATTCAGTACCACCTTTATATCTTGAATGGTTTACGAGTAATCGAGTGGTAATTATTCCGGCCGCTACAGCTGTCTGAATGATGTGGAACGATCGTGAAATGTTGAGGGTGAAGCAAATTTGACTATGCGGCATTCATTATTTTATTTTTGTGTCCAGAAAGAGATCAAGCGTTTAAGGTTTAGTGAAATATTTGGATCTTATTATAAATCGAGTACCACCTATATATCTATAACGTTTAACGAGTAATAGTAATTACTCTAAAGCTAAAGCTATCAGAATGGTATTGAGATATTAGCAGGCATCTTTTCCATAAAATACCAGCAATAACGTAAACATTTTTACATAATTTATTCGCGGACTCAATAATAATACTATATTAACTGACTACTTGTACCCATACTGCAAGATTGACCTGCTGGGGAAAAGGAGTGAATGAAGCTTTTTTCTAACTTAGTAAATCTGCACTACTTTTATTTATGCATTTATTGGATTATTTATCATATTTTCTGTTCACTTATGTTAGTAATTTTTATGTATAATTATCATAGCAAATGTCTTATTAGTTTAATATCTTGTTCCTTTTTTTAATAATATAATTTAACAACATAAGACGTAAATCAGTTACAGCGAACGGCGAATGGTCGAGGGTTTGAGCAAATAGCGGGCTGTAGTTAAGGCAAGAGGATTTAATTCTTTTATGAAAAAATAAGGGAAAATGCCTTGAAATATTGTCTGATATATGTAAAATGCATTGCAAAACAATTTTTGCGTAGGCCTATGTGCGTCTTTATCGGATGTTGAGACGCCAATTTTAAAGATCACGCGCCCAATTTTTGTAGTGCTGCTTATGAAATTTTCCTTGCCCTGCAATTCACAAACCATCCCTTAGTTTATATTATCTCTGTTCACATAATTTGTACACAGATCTATACTTTTGACCTTGTTTCACCTACATAACTTACCCCATACAGCCAGGAGAAAATTAATATTAATATAAATAATATTACTATTAATACAATATTAATACAAATTAATACTCAGTAAAATTCTATACAATGTAATATTAATATTAATTTATAAAATATCCCTTAGCTGTTTTCTACCCTAATTATACGTTGTTATTTCTATACAAATGTACATTCTTTAACAAATTCTCATCAAATGATACTAACATACCCTCTACCCTATTTTCTAGGCAACAAAATATTAGATCAAATCATCTCTTAGCTGTTTCATACCTATATTATATAATTGTTCATTGCTTGTGAACATCTTCGATTTTTGGAAAGATGTGGAACGAAATGTTACGGTCAAGCTTCTTGCAATCTGAGAAATTACTGTTACACACGGCCATGTTTATTTATGGAGATGAGATCTTCCAAGACGTGTAAAGCAGCCCGAAAATTGTCAAAAGTATCTAACAATTCAATTTAGATAAGGTGAGTCATTTTGAAATAGATTAATGTATTATTTTGTTTAAGAGTGTTTGCAATTTTTCCTATACCGCCCGTAGTAATCTTGCTCCCGCGAATCTCAAGCAGAGTAACTGCTACCTAGCGGCGGAACCAGTGAACTACCTCAGTCATCACACTTTCTCCTCTATTCATTATGGCGAATGTAATGCGCATCAATAGTAGGATATTATTATTTGGAATTATGTCATAGTATTTATAGAATAATGAACCAACACGGAAACATTTACAGTTAACTGCCAGTTTTAGGACTACAAGTAGGCCTATAGGCACGGCTCATCATTATTCACTAATGTGTTCATCATTGGAATCCTCAGAGGTGCTTATTTCGTATTGCTAAAAGGACAAACAAAACAATAAATGAATGTTTCACAATAAAGGCTGATACCGCTCTTAAATGTATTAAAAATCGACAATGCACAATATTCCACATTTGCACTACAGAACCGACAAAAACAATTTTTTTCATTATGTTCCAGAAGTTAAATTTCATATGGTGTAGGCCAACGATAAAATTAATGAAGTCGTAATTACAGCAATGCATTGTTATGTACATCAATATTACTGCTGACCTACGAAACAAATTTGTACTAGAATTTAATGCGCCCTGAATTTAACGCACACCTCAGTTTTTAAATCTACAAATGGACAAAAATGGTGCGCGTTATATTCGAGTAAATATAGTAAATTCACCATTCAAATTTACGCTTTAGATATGTGTAATTGATGGAGAAATAAGTAAAAAAAATCCCTTTAGGTAGGCCTACAGAGCACAGGCTGAGGTAGATTTCATAGTGCTTTTTATTGAATTTATTGGGGTATGTGTAGAATAAAAACTGAAATATTTTTTATAAAAAGAGAGAGCTGTTAATTATGTTTTAATTGATATTTTTTATTATTTCATTTTTAATTTGGCCATGGATTATTGTTCTAAAAATGTGTAACTATTATTTTTGATATTTCAAACTTTATTTTATTGGTAATTTTAGCATTAGTTGGTCCTCATAAATTCCTTTCGGCAGGCCTACAGGCTGAGGTAATGAGGTAAAGTCCGACCACATTAACAATCATTGCGGAAAATATGCGAACTAACACATGCGGCAAGAGGGAGGGTAAGAGGATACTCCGCTTACATTCAGTTCATGCTCTCTGTATATCCTGGGTAGATGTACAGTCTGGGCAAGGAGGGTAGTGCGGTATTGAAGTGACTGTGTAACGATAACGATTGTATAATGTCTTCGAAAGTGAAACCAACTATACACAGCGAGGGCCGTGAGATCATCAGACTGTGATAGAGTGTTGTGATGCAGAAAAGTCTTCCGGAACACTGAAACATCCCATCACAAATGCGACTAAACGTGCTGCTGCTCTTACTGGGAAGTCTGAATCCACAATAAGTAAAATCAGAAAAGAATCAAAATTAGCAGATATTGCTGGTCACAAACTACAATCCCCGGGTAAGAAACGAAAATGCAGTGCAAAGAAAATCAACATCGATGCCTTTGATTTGTGTGGTAGGCCTATTTGAGAAACAGTTCACAATTATTATGCAATAAAGAAGGAGATTCCAACTTTAAAAAAAGTGTTAGCCACTCTAAAAAGTGAACGTAACTTCCCAGGAGAACGAGAGTTTTTGCGCACATTGCTTCGAGATATTGGATTTAAATTTAAGAAATGCAAGAATAGAAGATTATTTTTAATGGAAAGGAATGATATTGTTGAATGGAGGGCAAAATACCTCAGAAGAATAAGGAACAATGACAATGCTGGTGAGAACAAGAAAACAGTGATATTTCTGGATGAGACGTGGATTCACCCTACTTACACCGTGAACAAATGTTGGCAAGACAATACAACGGATGGTGTGTTAAAGAATGACAGTGTCGGACAACGGTGGATAATTGTTCATGCTGGCAGTGAAGAAGGGTTTGTTCCTGGAGCATTTTTAATCTTCAAGTCGAAGACTAAGAGTGGCGATTATCACGATGAAACAAATTTTGAGAATTTTTCAAAGTGGATCCGAGAAATGCTCATCCCCAGTCTCCCACCAAACTGTCTTTTTGTCTTGGATAATGCTCCATATCACTCCGTGCAGTATGATAAAACTGCAACAATGGCGTCGAGAAAGGCAGAAATTCAATCTTGGCTGGACAGACACAACGTTGCTTACGAAGCCGACATGACGAAAGTAGAATTAATGGAACTTGTGCGGGTTCGACATCCACCACCGAAGTACCGCGTAGACTCTATTTTCGAAATGTACGGGCATGAAACTATAAGATTACCTCCATACCATTGCGACCTAAACGCCATCGAGTACATTTGGAGCATCATAAAACGAAGAATTGCGGATCGTAATGTGGATCAGCTGAAATAAGAAATCGCACAATACATGCAGTGTCAAGTATAACAGCAGAAGAGTGGAAAAACGCTGTAACTCATGTAAAACGACTGGAAAGTGCTTATTGGGAACGTGATCACTTGATGGATGACGAAATTGAGCAACTTGTCATTAATCTTGGAGGACTTGATTCTGATAGTGACTCCGATTCAGATAGCGAATCATCCTCTTCCAGCCTAAATTTACATCGGGCTTAATAAAGTATGAAATTATGATTAATTTATTATTATTATTATTATTATTATAGACATACACAGCATTATTCATCGCCTATCACCAGCAGGCTTAGTAGTAACTTGAAGATAAGTAACAGTATTAGTAGTCTACATGTTTTGCGCTATTCTACAGTATTGTTAACGTGACTGTACTGTCATATCTCCATCATTCCTTGCTAGTCCAGATCGACCCCGACCACACATCTCACAGCGCTCTTACCTCCCCTCCAGCGATTGAATGTTAATGTGGTCGCACTGTAGGCTATATTTTAAAGTGTTTCTGATTTTCAAAAATTCAAATCTCTCCTTATATGAGTGCTATCGAGAAACTAGTTGTTGATTAAATGATTACTCATCAAGAGCTTTTCAACAATACCCCACATGATGTGGTATTAAAAATTTTGAAATTCCAAGCTCTCCCCCACAACCACTAAATCATTGGTGTCACCGTAAACTTCATAGGGAGTACTCTAATTTATGCAGACAAAGTTTCCCTCTAAAACCCCATAGGGCCCGAAATATAATTTTTTTCAAAATTTCAACCCCCTCCCGCCTCCCCCAAACAGGAAAAATTGATTTTAGCTGGCTAAAATCATGATTTTATCAGGCTAGAATTGAAAAAGAAACCACTGGAGAGCCAATCCATAGTGACGGGTGTGACATTTGGACAGATTTCATTACACTTATTTCTTTCTACCTCTGAACCATATTGCAGGAATGTCATCAAAGTTTTTTGTGTTAACATACCAACCCATTGGAAGTACAAAATATGATCTAATGTTTTTTTCAAGGCTGTATGCTTGAGCTGGAAAATATATTGTGCATGTGACGGGTGTGACCATAATTGGACAAAGGTGTTTTCTTATGTCTAGGTTTAATTGAAATTTCTGTGAATTGATTAGCTTCACTATATTTGCTTTATTTTTTCAAGTAAGAGGACTGATAAACATACTGAAATGCATAATTAGATTTTACAAAAATATTTATATAGTTATTGAAAATTTACTTTATCAGTGTGATGGGTGTGACGTGACGGGTGTGACATGTCGGATGTGACAACATCAACTTACGAGGGTTGGTCAATAAGTAAGGTCTCCAACACTCTAGCTCAAGCTCACAACGTTGGACGAGAGAGTTGGCACCACTGCCATGTCCCGTTATCTCCCCTCTTTCAAACAAGCCATTGCTGCAGCCGCTGAACCTTTTAGTGTCCGAGGTAGAGCTGTTTGAAATGGATCTCCTGATTTCCGTCCCCGCAAAGTGCGGCCTCCGTGAACCCATCTCGCACAAGCCTTATGGAACATCAATTTGACACTCAAAATGGTCTGTATGGAACCTTTAGTAATGTCAGGAAGCAATAAACAAAGTTGACGAGTAGTGACGCGTCAATCTTGTCGCACCAATTCATCAACTTTTGTCACCATCTCATCTGTGACAGTTGTTGTTGGTCTCCCACTTCGTTCTTCATCATGATTATTTGTCCGGCCCTGTTTAAACTCACGAACCCATTTAAGCACATTTTTTATGTCCATACATCCCTCTCCATAAACTTCGCAAAGCTGTCTGTGAATTTCAATCGGCGGAACTTTTTTTGCAGTAAGAAACCGTATGTTTCGCGTAGGCTCACTTGGCGGGGACGGAAATCGGGAGATCCATTTCAAACAGCTCTAGCTCAGACACTAAAAGGTTTAGCGGCTGCAGTAATGGCTCGTTTGAAAGAGGGGGGATAGAGGGACATGGCAGTGGTGCCAAATCTCTCGTTCGATGTTGTGAGCTTGGGCTAGAGTGTTGGAGACCTTACTTATTGACCAACCCTCATATAACCGAGACTTAAACTAAACTAAACTCTGTCCCTGGAGGGACTTGGCCTACCACCCGACCGCTGCATCATCTACCATAGGCAGATGGTAGGATTGGGGGGCATGTGGTCAGCATGGCGACACCCACGGCCATTAATGGTGGTTTTCATGACCGGAGACACTACTTCTCTATCAAGTAGCTCCTCAATTTGAATCACGAGGCTGAATGCACCCCTACCACACCTCCCTACCTCAGAAAAATTCGAGGAGGTATCGGGGATCGAACCCAGGCCGATGGATCTGTAATCTGCAACACTAACTACACTTTGCACCTTCTGCCTCTGTACTATTTTGCATGAATTTCATGAAACATTTTTGTGATAATATAACCAATCCTGGGGAATCCCAACACATGATCTCAGCATAAAAAAGAATTCCCTTGTTAGTCTTTTTTCCACTCTGTCCATATTTTTAACAGGCTTGTGTAAAGTTGTGAAGTGAAATGTTCCTCCGGTACTAGTTAGGCAGTTTTCGTTGTCCTCTACTCTAAAATCCTGGACTACTTGGAAGCCTGAGCTCTTCACAAACTTTTACTGAATTGATGTGGATCTGGTTATTCTTGTCACCAGGATAATTTTGTTGTTTCTCATACAAAAATAATATTGTGTAGCTATATTTAGATTGGCTGATTGTTTTTCTATCTGTTCTCCTTCATTTGTTTCCATGTGGGCCTACTCATTTCATCGGCTGTTAGAGGTATTGTCTGTCTGAATTTCTTAGCAGTTCTAAGATACACAGTTACCAGTACAGAAATCAGGCACAGAATTAATTAGGCTATCACTTCTCACTTAGTTTATTGGGGTACAATGTCATGCTGCTGGTTGAGGCACAGTGCTACAAACCGGAAGGGCACAGGTTCAATTCCTGATGAGGTTTCTGAGATTTTTCAATTGGCCTAATCCTTCTGCTGGCCCTGAGGTCAACTCATCCTCTAACAGAAATGGGTACCAGAAGCAATTTTGGGGTAAAGGCAGCCAGTGCATAAGACTGACAACCTTACCACCTTCATGTGCTAAAAGTCTAAAAATGTTGAAGGTTGAACGTTTGAACCCTAAAAGCCTTCATGGCCTCTATAGGGGATCACCAGATCTTTACCTCACTTCTTTACCAACATTAAAACATTTGTGACATTTCCACTGGTCACCTATGTCATCCATAGCCAAAGCTGGTAGATCGTAGTTTCTTCATCTTGCAAAGAAGTTCTGTTCTCTACCACGGAAGTTCAAGAGCCATTTTAAAGATAGTATTAATGCAAACATATGATTTATTCAACATCTGCATGAAATAATCACTATACAAAAGCTGCAAAAGGCATTTTACATAAATGTCACACCCGTCACACAACATATGTCACACCCGTCACATCAAAAATAAGCCAAAATAGTAGGAATTTCAAAATTATATTTTAGGTGTGTCTTCTGTAATGAAATATCTTAACTACGTATTACCAAGTTTCCATTTTATACAATGATTACTTGGCTTTCTACCCAAACTATTAAATGTTTTTAGTGACGGGTGTGACAAGGATATGTTGAAAATTGATTTGATGAATATCTTCACTTAAACTGATCTTAAAAATTTGTTTCATGATGACAAAATCTTCACTTATTTGTGCTTTTGTGGGTGAAATTAAAAATTGCAGCAAATCTACTGATTCCATGAGTATAATGCAGTACTAGCCAATAGGCCTATGTTAAATTATAAATTTCAGTCAACGAAAAAAATACACATTTCAGCAGTATATAGATAGGCCTACCTTTAATTTAATAGAATTGTGAATCTATTTTCAAATTCTAGTCTTTTCCCTTTACTTTGATATATAACATGTCTATGTCACGTAAAAAAAAGATGTACCACCTTTGTCCACTTTAACATGGATTGGCTCTGGACAGGTTTTTTTTCCATTTTAGCCAGCTTTTTTACAACCTTGGCATATACCGGTTAATGCGTAAAATTACGATTAGGAATAGGTCCCAAATGGGTAGGTAGGGTGAAGAGGAGATGAGGGAAAGGGAGGAAGAAAGACAAAAAGAGAAAAAGATGGTGCATGCGGGCAAAAATTTACGATATTTATGAAGTCGCGGGCCGTAGATAATAGGTAGCTGTGAAAAAATAATCATGATACAGTTTTTTATATTTATAAAGTATAATGTCAAAGATACACGATTGAGAACAATATCGAACTGATTAGGCATTTACTTACAATCAGCAGAAATTAATGAGAAGCTTGAACTTGAGAAACAAGATACTCAATGTTGGCATCAACCCTACTAACTTAATACACAAGCGCAGAGTGTTTTCCAAATTTTCATTTGTAAGTCTGGTTCGATACTCTGATTTAGGCCTATTGCAGCATTTTTCTAGTGCTGACCGGAAGGAACACCTTCGTAGTTCAGGCTTTTGTTTCCCTCTCTCTCTCTTGTTGGCGAGAACCGAAAATATTTACTTTTTCGAGCACAATTTTAAAATGTTCCGCGGGCCGGATCATAAGTCGGGGCGGGCTATATCCGGCCCGCGGGCCGGGCGTTGCCCATATATGTTGTAAAGTATTGTAACAAAATTTTATTCCACCAAAACATTTCTTTAGGTAGGGTGAGGGTGAGAAGGTAAATATCCACAAATTTTATTCCACCATTTTGTAGCAAATTTTGTGCTCTTTCTAATGGTACCAAGCCCGAGTTTGTAAAGATTAATGGAAAAAAGTTATAACAGGATTAGTGAACTTATGTTTACAATTTTTTGTAATTCACTTTTTCCACTTCTAACATAAATTGCACCTACTTCTGGGCATTTCATTCTATTTTGCAAGTGATATTTGAAATCTACATGAAATTATGAATAAGTATGGTGAATTTCATGATTCGACATTAATAACTGTTATTACAAATGCAAGTTGAAGTAACATGTATCAGTTGGCTTTGGTTACGGATTGAAAAAATTCCACCAAACAGAGTGAAACTTCGAAAGGCTATAAATTCCAAACTAGAGCCGATATTCCAAAAATGAAAAATACGGGGTCATATATTTGTCTGAAGATACCATGTGCCAAATTTCATCTAAATCTGAGATAGTGGGGTGGACACCCCTGGATGATCTGGCATGGAATGACCCTCTCTTCCTCTCACCTCCTCTTCACCCTACCTGCCTACCTATTTGAGACCTATTCCTAATAGTAAATTTTGGATCGACCGGGATTTGAACTTGGGACCCCTAGCATTATAGCCAGGAGTCTTAACCATTACACCACGAGTGAATGTTGGGCACTGAAGGAAGCTATATTTGAGTTATGATGGGGGGGGGGGTTTCATGAGTTTTAACGCAAGAATTGATTTTTATAATTTTGAGATAGGCTATTTTGTTAGTTATGAAAAGAGTAGTGTTGCTGCAAGGGAATTCTCCTACATCAACTAAGCCACATTTTATGTTATAATATGGCGTTTTTTATAATTATGGAATAAGTTAATTTATGTATGGTGCAAGGGTATTTTTTGTAATAATAATAATAATATCAATAATAATAATAATAATCAATTTTATTGCCATTAGGTCGTTTTAACAATAGGCAAAGTCAAATTATAAGACAAATAAAAATATACAATACACTATACAATAAATAGATTAGACTATTGCACCACTTACATTAAAATGTAGCAGACCAATTATTTATTTATACTATCGTAAAATTCCTTCAATTCATAGAATGGATGCTTGACTAACCATTCAAACAGAGTACGTTTAAAAATGGGAAAGGGTTTATCTTGATTTTGTAATGTTGGTGGAAGCTTGTTATATAATTTATGTCCAACTGTCTCATAGCTATTAAGTGTTTTTGAAAGTCTTTGGTGAGGTAAACTTATATATATTTGCCCGCGACTCCTAGTATTATATACATGTATGCTTTCTCTGAGCTGTAATATAGGCAAATTTTTCCTTGTATAGATTAATACATAAAAAATATACAAATTTATCAGTCATAATTTTACATTGAGAGAACAGTGGTTTACAATGAACCATATATGATGACCCAGTAATAATCCTGATAGCCCTCTTTTGCAACCGCAAAATATCCCCAACATGACTAGAATTACCCCACAGAATGATACCATATACAAGTAAGTTAGGCCTATACTCTGAAAAAAGGAGAAGTATGAGGCTCTGACATAATTGTCAGGTACATGCTTCGTTAGACACCTAAGTAAATAGATAACCTTAGACAACCTACCACTAATGTAATTTATGTGTTGATCCCATGATAACTTTCCATCCACATATACACCCAGAAACTTTACACTTTGAGGTTCATCTAGGAGTACTTTATTATTTAAACTAAAGATTAATTGTTGTGTTTTATTTTCGTTAAGCAGAAATCCATTACTTCTAAACCAGAGAGATGCTTGTGTGATGGTTTCGTTTGTTAATGATTTTAACATATTAATATCTTTGCTAGAGTGTAGAAAGGTTGTGTCGTCAGCATACAACACTGTCAGAGAGTTAAGAAAGAAGGGTAGGTCATTTATCATTATTAGTTCATAAAAAGGGCCCCAAAATAGATCCCTGTGGGACACCAATGTTGACCATTTTCCGATCTGATTGCACCCCATTAACACACACGATCTGAGACCTATTTTCTAAGTAGGATTTTAACAGTTTTAAGCCATTGTCTCTAATCCCATAGTGCTCTAGTTTTTTAGGAGAGTCACATGTTTGACACAATCAAAGGCCTTGCTCAGGTCACAAAAGGTGGCCTGAGCAATAGTCCTGTCCTCAAACACCTGAAGAACATACTTAACCAGCGAGTCAATAGCGTCTTCAGTTGATAAGTTCTTCCTAAAACCATACTGAGATTCATTAATTATACCATATTTAGTAAAGTGATCAGATAGCTGTCTAAAGATACCGGTAATAGCTTCGATGATCTTAGAAATTACTGGGACTAATGAGATTGGTCTATAACTTGAAGGAATATCCTTTTCCCCCTTTTTATAGATTGGTATGACTTTAGTTAATTTAAGCTCATCTGGAAAATAACCCTTAGAAATGGATTTATTTATACAGTATGTTAGAGGATGAGCAATGCAATCTATCACTCCTTTCAGTAGAGTACTTGATAGATTATAGCCTACACGTCTCTACTGTCGGATAATTTGAATTTATTAACTATGCTTATAACCGACTCGCAAGATACCTCCGAAAACGTAAATGTAGGGTAGGGTGTAAAAATTATGAAAAATTATGCTCAATAATATCAAGTGCATCAATATTAGTCTTGACAATGGAGTCGCCTATTTCTTCCACAGAAGAGATGAAATAGTCATTAAATTGTTGTGGAGAGATACTGATTTCCTCCCTCCTTGAGTCCTTGGCAACACTATTTATTATTTTCCATGCAGTTTTGCACCTGTTGTTAGATGATTCTATACTGTTACAAATATGTATTTTCTTGGCTATGGTTATAGCTTCTTTGTATCTATTCCTACAGTTAACATAGGCTAATTTGGCATTATCAGTCTTATATAACTTATATATTTCTCTAAATAACATAACTTTCTTTTTCATTTCTTCTAGGTCTTGAGAATACCAAGAATTAATTTTACTTGCCACCTTTTTCTTGAAACTCTTGTGTACTAATTTACACTGTCGTACTGGGATACCGGTAGGCCTATATGCATTAATCAAATTTAAAAATACTTTAAAAAACCTTTCAAATATTACCTTTGCTGTCAAGTCATTATCTGTATAAAATGATGAGGCATAAAAACATTGATCCATCCAATTTATACTACTCAATTCCTCTTTAACCTTTCCAACCTTATCTGAGCTTATCGGCCTGGTGGTTACAACTTTAAAATGAGACTATTGTGAAATAGCCTATTTTGTTGCAAGGGATATTTTTATAATTGTGAAATATATTGTGGAGATGCAAGGGGCTATTTTTATTGTGAATATTAGGTGACATGTCAATTGCAATTATGCATTACCGGCGTTGAGGTTGAACAGCGGCTACAGGCATGGTGGCATGCGCTGCGGGGAAGCAGCCAGGCGAGTGGCGAGTGGAAAGGGGAGCAGAGTGGGGCACAAAGTTCCATTTCGCCAAAGGAAGAGAAAAAGAGAATGGAAAAATAATTTTTTCCCAATTTCACTTTTTGCATTACTAACTTAGCAACACCATCTAGGAGGGGACATGAGACATTCGAAACCCTAAACCCCTCCTTCCCGGGGGGGGGGAGGAGCCTAGTGGATGACCTAAAACTATTTTTCCATCCATTGCAATCTAAAACTCTCTTTCCCAAATCAACCTCTATCGTCCATCACGTGATGGGTCCTGAATAACGCTAAAGAGGCTCTAGTGATGACTTGGTACAAGTGTTATCTTCGTATTGTAGTAATTAGTGCGGATGCTTTGATCAGAGGCGCCAACTTATATGGGCCCGTGGGGCTGAAGCCCACCCAATAATCTGCCATAGGCCTATTTTGTTAAATTATTTCTTACCATTACCAAATACTCTCAATTGAGTATTTGCCATTACTAAAATATGTTTCCTTATTGAATCGCTGGAAAGCTAAAACCAGGGTATTGTTGACATACATAATACTATCTCCTCTTGTTCCAATTCACTCACGATTATCTGTAGTCGTTTCTCAGTTCATTAAATTTTTACGTCTTAATCTATTGCAGTTTCCACATCCACCGCCATATATTATGCTTTTTATGTATTCATAAAAAAAAAACTTAATCATCAAAATATAATTAAGGAGAGTGCGGAAAAGTTAAATGTAGAATTTAGATTATGCTTGTAGTAAATAAAAATCACAGGAAGGAATTGTGATATAAAACAAGAGTGTGGAGTACAAGACAATTATTACAAAGTTTGTCTTCAGAAACAATAAAATCATTTCATGTAGGCCTACAATATTATATTAATACCATAGTCATATCGTTATTATATAAGTTTACTAGCAGGTGCCCGCGGCTTCGGCCGCGATAATTAATTGAAAAATAGAAAAATAAGAGCAAAATAATTAAAACACATTTTTTTAACACTTACATACGAATCATTCATAAACTAAACTATTAATAATTATAACGAAAAAGGTAAAAATCGGGCTTTGGGGTGCATTCCATGGTAAATAAATGATTTTAAAAAGCATCTAGTAGTTAAGTAAATAATCGCGGGAACCTAGGTTCATTGCCTCGGTTACAGCCCGCCATTTTTACCCTATTCTGTGCTAATTCCATCCAACCATCCCTCGGAAGTCCTATTTCCCTTAAATCTTCCAAGTGGTATTTTCCTTTCGGGTCTTAATTCAAAATAGTTTTGATATATGTCTTTCCTCCCCCATGTTCAGCCTATTTCATCCTCCATGATTTAATTACCTTTACTATATTCCGTGAAGAGTAGAAATTATAAAGGTCGTCATTAATCAGTTTTCTTCAGTCCCCGTTTTCATCTCTCTTAGGTCTGAATATTTTCCTAAACACCCTGTTTTCGAGCACTCTAGATTATGTTCTTCCCGAAAAGTAAGGGACCATGTCTCACATCCATATAAAGTTCCAGTCCACTTTCTTGTATTATTTACAGTTCTCTTTTAATTTTAATTTGAGTTTTACATTTATTTGTATTATTTACGGTCCTTTTGTTCTAGTTCTAGTGATGAGTATGTGAATTTGTAAATTTCCGTCTTTATCTCAAGTTGTTTTTCAAACTAAATAGGCCTATAATTTTTCTTAATAATTAAGTTACCATATGATTGACTGTTAATGTTATTTATTTACAATTAATACTACACGGCACCCACACAAGGACAAAGCTCATTTGGGTGTTAAACTTAAATTCTGTATTTTGTGTATCATAATATTCGAATAAAGTAATTAGAATGCAATACACTGTTTATCCGCAATGGGTTGTTTAAAAAGGCCAATTGATAGGGTATCGGAGTTTCATATTGCTTTTAGCAATAGTATAGTTACTGGTTGATTTATACATTATTTCGGAGAATTTCGTTCGCGAGTTTTAGTATTATTTTACTATAGGTAATTTATTGTTTAAGAAAAGAAAGTACGACGATTACCAAAAACATAATGCAATAATTACCACCAAATAGCATAATAGTTAAATATCTGGACCGTAGTAATAGGCCTGTAATTAACACATAATTTCAATGACTGTGTTGTTGTGAAATGAGACTTTTTGAACTGGGTGAATTCGTGAGTTTTTCCTTGCGGTATTTTGTTTTATATTTCACTAACTTAAAAGGCACGGCTTCGCTCGGGTTTTGTATTTTGTAAATCGAAATTAACTTATGAAGGACTTTCGTTTTTTTCAAATTCTAGGTCCTTATATAGGTACTTATAATTAGAATTTCCATCAGAAAAAGCTTGGTATATATTTTTATGGCTCGTAGAGGATGTAAAATATTGTACCCCTTTGATTCTACCCACAAAGCCTGGTAGAGTTTGAAATAAGAAACAGAAATTCCGGTAACATAAAATTGTTTTGTCTTTACGAAATATTTTATTTTTCACTTTTATGTTACCATACAACCGTTTTGGGGCTGAAATCAAAAATAAATTCAATATCACTTTCATACTTTCCTCCCCCAAAACCTGGGACGTAATAATGTACCTACTGCGCGCATAGGACTAAAAATGTTCCATCCTATTTTGTCTCCTTTTACATGCTTAGGGCCTATGATAAACATCCATATTTCTCAACTAAAAATACAAAGCCTACAGCTATGAATAACGTATCAGTGGATATAATTTTTATAGACTTCTGATATGGCATACTCGTTGGCACACCCGGGCTGAGACAATAATTGAAAATGCTGTCACTGCAATACGAACTCTTATTCTAGCCTATATCAAAATATGAAGTGACAAAATGGTATTCTCTATGTCCAGGGCAGAGAAAGTTATGTGATTGCATCATATTGTGCATTATTTTCGTGGATTTCATTTTCATTATTTATTTACACCAATGATTATATCGATAGCTCCTCTAATTTGTCAAAATCATGTATCGTGTACTTCCAAAGCTACTTTACACTGTTGTCATGAGAACTGTACATGCACCTGTGATTTGTATTTGATTAAATTTTTGTAATAAGGTATTTAGTCTCCTCAAAAACATTTTATTTTTGGCATTTAATACCAAAATTTTGCTAAATCCTTTCTTAGTGTGCACTTACATTATGAAACGAAGGTACTGTCAAAATTCCAATTGTCTACCTATTATAGTTCAGGATCTATGTTGATTCTCTGTCAGTCAGTCACAAACCCGCTTATATATATATATGTATATATTTCATGAACCAAGGGACGGGAGTATAAAATGTTTTTAAATCTTTGAGCCCACCCAATGTTTTTCAAAAGTTGGCGCCACTGGCTTTGATACAAATGTAATTAGTGCATTTGCTATGGTACAAGGGTAGGGATATATTAATATTAATAGTCCACTATAACAGTGAGCTGCAGTGGCAGTAGGAAAAGGTTGGTGACAGGGGGAAGCAGGGCAAGCGAGTGGTCGCCGGCCGTCACCATAACAACGCATCGGTCGTAGTGGGCGGAGCTTAAGGGGCAACATGTTCTTGGTTTTGACACTTCGTCAAAATGACAGTCAATCTGTAAGGCGGTTAGAAATGCAGCAATGCATGCGTCCAACATTCATTATACTTCAATATTTCTGCCACCAACATTTCAAATTTGGGGACAAAGACCTGACAGTTTCCGGTGTCCCCAGTTTTCTGCCATAGGTTATGTGACTACATCACAACTTTATATATCAGATTAAAATATCGTCATACACACCATTTCAGACCATCCTTTCCATAATGCAATCCTAAAAGCTTCAGTGGCGCTGTCATCATCTTTCTACCTTCATCTTAGGTATTACTGAATAACCATTTTTTCCTTGTGACAGACGGGAAAACGCCAAACTGTATCTGAAGTGAACATTATGAATAGTCATCACAAATAAACACGTACAAATTTAATATACGGTACGGTACCAGATATAAAACTTCTTTCAGGCAAAATTTAACTCAAAATCAACTGTCGGAAGATGAAGAAAAAAAACACTAATCGCATATCTCTTTGTCGTCCTCACTTATCAACCTGTACTAAAACACCGCCATAAACCAAGGTCTGCGCCATTGACGAAGTCTCTAATCCCCTGACAAACGACTATCGAATATCGATGTACACGTGGTATCGATATTTTCACAAATCTATCGATTGTTCCACTTGGCAACATTTGAAAGGGGGAACCGTGAAAAGAAAGGAAAAACAATCCTTTTTGGAAAAGGCATTCTAGACCAGGCGACATGAGCGCTCATGGGTGGACCCCCGACTTAGGTAACGATTTCTTGTTTATGTTGGCATGTCTTGAGAGTATGGTAAACAAATCTGATGTATGTAGATGTAGATATCTTGTCCTAGATATAATTTGCTAACTAGTTTTCAGTGGCGTAGCTTGACATTGTGTTCTGGTTAAACTATGTTTTAAAAATTAAATTATAATGATTGTTTAAACGACACACGAATTCTCAAGTATTAATTAAATTAAATTAAATTAATAGCGTTTTAAATACCAGGAAATTTTGCACATGTATTCGATTCCAATAGGCCTATACCTATATAAAGTAAGATAATTGTAGTATGTTTTGGAACCAATGTATTTATGTCACCCCTCCAATGAGCTTTGCTCTTTGGGGTTGTACTATATTACTCGTATATATATTTAATTAAATTAAATATTTTAAAAATATATTATTTTACTAAGCTATTACTGCACTCTGTACCTTTAAAACATTTTTCATTCATTATTTTGTAATTTAATTGCGGTACATGGTGCAATTGAGGACAAATCTGTAGTTACAATATTATTATTCCATTTAATAAGGAGTATTTGGTATTTCACCTATTCCTGTAATTTCTCATCATTTAAAGAACTGGTTAGTGTTGCAAATCTGTTTATGAAGGCCTGCAGAGTTGTACAGTTTGTAAGTACTCTATGTACCTAATGGTCTTGATTAAACAATAACTAGTAAACCAGTGTGAAATTTTTGCACTTCACCCCTTTTTTGATAGGTCCAGAAAACTGGTCATTTAGATAGGTAATTAAATTGACTCTTATACAAATTAATGTAAACAGTAATGTAAAACATTGCTTAAATGTATATTCAGATTTCACATAATGCACTACAGTTAATGATATCTGAATATGATTCATTAACATGCAGATTGTACCTTTATAACGGCCATAAGTTATAAATTAGGAATGGAGTACAGTCTTCAAAATGAGAACAGTCCGTCAGAGAATACATCAGTACTTGCACATAAATAAGTAAAGTGTGTTTTCCATAAAACACACTCGCAATAAAATCTATTGTACATAAGGTTAATGTAGCCAAACATGAAGTTTTGATAAATGTACAGAACACAAAAACAGATATCAAATGTTAATGACAAGTGGTGACACCAGTAATTTGTTTAATTTGTCATGAATGTTTATGAGGTTTTGGCATATAAAAATTAAGATGACGAGATGAAATAACCTATTTTATTTTTAAAAACAACATTTTAATAAAATTGTTTAAATCAAAATGTTTATTACCTGGAGAAGAAAATCAGTCGATAGATACCCTATTCATATGTACCTACCAGTATTGACAGTTTTCACTAAGGAAAAGGGATTATGACAAGAGAAATAATAAAAATCTTTTCTTAACACGTGTTTGACCTCTCCTATTGAAGGACTTAGACAAAAACTCCTTCAGAGGAGGGTTAACACTAGACAGGACATGGAAGAACTCCCTGATGAGGGACCAACTCGATGCAGGACTTCCTCTTAGGACAACACAATCACATAGGATGATGGACAGAACGCAATTCACAATGCCCAATGGCCAGTCCTGAGACCAATAAGGGAATTTCTCATAACTAAAAGACCCTAATTGAATGCAGGCCACCAGAGTGGCCGCAGATGATGATGATGATGATAACCCTTCTTGTGTCCTATCTAAATATCTACTCTTATACAATTCAACGACTCTAAGTAGCGTGTTTACTCCCTCACTTCATGAGACATCGGGTATACTCAGCGGTAAAACTTGAACAGAGTCAACATTTATTTAATATTTACACTTCTTGCTCCACTTACATTTAATTAGCAGGACTAGTTTCCAGGGATTACTCCCTCATCCTCAGCTGGTGGTTGACTGATAACAATGTCTTGTTGATCTGATGCATCTGCTCCTACAGTGTTACCACTCCTATTACCTAAAAAACTAAATATCCCATCTGCTGCTGGGACATCAAAATTCAAGATCTTGTTTTGGTTCTTAATGATGAATATCTTCTCCCAAACTCCTAACTCAGATGGATTTTTGACATGTTTTAAAAGTTTGATCTCTTTTTTGATGTGGTGATCCTTGAAGTATGCATGGTGGGCTAAAGCAGATTTTTCTGTATGTACTAATCTGATGTTCCTGAGATGCTCTTTCATTCTTGTATCCAGGTTCCTTCTGGTTTGACCTATATACACCTTGTGACAGTCCGAGCATTCCATTTGATATATCCCTGATAATTCGGTTTTTGGAGTACTATTGTTTAATGGATGGTTGAGCATGTTCCTCAGGTTAAATTTGTTTTGGGGAGCCAATTTTATGTTTTGTCCTTTGAATGATTTTTCAAATTTAGGAAATAATTCCGGATGAAAGGTAAACTTCTTGTATATTGGTTTGCTGTCATTTGAGTTGCTCAGAGTACATGTGTCCTTAATCAATTTAGCTTTCTTATGTTTGGAAATCAACTTATCAATAAAATCTGTCTTAAAACCATTCAACATTGCAACATTATGTATATGGTGATATTCTTTCTTGTATTCTGCATCTGACAAAGGTACATGTATCAACCTATGCACTAGACTATGAAATATGGCATATTGATGTGGTCTTGGATTGAATACATTTCGCTTAATATAGTTGTCAACATGCGTATCTTTCCTGTAGATCCCAAATTCAAGTCTCTCTCCATGTTTAAAAATTTTAAGATCCAAAAAAGGTAGATAACCATTTTCTTCCTTTTCAATAGTAAATTTGATAGATTGATCTTGTAGATTGAGTAGCTTTATTGAGTCTTCTATGAATCTATTAGGGATAATGGCAAAAACATCATCCACATACCTGTGCCAATGTTTGAAGATGTGTGGGAAGGACTCAGTCATCCGTATTTCTAATTGGCTCATATAAAGATCAGCTAATAAAGGTGATAACGGATTGCCCATGGCTAGTCCCTTGGTTTGTTTATAAAAACTTGAATTGAACATAAAACTGTTTTGATTGATGCATAAGTAAACCAAATCAGTATAACTTTTAATTTGCTCTGATGTGAAATTATTGTAAGAAAGCCACTGATTCAGTAGGTTGGATAGTTTCTCAGTTGGAATGCTTGTAAACAATGCATTGACGTCAAAGGATACTAAAATATCATCCTTTCCAATGGTAATGTCTTTGATTTTGTTGATTAGTTCGTCTGTGTTTTTTATACCCAATGAACTGAATTTTTTCAATTCGTCGAATTTGTTAATTAACCACTTCGCCAAAACAAATTTAACCTGAGGAACATGCTCAACCATCCATTAAACAATAGTACTCCAAAAACCGAATTATCAGGGATATATCAAATGGAATGCTCGGACTGTCACAAGGTGTATATAGGTCAAACCAGAAGGAACCTGGATACAAGAATGAAAGAGCATCTCAGGAACATCAGATTAGTACATACAGAAAAATCTGCTTTAGCCCACCATGCATACTTCAAGGATCACCACATCAAAAAAGAGATCAAACTTTTAAAACATGTCAAAAATCCATCTGAGTTAGGAGTTTGGGAGAAGATATTCATCATTAAGAACCAAAACAAGATCTTGAATTTTGATGTCCCAGCAGCAGATGGGATATTTAGTTTTTTAGGTAATAGGAGTGGTAACACTGTAGGAGCAGATGCATCAGATCAACAAGACATTGTTATCAGTCAACCACCAGCTGAGGATGAGGGAGTAATCCCTGGAAACTAGTCCTGCTAATTAAATGTAAGTGGAGCAAGAAGTGTAAATATTAAATAAATGTTGACTCTGTTCAAGTTTTACAACATGCTCTACTGTTTATAGTACTTCAATTAATTATTTTAACACTTGATACTCAGCGGTGTTCGTCTCTCGCAGTCTAAACTTTCATGAAGAGTACAAAATTAGGAAAACCGTTTCTTTATTATATAAGGCCTAAGTGAAACAAACACAATGAGCAAATATTCTAATTTTATTTTTACTTACAATTTTCATAGTTCTGAATAACAAACATTTTTAATAAACTGCCAGTGTAAATTTCTTAAAAATCCTGGAGTCAATGGCGGGCGAAGCCGCAGGCACCAGCTATAATATATTGCAAGTTTAACCCTAGACAATAAAAATCCAAACAAGCCACTCCTTCCCTTGATAAATTATATAATTTATGAAAATTACACTGAATTTATCAAATCAAATTCACATCATATTCATCTGTCAACAAACAGTTGAGAAACAATACACATTATCAGTGTTCACAGGTAGCTTTGGAACTGCATTAAACTTATGATATAATTAATTTCTGAAATCTGCGTACTGGTAGGAGCAAATTATATTCTAAAGGAAAAAGTGATAGTATATGATGAGATATTTTAAATAAAAATTGATGAAGCCAGCGCTGACTTTTGTAAATGTATTGTCAGTGCCTTCAGGATTCTAGACCTGTAAGTTTCGCATTTAAGCATCATTTTAACCGTAGCAAAGCCATGGGCTATTTTCTGGTAGTAACCACAAACTTACAAGGTAGTTGAGGACTTACCGGTATGAATATTCTATTTCTCCCACTTGGAAACTTCATATTTTATATATACATTGTTTTGACAATCTCTGTATTATTGATATGATTACAAAATATATTGGTTTCTCTCCGATTTTGGAGTTTTAACTAGCACATCAGGTTTTACATTCACAGACTATTCACACTTAGAAAATTCTGTTCTATTTCTCTACCAATCATCGCTCTTTTTGCTTGTACAAGAAATTAATACTGCAATTTATTGCAAAATATTGTTGAAAATTAGGAAAGGTTTGATTGTTTAAGTTTAGCTTTGGTAAACAAAATCAAATAAGCTACTAGGCGATTATGTAGGCACTGAAAAAGTTTTGTCATCAGAAATATGACATCAATTAATTCAAGTTTGAATTATGATTACATAAGTACTCAGAAATATCATACTTATTTACACATTCCTTTTAAAAGTCTATGTCAGCAACTTTCTCAACTCAGTTTGCTTATGCTATAAACTGTCAATTACTATTACATGTACCCATGCATACAGGTACCTAGTAGAAGCGACTGTCTGGATAAACTATAATCCTTTAAAGAACTCAAGCAAGAAAAAAATAGATTAATATATCGCTGCATTGCACATGGGGCCAACTAAATACTTAAGTAATAATACCGAACACAAGCTTAAGCTTTCAGAAATCCCCTTAACATGTTTACAAAATACATTTCTACCTTAATAGTCCAAGCAACGAATGAAAAATTAAAAAAAAATTGTGTAGTTTTGAAATTCGATAGTGTTGTCAGGGGGAGTGTTCTGAACAACATACTAAAGCGTTGGCGTGGGGGTGAGCGGGGGACAGGGGGGCCCGTAGAAAGTCCCTTTTATTGTTTTTTCACTTATATTTCACCAACGGTGCATCGTAGAGGAAAAGTTACTCTATTCAAAATTCAAGTTGATAAAAGTTCCTACAAGTTTGGTCCTATACATTTTTTCTATTCCCAACAGTTTTCGAGATATCCGGCAGCGAAAATAGCACATTTTCGAAAAACGCTCTTTCGCCTCACGCTTTTCGACACACTTAGCCTTCTAGCTCTTCAGCCCTTAAGTTTACAGCAATGTTCTCATAAAAGAAGTTGTTGGGCAATAAATTCCCTTTAAAATGAGTAGTCATTTGTTATTTTGTCTTCAAATGTTCAAACGTTATAGCAATTTTAAAATCTGGACAAATGTCGAGATTTCGAAAGAAAACTGTACTTCGTGCTTTCTCTTAATTAGGGGTTAGTTATATCTTTGTATATACACTGTATATTGTGTATTTACAAAGTGAAACATGCGGAGAAGGCAATTATATATTACATAACCATTCACTAAAAATCTGATCACAGTACAAATACATGGGACGTGAGCAGGGGTGGGGGCACATATAAAGTCATTTCTCAGTTTTCCCTAGATATCTGGAAAAATTACATGTTCTAGAACAAATAGTTTATGTACAAAATTAAACTGCATAAAATGTCTACAAAATTGGTGTACACCATATTTCTGTACGGTTAATACTTCAGGAAATAAAAGGAGATAAAGTATGACAAAGTTCTGGAAATTCTTGTTTTAAGTATGTATATATAATATAAATACATACATATTTTATTATACATACATATTACATATTATGTAAAATATATATATATTTTTTTTGCAAAACAAGAGCAAATAGCAAACCCATTAAATCCCAGAATTAAAATTTTGACAAAAATGAGCAAAAATTGGAACTCTTTATTAAAAAATAACTAGAAAACAAGGTATAGAACAATTACTTTTGTGTCTGTTGTACAATGGCAGTTTATTTGCCACTGGGCACTTGCAGTATCAATAGTCTTTAAACTAAAAAATATTTGTTTGGGGACTTTTACATAAAAATGAAAGTAAATTCACAATTTTATGTGAATTCTAAGTTTTTTTTTCCTTTTTTACTTGTGAAAAGCTGAAAAACATCCTGCTGGGTGGAGGGCCAAATCACATTTTGAACAAATGTACACTGAATGGCTTCCAAACACTTTACATCTTCAGTATTTTGATTTTTCTCTCTCCACTACGTGGTCCTTCCGGTCTTTTTTATGTATAATAATGCTGCAGATCTGGTTTCATTCCAGGCGAAAGAAGTGGAGAGCCAAATGACTTCAATATTACTAGAGCACACTGTCGTCTGAATTCATGAAGTGAAATATTGTTTCCAAGTTTCCTGAAGAACAACCAACCCTGAACACAGCATGCATCGATAGTCCATGAAAAAAATGGCCACCACCATTACTTAATTTTTTTTTTTGTACGATAGTTGCTGACAAGTTGATCATTTAGATCAACTCCACCCATGTGTTCATTATATTTTGCCAATGGGTTTGGAATTCGTATACTGATGCATTTCCTATCCTTTCTGGAAAAACACTGCACAGTTTTATGAGGTGAAAAAATGTCACAATTCATAAGTGTTGTCACAACAGCATTGTCGTTCCACCTCACAGCAAGCAGTTCGCCATTAGTCTTTGACATAGTGGTTCATTGGCTCATTTTACCAAAATTGCTTTTTGGTATCTTAGATACTCTGTTTTCTCTTAGGGTCCCAGTCCCTCCATATCCTCGCAGTTCATTCAGTAAATCCACTGATACAAAGAGATTATCGAAATGTATCTTTGTACCAGGAAGAAATGATAAATGTTGTACCAGTCCTAACACTACATTGCCACCTTGCTCAAAACCTTGATCTGGTATTTTAGTGGAAGAGCCACAGTACGATTCGACATGATGAAGTACTCCTGTTGGAGTTGTGAGGCTCCACAGTTTGAAACCAAATTTTATTGGCTTACTTCGAATAAATTGTTTTGCGCCATGATGACCATAGTATGGTATAATACTTTCATCAATACTACAAGTTTCACCCTGCAGAACTTGTACCAGAACAGATGAGCATTTAATGCCTGCTTTGCGGCATCCATATCTTCCACCACACTGAGTTGCACAATGACAAAATATGGTGTGCAAGCATTGTTTCAAGAACCACATTTATTTAAAGTAATTGTCTTACAATTTCTAAATAGATCTAATGTTTTACAATTTTTTAAAATAATGGTAATTTTTTAACAAAACATAAAACGGCTAAGCTTTACAACAACAACAACAATAATAATAATAATAATAATAATAATAATAATAATAATAATAATAATAATAATAATAATAATAATAATAATAATAATGACGACAACAACAATGAGTTTTATGTGAAAAGTTAATCTTTAGTAAGTATATTTTTGTAAGAACTAGTTTGCTTGACATCGTGCCATTTAATAACCATCTTCTCCCTTCTGAGTTAAAAAATATAATATAACAGGTCTGTATTACAAAGAATTTCCAGAACTATATCATACATCATATGCTTATATTTCCTGAACTATTAATCTTACAGAAATATGATTAAGACCAATTTTGTAGGAAATATGATGTAGTTTAATTTTGTGCTAAACTATTTTTTGCTAGAACCCATAGCTTTTTTTGGTATTTAGGGAACACTGAGAGAAACGACATTTAAACATGCACCCCATCCACCGCTCACCCCATCAGTGGGGACTTTTAGTATGTTGTTTAGGACACTTTCCCCCACATCTTTGCCAAATTTCAAAACCATATGATTTTTTCTCCCTATTTTTCCTTTGTTGCCTGGACTATAATGTATTTTCCATTACATGTACTGTGCTTGTACTGAGATCGGAGTTTTGGTAAATGCAACTTTAATGTGTAATATTTCTCACTTTTTTCACGATGTAAATACACAATAGACAGCTTATATACAAGACATAACTTCTAAATACAGAGAAAGTGAGATGTACTGTTTTCTGTCAAAATCTTTAAATCTATCCGAAACTTAAAACTGTCATAACTCTTGAACATTTGAATACAAAATAACAAATGACTACTCATTTTAAAGGGAATTTATTACCCTACAACTTTTTTATGAGGGCATTGCTATATGCGTACGGGCTGAAGCGCTAGAAGGAAAAAGAGTGTAAAAAAACGTGAGGCGATAGAGCTTTTTTTTTTTTTTTTTTTTTTTCCGAAAAGTTGCTATTTTCGCTGGTGGATATCTCGAAAGCTATTGGGAATAGAAGAAAAATGTGAGAGATAAAATGTGTAGGAAATTGTATCAGCTTGAATTTTGTATATAGTAACTTCTCCTTTACAATGCCCGTTGTTGAGATATAAGTCAAAACCCAATAAAAGGGATCTTCTACGGGCCCCCCTGCCCCCCGCTCACCCCGTAAGCTCGGGTTGTTCAGGACAGTCCTCCCGACAACTCTGCTAAACTTCAAAACTTGACCTTTATTGACTGGACTATATACGTCTTTACTATTAATAACATTATACATGTTACACAATCATAGACATATATATTGCAGGTCGAGGAGTTGGCCTTACTACCTGACTCTCTTTCTGGCACAAGAAAATATTAATGTTGCCTAACTAAATTCGGCGTCCGCCGGCGTGGTCTTGTGGTTAGCGTCGCTGACTACAGATCCGTCGGCCCGGGTTCGAATCCCGGTACCTCCTCGGATTTTTCTGAGGTAGGGAGGTCTGGTAGGGGTGCACTCAGCCTCGTGATTCCAAATTGAGGAGCTACTTGATAGAGAAGTAGCGGCTCCGGTCATGAAAACCACCAATAACGGCCGTGGGTGACGGCATGCTGACCACATGCCCCCCAATCCTGCCATCTGCCTACGGGAGATGACGCAGCGGTCGGGTGGTAGGCCAAGTCCCTCCAGGGATGTAGCGCCACGGAGTTTAGTTTTTAACTAAATTCGGCAATGAAACCTAACACTCTCACTCACCACACAAGATCCTATCCATCTATCCTATAAGTTATCTACTCATTTCTGATAACTTTAGGGTAACTTATTATCGCTTAGAGGTGTACAAATCTCGATTTTAGCTTGCCCATACCCGCTTGAACGCCAGGCTAGCAAGTTGCCAGCGTCATAGCTAGGAAGCAGGCAGGTCTCTTTAAGCTTGCTGGGTCAGGTCAAACCCAACCTAGGCAAGCCAGAATAAGCTTGCGACATTCCTATCAGCTAAACAACTGTAGTTGCTAAGTGTAGGTAATACTTTCTTGCTTTTCTACATGCTGGTAGAAGAAATTCACCATGCAGATAAATAAAAGGTGGATAAAGTATTAAAAATCGTTTTAGCGTCTTAACACAATTATTATTTTTATTATTAGGTAGATTTCGAAGAAAAATCTACCTAATGACTTTCAAAAAATTCGTTCATATCTTTACGTTTCATGCCTCCCTAAGTACGAAACCACCGCCTGTTAAAAAAAATATGATATTTATATTTATATACAGTATATGTATATATATATATAATATATATATATACATATATATATCTTTACACGCTAGCGGCCGTAATTTTCAAGATATATGAATCAAATTTTATTATGTTATTTCTAGGCCCAATAGTTCAGACAAGTTCGTTAATGAGCAAAATTGGCGCAAGAGGGTGGTCGGGGAGGGGGTTGAAATTTTAAAACATTTATATCTCGGCCCTATGAAGTATAGAGGGAAACTTTGATTGAATAAATTAGAGTACTCCTTATGGAGTTCACAGTGACACCAACGATTCGGGGGTTTTGGGAGTACGAGTGTGGGTGGGGGTATGGGGATGGAAATTCGAAATTTTCGAAACTACGTCTTGTGGGGTATCGTTGAAAAGCTCTTGATGAGTAATCTACAAATCAATAACTAGTTTCTTGATAGTTCTCATATAAGGCGAGATTTGAATGTTTGAAAACGTTCTCTTTCCTCTTTTTTGCAGTTATTATTGCGGGTTTGTCATGCCAAGGCTAAAGAAGAAGAGTGCTACGCAGCGACAGTAAATTAAAACAAAAGCACTTCGAAATCTACCTCAGCTTGTAGGCTTGTCTAAAGGGATTTTTGTTATTGTTATTAATGATTTTATGATGTTTTCTCGAAAATGTTTGAAAATTTTTCCCATGCCGGACTAGTACCTTTGTTCATTGATAATTCAAACTGTCCACATTTTAGTTTCTCCTCGGCTTCCTTCAGGGTAAAATTCTCTAAACACATCTGAAGTTCCTCAACTACGTAACTGCACGACTTACCAGTGCACTGCTATACCCAGTTTCATATTCTTTCCGCCAGGCCTTGCAGTTTCCTTAGGTCCTATGAAACCCACCAGGTTATGAAGAGCTTGTGACTCATAGCGACAGTATTTCTTATCATCGTTGTAATCTGGCTTGCTTTCTAGTCAAGCAAGTTAAAAGCAGTGACTGGTTGCAGAATTTCAAAGGGGCAAGCAAGCTAAAATCAGAATATGTACCCCTCTATTATAGCTCTTGTTGGAATACATGATATTATGATTTATATAAAATATTCAAATGGACCATTTAAGCTGTATAACGAGTAACACTGACAGGCTGCTTGTGTGCATAGAGCAATTTTTACATTTCTGTAAGAAGACTATTTGCCTAACATTCAGGCTCTACTACAGTTGGGAGCTGACGAGATGATCCCTGGCATGACTATGGAGCTCTTACCGAGGGGGGGGGGGTTGGGGGTTTGAACCCCCCCATTGATTAAAAAAAGGAAAATTGTATATATTTTTTAAGTCTGCCCATATATTACTTAATACAAGTATAAAGCGTAGGAAGCTTAAAACTCATTATTTTGCGTCTTAATTTTTAAAATTTTCCGGGGGTCCCCGGAAGATTAAAACTCGTTATTTTGCATTTTAATTTTTAAAATTTTCCGGGGGAGGACCCCGAACCCCCCTCTCCCTGGGGAGTATTCCATACCTCCCAGACCCCGCGGATGTTGTAACCCTCCCCCATATGGTCGGCCTGGTTACGCCTATGATTGCAGTTATAGCACAACACCGTCTTCCCCCTGCATGCCACCACCAAATCACGGATCATCTCGTCAGCTCCCAACATTAGGTTCGTAATAAGAGAACTTATCTGCGTCATAAATCTAGGCTGGAGATACAGCTGGTCAAGCTAGTTATTTGATTGTCTGTCTGTCTAGTATCTTATATCCCCTATGTTGGGGGCGAAGGACCCTCCAAGTGGAGGTTTCTGTTACCTATGTGAATTCTGATACGCTTATTTTTCCGAGCGAGGGCAGAGGGACAGATCGCCTCTCAACCCCTCTCCGGAAACTAAGGTAGTACTTGGAAAGGGCCGACAAATTTTATCCAGAGGTTCTAATTTAGGCTTGGAGTTCATTTATGTGCCGTAAATCTACGACACGGGCCTCGCAGCTTAAAGTCCTGAAAAATCCATCGACCACGGCCGGGTTCGATCTCGCGACCTTCGGATCCAGGGGCGGGCACGCTACCTCTAGACCACCGCGGCCACATTCTTGAATGAAAAATTCAATTACTCGAAAACTGATGCTTGTTAAAATATTATATTTTATGTAAACAATCCTAATACTTTCTCTACCAGTACCCTAAGGATGATAGCATGATATTGACAACATTGCAGAATTGATCATTAAGACGTATTCTCGTTTTTCATGAAAAGCAGTGTATAGGGAAACTTGGCTTGAAATGTCTTCAAACGTGGAAGACAATTCTTAAGAAAAAAGTTCAAAGTAGAAATTTCTGTAGGCCCAGTTATCCACAAAATTTAAACACAGTTTTTAAAGCAGTTTTTTTTATAAATTCGAGAACAATATTTTCTTTATATAAAATTATTAAGAAAATGTCGCCGCCGAGCTTAGTTTCACATCTTCTGTTGATTTATTTAAGCCCAAAGAGCATTATCCTTGCCAAAATGACACGGGATAGTTATACAGTTTTCTTTGAAAAATAGAGAATGATTTAACTTAGGCCTACATGCCATACGTAATAGTAGTAGGTTTACATAACTTTACAACACAAGATACAATTTTGTTTTACTATGTAGACTTGTTTAATTATGTGGTGCGGTCTTGTGGTTAGCGTCGCTGACTTCAGATCCGTCGGCCCGAGTTCGATCCCCGGAACCTCCTCCGATTTTTCTGAGGTAGGGTTGTCTGGCAAGGGTGCACTCAGCCTCGTGATTCAAATTGAGGTGCTACTTGATAGAGAAGTAGCGGCTCCGGTCATGAAAACCACCATTAACGACCGTGGGTGTCGGCATGCTGACTACATGCCTCCCAATTCTCCAATCTGGCTGTGGTAGATGACGCAGCGGTCGGGTGGTAGGCCAAGTCCCTCCAGGGGTGAAGTGCCACGGAGTTTTAATAAATGATATTGTAGAAGAAAAAAATCCTTTCAGTGCCAGCGTCTTTAGTAATGGCAGATGGGATTTTAAGTTATTTTGCAAAGTTAGTAAGAATTTAGTTACTCTGGCTCCTATAAGATATCAATTTCCTTTTAATTTGATTTTTCATCCTAGCTATGCTGTTCATGACTCACCTTCCCCCAGTTTCATGAAAAGTAACCCCCCCCCCAAATAAGAGGCCTACTCTAAAACTTCTTTCAAAGGATAAAATATTACTGTATTTGTAATTAAAAAAGTATGTTTAATGTGGCAGCTTTTACATGACACAGGCCTATTCATACCTGATGATAAATGATTACAGAAAATATTCTGAAGAGGTTTTATTACCTTTTAAGTTGCAAAACTTGCCGTTTTTATTTTTAACATGTAAAATGCTAATTTTGCAACAATTTTTTAACCCCCAGTAGGCCTACTGTAATTTCAATGACGCACTCTGCGTCTTAACCCCCCCCCCCCCTTGTGGGAAACCATGCCAAAGCTCGTATTACTGATGAAAACTAGGTAGCAAATTCCAGAGTTAAACGCAGCACTTCCTCTGTTTATATTACAGTAGAGCCCGCAAACTCGGCCTAATACGGACCCATAGGGCGCCGAGTTTCCAAAATACTGAGTTATAAGGGCTTAACAATTAATACTGTTATTGGAAAAATTAAAGGCATGTTTATTTGCCTCAAATATAAAATCGTTAAAAATCAATTTAACTGATATCTTGCCAAAAAAATGTTTATTGTTTTTCGTGTAATCCAAACTGCAGGGACTCTACTGTATTACTGTATTATAGCACGGTCAAAAAAGTAAAAATTGGCCAGCCTCTATTCAAATTGTTGAGAAAACAAAGTTTAAAAATGTAAAAATTCCATAATCCAAGAACTAGATTTGTAATAAAATAAAAATACTGCCTCAGGTTTGGCGCCATACATTGTTGCTTAGGCCTATACTGATGCTGCGTAAATCGCACGCACCCCATCCTGTATATCATTAACAATATCCTTCTACCGATAATTATGAGTGACATCAACAGACTGACTTCATTTTGCTCATATGATTTTTTCTACTATTTAATATAGTGACAGGATATAGAACGGATATGAGGGCGGACTGTAGTATATTTGCAGGTTTTATTTCTTGAAAGTAAAAGATAAGCCTATGCATATAAAGAAACAAATGTGTTTTATGCCATTGGGGAGCGACTGCGATTAGTCATTACATTAATATGTGCATATGGATTTATCTTTTTGCGCTTTTACAAAATAAAAAAAATCTAAACCCAAAATTTCAGCCATACCTCCACATTTTCCCCCAGGAAACACAACAGGTAACTATTCCTCTCCAAAGCCTTGTGGAGTAGAATGGGATAGCCTTAATAACAAATGTCCCGAATGATTAAAATCTTTTCGTAGCTAAATCGTGCAAACAATAGAAAAGTCGAACTGAATTTCCATTTTACGACCATGCTTGTATGGAAGTGAATTTTAATTAAAATGGAACTGTTAACAGTTTTAATTAATTTTAAATAATAGGTCTAAAATGTTTGTTCCAGCAGACATTCAGAAACCGTCATCGCAATACGACGTGTGCCTAAATTGTCAGTTCGCTGATAAATTACCTCATTGCCATGTAAAATGCTGGGCATTAGTGGGTTAAACTTACGTGTTCGATAACTAGACCTAACTAAGCATATAATAAACAATGTAAATATTGTAAATGTTTTTGGCTGCTTCCAAGTTCTATCCTTACGTTTAGTTAATGAGGGTATAAGGTGGTTTTTGAAATATTTTCAATAGACAATTCTAAAAATATTAGTTTTAGGCACCAAAATAAGCTTTTAAAACAAGTAAATAGGCTTCTAAAATAGAAAATAGGCACTTAAAATAAGCTTTAAAATGTGTAAACACACAGAAAATAGACTTTAAAATACTATAACTGTAACCTGATCTTTTTTTACTGTAAAAAACGTGGTATACCTATTCTTAACATAGATAATTGCAAAATTAAGACAGAATTAAAAATGCATTTATCAAAAACAGTTTTGGATTATATGAAAAATTGACACAGTATGTCCCTTCTTACTATATACCTGCTACTTGTTGTTTTGAACGAATCTTCCCCCACCAGTCAGCATTCCTTTGGCAACAGTTGTTTGGGAAAATCAAGTTTCTGTGAAAAACCCACCCTCTGCTGTTCTGCCCTTCATTCAGGGATGTCCATTAAATGACTGTAAAAGTTTCAAAGTTGAATTTTATTTAAATGTACAAAATAGGCATTTTAGGCACTAAAATAGTAAAATTAGGCTCCAAAGGTTGAAATAGGCATTTTAGGGCACTATAAAACTCTGTAAATGTAAGTGATATATCATGAAATGTCAACATATTTAAAAAGTTTCATGTTATTTCATAAGGAACAAAATAGGCATTTGCCTTAAAATCCAAGGTCTATTGATAACATAAGTGCCAACTAATTAATCTATATTAATAAAAATGAATTTACAGAAGGGTTGTTGCCGCATCACTTGAGAACGGCTCGACCGATTTGGCTGATTTTTGTTTTGTTGTGATCGTAATTGTCTGGAGAAGGTTTGTATGAAAGAAAATTTTTGGAAAATCCACGGGGAAAGTCGGAAATGTGATGAAATGAGGCAAAGTTAGACAAAGTTAGAGAGTTCTGCTGTCAACTGTTTACATAAAAAAAATTGAAGTGTGACAAAAGAAGTGTGACATTCACAGTTTGAGAGTTCCACTTTCACATGTTTTCATAACAAAACATACCTCCAACTGTGGATAAACTTCTTTGTGCTGCCAATGAGGACTCCGACCTACCTAATTTTAAAAGAACAACAATTTATAAGTTATTGTTGGACATTGGAATGAAATATGTGAAAAGAAGTGAGGTTAATGTTATAGTAGATCGTGATGATATTGTACTTTGGAGAAGACGATATCTTAGAGCTGTACGGCAATACCGAGCAGAGAGTCGAAAGTTTTATTACTTAGGCGAGACATGGGTAAATGCAGGACACACCACCCCTAAAATTTGGCATGACACTACTGTTGAATCAAAGGAAAAAGCTTTTAGGGCAGGATTAAGTCAAGGTTTAAAAAATCCTATGGGTAAGGGGAAACGCCTAATAGTTACGCATATAGGTAGTGAAACAGGCTTCGTAGATGGGGGTTTGCTCATTTTTGAGTCAAAGAAAACAGGTGAGTACCACGAAGACATGAATGGAGAGGTATTTCGTAACTGGTTTGCTAATGTTTTGCCGAAACTTGAACCCAACAGTTTAATAGTTAGGGACAATGCATCATACCACAGTGTGAAACTCTATCAGCGTCCAAATACTTTTTGGCGTAAGCAAGATATTGTGGAATGCCTACAAGAAAAGAATGTAACATTTAATGATAAAAGTGTTAAGGCAGAGATGAAAATAAATATGTGGTTGATGATATGGCAAATAAAGCGGCCATCAAGTACTGAGGTTGCCCCCTTATCATAGCAATTTGAATCCAATTGAACTGGTATGGAGTTTTATCAAAGGGTTTGTGGCCAGAAATAACAAAACTTTTAAATTATGCGATGTTAGGAAACGGTTTGACAGAGCAGTATTGATGGTGACGCCAGAAATGTGGCAAAAGGAAATCAAGCATGTAGTGGCTATATCTAGCGTTTTCTGAGGAAATAGTTAAGTGTGATAAGTCGTTTTTCCTCATTTCAAGTTCTATGTAGGCCTACAAATCGAAAGTCCTTCATAAGTTAATTTCAAATTACAAAATAAAAACCCAGGCGACGCCGGGCCTTTTAAGTTAGTAAGAAATAAAATTGTTTTTTTAAGCACTATACACCAATATTAGGTCTATGTAGCCTATGTAAGAAAATTAATCATAAGAATTTAAATTTTACAGAAATGACATTTTATTTTTGGTGCAAATTTCCAAATTTTCAGCATATTTCTAAAGTTTCTAGTGCATAAGTGCATGCATATATTCAAGCTTTCTAGTGCATACAGATTTTACCCTCTAGTCACGAGCATAGGAAACGAAGTAGAATTATTACTATTAGAATTATAGTACAAGAAAGAGGCGCCATGTTATATCCCCGAAGTGTCCAACAAATATAAAATTTGTTTTGATTTAGTTTCCATGCTATGCTGTTCACAGTCGCACAGAAATGCAAATATTTTGTGAGGTCCCAAAACAAAATTATTATTTCAAGGGGATCATGAAACTCAAGAGGCTGGGAACCGCTGACATAATGGGAAGGCAGTAACTTTTGAATGCAATAAAGCCCAGTCAGTGCTCACAGTGTTATCAGATACAGCAAACATGAGAGTTTGAAGAGTCTGTAATGTTGATAAGAGGAGGTCATATAGGAAGGTGGCAATGTTCTTGTTGGATGTGCTGAAAAGCTACACTACTTAACTCTAATAGCAGCTGACCTCTGTGAAATCGAATCTCGTGCGAGCAAATATTATGATACCGTTTGAGATTAACAAGTAATATTGCTCTCATTCTTCCTTGTGTAGCATGCCAACACTTGGCGAGGAAGTCCGTTATCTAAGTCAACAAACGGAAAGATAATTAACAGAATTAGTACAGAGGAGAGGAGATAATTTGACAAACTGAACCTCAGGGATGGCCTCTGTTCAGGCCGTTCAGAGATTGTATTTTAATATTTTATCGTAGGTAATATAACGAGAAGTCCTAGTGACTATTTAGCGAATATTACAGAATTAAAAGAGATCGGATGCTTATGTACAGGGCAGGGATTTTTAAGTGGTAGGGACTTGATAAATGTTTGTTTTTATGTGCTGAAAATGTCAAAAATGTGCTGAAATGTCAAAAATATCTGCTAAAAATTAAAATATTTGGTAGCATACGAATGGCTAAGTAAATATAAATGTACACGGTACTCACCAGATATCATTCCTGGAAGGGGAAATTAAGTATTGAAGAGTTCCAGTATACAACATGCATCCTCAAATTGTCCATGCCGAATGACTGTCACAAAGAAGTGACTTGAATTTGGAAAATGACAGCTCCACGTCACGAGAAGTAAGTCTGGTATATATGTCAGTTTCTTCTTACATTTGGGAAGCTATTTTTTCTTCTCGCAAAGTTGATTTATCAGATTTGTAAATATTTGAATATTTCATCAAGTGTGAAAATATTTGAAAATTCCATCAATGATTTTTTAACTAATGCTCTGCACAAATCCTTACAATACACTTGGGTATAGGAATACCCCGCCTCTATCTATTCGGTCACGATTCACATGGGTTATTGCGTCAATTGCCTTCCTGTTTCCTTCTTTCGCCTGGAGGGACACTGTAGCTGATGAATGAATTATTGCACTTCTTAATAACAAATTGCAACATCTGGCCTATATAATTTAACATTCAATAGGTTGGATGGCGACTTGTTAAAAAGTTCTTAAAAAGGTTGTTTTGCGTGTTTTTATGTGATTTATGTGAACATTCAAAAGTATTTATTTACATAAGAAGATCAGAAAATGTGGTTTTATGTTAAATACAACCTAACATATATGATCCACTATAAATACTCAGAACATTAAAACCATTTTCAAGTTTATATTACAACGCAAACCAAATAATTATTTACCTAGGAATTCGGGCCCTATTATTTCCATTTTAGTCATTGCTGTGATTTAAACAAGAAAAGGAAGTTACTTATATATACGTCATATTTTTGCATGTTTAGGCATTTTTCACAGTTTTGGCCATATTATGCAGGGGTGCCCACAGGGGGGGGGGGTTAAGACGCAGACTGCGTCATTGAAATTTCTGGGGGGGGAGGCAAAATATTATCAATTATGAATTTTCTGGGGGGGGGGGTTGAAAATTATTGCAAAATTAGAGTTTTATATGTTAAAAATAAAAACAGTCAAGTTCTATAACTTCAAAAGGTCTCTTCTAATTCTTTATAAAGATTAAGATGAAGAATTTCGACAGCCATGGGCGCCCATACCCGGGGGCGGGGGGGGGGGCGCAAGGAAAAAATGTATATTAATAATTATTATAGTCAGGTGTTTTTCTTTTAAGGCAATTATTTGAATTGCAGAAGTTTTACCAAATCGACAACATGGAAGCAGAATCCACAGTGGATTAGGAAAGGGGGGTTCAGGGGGTTTGGACCCCCAAAAGTCAAAACCTAAAATTCTATATTTGTATTTAAAAAAAATATTTATTTAATTAAACAAGATTTGTTGGTGTGTCAAATATGATATAGCAGTTATTTTCTTTTCATAACATAATGAGTAGGCCTATTATGTCCACTGTTCCATGGGTTATTCAACTTTTCTTATAAATAGTAATAAGTATTATAACTTAGGTTACAATTTCTTGTTTAAGTTGCCATGTCTTAGAGTATAGTAAACAAATTTGCTAACTAGTTTTTCAGTGCTAAAATAGCTTAAAATGTGATTTTCATTAGTTCAACATTTAAAAATGTCCCGGGGGTGGACACCCGACTTAGGTAGCATTTTCTTGTCTACATTGGCATGTCTTAGAGTATGGTAAACAAATTTCCTAACTAGTTTTTTAGCGTTAAAATAGCGTAAAATGTGATTTTCATTAATTCAATATTTAAACATTTTCCGGGGGTGGACCCCCCACTTAGGTAATGAATGATTTCTTATGTACATTGGCATGTCTTGGAGTATGGTTTTCATAACTAGTTTTTCAGTGCTAAAATAGCGTAAAATGTGATTTTCATTGGTTCAATATTAAAAAATTTCCCGGGGTGGACATCCGACTTAGGTAACATTTTCTTGCTTACATTGGCATGTCTTAGAGTATGTAAACAAATTTCCTAACTAGTTTTTGAGTGCTAAAATAGCGTAAAATGTGATTTTCATCAGTTCAGTACTTAAACATTTTCCAGGGGTCGACCCCCACTTAGGTAATGATTTCTTATTTACATTGGCATGTCTTAGAGTATGGTAAACAAATTTCCTAGCTAGTTTTTGAGTGCTAAAATAGCGTAAAGTGTGATTTTCATTAGTTCACTATTTAAATATTTTCTGGGGATGGACCCCCGACCCCTTTTTGGGGGGTATTCCAAACTCTCCCGACACTTCCGACCCTCCCCGCAATTATTTTCTGGCTAAGTCATTGTTACACTTATTATATTATTAATATAATGTTACAAAGTGGCCCAAGAAGTTAAAGCGACAAAAAATAAATTAATTAAAAAAATTGCCCCCCCCCCTAGAAAATATCATATGAGCACCCTTGTCGACAGCCAATTGGGTTGGGGGTGAGCAATGAAGTTTGGGGGATGGGGGTGAGTCATGACGTTTGGAGGGGGGTGGGCACCCCTGTATTATGCATATTTTTTGCGATTTAAGTTGTAATTCAGTTATATTTTATGTGTTTCACTGAAAATGACGCAGATAATTTTTTTCCCCACAGTTTGCTTAAAATGGAACAAGAAGTGTGAATAGATTGAATAACAGAAATATGGCGTTTATATTTAATCCACTACAAAGAAATTTATTTAAAGTTAAAATAGAACGATTTAGTATTCAAATAATGTTGATATTTTGTGATTCATTAACATTTGTTTCTTCATATTTTATGGAGTGAATAACACAAAAAAATGGCTTACTTAGCATTACAAGATAAAATATACTTTAAAGTTAAAATATCGGATATCCAAGTAGACTAGAAATTTGTGTGATTCGTATTTGCTTGGACATATTTCGTCTTTTGGTCATATTTAGCTATTTTTAGATCATGCTGTCTTGCATATTTCCAACTTTTTTTAGGCTGTAAACATCCGACCCTTGCAATAAATAATTAAAACTAGGAAGATGAATGAAACTTATCGCTATTTGCGTCATTGCAAGCGAGATAATCCTTGTCATCTGCGATAATCTCATTGCAAACTTTTCATCTCCTGTTTTACTTCCTCTGCCCGTACCATAGGTACTATAGGTAGAGGAAGTATTGTTTTCGTCCCCAAATTCGAAGTCGAGTTTTTAACATAAATACATGTTTCAAGGCCACCTGAATCCAAACACACTCTTTTTGGAAACATGTCTGTGTGTCAGTGTGTCTGTGTGTGTGTCTCTCTGTTTAGATAGGCCTATCTGTGAACAGGCTAGCTCCAAAACGGAAAACGTATGAAAACAAAATTTTGTATTTGGGTCAGGTACCTTCTGAAGATGTGAGCCGAAGTTTGGCGACAAGTTTATCATATTTTTAAGGGGACTTTACATGAAGAAATTTTCGTTTTTCGCGATTTTTTCGAAAACACCTCTAACGATTTTCTTTACATTTTGCACGTGGGTTGCTTATACAAAGAACTAAAACTTTTATTTGGAACATTTTTTTCAGAAACAATTCTCTGAAGGGTAGTTATAAGCCACCAACTATGAATAGGCCTACGCGCTGTTTGCAATACGGCCTCTTGTAACGGAAAATCGTAAGAAAACAAAAATTTTTATTTGGTTTAGGTACCTTCTGAGACTGTGACACGAAGATTGGCGACAACCTTCTCTTATATTTAAGGGCACTTTATATGAATAACATTTTGTTTTTTTGCGATTTTCTACAAAAACGGCTCTAACGATTTCCTTTAAATTTTGTACAACATTTTATACAAAGAGCTAATACTTTTATTTGAAACTTTTTTTTCAGAAAAAAATCTCTGAAGGGTGGTTGTAAGCTATCCACTGTTTGTAGAAACTCTGTCTTGCCTGGTGAACAACTCAATACGCGGACATTCGCGATGATGATGATGAGTGTTCTGCCTGAAGGCAGGTACAGACCCGGGACGAAGCCGTGGGGTGATGACCCCGACTCGTCCGAGGTGATTCAGGCAAGGGTGCCTCTCGCGGGATGGGAATGAAAGGACACAACACAACACCCAGTCCTTAACCCAGGAAGGAAATTTTTCACTGCTGAAAAATCCCCGACCCGACCGGGAATCGAACCCGGCCCGCCAGGGTGGAAGGCAGTCACGCTACCAACTCACCCACGGCGGCTGACTTCTTATTTTATATAAGCACGTAAATTGAGAAAGATGAATTGTTGGCCAAGCTTACAGTAAAGAAATATCTGAGGGGAATATTCGATAAATTTCGGAAGTTATTCTTAACGGGGGAAAGTTCAATAAACGTTTGCAGTCACTTGTTTTTCTTCTTTTTTGTTTGCCTGCGTTTTTAGTCGCAACATTCAAAGAAGGGGCTATAAGGTATTTATAGCATAATTGTATCTTGCGATTCTGTATAAGGATTTGTGAATACTGCTAACTTTTATTTGGACAGAGGAAGTTATGTGACTTTCACATAAGATTTTTTTAAATCAATTAAACTCCTTGCTTCTCGGTTACTAATAACTTAACATAATGCTTTATATAATACTGTATTTTAATATATTTTTACATTTTGAATATTTTAAAACTGATCCAATGAATATGGGGCATAATAAATATGCATTTATGCTGCAGGAGTCAATGAAGTATATGGAGGATATTCAAAGAAGTTTCTGGTCTCTGTTTAAAGTAGTTTCAGAGATCAGGGAACATAAACTTGTCCATTCTTTTTACACGCTTTTATTCCTTTTTATGTATAATTTTTATTTTATTTTAACTAATAAAGCCACTACCACAAGCAAGTAAACAATGTAATTCTGAAAATATCCAGACTAACATGCAACCATTTGAAACCAATGCTCTTTATAACATTTTACTAATAGTCACCTAAAGTAAGTACTGTCCACAAACAGAATGCTCAGAGTACCTTGAGCCCTTAAATACCAGTAACTTTTTCTGTCTGTTCATTGAAACTTAAATGCATATCTCTTGTTTGACTTTGCGGCTTTAATGAGTAAAGGTTTAGATAGCAGCTAGTCATAAAATGAATTTCATTCACTGAAATTGCGTTTCAGCTTGAACCACAACTACAGCAAGTCTATCATGATCATTATCAGTCCTATTACACTAGTAAACAAATTTGAACTTTTTTTTCCATCTGGTTTGTAAATGAATGGATTTACCTAATTTTGGGATGATGAATTCATTGGTAAAATAAGTTTTTCTCTATCACGTCACATTTCCTAGATAGCCTACACAATAGAATTAAAAACAGTACTGGTGAACATTGACAGAGTTAAAACAAACAAGAAATACATTTATGAGAACTTTAGAACTCGATACTATTTTATATGTATAGGCCTATATGGACATGACTCCAATAGAAGGTCTAAATTAGTTCACAACATATTTTAATCTCCTTTTGTATAAAAAAAATGTGACACCTTTTTTTGTGTGTGTGTTTTTCTTGCCGTTTTATCACTCTTCCTAACAAAACCCCAGCAGTAGTTGCCATCATCGAATGGTTCCAGTGAACTTGATAACGATGTACCATCGTACGGATGTCTTGGTGAAAGCATTCACGGCTCCCAAATTATCCGGAAAGAAATCAAAGTGGGAATATAAAAAGAGAATTTTAAGCGACTTTCTGCACCCCTTGTTCTTCACGATGGAAACATAGTTGTCATCTCTTCTGTTCACCAAAAGAGCAATTCACAATTACTTAGCTAATTCAATATTTGTGAGTTTGGTACCAATTTTAATTGTAGCGTGTTCTTTCAGTGAAGTTAAAGGTAAATTATTTGGCAACAGCGCTTATATACAGGAAAATAATGATTATGTTTGTAAAGGTATTTTTTTGCAGGTAGATTGTAGAACATTTAGTGATCCGCACAAGATAAATTATTTTAAGCAAAATGCGACGTTGTGCAATCATCTTGACCATGTATGATGGTGACTGACGTGTTGTGCAGCTGTTGTGTAAAATCAAACATGTTATATATTTTTGTGCATCATCACATTAACGACTGAGAATGTACTAAGCAACAATAGGTTTATTTGTAATGTACATAGATTATTGGGCAGCACTCACCACTGTTTGTTGATCCTTTTGTGAAGCCGTTGTCAATAGTTGCTTAATCTTGCGTGGAGCCTAAACTAAACTAAACTCCGTGGCGCTACATCCCTGGAGGGACTTGGCCTACCACCCGACCGCTGCGTCATCTCCCGTAGGCAGATGGCAGGATTGGGGGGCATGTGGGGGCATGCCGACACCCACGGCCGTTATTGGTGGTTTTCATGACCGGAGCCGCTACTTCTCTATCAAGTAGCTCCTCAATTTGGAATCACGAGGCTGAGTGCACCCCTACCAGACCTCCCTACCTCAGAAAAATCCGAGGAGGTACCGAGAATCGAACCCGGGCCGACGGATCTGTAGTCAGCGACGCTAACCACAAGACCACGCCGGCGGACTGCGTGGAGCCTTCGTCTTCTTAATAAGATAATAAAATAATAAAATACACACATAAAATAAAACATAAACACTAAAAATGTCAACTTCACAACAGGAATCACATCACAACGTTTCACGAGACACCATGAACGTCTCGCGTTTTCAAGTGAATCTTGACTGTCAAGTTTAGACGTTCAAAAAGACTTCGCGACCTAACATCTCGTCGCTAATAAGATTCACTTGAAAATGCGAGACGTTCATGGTGTCTCGTGAAACGCTGTGATGTGATTCCTGTTGTGAAGTTGACATTTTTAGTGTTTATGTTTTATTTTATGTGTGTTTTATTATTTTATTATCTTATTAAGAAGACGAAGGCTCCACGCAAGATTAAGCAACTATTGACAACGGCTTCACAAAAGGGTCAACAAACAGTGGTGAGTGCTGCCCAATAATCTATGTACTTTACATCATATTCCTCACCATAAGAAGTATGTCATTCAGGAATAGAATAGGTTTATTCTTCTGTTCTTAAAAGGCATTATTTTATAATAATAATAATAATAATAATAATAATAATAATAATAATAATAATAATAATAAACGTAAAAAAATAATTTTAAAAATTAAAAAATAATTTTAAAAATCCATAATTTTTGGACGGGTTCATCTCAAAATATTTTGCGGCTACCCTAAACCTACAGGCATATTATTTTGGAATGGGACAAAGTACGTTCTAATGGAGGCAAGTGTTCTCGGTAAGCTTAAATTCTTGTTTCGATTTCCAAGGACAAATTTATTTGTAGTAAAAAATTTTAATAAAGCTTGCCAATTTTCTGAATAATCTCTCCCATGAACAATTATTACACCGAGACCATCATAACCAAATATATTTTAACAAAGAGCTAGGTTACTCTATAGGCCTAACTTAAATAGCAAGCTCTTCTTTAAAAATTAAGTCGTCTTGAAAGATTGAGTTTACAAAGCTGCAAAATGAATAGTTATTTGTAAGAAAAAAATATTTAAATCATGAAATCTATCACAGGTTTTTGATGTTTGTCCACACTATTAATACTAGAAAGATTTCTGGTATAACTTCTTCAGTAACAAAACTTGTCAAAGTACCGTGTCAGAATATTTTTGTACTATTTTTTCAAAAATCTATAATAAGCTAGGTGTTTTTTGTTTGTTTTTACTTCGTGCTCCATTATAACTTCCTTTGGAGAAAGTTCTTAGAACATCTCGTAGCCTGTGGGCCTAACTTGTTTTAAAACAAAATTGTTCATAGCAGTCGGTTTTCAGTTTCATACACATGCCACGAAAACAATTTCACAAATGCTATTTCTTTTCCAGGATAACTCACCGTATTAGCGTTAATAATTATTTATTCCAAAATGAAAAATACGAGAAACATTTTGAGACACAACAATTGAGCGAGTCCATGAGAGAGTAAGCTATCCCAAAATAAAGTGAATTACTGGAGAAAAATATACATTTATTACAATCCTCATAGATTTAATATTTGCCCTATTATCATAAGCCCTTTTTATATTATTTTCTTTGAGGTTCATTGGCATTACATAGTATTAGTTATGGATTTGCTCGTAATTAAATGTCAGAAAAGCTAGATTTATTGCAACATACACATTGACACAAACAGATGCACAATCATTGGGAAAAAATATTTCAATTGAAGTTTCAGCTCAACTTGTAGTAGCCTACTTGATCGTTTCGATAGTAAAATAAAATAAAATAATATACAGGGTGTATGAAAATCAATAGCGCAAACCGAAACGGTTAAAAGTATACGACAACAGAAGCAAAAGAGTTCCAGTAAACATGGGTCCGCAAACAAGCCGCTTGCGAGATTAGTTATTGCGAATGTGTGGTAATAATAAATCTCGCAAACGGCTTGTTTGCGGATCCATGTTTTCTGGAAATTTTGGCTTCTGTTATCGTATACTTTCAACCGTTTCGGTTTGCGCTATTAAATATGATACACCCTGTACAATGATAATAATAATGAAATAAGAATGAAAACAATAAGAATAAGAACAATAAGGATGAAAAATGAGAATAAAACAAGAAGGATCAAAACCATAATAATAATAAAAATAAAAATAACAACATTAATAAAATAATAACAATAGGCCTAATAACAATGATTATAATAATGATAGCAACAACAATAATAACAGAGATAGTAATACAGTAAGAGCGATAGTAATAATGATAATGATAGTGATGATAATAATAGTAATCTTCATCATCATCATCATCATAGAGCATATATGGGCAACGCCCGGCCCGCGGGCCGGATTTGGCCCGCCCCGACTTTTGATCCGGCCCGCGGAATATTTTTAAATCGCGCTCGAAAAAGTAAATATTTTCGGTTCCCGACATCAAGAGAGTGAGAGGGGGGAAACAAAAGCCTGAACTACGAGGGTGTTCCTTCCGGTCAGCCCTAGAAAAATGCTGCAATAGGCCTAAATCAAAGTATCGAACCAGACTTACAGATGAAAATTTTGAAAAAGCTCTGAGCTTGTGTATTAGTGGGATTGATGCCAACGTTGATCATCTTGTTTCTCAAGTTCAAGCTCAAGCTTCTCATTAATTTCTGCTGATTGTAAGTAAATACCTAATCAGTTCGATATTGTTCTCATTCATGTAACTTTAGCATTATACTTTATAAATACAAAAAACCGTATCGTGATTATTTTTTTCACAACTACCTATTATCTACGGCCCGCGACTTCATAAATTTCGTAAAGTTTAGCCCGCATCTTTCCAAAGGTTGCCCATACCTGTCATAGAGCATAGCTACGGTGACCATATTTGTGTTAGTGAAAATCGGAACAATTCTATTGTAAGTCAAAACCCTCCTATATCCAAAACTCCCAATCCTATTTTGCTTTGAAACATTAATCTGGAACCCAAATCTTTTCACATGGTAATAGCAGTATACGTTTCAGGTAAGAGTTGGTGAATCATGCGGTTTCTTTTAATGTATGGGGGTTTGAACTTGACACTTTATTTTTCAATTTTCCCCCATAAATAATAGACTAATAGTCATATACTGTTAGAATAATTTGAAGACAGTATCATAAGAGAAATTAACTCTATCTCGGAAGCTGAACTTATGTGCGTGAAAGAAAATTTCCTAAAAAGGTCCCAGTGTTGTGTGGATACAAGAGGAGGACATTTCCAACATCTCTTGTGATTAGGTGCTTGGTTATTTTCATTGTAATTTTAACTGTAATCGTGAGAACCTGAATCGTTAAACCGTTAGCGGCTTTATTTGCTTATATATTTCACCAGATCGCTCGGGAGTCAGAGCTGTGGCCGCCGTGACGCAGAAACCCGCACGATTAGCCAACTCTTACGTGAAACGCACTGTATAAGTAGAGTGGGTGTAGTAAATACAAAAAAGGACATTTTTCCTATTTTCAATTAATCAACAAGACGTAGGCCTACACTGCAATAACTGATGGCCAGAGTTAAAAAGAAAAAAAACGCACATAAGAAGTTACGTTCACTCTTATTACGTTTTTCAGTGTTCATAAAAAAAGATGGTTTATGTTCTTTCCAAACATATTTCTTTGAAAAGCCAGAGCTTTTAAAAGGTTATTTTCTTGATGTTCTCGTACAAGTTGTAATGTTTAAATATTTTGCTTCCCTCTTTGTCTTTGTCTTTTCATTTCTTTTCCCACAATAATCAGATTATTGGGGACGCCGGGACAAAGTCCCTAAAATCAGTTCTGTCTTCGTATTCTCGAGACGTATGGTCACCGTACGGCGATAGTAGAAGGGCAAGGCTAGTATATGGTACAAGGGAACACAGTGCGGTGTGGGATGGCACACCCTTAACGACAAATTAGGTAGACCTTCGATAATCTGTTAGAAGATGTTTATTACTAGGCATGGCGTTTGATATGTTTCATTATTTTCTTTTCATTTGAAGATTGAAACATAGCTAGAATGTATACAGATGTGTACCATGAAGTAATTGATTGAATAAGGGCTATTTGTTTTGCTTTATTTTGCCTTTTTCATTATTTTCAAGGGGTATGTAGTTTTTTCTTCTTCTTCATCGTAGGTCATTTTCGGTATTTTCAAAGTTATTAAATAAAGTACCGGTACACTACATTATATTTAGAATTTTTCATTATTAGTTCTGTTTTTAATGCTTGTCTATTATAATTTTAAAAGTAAATAAATTCCACAGAATACAAAGCAGACCTGCAGCATAATTGCCACCTCTATTTTTAGGGAATGTACATTTTGAAATATACTACATTTCCAAGAAAATCTTCAGTGGAGACAATCGTTTTCCTTTGAGAATCTCCGCCAAGTTTTCATTCTTCATTTCAATATAATTAATTTATTGTAAACAGCCACTGCAATTTGAGTTGTAGCAATAAAGAATTACATATTGTTTTGTTATTCTATTTTAAATGACATCTATTTTCAATGGGCAATTTGAAGGGGATGCCAGTTCGGAAATAATAGTTTTTTTTTTTTTTTTTTACAAAGGGTGTCCAACTAGCAGTAATTTACTTACTTTGTTAGTAACAAAATAAGATGTTTTATACTGTACATTCAAATGTAACACTCAAATTGTTCTCCAAAATCAACTCACTACTTTAAAACAATAATTACAAAGTAATGGATACTTTATTGATAGCCTACAGTGCACAAAATAAACATAGCAAGTCCCTATAGCGATGTATTACGAACGCACTATGCAGTAATCACTGAAAGAGCTCTTCATTCTGCAAATTGTTGTTTACCTGACGGCAGCAAAATTCCTCGTGACTAGACAGAACATGCAAGAAATAGCATTTTTCATATGTCAGTCAAAGAAATGCAATTCTTGAAATATGCTAATAATGATTATTGTGCACTGACAAAATGGAAAAGATAAAAGGTGCAGACCTAACTTCTAAGTAAAAATTCTTAAGCCAAAGGAAGTACGGTAAGTAAGCGTTTATTACATTGTTTTTCTTTTTACATAACCCAAATGCAAACATTCACACGGCGCTTATTCAAACAACAAGAAAAAGATAGAGAACAAATAAAACTAAATAAAATTCAAAATAAACACAAACAAAGACTGTCCCTCCACCCCCACTCCACAATTTGCCGCTTTCTCGAACCTTAGCTGACTCGCCTTCATTACAAATTTACCAGTCCTTTCCTCAACCGTTTTGTCCTACAGTTAACTCAAACATGTGCGATGCTCTCTATTTGCTTCCGTAAAAGATATTGGTAGATATTTTCTCCTCCAATTTCACAAACCTCTACATTTCGCCAAAATATGAGACCAAGATTCTTTCCCCTTAGTCTACACATGGGACAAACTCTCATCCCGTTTTCATTAGTGATCTTAATTATTCGCCATGTACCAAGCAAAATCCAAGCGAGCCACAGCTTGATTTTCGTTCCCTTTTTTATACATTGCTCCTTCTCACACTCTAATTTTAACCGCGATTGTAATTCAAGTGAAGCCACGTTCATACATTGCGCATTTATCTGTTGCCTTTCGATATCCTTCAAACGATTCTTAACCTTCCTGCATACACTTCTCCTATTTCCCTTCTCAACCATCCAAAAATATCCCATCCTTATTGTCTCTAATCCCTTCCTTAATTTGGAAGCCCATATTAACACCTATTCTTAACCATTCTTGATAACATATTGCTCTAATTAGGGACTGATCACTCAGTATAAGTTCTAAGCAATATTTCACCGTCCTGGTTTTACACACTATAGTTTCGCCATGCACTCCAAACTCTCTATTCATGTCACAATTTTACAATATGTATGAAATATTTTATTATTAATAGACATTGTAAAGCAAGTAAATACATTTTAGTCACAGTTACAGTCATTTAGTTTTGACTTTATTTGTCATTTTTACATTTTTAAACGGTAGCGATACATAAGTTGGCCCTGAAACCCCGCTGGAGCTCGTGCTCGGGGGCAGTTCAGTTATTCCGCATGGATTTTAAAGATTCCGGTCACCTTATATTGTTACCAATATAAAGCATTTAATCAAATAACAGCCTGAACTCTAGCCACTTCACGGTATGCCTAACATAGTTACGCGTAACCTTTCACAAAAAGCATTTTACTTTCTCTACCCGCCTTATAGGTACTACAGGTAAATATCTGTTTTCTTCCTTGAAATTCGAGATCTAGTTTTCGGCATTAATAGACGTTTCAAGTTAAAAAAAAGAAGAAAAAAACCTAGAATTTACATTGCGTGTTGTTGAATGTCGGTCTGCTTGTGAACAGTATAGTTCGAAAATGAAAATTCACATAGGCCTAACAAAAGAACTTAGACTTATATCCAAATTAGGCATTAGTTAGGAAAGTGACTTGAAGCATGTCGACAACTTTCTATTTCTCAAAGTGCCATGCTTAATTTTTAAAGATTTTCTTTCGCAATTTTCTCGCAAACGCCACTAACGATTTAGTTTAAATTCTATCAACTCACTGCTTTTTCTAAGATCTAAGACTTTTATCTGATACTTCTTTGTAGAAATTCCTTGCATGCTAGTCATAAAATACCTCTCATTTATATAGTCTTTGAGTCTGCCTCGTGAACGACATGGCTTTTTGTGAGGCTACACATGAGACAACTTAATGCACTATCCCATAATACGACCATTTACTGTAGGCTACATCAGAATGAGAAGTGTGAAATTGACAATATCCATGCTTCGGGTAGAGAAAGTTGTGTGAATGATGTGCTTCACTTAAAATATTTTTACTTGTTCCGACTGATGTAAGGGAAGAAGGTAACTCCGAGGAGGTCAACAATCACATTTTTTTGTTTTTCGCGGAAAATATTATCTGAATCTTCCTGAACAAGAATGGAATATATACTTTTACAGTGTTAGCGTTCATGCAATATTTTGCAATCTTAAAAATATATTTTAAGGGAATTCGCAAACAGCTACTCAGGCCATTACAAAGAAAGCTAGGACCAAGAGAAGGAAACGTTAAAGAAAGAGATAGAGAATGAAGATAGTGATTATGGTCCTGGAAAGATGTTAAATTTTTAAGTACAAACATCTCAGAACTAAATTTTCATATACTTTTGTACCCTCATTTCAAAATGCATTAGAGCTAATGTGCTGAAATTTTTCACACAGATTTGGCATATAAGTAGGCCTAGTAGTGAAGAAGTTGAAGCAGAATTACTTTGATACCGTACATATTATAAGATTTAGGGATATTTTTATATTGTAAATTTTACTTTTTTGTGTGACGGTTTTTATTTATATTTCTTAAAGTATTTGTAAAGCAATAAGTATTTGCTACCTGAGTTAGTTAAGTGTATGGAGGATGTACATGGAAAGTTTGAAGTTTCTGTTTAAAGTAGTTTCAGAGATCGGCATAGCCTACATAAACTTGCCCACTTTTTTACGTGATTGTCTTCCCTTTTGGTAATGGTAATAAAGCCAATATTACAAAGGAATAAGCAACATAACTCTAAAAGTATGCAGACTAACAAGTAAAAACTTGAACTCAGTAGCCTTTACAGCGTTTTACTAATAGCAGCTTAAAGTAAATACTGTCCAGAATTGGCCTATCTCGTTCCCTTAAGAATTATCTAAAGTTAAAACTATTTATTTCTTTGTCAAATTTCCTATAAGAAAACAACTTCTTATGTGTAATTCGTTACCATTGAAGATTTGGTATACCAAGAATTGCTACAAGTTTAGAACAAATTATTATTAACAACTAGATCTCCACAGTTAGAACACATAAAACTTGGCAATAAACCTTGGCATGAATTTGAGTCACCCGTATTCTATAAACCGAATGAAAGAAATCAACTAAGCATTCAAATGACTCCTTATCTCTCCATTCTAAAATAAGTAAAGATCTGCTATAAAAAATAACAAGAAGAAGATAATGACGCCTAGAGTACAGAAAGCATATGTGAGTACAATAATCTCATAGGCCTGTAGCTATATACCATTTAATTTCTAGTAAATTTAGAATTTTTTACTTCAATCTTCCAACATTTTTAGTTCAGTCTTCTGAAACAACTTTTTTTTTCAGCACTGGTAACACTGAAACCAATATAATCACTGTATAGCAAGGCACTAATATTTTAAAAGCTGTTTCCATAAATTAATATTATTTCATTTTTCTTTATGGATGCCTGAGGTCATGAAGTTTATAGTTATTATAAATTGATTATTTTATCTATAACTTACTTAAGAATATGCGAAACAATAAAAAATTAATGTTTAGAGAACAATAATAATTCAAGGGCTAGAATACATGTAACTGCGTATAACTAGACTACAATTTAATAAATTGTGCTAAAATGGTGTGTATGCATTACAAAATGCTATCTAGCAACATTTTTTGTTTATTCGACTGTTTTGTTGGTAATGAATAACTAAACTTTATTTCCTGGAACCCTTGGAGGCCAAACAAACAAAATATACAAAGGAATAATAAAATTACGTCGTCAGTACAAGTAAGCAATTACAGTAGGACTCCAGCTATCCGGATCGCCAACTATCCGGATCGCTTTGAGGCTGTATTCAAGTGGTTTTTGTAGCGGCCTAGGTCGCTAAAATGCAATTTTTCGGCGTGTTACCAGTCCGATAAACAGTTTCTTTAAAGAGCGTGTACTAAAAAATAAATAATAATTGCTCAGATAAGCTAATAAGGAAATAGATTCAAGGTAGTATCGAGCATAGAACTCATTTAATTTAATTTATCTGCTTTTTATTTCCTACGGAATTTTATCACCAGTATTGATTACATCCCAAACAATAATATTACAGTAGAACCCCGATAATTCGAGCTAATTGGGGCTGAGGCTACCTCGAATTAAAAAAACTCGGATTATACGGGAATATTACTAAATCAATGGGTAAATCATAAATAAATATTTAATGTGCACAGTAATGTTTTAAAAAATACATAAAAACAATGTAATAGGCCTACATAGGCCGACCTGTGTTACGTTTGTAGCCTATGTATATTGGCAAACATTTAAAATAATTTCTGTGTATTATGAACGAAACCCAAAGTGGGACAGTTTTACCTGCATTTTTGTACATGGAAAAATTGAAAGAAAGCTCAAAATGTAACACATTCGGAAGTGCGTAAAACTTACTTGCGGACACCGTATAAAAACGGGATTTTACTCTAGTTTTATGGAAAATTTTAATTTTCCAAAGACCAGCTCGAATTACACGGAACCTCGAAAAACCGGGGCTCGAATTATCGAGGCTCTACTGTAATTAATAAAAATTTAGTGGTTCATATGTCTGTGAGTATGTTATTCTTTCATCCTAAAACAACAAAAATGATAGAGCTGACATTTTGCTTGAAAACAGGTTAGTTTGTATACCTGAAAAGCAAATAGGATTATAGCCATTTCGAAATGTTTTACTGTTTCAAGATGTGGCCGATTTAATGTCTTGCAGTAGAAACCTGATTATGTTCTTTGCCGTTATTCAACTTCATTAAGACCATATCGTTGGTGAAATCTAATTCGGAGGCCATTTGCAGCATTTAAAATTAAATATCCTGGTTTTAATGAAATATTTTGGTATTTTTCTATATCTCTTATGATTACAGAGAAAGAAGACTATTTTAATGCCTCCCAGAGAACAACCTCATACTAAGGCCAAGCCAAGTTGGTTGTTCTTTGTTTTTCCATAAACAAAACAAAATAAAACAAAGCGTGGTATTACTCGGGTAACACTAAGAACCGTGCAAAAGATTTTTTACCAGTACGAAAGAGGGTAACCTGCTAGTGATACCTAATGTCGTCTTATAATGAGGCACCATTAGCAGATAGGCCTAATAAAATACTCTTAAATATTGGTCTCTCAAGTGAATGGTAGAATTGCTAAATAAGGAAATAAATAAATAAATAGGGCCTAAACAGTTAATACATAAACAAGTAATTTAAAAAATCTACTGTAAAACATACAATTTCCTCCTATTATTCATCTTCTTTTCTGCCGCTACAACCATGGGTGGGTTTTGGCCTCTTGGACATCATCTCTCCACTTCAATCTGTCCGTCGCCTTACTCTTCCATCCTCTTATTCCCATCACAACAAGGTCTGTGGTGGCATTGTCCAACCATCTTGTTTTGCGTCGTCCTTTCCTAGAATACAGTCTTCCTTTCAGCATTCTCTTGAGCATCAGAGTCTCTGGCATTCTGTCTAGGTGTCCCCATCAAGTTATTCTTTGGGCTTTTATGAATCTCACCAGATCTCGTCCTTCAACCAGGTTATTCAGTTAGTGATCGTAACGTATCCTCCATCCATCCTTCCTCCTATATATCTGTCGTAATATTTTTCGTTCTAAGCATCTCAGAGCATTTTCATCATTCTGTGTTAATGTCCAGTTTTCTGAGCTATACGTAACCACTGGGCGGATCATTGTCCTCTATATCTTAATTTTAGTAGCTCATGTTAGGTGTTGATTCCTAAACATCTGTATATTAGGATAATATGCTCTGTTTCCAGCTTGTATTCTATCTCTGATACAACTGCTTATTTCACACTGATTATTAATTAGAAATCCTAGATACCTAAAATGGTTCACACTTTCGAATATTCTACTGCCTGTACTTATATGTGGAGAGGCTCTTCTCACATTTGAGGTGGACATTACCATGTGCTTTGTCTTACTCTCGTTTACTGTTTGTCCGATATCTTCAGCTTCTTTTTCCATCTCTAGGAATACTTTCTTAAGCGTTAAAAGTCTCTTGATACAATAACAACATCCACTTTGCTGATAGCTTTGTGCAGCGCAAGATAAAAGAGTACTGCTGATAAGCCGTCTCCTTGCCTCACGCCCATAATATTAATGTTAATAAAGTTGCTCAACTTATTTCCGTTTTTGACACAGCTCTAGTATTACCCATGGTCATTCGTATCAGTCTGATTAATTTTCCTGGTATACCCATTTCTTCCAGTACTAACTTATATAAAGTCCTTCTCTGCATACACTGTCGAAGGCTTGTTTAAAGTCCACGAAGAGCAGGTAGAGGTCAGTATCATGTTCGTAGAACTTTTCTATCATCTGCCTAATTACAAAGATCTGGTCTGTTGTACTTCTATTTGGACGGAACCCACATAGGTAATCGTTCAGGATGTCCTCTGAATAGACTTTAATTCTTCCATTCAATACCCCCGACAGTATCTTATACACAACATTCGGTAAGGTGATGCCTCTATAATTCCGCATGCCAATTTATCACCTTTCTTAAATATTGGACATATAAGGCCTATCTTTTATTCTTCTGGCATGGTCTCCTCTTTCCATATTCTCAATAGCAATTTGTGTATTATATCTTCTAGGGCATTTCCACCATACTTAAACATATCTGATACTATCTCATAGTCCCCTGGTGCTTTATTGTTCTTCATGTTCTTAATTACAATTGTAACTTCGTCTCTTGTGGGACTCGCAACATTTTCAACCTCTGGACCAGATGACACACTACAGTGTCTTGGCTGGTCCATTCCTGATTCCAAATTAAGGTTTTCATCAAAGTGCCCGGCCCATCTGTCTAAAACTTTATTCTCGTCGTTCAACACTGTTCCATATTTGTCTTTTCATCTTAGTTCTCTAGGCTGGAAGACCTTTCTCATTTTTCCATTGCTGTATAGAATTTTCTTACTTCACTTGCTTGGTTCAATTATTCTATTTCTATAAACTGTTTCGTTGTCATTTCTTTTTCTTTTTTCTGCATAGTCTAACAGCTCGTAATTTAACTGTTTATATTTTTCACAGTTACTTCTTGTTTCCTTTTGTATCAGTTTTGCTTTTGCCGTATTTTTCTCTTCTACTGCTTCTTTACGTTCTTCATCAAAGCATTCATTTCATACTCTTTCTTTCTTCCCAAATTTTTTTCTGCTCCCTGTTTTACTGCTTCTTCTATTCGCTTCCACTCATCATTAATATTACTTCTTTCTCTTCCCTCTTCTATCTTCCTTTGCATTTCCTTTTGATATTCCGGTCTAACATCATCATTCTTTAGTCTTTCTGCATTTATGACATGTTTCTTTACAGCGGATGATACCTGTGCTTTAGCCAACCTTTTTTCTGAATACTACTTTCACTAGATAATCATCTGATTCACAATTCGGTCCTCTACAACTTCTCACATCAGTGACTGCAGAGGAATATCTGACATTAATGAGTATATGATCTATCTGGTTTACAGTCAAAGAATCTGGCGATTTCCAAATACCTAGGTGTATTTGTTTATGTGGAAAACATGTGCTTTTAATTACCAAGTTATTCCTGACAGCAAACTGTCCAAGCATTATTCCATTTTAATTACTGATGTAGTGTATGTTTACCTGCAATTCCATTCAGGAATTCTTCTTTTCCTATCTTTGCATTAAAATCACCCATGATAATCAGGGTATCATATTTCTGTATTCCTTTGCAAATCTGCTTCAGGTGTTCATAGAATTCTTCTATCTCTTCTTCATCATTCTCTTCAGTTGGTGCAAACGTAGATATGATTGACATATTTCTGAATCTCCCTTTCAAACGTAATTTACAGAGTCTTTCATCAATAGCTTCAAATTCTAAAACACTGGTTCGTACCCTCTTAGATATCATAAATCCTGTACCACACTGACCTGTTCTTTTATTTGGTCCACTGTACATCAGTGAATATTCTCTTTGATCGATTCTACCTTGGCCTTGCCATCTGACCTCCTGCAAAGCCACTATATCTAGCTTAAATCCAATGATTTCATTTCCAATTTCATTCATCTTTCCTGGTCTTAGCATCGTTTTGACATTCCAGGTCGCAATATACAAAACATTTTTCCGTGAACCTTGCCAATGCCGTACTCTAGTATATCCATAATTCCGAGGTAATTGCCCTTATTTCGTAACAAGTTTGTTTTATTGTGTGGGGTTTCTGGCCCCACGACAAACCCCCAACCTGGAGAACCAGGGTGTCCCGTTTCATCTGGATCATCACCTTTGACCTGCCTGGCAAGGGAGGCCCTACCAGTAGCTAAGCTACCGCCGGCATAGCTCTCAGGATCATGTAACCACGCAAGCCCCAACACCACGACAAGGTCTCCTATTATATTATGTATGACTTTTCTTCATGTAAATTGGTTGTAAAAATAAAAAGACTGTCATTATCACATCGCGTTGCATCTCCGAAGTATAAACCTACACAAATACAACCGAAATAAAATCTGATTAATGCACTCACGCAACTTTCTTTACTGTAAACACAGGCAAAACACTTTTCACACTTCACATTCTGAGTATTACATTAAAAGTAAGAGAAAGTCATCGCGAATCTTCGTATCACTTCCCCAGAACATAATTTACCCAAATACATTTTCTTCATAAGATTTTCCGTTCTGGAGCTGGGCTGTTCACAGACATGTTTTTATAAATAGTCTTTTTGGTTTCAGGAGACCTCAAATCATGCATTTATGTTAAAACTTCTACTTCGAATTTCGGGGTCGAACTCACCTTTAGTACCTTCGGAACTGGCAGAGGAAGTAATAACAGATATATATATATATAAGTAGATGAATAAGTAAGTAGACAAATAGCCTACGTTAATACAGCGTCATGAAAATAGAAGTTATATGCAAAGAAGCAGAAGGCATGCGCTAGTAAGGAAGCTTATTCAGATGAATCATATCGTGTATACCTGCGTATATCTTCCACTACACCACTAGCTATAGCATTCAGTGTGGAAAATTTAAACGAATGTTGTTAGTTCAACTTTATTTATACACGTCGTCAGTATCAGCTTCATCCAATCCTCGCCTGGTTCAGAGTGAATGTGTGTGTCCTTGTCCGGTCAAAAATGTAGCCTATGTATGTATATGTTCGAATAGAAAATCCGTCTCGCGACAGATCGCGGTTCAGTAAGACTCGGGCGGCGTCTGTCGCTTGCAAGTCTTTAAAAGGGAGTGGTAAAACTAAGAAAAATAAAAAAAGACATTCTCTTCATTATCTGTAAAAATCCCTGCGCCACTGCAGAGAATGTTATATAATATAGGCTATTATATCATACTAATACTTAAGAACCAAAACTTTTATTTGGGTAGAGGAAGCTATGTGTTTCACATCATATGTTTTATATTGTCTGACTTAATTTCAGGAAACATAAAATCATCAACATTGTGCGGTTTGAATACGTACACTTTTTAAATAAACAAAACATTAACGTAAAAATTGGCTTGATGACAAATTTTTCTTAATTGGCGACCCAACAGTCGCGAGTTGAATAGTGGAGAGTCTATTGTAGTTTTCATGTAATGTGGTCTTCAGAGTAAGAGAAAATCGACATGATTCGTGCCTTGTTCTATGAATACTTAACCCAAATGTATTTCATTTTAATAAGATTTTTCGTTTTCAAGCAATACTGCTCATATATGGGCTTAATACACACCCGTTTTGGAAAATAGTATAGTATTTTATACGCAAATATCTCATTAGTCTACATGTCTCGATGCTAAAAACTCGACATCGAATATGAAGGCCAAATACCACTACAAATACCAGTGTCACAGGAAACAAAATTATTGCTCTCGCTTCAAGGCCACCCACATCAAAGAAAAGGATGACGTTTTTCTGAATAGATTTTATTATTAAGTGCCAGAATCGTTTTTTCTGAAATTGTGTGGTGGACGGAAAAATGTCTGTCCGTCCGTGAGTCTGTACGCGCGATAGCTCAAATACGCTTTATCGGATTTTCATGAAACTTGGTATATGCATTTATAACGTCCATGGGAAGAAGCCTAAAGATGTTGGACCAAATCGGTTGACCGGTACCGGAATAACGACTAATTAATGGTCACTTGGCTCGCGGACAGCCAATCAGCGGTGGAGCTCCCACAAGCATTAGTATCCGTAACTAACGGTAACAAAAGGTAAACAAGACAAGTTCAGATTATCATTTTCTGTAAGTAGAAATAATATTCAAAATTACTTATTAACGAGCATGCTTTCATTTCCAGAAGTTCTATCCAGCTGGAATTTTAAATAAACCTTATTATTTGTCCCTTTAACTTCATACAAACACAATATTAATTTTATAATATGTATTACATGCTACAATAACATTGCATGGCCCACAGAATCCTAAAAATAACATGCCAAATTGTCGATCGCTTTGATATTGTAAGCTAGTTTTGATAGTTTCATTTCTTTATAACGATGTCAGTGTAAATAAATATAAATAAAAGTTAAAAAAAAATCTAGCCGTTGAATAATTAAATGCAGCTGCTGTTGATAGTATTATGCATTCTATCGAAATGTACGGCTACCGATATCTACATTATATTTTAATTGAGTATTTTTCAGTTTCTTTTTTAGTTTAAACACTCCTGTGCAAGCAATAGACCAAATGTAATTCCTGATAGATTTAATTCAATCATAATTTTACGGCTGATTTAAACTTGAAACAAACATATTATTGCCAGTGCATTTTGTGAAATGTTGACGAATTTAAGAATTTCTTATATCAGTGCATACGAGTATGAATAAGAGTAGGAGTAATTAAGAGTAAGAAAAAGCAAAGTTATATTAACTATTTGGGTATGAAAATTGTCTTTTTATACAGAAACAGAGAAAATGCCTAATAAGCGTTGTGCTTCCGGCTGTACTATAGCAATATGCCTAATAATACTAGTGGAGAGTCTGTCCGAGTTTTTAAATTTTCCAAAAAATTAATCCAGACGGCTTAAATGGATATCTGCAATTCACAGAGAAAATTTTAACTCCATCTGGCACTTTATTTTATCATTTTACCTGATTTTATTTAATCTGGTAGACTTAAGACCTTATGGCCTTCTGTTACACTCAACGAGAGACAGAATTTAAAAAAAGGAATAAGCAAATAAACTTAGGCCTATAGTTCTACACGTAATAAAAATACACTAGATAGCCTATATACGAGGGTCATTCAATAATTAAATAGACAAACTGACTTGGAGAAAAAACTGTTTATTTTTACAAAAAAAGACTTTTCCTACTTTTCAACATAATCCCCATCAACATTTATTCACTTGTCCCGGGTTACTAGTTTTTTTTATATACCGGCTGCAAAGAACTCTTTATCTTGGTGTCGGAGCCAATTTCCCACAAATTTCTTGACATCCTCGTTATTCTGGAACTTCTTCCCATGTAATGCCTCCTTCAGTGGACCAAACATATGTCATCAATTCGAGTTTCAAGTGAGGAAGTTGTAACTTCAACAGGCCGGCCAGAACGGTGTTCGTCAGTCACTGATTCTCGACCACTTTTGAACAGTTCTACCCACTTGTAAAAATTTCCACGGTTCATACAACTTTCACCATACACTTTAGTCATTCTACAGTATATATTAGCTGGTTTTTCACCTTCAGTAATTAAAAACGAATCACAGAACGTTGTTCAACCAATGTCAGTGGCGGCTATTCAGGGGAAGTAGGTGAAGTAGCACTTCACCAGTATTTTTCCTTTACAATACGTATTTTTAAAGTTTATTTTCTGTATAACGAATGTTGGTTTTTACTATAAATGCATTTGTATTTTTGAATTGCCCGCCACGCCACCACCTGGTGGCAAAGCTAGGAGACACTGAGATCCTGAGCGCGCAGCGTGCTTCAAGTCGGCCATGTGAAGGTCATTGAGCTCATATTGAGATCACTGGTGAAGGTGTACTGGAAACCACGCCCTCCGTTGCATGGGTAGTCTGGTCAACTAAAACTGAGGATATGCAAGCAGCAGTTTTCTCGCTTATCCCACGTCCCCATACCGACGCGAACAGACTACCCACGAAGCCGTCCCTCTTGTTCAGCCATATTCTTCCCCAGCACCTCATACTGTCAGCTCGGAGAAAGAGGTGGGTACGTTAGATCTTCCACCGTCTGACGATGCCAAATTCGAATGTGTTAAATTCAGAAAAACCCGGATTCCACAACCCCGATTAAGTATTCTGTCGCACTGGGGACACTAAGCGACTTCCTCTACCTCCATCATTAAAAATACTATTTTCTCGTCTCTTATTCCATTTCGGGGAACTCTCACGCGATTTTCCCTGCCCTAATTATTATTATTGCTGTTATTATTACTGTTATATTATCATCATCATTATTATTATTGTTATTATTATTTTTTTTTTTTTGCTATTTCTCTCGTCACACAACTCACACAACGTTCGACGAGACGAGAGAAATTAGCAAAAAATAATTAGGGCAGAGAAAATCGCGTGAGAGTTCCCAGAGATGGATTAAGAGACGAGCAGTTTAGATAGGCCTACTAATAATTTTTAAAAATATTTTAAGTTTGCTGTATGAAATGGTATTTACAGCACACCCTCGCACACGAGCCGCTATTGGGTGAATTCCGTTATTAACATAAGCATGTGGCATTTTTTTCTCTTCACCTAATTTCCCGGCCACGAGCCACCACCGACCAATGTGGAATTTTCGAGAATACCCAACATCGTTAAACTTAATTTTGAGGTTATAAACAGAGCAATGTTGATCCATCAGCTGATTAGAACTCATCCTAGTGATGCCAACTTAAAATCCTAAATGTATCAAACTTGTACTACCAACCGTCTTTTCCCCAGACCAATTTGTCCCTTTAATTATTGAATGACCCTCGTACATACACAGCACTGCCTTCTAAACTGTATTAATCGTGTATACACTGCCTATATGACCTATACGGCCTATACGGCTAATTTTGCGTACTCGGCGACATTACAGATGGCAGCACCTTTCACACCCAGACTGCTTCTTGTTTTTTGCTACGACATTGTTGATTATGTAGTGCTGTCACCGCCGTCTCATATTCACTGCCTTCTAAACTGTATTACTGTCCGTCGCCGTGGGTGAGTCGGTAGCGCGCCTGCCTTCCACTCCGGCGGCCCGGGTTCGATTCCCGGCCGGGTTCAGGACTGGGTAGGTTAAGATAATGCACATTGTGCGCGATTCCTTAATTATTAAACTGTATTACTCCTCGAGACGGCGGTGCTCATAATATAGTCTATCAATGCATCTAATTAATTTACATTTATTTTAATTATTGCTCCAAAATTCCATTTTAAGGTAAGTGTCATATACTGGAATAATATTACGTTCTAAACAAATAATACAAGTATCTGTGTCTGTTTAATGCTTATTTTGATTAGTGATTGCTGCAATCTGGGTGTGAACTGTGTCGCCTCTACTGGATAAATTAGGCAATTTAACAATACTCTGAACTCCATGTTAAAATAAAGCATAGGACAGGCAGTGTAATTCTCGAGACGGCGGTGATACACAGTAATTAATTAAGTTCATGCATATTAAGTCTAGACTGCTTTTGTTTAATCAGTGATAATTGCAATTATGATATGCAGAAAATAAGTTATTTTTGTAATCGATTTCCGAGTTAAGCTCCAGATCGATGCATTGAGCAGGGCTTACGAAAGAACAACGGTCTAAAGTTTGACAAGCATTTGTGAAGGAATATGTAGGTTGTAGGTAGTGTTATTTGTCAAAGCTAACTGTATTGCAACTTCCAAAGCCGTATATGAACACCGTAAAACAATATGTTACCATGAGAACTGATTTGCATTTGATAAATTCTATCTAATATTATACCATAAAATAGGCACTAAATTGAGCATTATTCCGGTACAGTTGAACCGATTTGGTCCAATATCAATAGGCTTCTTTCCATGGACGTTATAAATGCGTATACCACGTTTCATGAAAGGCCGATAAAGCGTATTTGAGTTATCGCGCGTACAGACACACGGACAGATGGACAGATGGACAGACAGATGGACAGACAGATGGACAGACAGATGGACGGACAGATATATTCCCGTCCCCCACACAATCCCATAAAGTACCATGCAGGCACTTAATAAGATAATTAAAGTATTTATCAAAACATGTAACACTGAGAAAAGAGGTAACTTACTTTAACTTTAGGCCTACAATACACAAGAAACGATTTTTCGAGCATTTGCAGATACGTTTAGCTTAAAACCCTTCTGTACGTCATACATTAAAGATACGAACGTTTAATACTATATATGTGTTTATAATATTTATTAAGTGCCAGTATGGTACTTTATGAGACTGTGTGGTGGACGGGAAATGTCTGTCCGTCCGTGTGTCTGTAGGCGCAGTAACTCGAATACGCTTTATCAGATTTTAATGAAAATTTGAATACGCATTTATAACGTCCATAGAACAAAGCCTATTGATTTTGGACCAAATCGGTTGACCGGTACCCGGAGAAATGCCCAATTATGGGCCGAATTTGTGAAAATACTCATCAAATGCAATCAGTTCTCATGACAACAATATTGTTTGCAGTGCTCATATGCGGCTTTGGAAGTTGCAATACACTGGGCTTGAACAAATAACACTACCCACATATTCCTTCACATATAGCCTACTTATCAAACTTTAGACCTTTGTTTTTCCGTAAGCCCTACTTAATGAATCGATCTGGAGCTTAACTCGGAGATCTATTTCAAAAATAACTTCTTTCTGCATATCGTAATTGCAATTGTCACTAATTAAAAAAAAGCATAACATATAACGTATAGAATACAAGACTTCATCTAGGAGCTATGAAAATACAAGTTTTCAGATATTGACCTATTAACTCCATCTGACACTTTCATACATCAGTTTACCTGATTTTATTAGGTAGATTTCGAAGAAAAATCGACCTATTGCAATGGATACCATGTCATGATTTTCGAAAAATTCTTTCATATCTTTACGTTTCATGCTCCCCTAAGTACGAAACCACCGCCCGTTCAAAAAAAAATTTTGTGATATTTATATATATATATATATATATATATATATATCTTTACACGATAGCGGCCGTAATTTTGAAGATATTTGAACCAAATTTTATTATGTTATTTCTAGGCCCAATAGTTCAGATAAGTTCGTTAATGGGCAAAATTGGCCCAAGGGGGTGGTCGGGGGAGGGGGTTGAAATTTTAAAACATTTATATCTCGGCCCCTATGAACTATAGAGGGAAACTTTGTTTGAATAAATTAGAGTACTCCCTATGGAGTTCACAGTGACACCAACGATTCGGGGGTTCGAGTGAGGATGGGGGTGGGGGTGGGGGTGGGGGATGAAAATTCGAAACTTTTGAAACCACGTCTTGTGGTGTATCGTTGAAAAGCTCTTGATGAGTACTCTACAAATCAATAAATAGTTTCTTGGTAGCTCTCATATGACGCGAGATTTTAATGTTTGAAAATAATAACACTTAAAAGGATTATTATAATATCATAATTTTGTCTTGTTTAGCGGCTTTGCTAATTTTATTCATTGCTAATCTTGCGCACGGCCTCCCAGAATATTAGGCCTATATCCTATTCTTGTTGTCAAAACAAATGATAGTAGGCTCTTCCTCTTTACCGAATTCAGTTCTTATTACTGCAGGTTTGCCATGCCAAGGCTAAAGAAGAAGAGTGCTATGCAGCGACAGTAAATTAAACCAAAAGCACTTCGAAATCTACCTCTGCCTGTAGGACTGCCTAAAGGGATTATTATTATTATTATTATTATTATTATTACTCGTATTATTATTAGACCTATTATTATTATTATTATTATTATTATTATTATTATTATTATTATTATTATTGCTGATATAATTATAGGCTTCAGGATATTATAAAGTTCACAATTACCACCTTATCCCCTGAATGAATCAGCTTTAGGATTACATGAGAATGATATCAAGATATTTCAATAATATAAATATATTTTATTAACTAAATACAGGATATAACCTTCTTTGTAACTTGTAACTTGTAACAATGATTAGGTGGAAAAGAGAGATTAGTCCCTATGCCCTGTACCATTTTTTAAATGTGAAAGACCTTATAACTTTATTAAACTTTCACACAAGAGATGGCTCATAACATGCCGAGAGGAAATCAATCACATATTTAATCAAATACTCTTAAGGTAGTTTAACCCATCAATAACAGGCAAGATTAATAGCAAACTGTTTTTACTTAAATACTGTAGTGTGCTGCTACTTATGACTATGAGTAGCGGTCAATGTATAAGCCTGCCTAGTAACCATCAAGGCTGTGCGGAATTTTGTCCTTCAGATGAGCTGCTAAAGATGTACAGAAATGGGACTGTCATAGTCTACGTGTTAAATATGCGGCCCCCTCAGTTGCATAATACGGCCCTCTAATGTGTTAGGTAAAATTTATAAACATGTACGCTAAAAAAAGTAATATAAAATGAAATTTTCTAAAATCTCATTTTCTATGAGTACACATGACAAGTGTCTAATAAAATAATGGTAGGCTTATCTTGTACATTGCCTGTGTAATGCAATGTTCACCAGGAAGCACTGTGCTCAAAATAATAAAAATGGACTATAATTTGAAATTCGTAAAGAAACAGTGAATTTTATTCGTTCCAGGGAACTGAATCAACATCAGTTTTGTACTGTGATTAGTGATATAGGTAGTGAGTTTGAGGGTTTATGATGCTATGAAATTAGCTGGCTTTCTTGTAATCAGTTTTAAAACGCTTTTGGTCCCATTGAGAAGAAATTAGTTTTCTTAGAAGTGAAAGACAAATCACCGAATAAGCTACGTGATCTTAGTAATTGACTGAAGATTGACATTCATGGTAGATATTGCAGGGCATTTAAACGACAAATTTAAAATTACAAGGGAAAAATCAGTTTGTAATTTCGTTGTATGATAATATTAAGGCTTTTAAATTAACGCTCAGGGCAACTAGATACCGACAGCTTAATTAATTTTCCTAACTACCAGAATTTTTAAGCTCCCATTTTGTTTTCGACTTCATACATTAAACTTCCAACATAAAACAGTTAATTAATCAATAATTAATGTAAACCTAAAATTTGTAAGTAATTTTGTTATTTTGGTTATCTTCACATTTTCTATATACACAAAGCATGGAATGAAAAAAAAGGTATGCAGTTTTTTATTCTATGGTGAGTTAAAATTTAAAAGTCGGGTGGTTGCTTTTTACAATTTATAAAAACAAAAGGTTATATTTTCATTTCGGCGTGCGGCCCTTAAATTTAAATTTGTCAAGTCGAGTTGGCCCTTAGAAAAAACTGAGTTTGACATGCCTGACCTACATGCCACCAACCTTGGTTGGGAACAAACCTTCGAGCTTGGGAATAGAAAACCATTTCTGATAATAATACAGAGTGGAAGTAATATGATCCTTTGGTAGAAACAAACAAAATATTCAAATACTGTTTTTGTCCTACAAGAATACTTTTTTCTTTGAAAAAAATTGTCCTTAAACTTTAACAGCATGGTACTTTACTTGATAAGTATTATCCTTACTGTTGTTTTCACATCAGCAGAGAAAAGAATAAGAGTAAATACCCCTTTGTGGTTTTTCAAGTTGCAAATTTTCGTGCAAATTAAATACAAAGATGAATACTTGGAGACATAGTCCATGAAACTTGGCAACGTCAAGGCAGGTGCATTCGTCACGCATTGGAGTTTGCTTTCATACTAGTGACAAAAGGTCATTACTATAGAAAGAACGATCTGGCTGTGCGCTGTTGCAAATCTGTAGAGACTATTAACCTAATCATCTCATTAATCATGAACCAAAGCAGGAAACACAAAATAGGTTTGAAATTCGTTTTAATGTTATCTGTTCACCCATTAATCTGCAGAGTGATACTAGTTCCATCTGTGTATATTACTTCTGTTGTAAAGATCCCCTAATCCGCATGAAAACTGAGCCACTATGTACAGTCAGCGAAATGGATAGCTGGAAATTGTCAACAAAACGAAACCGGTCAGACGCTTTAACATCCCTCTACAAGTACCGTACCAGCCGCAACTGTTTACGTTTTCCAGCTTACAGAGGTGGGTGGGGTAACCGATCAGGTATTACTAGTAGGGGGATGTTAAAGCGTCTGACAGGTTTCGTTTTGTTGACAATTTCCAGCTATCCATTTCGCTGATTGTACACATAAATGTTATTGACCTGGGCCGGGATCTAACTCGCTACGTTGAGCATAGAAAGCCAACGCCATAGTCTACTCCAGGGGAAGTCAACTACGTCTTGTGATGACGTTTGTGGAGCAAGAGCATGCGGATCCCATGTGTGTGACGTCAGCAAGAGCGCACGGTAGTAGGGGTGTTTAGAGTACGCTAGATTTAGGTACTAGAGGACCTATTCACTTTAGTTCTGTGGGTAGAACAACTTCTGGTTGGAAATACGGAGCATTTTTCAAAGTTAATGCAAGATGCGATCCTGATAGTGTTCTCTCTGCAGAACATGTGTTAGTTCTGCAAAACATTCTTCTTCAGTTCGAATCGAGGTTTCAGGATGTGGAAAACCTTTCTCCAATATTTAAACTTTTTGCTACCCCATATTTAGTTAATGTCAAAGACGTTCCTTGCCCGTATCAGTTGGAACTGCTAAACTTACAATGCGACGATCTGTTAAAGGACAAATACGAACGTAAAGTGGTCTTGGGTAACTTTTACAGAAATTTCTCTGAAACCAGATTCCCGAAACTTGCCGCACGAATATTATGTAATTTTGGATCGACATATGTGGCCGAACAATTTTTTTCACTAATGAAATGTGCAAAGCTCAAATCAAGAAGTACATTGTCAAATCACAACCTAAATGTAGTCTTCGATTAAATATTGCTCAAACATTACGTCCCAACATTGATAAACTTGTTAAAGAAAAAAGAGACAGGAAAGTCAGAAAATTGTTACCGTAATCTTGTATCATCTAAGGTGCAGACGAGCTTGTATGGTAATTAATTCAGTTCATTTTTTTAATTATTTTTATAGTAGTGAATTATGTTAATTCAAATGATAGTATTGTCTATTTTTGTCAAAGAACATAGATTTTGTGGAAAGGCAATTGTTCTCACAGAATAGAAAAATAGAATCATTTATAATATGTTAAACTACTGTGCTGTAATTAACCGATAAACTATCAAGAAAATCGATTGATGTTTCATTAACTCGGAAACACGTATTACGTAAGTTCTAACCCCCTAAATTCCCCCTGCCCGCAATACTAATACCCCTCTCTTCCCCCCTGTTCACTGATGCCTACATTTCACATACTCCTCGCAGAGGTACAACGTGAGCAGTGAGAGCAGAAAGCAGTGACGTCACAGAGCAACCTTCTGTCTTCCCCTGGTCTACTCAATGCGCTACCCAGGCCGTCGATACTGTAGTCGTTCAATAACATTTTAGCTAAAACTTTTAATAGAAGTCAAATGTCCCATTTTGACACAAAGTTCGATTCGTAATTATTGAAGCAAATGATAATTAAAAACAAGGCTTTGTTTAATTTATTTAAGAGAGAGATAAAATGAACCGGTCTGTTGGAAAATTCACATCTATTTTTTTAAAAATACAAAATCACTTTATTGTACGAATGGCACTCTACTGCGGTCGACTAATGTTCCCTGTGAATAGACCATTTTCTATGTCGCTTCTGTAAATAGTCTTTTTAAAATAATTTTTAAAAAAAATCATGGGAAAAAGATGTGAAGGAGGAGAGAACAATAACTTCAGTTAATTAATACAACATTTTAATTTACCAATTTGTAGAGCAACAATTACAGTTTAAATTTAAGTACACAGGCAATATGAAGAGAGAACAGCTGAGTTGTAGCGAGGAGAAGCAAAGTCATCATTTCTGTTTAGAACAGTGTTACATTACAGAGCTAATAAACATATTTAACCACCAAGCTTGCAATTTTATGTAGGATACTTGTCTGTACAGAATACCTCACTTGGTGATAAACTTTTTGTAACGCCAAGGAGGTAACTTACTTGATACAAGAATAAATTACTATTACTATGTCGCTTCTGTATGAGGATCTAATCACGGTTCAATCGAAACGTCCACATCTACAGAGAAGTGGCTGTTCGCTAAAGTGTCTCCAGTTACCACCATGCGGAAGTCGACATAATGTGGTACTTGAATGTTCTACGTGTCCTCTCATTGCTGAGCATTTGAGTCAATTACAGTTAATGTTTAACATGTTCAAAAAAATACTTCCAGAGTTGAACATGAAATAGAAATTCTATTTGAAGCATTCTCAAGAGAACTACAATTTCAAGTTCGGACGTCCCTAAATTGACGTGAGTTCAACATGTGAGGAACTCGTCCAAAAATTAAAAAGTTCTCACCGAAATAAAAATGCAAAAAAGGAAGCAGGTGCTGTACTGATAGTTCATGAATGCAAAGCAAATAAATTCAACCGGAACCTCGGGTCTATAAAAGAAGTGTACCAGAAAAAATATGAAAATGTTATGGGGATTGGGATAGATTTTAAGCGAAATTTGCCTTTTGCCCATATTCTTTTCCAAGAAATGTTCTAGTATAGTTGATTATTGAATTTTATGTCTACAACTTGAAGACTGGTAATGGTATATTTTTTCATATCTTAAGAGACCTAATGAAGTTTGCTCTTTCCTCGATAAGTACTTCAGAGAAAATATCCCTAACGGTGTAGATGAATTACATATACATGGATTGCTGTGGTTGCCAAAATAAAAAACATTGTTATTAATTTCTTATTGTCATCAGTGCCATCTGGAAAATTAAGAAGTATTTTTCACTATTTCCCAGTTAGGGGTCATTCATATTTGTCATGCGATCGTGCCTTAGCAAAAAGGCTAATACGAAAAAGGATATGATGTATGCCGGTTGTCGACCAAGAGCTAAGCTAACTTAACTTAGCTTAGCTCACATACAGTGAGAGATTTCATATATAGTTGTGCCGGATTTCATAATTATGTAGTTTTGTCGGCACAACTACATATGAAACCCCACACTGTATGTGAGCTAAGCTAAACTAACTTAGCTTAGCTCTTGGTCGAAAACCGGCATTACACCTGATGAGATTAACGATCTTATTGCCAATTCCAGCAAAACATTCAATATTGTTCAAGTGAAGACTGAGGACATTATCGATCACAAGAGTTTGTGGCCGGATTTCTATAAGAAACAGTAGGCCTACTGCCTGTTAGGGTCTCTTGCGAAAATTTATCAAGATAAAATAGAGCCATTCCACGTATCTGAATATGATTTTCGAGTATAGGAAAAAGAACTCGGCCTTTGCAAGCATACAAGAGGATTGATTTGCTAGAAAAGCAGAATTCCCGCTGGCAAAATCAGCTGGCGCACGCCATCAACTGACAGCTTGTAAGGCTTACAATGGAAAATTAACCATTAATCACAAAAATGGTAGATATTATAAAAGTAATTCAGTGTATTCCTGATGAGAAATAAGAATTCTATAAAGTGTTATTTGTATGGCCAGTTCTGAAAAATATAATGTAGAGGAAGAGTTTAAGCTTCAAAATATGTTGTACTGTTCTTCATTATTCTTATTTCTTCAACAATAAACTCTCCTGTTAGTTGTCTTTCTTCAAACCTACGAATTATGAATAAATCTGTTGGTCTGTAAACAATGTTTAACAACATGACTGTCATCTTATAAAATAATTTGTATGAAAAATTGGATACAATATCAGACAATTGGAAAAGGCTACTTCTCCACCAAAAGTAAGCCCTTCTCACGAATAACTGAGTAATATTTCTCTCTAAGTCTGGGTGGTGAGTAATTTCACAGATAGGTTCAGTAATTGGACGGCCATTAAAAAGGATCCTGATAAACAAATTCCAACAGACCGATTCAAATATAGTACCTTATACAGAACCAGCGGATTTGGTTCCATGTGATGATAACGCACTATTGTAAATTGCTCCTCTGTGGTAAACGTAACAACCCTACTCTTTTGATCAGATAATAATTGCACATATTTTTACCTTAGCTAGAGAAATGATTGTGTTCGACCCCGAAATTCGAAGTTGAGATTTTAACAAAAATACACGTTTTGAGGCCCCGAATCCCAAAATACTATTTTCAGAAACATATGTGTGTGTGTCTATGTAGGCCATAGGCGTAACCAGGCCGACCATAAGGGGGGGGTTATAACATCCGCGGGGTCTGGTTGGTATGGAATACCCCCCAGGGAGAGGGGGGTCCGGGGGTCCGGGGGTCCGGGGGTCCTCCCCCGGAAAATTTTAAAAATTAAGACGCAAAATAACGAGTTTTAAGCTTCCCACGCTTTATACTTGTATTAAGTAATTTATGGGCAGATTAAAAAAATTATACAATTTTCCTTTTTTTAATCAATGGGGGGGGGGGGGTTCAAACCCCCAAAACCCCCCCTCGGTACGCCTATGATGTAGGCTACAGCCTAGCTCCATAACCGAAGATCGTATGAAAACAAAATGTTGTATTTATGTTAGGTATCTTACTGGGCATGGTGTAGTGATAAGAAGATTGGCAACAACTTTCTCTATGCCACTTTACTCGTACATGAAAAAAAAAAATTGCTTTCCATAATTTTATCGAAAACGGCTCTAATTGTTTTGTTTAATTATTTTTGTACATGAGATGCTTATACTAATATCTAAAACTGCTATCTGAATCATTTTCTCGCAAAACGTCTGTGAAGGATAGTTATAATATACCCAGTGTTTGTAGAAAATCAGTCTTGCTTGGTGAACAAAAAGCTTTGCATCAGGCTGAAACAAATTAATATGCGCTCTTTGCAATACGGTCTTGTCAGAATGCGACGTGAGAAAGGTAAGAGATAAGATAATGTTTATTGCTGTTTTGTATAATGTTGATACATTTCATAACATTGTCACTAGTGTGTGTTCACATACTTCAAAATAAGCAAAATAGACATACAAGTTACAACATAACATAGGCTACCTACCATACTCAAACATAGCCTACACTCAGCATATACCCAGTTTACCATACATCATTGACTAATTAATCTGAGCATGGCATGAGCAATTACCTAGAACATTGTTTATTGTCTTCTATGAATTCTTTCATGATATAGTATACTTTAGATATTATATATTTATCAAGCATTGTCTTAAATCACTTTTGCTTAAGGCGGCCATTCACTATCGCTCCAAATGATCGTCATCCACTTGGATGTTGTCCACAGGACGACATCCAAAACTAGGTGGTCATTCACTGTCACTCCACTGCCACGTCCGTTGCTTCGTGAACAGTTAGGTTGAACCTTGATTTTTGAAAAATTGGCGCTAACGATTTTAATAAAAATTTAAAATTTGAAACTCTTGTCTATGGCTAATAAAATGAGTATATCCTTTTTTCCACAAAAATTACTTAGGGGGTACTTTACTCATTTCCATTTTCAATTTTACTAGATTATCTCCATTACAGTATGCGACACATAAAAACCTTCCACAGCAAAGTTGTAGAAAAAATTAAAATGAACATTTTTTTGTTTAAAAGTTTTTATACATCTAATAGATTTCAAGATAAACACGAAATAAATACAGCTTAAACGCGAATTTCAAAACATACATATGAAGGGCCTAGTTCCATAAGGGCGTAAGGCACAAGGACATAGTTTCGAGAAATCTTAATGTTTTTAAACAGTGTTACCACTCACAAATAGGTGGTTTAAAGTCTAATTTTATAACATATATTTTTGAAGGACAGGCTAAATTAGTGTTCTGCAAATTTACAAGGTAGAGTGTATTGGGATCTTTTACAACTAGAAGTACCTAAACATGTTAAACAGAAACTGAAGTACTTTTACAGTAGCAAAATCTTTTTACTTTGTATCATATTATTTGTTTTTATTTTATTTTAGTAAAAACCTGTATTATGCAGTGACAATTGCATGTTTGCCAATGAATACTAGTAGGCCTATGTTATACAGTGAAAATTGCATGTTTGCCAATGAATACCAGTATCCTCATTAATACAACAGATGATAAGCAAAACAATCTATTTTGAACATGGGCGTAATTTCAGCTTTTTAACTGGGGTGGCAAGGTCTGGGGGGTATGGAAAATTTTTTAAAAAGCATAAATGTTAAGTTTAATAAAGTTTAATACAGAATCAAGATTGTGCCACGTTTATAAACTGTAATTTTTCACTTGTTTGCAAATAACTGATATTTTTACTGCCGATTTTTGAGGTGGCAAAAAGAGGGGTTTGGGAATTCTGGGGTGGCAACTGCCACTCCTTGCCACCCCGTAATTACGCCACTGATTTTGAATGAAGTTATACTTCAGAAATGCAAGTTCAGTTTTTATAAACATTTGCTTGGATGGTAGCACTGCAGAAAATAAAAATAATTGATAAACACACCTCAATAACAGATAGGAAGTGTGCCTTATGCTTTTATGGAACTGTTATGAAGTAGAATGAATGTGCAGTCTCACAGGTCTTTTCTTATAACTGAGCAGAGGTTTAAGGCACAAGTACAAATAGTTCATTGAGTATTTAATAGATATGAGGAGAAGGCATAAATGTTAAAAACTCAAAATTAAAGATTTGTGCTTTACGTCCTTAAACACGAAATAAATACAGCTTAAACGCGAATTTCAGAACTTACATATCAATTAAAATATTAACGACATTTTGTTGCCCATAGTAACATGAAAACTATAATCTACTTATTGCTGTTAAATGCAGTCAGTTTAGCTCAGTCGTAATGAACACACCAAAACAATTACAGCGACGTGGTATAGGTGGTATAGGGTAATAGGGAAGAGGTCCTGGGTTCAAATCAAATTTCGTGGCCACCCAAATTTACCGTAGGCTCATGTAATAACGCATTCATGAAGCATTTACTTCTATTGTTCGGCTACATCTCAACGCATCCTCCATTTTTGCCCGTGTGTCTTTACGCGCGATAACTCAAATACGCTTTATTGGATTTTCATGAAACTTGGTATACGCATTTATAACGTCCATGGCAAGAACCCTATTGATATTGGACAAATTCGGTTGACCGGTACCGGAGTAAAGCCCAACTTAGTGCCTATTTTATGGTAATATATTAGAAACCATTTATCAAATGCAAATTAGTTATCATGACAACATATTGTTTTACAGTATTCATATAATACGGCTTTGGAAATTGCAATACAGTTAGCTTTGACAAATAGCATTATTTCTTCACACACGCTTATGAAAGTAGATCGCTAAATTGAGCGAGGTAGTTGAGATGGTAACGTCTTGGACTCACATTTTGGTTGTTCCTGGTTCAATTCCCGTAGCCGGCCAATTTGACATATCTTTTTCGTATTTTTATGTGAGTGTGCGATTGTCAAGATATCACAAATCTGCATAGTTCTGCTGATGCTGGACGATTTAAAGCTGATTTAAAAACTAGACCTTTGTTCTCCCTGAAGCTCTACTTAATGAATGAATGAATCTGGAGCTTACCTCGGAAATCAGTTTAAAAAAAACTTATTTTCTGCATATCATAATTGCAATTATAACTGATTAAACAAAAGCATTCTGGCACTTTGTTACATCAGTTTACCTGATTTTATTATTATTATTATTATTATTATTATTATTATCATTGTATTATCATTATTAACATTGTTATTATTATCATCATTATTATTATTATTATTATTTCACGGTAAAAAGATTGAACATAAGGATCGACCCTGATGCTATCTTTTCTAGATATTGTACTTGTTAGTTTTATGAAAATGAAATAAAGAAAATTTAATTGTCTCTATAACTTACTTTCTTCTGTGCTAGCCTTTTAACACGTATATACGAGAAAGTTTGTGCAACATTTTTTGCACCGTTTATTAATTTTGTTGTGATAATCGCAATTAGTAACTTGTCATAGGCACGGAAACTGTTTATGTGATTCGATTACTTCGAGAACATAGGCGCCGACTTAGGGGGGGGCAAGGTACTTTCTGCCCCCCCCTCCCCCAAGATTTAAGATTTTATCATGTAAGGCCTATGTATAACTACTGAAAATCCAGTTCTTGCCCCCCCCCCCCAGAAATATTTCCAAGTCAGCGCCTCTGTTCGAGAACAAAGTCTCGCCCCGACATGGCGCTGAAATGATAAAACACGTCTGCACTGGAGGACACCTGAAGACAGAATGAGGCTACTTGGATGTGGGTTTGGGCACTGACTAGCAGATTTGCGGGATGGCTTGGAGTCACTCCACGTCGTTTTCCCCATTCATTGTACGATGGCTTGATGGACGGATGGAGTGAACGGATGGATTTTTGCTCGACTGGATATCCAACCGACCCATCGCTCCATGCCAAACGGATGACAGCCTTCCCATTCATTATGAGATTTTGGAGTGACATCACTCCATTTGGACGTTTGGAGCGATAGTGAATGGCCGCCTTGGTCTTTTAGTTCTTGTGGCAACATGTTAAATAGCTTGGCACCTTAGTACTTAGGTATTTTTTCATGTAATTTTAGTTTATGGCTAATTGATGCAGAATTGTCCTTATTTCTTGTATAATAATTATGTATGTCTGAATTTTTAATCACAGTCTCATGTCTCCTAGTGTAGTTAATGTCATTATTTGCAGCTCTCTGAATGCCTGTCTGCATGAGTCTCTATATTTGAGTTTTGCAATGTCTAATGACTCTTTTCTGAGGAACAAATATGTTGGTAAAGTTTTCCAAAGATGTAGAGCCCCATAGTTCAATTATCTTTGCAGTAGCTGTAGGGACACGTCTGTTAAGATATATTAAAATACGATATATATATATATATATATATATATATATATATATATATATATGCAAGTAATTTTTGAGCTAAGGATCTCAACGTGTTGAGCCCATGTATATATATATCTATTTTAAATTGTTAGTCCTAATAATTTTACCTCTTCACTAATGTTTAATGTATATATCTGTAGCTGATGGGTAGTATTGTATCCAAAGGTTATAAGTTCACATTTAGAAGGATTGGTATTTATGTTTAGGTTTGCAAATTGTTTGACTATTATATTAGTTTTCATCTGTATATTCTGCTTTATAATTTGTGGATAAGTATTCCCATGGTGTATTGCTCATGTTTAGTAAAGAAAGTTACCGGTACGTGAGTGAATTAATAAGATTTTATCTGGGTTGTGTTCTTAGAGGATGCGATGCGATGTGGTAACGCCATTCTCTTCATTTTTGCAACCAATTTACATGAAGCGAGTGGCATACGTAATCTCTATATATAATTTACATGAAGCGAGTGGCATACATAATCTCTATATAATATATAGAGATTACGTATGCCACTCGCTTCATGTAAATTGGTTGCAATATTATATATTATATAAAAGGCTTTGTCCTGACTGACTGCCTGACAGGAATCAACGTAGAGCCTAAACTATAACAGGTAGAGACTTGGAATTTTGACAGTACCTTCGTTTCATAATGTAGGTGCTCACTAAGAAAGGAATTTACAAAATTTTGATTTTAAAAGCCAAAAATTAAATGTTTTTAGAATACTTAATCCCTTTTTACACAGAATTATAAAACCCAAATCACAGAACATATTGTTGCTAATGGTATCAGATGGCTTTGGGAAAAAAAGGCAAGTTTGACAAATAAGAGAAGGTATCAATTTATAATTCATGTTATAAATAAATATTATAGAATGTAATCCACGAAAATAATGCAGTCACATACCTTTTCTCTACCCTGGACATAGAGAAAACAATACGAGGTATGGTAATATGGTATATTATTATATCGCAGGTTTTTGGAGAGAGAAGTATGAAAGTGATATTGCTTTCTGTTTAATTTCATCCCCAAAACAGTTTTATGGTAACATGAGAGGGAGAAATAAAATTTTCCGCCTCGGTATTACAATTTTATGTTACAGGAATTTCTGTTTCTTCTTATTTGAACCCTTACCAGGCTTGCTGTGTACAAGCGATGCGATGCAGAATTCTACATCCTCTATGAGCCATAAAAAACTATATCAAGCGTTTTCTGAGGGAATAGTTTTAGTGTAATAAGTCGTTCTTCCTATTTCAGATTATAAATACCTATATAAGGACCTAGAATTTAAAAATCGAAAGTCCTTCATAAGTTCATTTCCAATTACACAAAATAAAAAACCCGGGCGACGCCGGGTCTTTTAAGCTAGTATGTTATATACTAAGAGACAAAGAAGCTTAGCACAGGTTCACAAGTAATTAAATAAAAGTAAAACCATAATGAATAGAATGAGAAAGTGTGATGACTTCGCCGCTAATACAATGGTAGGTATAGGGAGAGCGGCGGTCCACCGAAACACTGGCAGCACCTTCGTTTGCGTTTCAACTTCTCAATGCTGCGTCATGATAGTTTGGCATCTTATGATTAAACTCGCAATCTTTAATTAACCCTTGGTCCTATTTCTGTGAAATTTGTGCAGAAATAATCTGCACAACACAGTCCTTCTGATGGTTAAAACAGAAACTTAAAAAATGCGGACATAAATGTTTTTATTTCATTATATAAACATCACCAATTACACAAAATTCATGGAGGGTGAAACGGAATTTGACTATGCGACAATTTTTTTCATTTTTGTGTCCCGTAAAAACTTCAAGCGAGAAAGTTTTAGGGAAATATTTCAACTTTATTTTAAATTCAGTACCACCTTTATATCTTGAATGGTTTACGAGTAATTGAGTGGTAATTATTCCGGGCGCTCAGCTCTCTGAATGATGTGGGACGATCGTGAAATGTTGAGGGTGAAGCAAATTTGACTATGCGACATTTATTATTTTATTTTTGTGTCCAGAAAGAGATTAAGGGTGTAAGGTTTAGTGAAATATTTGGATCTTATTATAAATTGAGTACCACCTATATATCTATAATGGTTAACGAGTAATAGTAAATACTCTAAAGCTAAAGCTATCAGAATGGTATTGAGGTATTAGCAGGCAACTTTTCCATAAAATACCAGCAATAACGTAAAAAAATTTACATAATTTATTCGTGGTCTCAATAATAATACCATATTAACTAACTACTTGTACCCATACTGCAAGATTGACCCGCTGAGGAAGGGAGTGAATGAAGCTTTTTTCTACCTTAGTAAGTCTGCACTACTTTTATTTATGCATTTATTGGATTATTTATTTATCATATTTTCTGTTCACTTATGTTAGTAATTTTTATGTATAATTATCATAACAAATGTCTTATTAGTTTAATATCTTGTTCCTTTTTTTAATAATATAATTTAACAACATAAGATGCACATAATTTACAGCGAACGGCGAATGGTCGAGGGTTTGAGCAAATAGCGGGCTGTAGTTAAGGCAAGAGGATTTAATTTGTTTATGAAAAAATCAGGGAAAATGCTTTGAAATATTGTGTGATATATGTAGAATGCGTTGCAAAACAATTTTTGCGTATGTGCGTCTTTATCGGATGTTGAAACGCCAATTTTAAAGATCACGCGCCCTATTTTTGTAGTGCTGCTTATGAAATTTTCCGTGCCCTGCAATTCACAAACCACCCCTTAGTTTATATTATCTCTGTTCACATAATTTGTACACATATATACACTTTTGACCGTGTTTCACCTACATAACTTACCCCATACAGCCAGGAGAAAATTAATATTATTATAAATAATATTTCTATTAATACAATATTAATACAAATTAATACTCAGTAATATTCTATACAATGTAATATTAATATTAATTTATAAAATATCCCTTAGCTGTTTTCTACCCTAATTATACGTTGTTATTTCCATACAAATGTACATTCTTTAACAAATTCTCATCAAATTATACTAACATACCATCTACCCTATTTTCTAGGCAATAAAATATTAGATCAAATCATCCCTTAGCTGTTTCATACCTATATTATATAATTGTTCATTGCTTGTGAACATCTTCGATTTTTTGAAAGATGTGGAACGAAATGTTACGGTCAAGCTTCTTGGAATCTGAGAAATTACTGTTACACACGGCCATGTTTATTTTTGGAGATGAGATCTTCCAAGACGTGTAAAGCAGCCCGAAAATTGTCAGAAGTATCTAACAATTCAATTTAGATAAGGCGAGTCATTTTGAAATAGATTAATGTATTATTTTGTTTAATAATGTTTGCAATTTTTCCTATACCGCCCGTAGTAATCTTGCTCCCGCGACTCACAAGCAGAGTAACTGCTACCTAGCGGCGGAACCAGTGAACTACCTCAGTCATCACACTTTCTCCTCTATTCATTATGGTAAAACTATACATTTCTCCCTAATATAGTGCATTAAATTAGTTCCCTAGGGCTTTGAGCAATAGCAGAAAGGTCACATCAAGTTTATTTATATTTAGAAATACCATCTCAGAGTAACGGTACCTTCCACTTTAGCACTACTCAAACTTTCTAACATTATTGACTATGCTAAAACCCACCTTTCTTAGGTCACCATCAGCGAGATGATACAATATTGTTAACACTTTATTCAGATATGGCTATTACAGTGGATGTTTTTCTCGCTGGAGGGAGAGAAGTTATGAGAATACAGTAGTAATAAATGAATCAGAATTTGAATTCTGGCATTTCTCGCTCTCTTTTCCTCAGTTTTATATCTCCCGTTGTTGGGACGTTTATGTGACCCATGTCGTCCGGGCCTTACACGACCGCGACCTGTCGCGAGTGGAATTACCTTTGGATCACTTACCTACTTTTTTGACCAGACAAGGATTTGGAGAGCCTCTCCGAATGGATGATCAGCCCAATGCCGGAGCCGTCTCTGAGACAACATGGACACATAGGACGAGACACACTCATGGCGAACAAGGCACGGATGGGATGAAAGTGATAATGAGGGATAGATGGTATCCGGGGACCAGAAGGTCTAAAATAATCCAGGTGTTTGGAAAAATTCCCACCTAGATAACTTGTCCCGACCAGGAATCGAACACGGGCACTCCTCTAACGCATTCCCTGCACAACAGCGGTGGACGATTTATGGGTTTTCATTGCAAAAATTACTATGCTACAACATAGGTTTGATTGTCAAAGACGGCATCGTAATGCGACGCTGAAAAAGCTGACCGGCAGCGAATCAAAAATAGCCGTTTGTCTGAAAATTACCTCTGTGTTGCATATACTTTCGTTTCGTTTCTCGCAAAGGAAATATTTTGAATTTTACAGTCTTGAAGGTAAAATAACTCACACTCTGGAACATAATTTCATGAAATTTACGGGGTAGCTTTAAGATGTTTAAATAAATCACTCTACTACATGACTTATGTTCACATAGCCCACATTACTTTGCGAGATGCGAGGTTTTAAGTATATCAGTACATACGTAGGATTTCAATAAAACTAAAGGAACAATTTTAAAGAATATCAGAATATTGGTCTAGGACTCTAGGGTCACAAAGTTACGAGACTAACGTTTGGAATGCACGGAGTATAGATGATGTCATGAGGCGTGGGATGGGGTGACACTGCGAGCGTGCTGTCTGCTTCATAAAAATAAGTTCATTACGCTTTATTGTAGGTCTACTGCATACACTCATATCTATAAACTAGGGATGGGTCGATACCAGATTTTCTCGATACTCGATACCGATACACGATTTTTTTCCTCGATACTCGATACCGTCAAAATTTCTAGTTTCAATAAATAGGTACATTAAAAATTAAAAGTTGAGAGAACTGTGTAATACCAACTACGTTAATTAAGAGTGTATATTTAATGAGACAAAATTTAATATCATCAGTAGCCTATAATTATTTTTAAACTCTACATTAAAACTAAAATTAGTTTTTGCAACAGTCCACTTACAAGTCTTTGTTCAAAAATTACAATGGGGTTTGGACAGTCAGCTTGCTCGTTGGTTGTTTTTGAAACGTTTGACAGGAAACCAAACAATTAAGAATCTTTTCTGTTTGGATTTTAAAAGTCGAACCCGGGCCGACGGATCTGTAGTCAGCGACGCTAACCACAAGACCACGCCAGCGGTCCTGCATTTGTCCGTACTTTTCTATTATTTTCTTAATGTCGGTAACGAACGGATGGTCCTGAATTCAGAGTATACAGCTCTTATTTGTATCCTATTTGAACATGATCATGCATTAAAATATCCTCCAGGTGCAAAAAGTCACTTTCAAAGGTTTGATAGAAATTATTAGTTCAATACAAACACGAAATAAATTGACAAAAAATCATATCCATTATTTCAAATTTCAACATCCCTTTTTCTCAGTTAATACACAGATACAACAAAGAACAAGATGCCAGAGGATAGGACTTTTTACCGGCATCTGACATAGCACACTCAGTTTACATTAAAACACATTACTCCTTTAAATTGTTCTTATTATGTAATTGTGTAAAATAATAATAATAATAATAATAATAATAATAATAATAAAAATAAATAAATAAATAAATACACTGAACTCTCCGAGGCCAATGTGCAGTCTCCATGACAACACTCTTGTTCAGAGTGTACATAGCTGGCTTGGAAAATTGCATGGTACCGGTACTGGGATTTGATGTAATCGATCATTACTACAAATCAATATTAACTTATAGAAATCCACCACGTACATAAAAATATACAGTAGAACTCAAATTATCCGGATTAATTGGGACTAGACTCGATCCGGATAATCAAATATCCGTAAATACGTTAACATTAATAAACTTTCAGTGATATTTTGTGTTTATACTTCGCTAAGATTTAATTTCAACAACCTTACAAAAGACTAAATCTTTTTTGGGGGAGGGGGAGAGGATTGAATCTTGAAGGTGCAAAATTCTCACACGCGTGTACTCGTTATTATAAAAATTCACAAATTTCACTAATCTAAATGTTAATCAGTAAAGTAACAATATGTATTTTTAAATAATTTAGCGATAGACTTTTATAATCAGGTTTAATTTGTTGAATTTGTTACTGCTAATTGACCGAGTGAAGCGATGTTCTGTTTTAACTCGACTGTTTGACATTTCGTCTATTGTCTGTAAATTTGTTTGTTACGTAGTGACGGCCAAGCGGGTTATTCGATTTTATTCCAATTTGGCATATTTGTCCTTTGACGATTTTAAAACGACATAGGCCTATGTGTAAGGATTTTTATTTTTGGAATCCGTTTCAAGTTGGTGGCGGTTTTATGTAACTTTCAGCTTTTTTCAATGATTCTATCCAAACGTTACACCTATAAAAAATTGGACTATTTTCAGCTCCAATTTAAAGTTTTCTACAACTTTGTTCTAGTACATTTTTGACGTAATTCTAATTGTTTACTGACAGTCAAGACCAAACGCGTTGTTACATTTCCTTGTTTTTTCATGTAATATTCAGCTTCTTTCAACGACCTTAGCCAAACGGTTCATGTTATAAAAAATACTAAAACTTTTTTCCACTAGGCCTACATTTCTGACGTAACTCTTAAAGGTTTACCAGCAAACGGAGGGCAATTTTTTTGGACGCGAGGTCTAGGCCTACTGTTTACAGATGATTTACTATCAACTTTTGAATTTCGTATAAAATTTTTACTTCCTCTGCCCGTACCATAGGTACTATAGGTAGAGGAAGTATTGTTTACGACCCCCAAATTCGAAGTTGAGTTTTTAACATATATAGGCTACACGTTTCAAGGCCCCCTGAATCCAAAAATACTATTTTTGGAAACATGTCTGTGTGTCAGTCTGTGTGTCTGTGTGTGTGTCTGTGTGGAATATCTGTGAACAACCTAGCTCCAAAACGGAAAATCGTATTAAAACAAAATTTCGTATTTGAGTCAGGTACCTTCCAAAGATGTGAGCTGAAGATTGGCGACAAGTTTCTCTTATTTTTAAGGGGACTTTACACGAAGAATTTTTAGTTTTTCGCGATTTTCTCGAAAACGGCTCTAACGATTTTCTTTAAATTTTGCACATGGGTTGCTTAAACTAAGAGATAAAACTTTTATTTGAAACTTTTTTTCGAAAAAATTCTCTGAAGGGTAGTTATAATCCACCCACTGTGAATACACGCTCTTTGCAACACGGCCTCATGTAACGGAAAGTCGAACGAAAACAAAATTTTGTACCTTCTGAGGCTGTGACACGAAGAGTGGTGAAAACTTTCCCTTACTTTAAGGAGACTTTACACGAATAAATTTTCGTTTGTCACGATTTTCTCAAAAACGGCTCGAACGATTTTCTTTAAATTTTGTACATGGAGTGCTTATACCAAGAGCTAAAACTTTTATTTGAAACTTAAAAAAAAAAATCTCTGAAGGGTGGTTGTAAACTACCCACTGTTTGTAGATAATCTTGCCTGGTGAACAACTCAATAAGAGGACATTCACGGCCTCTTATTCTATATAAGTACGTGGAGTGAGAAAGATGTATTGTTGCCATGCTTACAGAAAATAAAAATATCTGAGGGGAATATTCCATAAATTTCGGAAATTATTCTGAATGGCGGAAAGTTCAATAAATGTTTGTAGTCACTTGTTTTTTTTTTCTTTTCTTTTTGTTTGTCCATAGCCTGTATTTTTAGTCGCAGCATTCAAATGAGGGGCTATAATGTATTTACAGCATAATTAGCGTAAAATTGTGTCTTGCTATTCTGTACAAGGATATTTGAATACTGCTAACTTTTATTTGGGCAGAGGAAGTTATGTGACTTTCACATCAGATTTTTTAATATAGTAATGAATGTCAGATTTTTTACGATACTTGATTTCATCTCACTTTAACATAGACAGATATAGACCTACATGGAAAGATTAAACTCCTGATTTGTTTAAAAGCATTACCTTCAGCAGTCTGTACTAATTTACTTATAACTATCTACCTATCAATTTTCTCCCCGCGTAGGGGCAAAGGCGGATTGGAAACGACCCTATGCACGTAGGCCACATCTACGGGCCCTTTGTGCCAACCTCTTGGGAATGGGATGATTGGCATTTCCAAAGGCCCTCCGAAGAAGATCCCAACGCGAGCCCCCACGGAACTCCCCAACATCCAGCTAGAAACAGAAGCCATACCACGTGCACCACATCCCCAGGGTCCCTCAGACATGCGCCACGCCCCCGGTCCCTCACGAAGAGAGCCCCCAGGTGTGCAGCACACCACCAACAACCACATGACCACAAGCCACGGGTCAGCGAGAGATGGCAAGAAAGCCGGGAAAGGAAACGTTAAGCATATTTATTTTTTTATTTTATTTATTTGATACCCATTAAACATTTACATGTGTTAGGCTTAGTAAGATTACATAAATATTAAGTCCAATTAGTGGTGAGGTGTTCTCTTACAGTGTAGAAGTTGTTTCTTAACAGCAGCGTGTTCATAAGCCACCGTGACGGCCTTACTTATAACTAGGGACCGGATTCTTAGGTTTTTACCTATTTTTTTCCTTACTTCCAAAACAAAAAACGATCACACACTTTTTCGAATCATGTCAATAGGATTCACCCACATTAATTCTGTGGCACCTAAAAATACCTAAATGGGGTATTAAAACCTAAATGTACCTAAACTGGATAAAAAACCTAAAATATCTAATTTAGGCTACTTTTTTTTGTCTGTTTTGTTTGTGAGTTGAGAAATCGATATTTTGCGGAGAGACAATTTTTGTCGGGTTGAAATTAATACCACCAGCGTTTCGTTCAACCCAATGTCGTCTAGGATGACATTATCAAGAGAGGAAGTGTAAGAGTACCTGCGTATTCCTTTTAAAATATTCGTACGAACAACCATTGTTGATGTCATGTGAGGTTGAAAGGACATTTTCTGCTTTCAAATGTATTCTAAGAGATAACAGGAAGAACTTCACAGTTGAGAATCTTGAAAGATATTTAGTGATATACTGTAACCAGGATATGTGAGGCAATCTTATTTTCACTGCTTCTTTTGATTGTTTATGCTTTCTTTCTTCAATTCTTTAATATTGTCCTAAAGCAAGTTTACACAAATTTAATTCAATTTTGTTAAGTTAAACTTTACAATGTGATGCATTGAATCCTATGTAGCACATTCAAATTCATTAAACCAATTATACTACCGAAAAACTATATTTTGGACAAAAAACCTAAAAAAAACTATTTCACCTAATGGAAAACCTAAAACAGTGTTTTTAAAAACCTAGAAATCCGGTCCCTACTTATAACCAAGGCCCGGAAATTAATGCCCTATCAGAAGACGAAATATGCATGAAAATATGCTCTAAAATGTTTAAAATATTCTCCGGAACCAAAAAAGTATGCCCTATCGTTTAAATAATTTTAATACTTTACAATCTCGTGTTAGCTGAATTATATGATTAATTGCAAAAAAAATATATATATGTATATGTATACATATATTTATATATATATATATATATATATATATATATATATATATATATAAGTTACTGTGTTAATTACAACACAACACTTTCTAAGAAAACAAGGCCAGTCCAAAAATAGTAAACTGAAATATAATGAAGTGATACAATCGCTTTAATATTATACAATCAGTTCCGAAAACATGTCAATTATAGTGCAGTAGGTTCTCAAAACAATCACTTTGCCCAGTATGCTGCTAATATTTGAATTAACAGGGAGATGCACAATAGGTAAAATCTGTCAGAAATATGCCTTTTAAAAATGTGAAAAATTAATTAAGTATAAACACATATTTTAATATCAAGCAAATGTGATGCATTATCGCAAAAATAACAAAGTATGGAACAATATGCAAAATGAAACAATTATGTTATGTTATTTCTTTCATGCCCTGTTCACATTTTAGCATTAGCACGCAATAGAGTGCATTATTAAGAATATGATTGTTCGTAAACTTCAGGGCCCTAGTTATATCAAGTTTAATCACTGAAGAACTAATGGGTAGCTACTTACACGTGGAGCGAATAGCTGCCGCAGGAGTTCAACTTGTACACTGATCCACATATGACAACTGCATGCTTTGCTCACACTCCCACTTCCAAGTAACACACTTCCCACCGCTACTATATTGACATTCGATTGTGTTCGATTCCTGTGTGGGAGACTCTCCGGACTAACAGCTTGCACACTGCTTGGTTACCATGCATTATCTCTTCCTATCGCTCACTCCCGCTTATACTCGTATCACTCCCGTAACAGATGACAAGCTATAAATTATTTTCCCCATACTATACAAGCATTGTCACAACCCGTACAGTTGCCACTTTATAATTATTACTACTATTAGGCCTATTGTTCTTATTGTTCTTCTTCTTCTTCTTCTCCTCCTCCTCCTCCTCCTCCTCCTCCTCCGTTTCACCCAACTTTGGGGTGCGTTGAATAAATAACTTCTTAGTGTTTTGTGTTTTAATTTTAGCCCAGAATTGATTCATTCTTTCTGATCATGCTTTTCTTTCGTCTTCACTGATCTGGATCATTCGTTTGGTTTTGATTTTCACTTGGAACCTCTCTTTCTTGACTTTGTTTTTTTTTTTTCAAGTTTTATCTATGAGCATTTTTTCTGTGATTTTGAGTTCTTTTAAGCCCTTTTCCGTTTCCTTAAACCAATTTGGTTTGGTCTTTTTGTTGCGGTAATATTCAGAGATTTTTTTGGTCAGTCTATTTGGGTTCATTCTGACAATGAGGATGTGTCCATAAAAATCAATTCTTCTTTTCCTCATTGTGTCCGAGAGTTTTTCAGTCTTTTGGTAGAGTGTTCCGTTTCTGATGTGGAATAGTTTGTTGTTATGGATTTAGGGCCTAGGATTTTCTTTAATATCTTTCTTTCTTTCTTTCTTTCTTTCATTCTTTCTTTCTTTCTTTCTTTCTTTCTTTCTTTCCTTCTTCCTTTGATCTCCAGTCTTTCAATTTGGCCATGAATGGTGATTGACAGTGTTTCGGCTGTGTATAGGGCTTCTGGTTTGATTACCATGTTATGCTGTCTTATCTTTGCATTCCATGAGAGGGACTTTTTGTTATATGTGTTTTATTATTATTATTATTATTATTATTATTATTATTATTATTATTAGTATTATTATTGTAAGAGGAAGTGGTATCGGACAAACCTAACATCTCTTGCTGGTAGGTATTTTCAGGATCAGTTTTGTGCTTGACAGCAGTGGCTAAATATTTGAAGAGGGTGAACAATTTATTGAGTCGAGAGACTGTGTTGTTTTTGAGTGGTAGTGTTTTTTGTTGTTTTATGTGTGTATCGGCTTGCACGAAGATAACTTTACAAAGCAATAACAAGAAGGGTAAGTTGTGTTACATACTAAGATGGCTAACAGAATCACTGTACTTCATAGTCCAGTCATCAGGACCTGGAAAAAGGTCCGAATCTTTCAATATGTCGTATGTGGGTATTCTGTGGTGTAGAATCCAAGTTTTCCAATTCGAGAACCATATGGGAGCTTCAGGGCAGCGCCGGCCGAAAAACCTCGACAAAAATTTGGAACTTTTTAAAGTTTCTTGTCCTTATAACTCCTAAAAAACGCGTTTTAGCCGAAAAGAATTCCGTTACAAAAGTTAAAGAGCATTAAATTTCCTACAATTTTCACTGTTTCAACGTTTTTATAAACCAAATACGTACCGAGATATAGCGCTTCAAAGTTTAGAACAAATTTAAAATATCGAAAAACGAGAAAAATGCAGGATTTTCCCTAGTAACTTTCATCTTCCAACATTTATATATGAATAAAGTTGAATAATCTAAACAATAGAAACCCCATCCTTAATAAGAATCTGGTGCCACCCAAGTAGTGGTTAAGTGCTTTAAAATATTGGCTTTCCTTTTGAAAACGAAAACATATTGTACTCTTATGTAGTTGTTAGTCTTCTCATGTTTGAGTCCATAAGTTAATTCAAAGCCATGTGTTTTCTGAAGCAAAATTTCCTCCTTTTAATTACTGCATCTTAAGGGTGAAAGTTGTCTATAATAACATGGTAAAATCATCTTTAACGGCACTTCGACGTATACACAGAATCCCAGATTCAAACATTCAGATCTCCGTGGCAACACTGTTCACAGCCCCGGGAGGAATCAGTTGAAATTAATTTCAGAAGACGTGAACATTGTTCTAGTAGGTGTTGTTCTTTTTACGTGTTATCGATCATGGATAAATTTGTGATCAAACGACCGCGGATGGAAAATAGCCTTGATCAGTACCCGGATATTGTTTATAAAAATTCGGTTCGGAAATCTATCACTGATAAACCAAGCTTGTTGTCAAATAATTCGGGAGTTTGTGATAATATACCAACAAGTGAAAGTGAAGCACAGAGTGCTGATACAGGTAGAACTTTTCAAAATTCATGGCAAAGTAAGCATCCGTGGATTTTGTATGAAGGAAACAAAAAGGTAGTGTTATGTAAAATATGCAAGGAAGCACATGATAAAAACTGTTAAGATTTTCCAGCAAAGGGGACCCTTGTTTTATTTCTTCTGACTTTTCCAACTGGAAGCATGCTTTAAGAAAATTTAGTTCCCACGAAACCTCACAGTGTCACAAAGAATCGTCTTTCAAAGTTATGGTAGTGCAGAGTGGAGTGAATGTTGCATCTAGTCTGAATTTTTCAAAGTTGCAAGACCTTAAAAATTCCCGTATCGCCTTATATAAATTATTTTCATCATTGTTATACTTAGCAAAGCAGGGAGTGGCAATCAGGAGGCATACGAACAAGACAAGTAATTTTCACCAGCTTCTGAAACTCAGATGTGAAGATTCACCGGACCTTAGGCTATGTATTGAGAGAGAATCGTTCAAGTGGGTGTCACACGATGCAGTAAACGAAATGCTTGAAATCATGGCAATGGAACTTCTTCGTACTATATCGAGTGAAATTCAAGATGCGGGTTATTATGGCCTGCTTATGGATAAAACTACTGATGCGGCAAAGAAGGAACAAGTGTCAATATGTTTGCGCGTTGTTTCTAAGGAACTTGAGGCACAAGAGCATTTCATTGGGTTCTGCGAAACGTCAGAAACAGATGCAGCCAGTCTCTTCATTATTGTCAGTGACGTTTTAGTAAGTTTGGGGTTAAATATCCAGAATTGCCGCGGACAGTGCTATGATGGTGCTGCGAATGTAAGCGGAAAATACAAGGGGGTGCAAGCAAGGATTTAGTGATGAGCGAGACCAGTCTTAATCTTGCAGTCTTGGTCTTGGTCTTGCAGAAAATGCAAGACCGAGACCAAGACCAAGACCGCATCACCGTTAGCAAGACCAAGACCAAGACCGACCATGCAAGACCGAGACCAAGACCAAGACCAACCCTGCAAGACTCTGGCAAGAACAAGACCTAACTGCAAGACTCTTGCAGTCTTGCTATTTGAAAAAGTTTTATAAAGCCCCGTTGTGTATGCCTCGAGCCAGCGACCACTACTCAAAGGCGCCGCAGAGTCGCTAGCCGGGGTAGTCTCATGGCTGGTAGGCCTATAATGTAGAGGTTGCCTCATCGTGCGATAACCAATGAGAGCACACCCGGTGATTGACGCTGTCCGTATCCAAAAACGAACGCACCATTCAAATAATACATGTGAACCCCGTATACAACCTCTCTCACCACTACGTTAAAACGAATTACTGCAATGAAAACTTACAATTAATCTTACGTATTTCCCTGAATACCATTCCATACGGCTAGTTCCTTCAATTGGTGGGAGTTAAATTCACGATAAACGCTCCATATTCATTTTCTTCTTCTTCTTCTTTCTCTAAGTTTTACCTCTCCCTTTTAGGATTTACGCGACCCAAGCCGCCCGGGCCTTACACGGCCGCGACCTGTCGGGAGAGGGATTATCTTTGGATCACATACATACTTTTTTGACCAGACAAGGACATGGAGGGCCTCCCCGGATGAGTGATCAGCCCAATGCCGGGGCCACCTCCGAGACAACACGAACACATAGGACGAGACACACCATTCACACACACACTCACTCCAAACAAGGCGAGGATGGGATGAAGATGATAATGACGGCCAGATGATATCTGGGGACCACAAGGGCCTAAAGTTACCCGACATTTGTCTCAAAGGTGAGGAAAAACCCCAGAAAAACCCCACCTAGGTAACTTGTCCCGACCAGGAATCGAACCCGGGCCCGCTGCGTGAGAGGATTGAACGCATCCCCTGAGCCACAGCGGTGGACTCCATATTCATTTTAAAAATGTTTAATTGCAATAGTTCTCTAGTATTATGGTACGAAAGACAAACAGATGTAACAAAGGCCCTAAGTCATATACGAAATTTCATTTTGCGTACAATATAAATACTGACCACATAATTTATCAATAAAACTTAAAAATTCTGCCATACAGTTATTTAATAACTAGTTTCTCTGACCTCTCACTGGGTTAAAAGAAAGCTATGACTGAGGATTTATAATAATTCTTTATTACAACCAAATGGTCATACTACGATGAATGGAGCAACGATGGAATGATATATGGCAGGGGAAACCGGAGTACCCCCAGAAAACCTGCCCCGACCCCACTTTGTCCACCACAAATTCCACATGGATCCATCGAGATCCGATCCCGTGTCCTAGCGGTGGAGGACGAGCGGTCTAACCACTCAGCCATGGGGCGGCCTATGACTAAGGATTTGAAACTTTCTAACAGTAGCCCCCGTAACTTAAAACGCCTATAAACATACTCAGTAGCCTATTTCATTAACGATTATATCCTTTTTTACACCTATCATTAATATTCATAGCCTACTCTCACATATAGAATCTTTCCTGTCTTGGGTTTAAAGTTCTGCAATAGAATAACAGAGAATATTTAAATTTACACTCAAAGTTTACTGTTCCAGCTTATATCACCATGGACGTTTCGGCAAACAGCGTGACATCACATTACTGTTTACATGGTCAAAGCAACTAAAAGCAATTAGCTTTCGTTACTTTCGCAAGCAATAACACACATGTAATCGGTGTAACTTTAAATCATGTAAAGGCCATAGATCACAGTAAGATGCATAAAAGAAAACTGCAAGACTCTTGCAACAAGACCAAGACCTAGTATGCAAGACCGAGACCAAGACCAAGACCACTGATGCAAGACCGAGACCAAGACCAAGACCAGGGTTACCTATGCAAGACCAAGACCAAGACTGAGAGTGCAATACCAAGACCAAGACCAAGACCGCCTTGGTCTTGGTCTTGGTCTTGCATTTGCTCATCACTACAAGGATTACACAAGTTAATGAAAAAGCAAGATATTTACACTGTTTCATGAACTCATTAAATTTAGTAGCACAAGACAGTGTGAGGCACGTTACAACTTGCAGAAATGTGTTAAATATTACTAAAGATTTGATCAATAAGTTATGATAAGGGAGTCTCCGAAAAGGGTGAACTGGTTTAATGCTATAAAAGATACCAATACATTAGATTCAGAACATAATTTTAAGACTCTTTTGCCCAACGCGATTCACTGTAAGGGCCCTGAGTTTAAAATATCTTATTGACAACTACCAGCATGTTCTTTCATTCCTTTCGGATTTATCTGAATTTATCTGACGCTAGTACTAAAGCAGCTGGTTACTTATCACTACTCGAGTCATTTGAACATTTTGTTTATTTAAATATGCTGATTCTCATTTTTTCCCCCATGGATGCAACAAATGAAAAACTACAAAGTGTAAACCTTAACTTTCATACAGCAAACGGTCTCATTCAGGATTTGATACAAATATTCCAGGGAATTCGCAATAACTTTGACATGTTTTGGGGAAAAAACTACGAAAAGAGCATGTGAGCTGGACCTGTCAGAACCTAGGCCCCCCAAACAGAGGAAGGTGTCTCGTCACCTAGATGATCGTCATCACACACAACACGAATTTACTGATGTAAGAACGTATTTTGAGTGTAAATTTTACGAACTTGTATATTGTGTGAATGTATCACTTAAAGAGCGCTTCCAGGAAAGTGGGATTCTAAATGAAATTGAAAATTTTGTTATGCGTTTTCAATGATGCCATTTGTGACTATGAAGTATTACGTTCGCAGAGGAATATGGTGGGTGACAGTGCTGCAATTGTGGGTGCAGAATTGAGTAATTTTAATGATGTAGTAACATTTCTGAAGCCTAATATTGTCAGCGAAATTGTTCCTGAATTTATTAAATTCATACGTCTTACTCTGACAATGCCAGTTTCCACAGCAACAGCCGAAAGATCTTTTTGCGCATTGAAGAGACTAAATACATTTTTGCGTTCTACAACGTCCCAGAAAAGGTTGAACCACAGTATACGTATTAATACAGTAAAGAAACTCAGTCCGTTTTTCTGCCATACGGACGTGCGCGCGCAGATTCCATGCGATCCTACCGGCCATTGAGTAATACTACAATCACTACTGCGGGAAGAATGGAAATAAATAGGAGTCTTGAATTTTTATAGCAATGCGTGTTTGGAAAGGATGTTATTGTTCTGCTATAAATTGCAGTAACAATAAAGGAAGAAATCCTGAATTGCATTTCTTCACTTTCCCAAAAGATCCAGAAAGGTAAGAAGAAAAATACGTAGGCCCTAATATTTATTGTATGCCTGCTGGCTTACTCTTGACACATGTTCTGGTGTGGTTGTGTTTACATTTACTTTAATGTAATATTTTTATCTTTAATTATGTTGTAATTTCTAACAATAGATACTAATGAAATGAAAATGTCAGCAGTCTATATCACGGTTAAAGATAACAATATTTAGGATGTCGTATTGTGATCGCTTAAGATAACACAATATTTGCTGCGGTGCAGCTTATTTCCTATGTGCATTGTAATGTATATGTCAGGGCCGGTTATGTATACAAACATGTGTGCCGTGTTGGCAGTCAAGAATGGCTATGTGAGCTCTAATGCACATGGCCATTTTGCAGCATGTAGCCGATTTTTTTTTCTTTGCTTGCACAAACCTGACAATTAAAGATCCACATGCCCGGTTGTAAGGATCAATGCTAAGGAATATCAGTGCACATAACTCAATTTCGTAAAAAAGTGCACATAGCCGATTTTACAGGCGGTACGATATTTATTTTCTCGAACACGATGTAGGCGTAAAGATGACGAAAACATAATCTTACATCATAAATTCTCGGATACATGTGCCATTAAGGTGTTTACGACAGTAAACTAACATGACATCATTATCCAAACCTAGGCAAGCAATAGGCTTACCTAAAATAGGCTACTGTTAAGAAGCGTATCTAGTCCAAGGTTTTTCCCCACCTTTAAAATCAACGTTTAAGTTATAAATTATATTAAAGAGTGACCTCTGAATATAGGTTTGTCACACTGCTCGTCCTCAACTTCATTGTTGAGATTGTATTTTGTTTCTGTATCTTACGGCTTCGATCTACCTTCAATTGTTGTAATGATTTCAGGTGTAAAAAATGGGTCATCAATAGTCGGCGAGAAGACCTACTAACAAAAACTGTAAAATATTTAAATGTAAATTGCCGCCTATGTTTGGAACACTTCGAAAACAGCCAGTTTATGAATTCCAATAAGAACTCTTTAATTAAAACTGCTGTACCGACTGTATACTAAAAGCAGTTTTGGAGTATTAGAAATTGAGAAATATTGATAGAAACCTATATTTTTATTTGAATTTTCTATTGTATCTTATGTAATATTGTATTATTTTTGTAAAATGATGACATTTCTATTCTAATGTAATATTAGGCTACTTTTAAAAATAAAAATGAGTTATAATTGGTTTTCCAAGAATCATCTTGAAGTTATTAAAACTTGTAATAAGAATAGCCCTAGGAACTGCAGTGCAAGTTAACTATCCGTCACAGGTAAGTGGCATTTAAAAATTGTGCCTGATCTTAACTAAAATATAATACATGCTTCATTGTTTCTTAAATTTAAAATTCAGTTTTGAAAGAAGATTTTTTTCTCTTATTATAACATATTTTGTTATGTGTTTATGCATTTTCCCAAGTTATTTTATATGGTGAGAATGCAGTTTTACTCAACCGCCGCATGGAGCGCTAGTGTCGCCCAGCTAACAAGTTGTCATAGGACTTTTAACACACAGTTTCCTTACTGTATTAATACTTATACTGTGGTTGAACCACATTGCTCTTCTAAGCATATATAAGGATAGCACAGAAAAGTTGGATCTTGATGACGCTTGTTACGAATTTATAGGCAGAAGTGCAGTCAGGAGAAACACGTTTGCAGCACGCCGTGGTACATAGGCCTAATGGTGAGTCTATGTTTTACTTTATTTTAATGGTTATCTAAGATCCAAAATAAAAAAAAATTATACGAGTATAAACTTTAAAGCATTTCCTATAATTAGGCTACACAATGTATTTTCTGACGGTTGAATTACTAAAAATAAATTATTGTTAATAATTGACACTGAAATCGTTTCTAATACAATTCTATATTTATTTATTTTTAAAGTCTTTGAGCCCACCCAATGTTTTTCAAAAGTTGGCACCTCTGATTATTATCATCGGTCACTTGTATTGATAACATATGATGTTAGTCCAGTCAATGAATGCCGTAAAAGGGGTTGTAGAAGACATGGAGAGAGGAAGAATTTTTTCTTCAGGAATGTGTTGGGGGTAGTTAGGAGATAAACATACTAAAAGTCCCCTACCCCTTTCGCTTCATGGGGGAGGGGTTGGAAAGGGCCCATTTTATTGTTTTTCGTTTATAACTGAAAACGGTCCGTCGTAGGGAAAAACTTTTCATATACCAAATTAAAGCTCACATAATTCTCTTCAAGTTGGTTTATATACTTTTTTGTTGTATCTATAATTGTTTTCGAGATATAGGTTGCTGGGTATCACTAATTTTCCAAAAACTAATTTTTACCTCACGTTTTTCGTTAAATTTGTCTAACTCCTCAGCCTTTTGCTTTACAGCAAAGTCGTCAGGAAAAGAGTTGTAGAAAATTAAATTTACTTTAAATCTGTATACAGATATTTAATTTATCTTCAACAAAACGCAAGTTACAACAATTTGAAGTTGTCGGGTAAATTTAGTGATTTATCAAGAAAATTGTACATTTGTTATTTCCTAATTCAAGGGCTATAATGATATATATACGAGTACGCCGGATCCAAGAAACCACTTTCCTCATCCCTGTAGAGAGAGTGTCTAAATTCTACAAAAGAGTTCTTAATGATGATTATTAGGGCAAGGCATTTGATGATTTTGCATCTTTTTATATGAAGGCAAAAAGATAGCTGGAATATACAGGGTGTTAATGAATAACACCGAAATATTTTACCTGTTTATAGAGGGGACATAGACAAGCAACTTTTATTAGGAGATTTTTGCTCTATGGATTCAATTTTTTCTGTTACAGCATAAAGTCTCATAGGGCATGGCAGCCACTGACTTCTAACATTAGAAAAAAATGCAAAACAAAGGAGCTTCGTTGTTAACACTGTAGTCAGTAGTTATGAATAAAAAGAAAGACTAATGCAGTGGCGACCAGTCATGTGATTGGTCTGTAAATTTTGCAGATTATAGAAATACTAAATTATGATATAACTTAGCTGTTGGCGAATGATTAACAGTCATGTTTTTATCGATCACTAGGAAGGCATGAAGTCAATTTAATGAACATTTTACCCTATTTCGCGTAATTATTGATTTATGAGCACCAAATTATGACTTTAATGCTCTGTAGCATAAACATTTCACGTCATAGAGCAAAAATCTCCTAATAAAAGTTGCTTGTGTAAGTCCCCTCTATATACAGGTAAAATATTTCGGTGTTATTTATTAACACCCTGTATATAAATTTGTATCATGAAATAATTGATTAAATAAGGGCAATTTTTTTTTTGCATTTTTTCTTTATTTTGCATTTTTCGTCATTTTCAAGAGAAAGGTCATTTTTTGGAAATATTTAGGTAATTTTCTGCATTTTAGGTCATTTTCGGCATTTTTAGGTCTTTTTATATATTTTATGTCTTTTTTTGGCATTTTAGGTCATGTTTCAGTGGAGTTAGAGAGGAGCTTTTCCATGTACAAATCGCTACTTTCAGACAACAGACAATCGTTTTATTTGAGAATCTCCACAAAGTGTTCATAGTTAATTTTAATTTATGTTTATGTAAACTTTTATGGGCCTGCCAGTTCAGAAGGATTTTTTTTTTCGGTAAGGGTGTCCAAGTAGTATAGACGACTTACTTTTTCAGTAATAAAATAAGTGTGATTTATACTGTTAACTCATATATAACGCACTATCATCCGTTAAATTGCTTTTAGCAAATCATTACTTAAAAAAAAAATATATAAGTAATAATGGAAAACTTATTTTTAATTTTTTAAAAATATTGTGTCATTTTTTCACTATTTTTAGGCCATAAAAGCATTTTTATTTTGCATTTTTTCACTATTTTATGGTCATTAAATGCCTTGCCCTAATGATTAATTATTAATGGGAAAATTATACAGTTATAACAACTTTAAAATTGTTGTTTAATTTAGAAAAATTAAAACCTGGGAAGAAATTCCAGGTTTTAAAAATAAAATTTGAAAAACCATTAAGGTGATTGTATAGTAACAAACATTTGTAAAAATTGCATTTATTAAACAAATAAATCAATCTGCATTTACAACAAATGTTAAATAAATATATTTAAAAAACGGTGTAGTCCTGGCTTTCTTGGGACGAGAAGGTCCGGCTTCTGGCTGCATCTCCACAACTAAAGGTAGCAGGAGCTGAGAATCCCGTCATCTTCCATCACTTTTTTTATGTCGGATTCAGCGTCTGCAGGGGATGTATGGAGTGGCTCCATTTCTTCCTCATCGTCATCTTCGTTCATTACAAGTATCTTGTTCAAACAGTTTCCCTGGCAGTTTTGGCATATAGTTCAACGAAACATTCTTGGAGCCACATTTAAGGCTGCTGCAATCCTTTGTGCACTTGCAAAAAAAACTTGCTTAAAATTTCTTGTGGTGCTGCTGGATCTTTGGTCAGCACTAGAGCAAGATCATTTCCCTTGCGTTCCAACCCCACAATTCTTGGGGTAATTGGCTTCCTAACCAGAGCTGTACCTGGTGGTATATCCGAAAGGCATGTTCTTTTGTTGCCCCCTTGCTTGATGGAAGTGACGAGATATAAGGTTTTACATTAGTCATAGTGAAAATTAAATTCTTGACTGTCAATGTTTACAAACAATATATATAAATGTTAAAACCCTTAAAAACAATTAAAAAAATTAACACAACACACACATATATATAGATGATAACAGACTGTACACCACTGAATGTACGGTAGCCAATACACAATATTTCACTTGTAGTTTAGATTCAACTGTAATAAAATTAAAATTAAAAGAATTCAGTGTCTATTCTGTTTTATAAATGCACTGGAAGTTGGCAGTACTATTGATGGTGGATATTGTTACCTGTTAGCATCCGTGTATCAGTCAAACAATCTGGATAAAATTGTCAAAAAGAATATGTGCATTTCGGCACATAACTATGTCGTCTCCAGTCCTGGGCAATATGGATAGATGTGCTAAACATTTTATAACTAGTGTCAAATTAACACATAACTAGGTTATATATGACTATGAATCAGTGGCGTAGGAAGGGGGGTGCGGGGGGTGCGGGCCGCTCCGGGTGCCATCACCCAAGGGGTGACAAAATAAAAATATATGTCTTTGTGAGTAAAAAATCGCTCAAGGGAATTTAAAGAAAATAATATTATTTAAAACAATTAAATAAGCTTAACAACTTTCTAGTCAGTATGCGTATTGAAACTTCTTTTAGTTTTAAATGCAGTCAACAAAGGTAATAAAACGCGGCTGAATTGGCCGCTGTGTTGATACGAACAATAATATTATGGTTAGGAGGAGGGGTGTTTATTTTTGCCGATGCTTGTCTCTGCAGTTTTATTAATTTAAATGAGACTTCAACAATCGGTGATATTTTATATCACTCAAGCCCCAACCAATTCTACCCGCTGCTGCAGTCATGACTTTGACGAAAATAAACCTCGAATATGAGTTGACTCCGAGGTCTCCGGCAATCTAGATTTTGAACTGGTAGGCCTATGTGCGCATATTTAAGAATAGATTATTAATAATACAGTTTTGTAAAATACTTACATTACTTGTTTTTGAAATTTATTAGGATCAACCTATAAAAACATCTTATGTATAATTCACATAACTTCCTCTGCCCAAATAAAAGATAGCCTCCCCTTAAAAATAAGAGAAAGTCGTCGCCAATCTTCGTGCCACATCCCCAAAAGGTACCTAAACCAAATACAAAATTTTGTTTTCGTACGATTTTCCGTTGCTAGAGCCGTATTGCAAAGAGCGCGTATTCAGAGTGGGTGGCTTATAACTACCTTCAAAGAATTATTTCGAAAAAGTGTTTCAAATAAAAGTTTTAGCTCTTAGCACCCACGTACATAATTTTTTAAGAAAATCGTTAGAGCCGTTTTCGAGAAAACTTTCTTTATGTAAAAATAAGGAAAACTTGTCTCCACTTGTTCACATCTTGAAAGGTAGTCTACCTGAAATAGATACAAAATTTTGTCCTTTTATCAAAATTCTTTCTTTCTTTATCGTAGTTTTACCTCTCCCTTTTAGGATTTAAGCGACCCAAGCCTTACAGGGCCGCGACCTGTCGGGAGAGGGATTATTTTTGGATCACATACATACTTTTTTGACCAGACAAGGATATGGAGGGCCTCCCCGGATGAGTGATCAGCCCAATGTCGTGGCCACCTCCGAGACAACACGAACACATAGGACGAGACACACCATTCACACGCACAGTCATTCCTAACAAGGCGAGGATGGGATGAAGATGATAATGACGGCCAGATGATATCTGGGGACCACAAGGGCCTAAAATCACCCGACATTTGTCTCACAGGTGAGGAAAAACCCTAGAAAAAACCCCACCTAGGTAACTTGTCCCGACCAGGAATCGAACCCGGGCCCGCTGCGTGCGAGGAGCGAACGCATCCCCTGAGCCGCAGCGGTGGACTTTATCAAAATTCATCTTTCCAAAATTCGAGATTTCGCTTGGAAAACAAAATATAAAAATATAAAAAAATCACTCCAAAAATAAAACTTTGCACAATTTCGGGAGTGTATTTTGACCTAGAAATGTTTGAAACAAAAGATGTTCGCTTTATTAATGACCCACATTTCGTGAATCTGTCGCTCACGAAAACAATGTCTGTCTATAACGTACTCTAGATTAATAATAATAGTAATAATAATAATAATAATAATAATAATAATAATGGCTATTGTTTAACAATACAAAGTACAGCATACCGTAATGTACTTGATACGTATTTCCTTAATCCTAAAAAAAATTGGCTGAATTAGGTTAACTATGTCTTGTATGCACCATTGGTAGTGCTGGTTACATGGCAACAACATGGTAACTCGAATCGCTTTATGAATGGTTGATTCATAGTATGCCATGATTTCGGAACTTAGTTTTGTTTTTATATAACAAAGTAATTATTATGAATTTTGTATAATCCGTTGAGTTTACGAGTTAGGCCTACATCAGATAAATTCCTGCAACTGCATCTATCGATACACTCTTAAACTCTCGTGGAATGCAAAAACTAACACTTGGAACTTTCCATCTTTTCATAATTTAAATGGGGGGGGGGGGGTGACAAAAAATGCCCGCACCGGGTACCACCTAAGCTTGCTACGCCACTGCCATGAATGTTAAATAGATTATACAAATGCACTTGATACAAACTACTAAAATATTCATCATACGTTTTTAATACGGCAGTTTAACAAAAATAATAGATAGCAACCTTGTAACAGAATATAAACTCTCTGTATTGGTAGTTTCTGGTATAAGGTGGTACGTTTTAAGTATAATTTTATATAATGATTAAATCTAAAGTTATGAAAGCAGGCGTAAAAGTATAGTGGTAAAGTTTATAGGCTTCTCGACAACACTAGATCATTCCAGTCTATTTCTATTCATAATATATTTCTGTACTAATTCTAAGGGTAAATAAATTCCTGTCCATCATTGGCCTCTAAGAGGAAAGATTTGAGCCAGCAAACGATCTACTTGACACTCTGCACGAAGTTTGATCAGTGTTGCAGCACGGGTTACGTGGCCCCAACACTCGGATTGGCTGGCTATGATCGACTTTTTTAGAATGTTTCGTACATGCTGCCAATAGTTCTACACGCGGGAAGAACAAGCATGAGTTTAGTGAAATAATCTAGGTTTTGAAGACTACGCAGTTTTTGCTGGTAACTAATAACTAGGCCACATTCCATCGACAGTGGGACCAAAATATCAGTAATTCCATCTAGGGACTATTAATTTTCAGAATATATATATATGACATTTAGCTTTTCTGAATATAAGATCATATCCACAGATGTAGCCTAAATATGACCTTAGGTCTCGAAAACATGTACAATATGACTAAAACTGCAAAAATTACCTAAATGTGCCATTATATGTCGTTTAAATAAAACAGATCTGAGGTATTCATGAATGTTTAAATCTTGTTTAAATCAATGCCATGACTGAAATAAAAGTGTACAAGAACATATGACAAGTCATAATCATCCAATTCCTAGTAATGACCCAAGTTTTAACATTATTACGTTATTATTCACCGTATACTATTGTTCATCATAATTCTTATGCTACTAACGCTGGTTTTATTCATCATCTATACTGATTCCATGTAGCAAAATGCTTCAAAATACAGTATAACTTATTATGCAAATATGGCTATGTATTTAATAAAGCTAAAAATAAATGTCTCCATTTTTTGTTATGGCAAAGATCCCTTAATTTAAATGAAAAGTGGATCATACATACTGGCCTATCTTATGGATGAGCCATCAGTTAAAACATAGCCTATTTGTAGAGACATTTGACTGAAGTTTTGATGGAACAAACCTCAACGTTAACAGTATTTTTTGTATGATCATACTGTAATATTCTTATCACATGTGACGTAATAGGATCATAACGACATCCATTATAAATAAAGAATATCATTATAACACTATTATAGTATTAATATCGTATACGGAACTATCTTCAAACCTAAAAAAGCAGCAGTTCAAACGGCACAATTAATAACTTTTATTTAACGTAAAAACAATTCTGTTAAATTGAGTTAACTTGCACCCATGTCCTGCATGGCTTGTTTTCTGTCAACTATCGCCAAGGACGAAAACTTCCAACAGCTGATCGCCGACATGAGAACCGTTTGATCAATATTACAAAGTATTCTAAAACCTCAAAACATATATTTAATTACGTTCGAACAAAAACAGTCGTAAGAAACAAGCCTATAATGATAATTAAGACGACCGTTTGAAAATTATGAGTCTCACTATGCTCGTTTCATAAACATACTCGCATCTTGATGAATGCCATTATAGGCTCGTTGCATAATATTTTGATATTTTAATCTTCATAAACTCAGTGTCGTTCAGTGTCGCCAGCTTTGATTAATGAGCTGCATTACATGCGAGTAATCCTAATATTTTTTCTCTTCCAATTAATACCCTATTGATACCGTTTAAGAAAGCAGTTAAATACTGTTATCAAAACTTATAAGCATTATAAGCCTGTATGAGATATCACTTGCTTCAGTATGTGGTTGCAGTATGTTATCTGTAAATGATTGTATGCTTTTACAAATAAAGTCAATCCTAAGCATTGTGGAAGGATTCGCTTAATCCCATCTTAGCCGTATGAGGAATCTAGTCAGATAAGAGATGACCTGGTATTTTGAAAAGATATCATCTAAAAATGAACACGCTCAAACAGATCTCAGACATCATCCAAACTATTGTTCACACGTACTTGCACTTCACTTCACCACAAACATATGAAATACATCATTTAATCAATATTATTCTAATAATACTAGAGAACTGTGCCTTTTTCAGTGTCGGCTCACTAGGAATCTAATTGATTTGGAGTTCGCTAATAAAATGTCTCTTTTGGCATAGTCCCAACAAAGAGGACCTCATGTCGCGATGTAGTTTTGCACAGATGCTGCGATTTTTTTTCCACCGAAGCAGGATGACCAATTATATTTCTTGCACCTTTCCTGTCAGTATGATGGCATGATAGTGGCAGCTAAATTCTACGTTAGTGGCAGTTACGTTAGGAATAGTGTTATTAGTGTTAGTAACATGTGAATCTACCTTTTCAACCTAAATTTCGGAAAAAGTACTTTCATTTTCGGAAAAAGTAATTCCAATTTCGGAAAAGTAATTTCAATTTCGGAAAAAATAACTTCAATTTCGGAAATACGAGGGCTATGAAGAGGGTATAGTAAAGTTGGTACCACGCTAGGACAAATGACTCAATCGGAGCGAGATTATATAGAGAAGTAGCTAGAAAGTGTACCTAAATGTACCAAATAAAACAGTTTTGATTTTCACTGTGGTTTTCATTTTATGCCCCATCGGATGTTTTAAAAAACTAGCCTCGTATTTCCGAAATTGAAGTTACTTTTTCCGAAATTAAAATTACTTTTTCCGAAATTGAAATTACTTTTTCCGAAATTAAAATTACTTTTTCCGAAATTGAGGTTGAAAAGGTGTAGATTACTGGCAGTTAGGTTAAAACAGGGATACTAGCTTAGCAGGATCATAGTACTGAATTTATTGGGTTCCGTAATGTGTCTAATCTCCCACGTGTTTTCTTATGTTGGTCACTCCTTACCCAGTATTCTCCTTACCCTTACATTTTTGAGGTCAGTGAATACAACTACGCATTTTTTAACTTATGAGACTATTTATTCATTCACTAATATATGTAACATTTACAAACTATTCATCAATTTACTTAGTTGCCGGGCCCGTCGTTAAATAAATTCCTCCTTTCAAATTCGCTGTTCATAGGAAGGAGAAAACAAGAGCACTCGCCATTTTGCCCCTTCACTATCTGACAATGGAACTCTGCGATGTGCAAATAAGTCTGATCTTATGATTATTCTGGACAAGGATTCTCCAAATGATCCTCTTGATTATGTTGATGCAAAACTTCTTGACGGTGCCACTGCTGTGCATATTCTCCCCAACTACCAATATCGTCACATTTGATGATTATGCTGATCATGTATTCATTCCTTACATCAATAAGCAATTAGAAAGCTGCAAACGAGTTGATGTAGTTTGGGACAAATATATACCGTCAAGCCTCAACGAAGCCACTAGAGAAAAGCGAGGCAAAGGTGTTAGGAGAAAGTGTGAAGGAAGGAACAAGATCCAATTTAAGTGGGAAGATTTTTTAAAAGACCCCACCAACAAACAAGAACTTTTTGCATTCCTTTCAAAAAAATTGGCAAGTTAGGAATGCACCAAAAGCAAGCTTATTATCGTCACATGTGTTGACGAAGTTATTATCCGAGGAACTGATAGGTCAAAGCCACCATGTGACCATAAGGAAACGGACACCAGGCTGATGTCCACTTACAGGATGCACTATTGGTGCGTACTGTTGACACGGACGTAGTGGTGATCCTCATTGGCAAGTTCTATCACCTGATGACCTTGTGTGCAGATTTAAAGATTTGTGTTACTTTTGGTACAGGAAAAACATTTACTTATATTAGCATTAATGCTATCAGCGCGAAGTTGGGTGTCGAGAAATCCCAAGCACACCACATCATCAATTTTTTGGACGCGGCAAGAAATCTGCATGGGAGGCATGTAATTGTTATCCTCAAGTGACAGATTCCTTTACCTACGTACATGGCACTCCATCCCTACACAGAACTTGATATTAATAATGAAAATTTCAAATTACTAGAACGCTTCACTGTGATCTTATATGATAAGATATATATGATAGTGATTTAGACAATGTGGATGAAGCCAGGAAGAAGCTGTTTCCTAAGAAGAATAAGTCAATGGAGAAACTTCCCCCAACGAAGGACGCACTACTCCAACACTCCAAACGAGCTGCATATCAGGCAGGGGTATGGTGTACCAGTGAGCACATCAACAGCTTGCTCCTAATCCAGAAGGCTGGGGCTGGACTCAGAAAGTAGACAGTGCATCATGGGTTCCTATATGGAACATCTTACTTATTACCTTACCTATTAACCTATTACGAATTGGATAAATGTAATTGTAAGTGTCTGAGAGGCTGCACTGGTAGGTGTGCGTGCAAAATTGCTTGCTCTAATTGCACTGAGCTGTGCAAATGTCAGTGTTTGAATACCACATAATAAATTTATATAAGGTATCCTTTCATATAATTCGCCATCTTTATATATGATTTGGTAATATGATTGTAAACATAATGTATTTATGTTGTTTTTTGTATATTTTGAATTGAGTAGTTTGTAAATGGTAGCATATCATTAGTAACATGTGTAGTGAATAAATATGTAGTCGGATGCTTTCAATTTCTTTCAAACGATTGTATAAATTTCTTAATTTTTTGAATAGTTAATTGGTGAATAACTCGCAATTGGCAATATACTAGTGAATAAATATATAGTCTGATACATTTATAAACTGTGTAGTTGTATTCCCTGACCCCAAATATGTATATATAGACACAAATTTTGTGATCCTAAGTGCTTTAGAGGCCGAGATATTGATAATATACTTATTTTTCAAAATGACCTCTATAAAATCCAAGATGGCCGACAGATGAGTTGGTTCATGTTAAAAATTGTTTAGATGTATTCTCTGGCCCCAAATATGTATATATAGACACCAAGTTGGTGATCCTAAGTGCTTTAGAAGCCGAGATATTGATAATATACTTATTTTTCAAAATGGCCGCTATAAAATCCAAGATGGCCGACGGAGGAGTTGGCTCCTATCAAAAATTGAAAGCTAAGTACCTAAGTAACACCTGGAAAAAATTTGGTGCTTTTATCCGGTGTGTCCACATTAAGGTGGAATTTGACCGTAAGGGATCCCACTACATGGAGAAACAGCTGTGTAAACTAAAGCTGTTGATGTTCACTTACAATCACATAACTTATTTCTTCGGGATGCAAGGCCATGGTTAAATTTTCTGTTAAATAAAAGAACCGACAAAAAAGAATAAAATGGAATAGCTGGAAGCAGGATAATAATCTAATTCTACACCGTTTTTAAGCACAACACACACGGAGTAAAAAGAAAAAAATACGTTCCACCACGCCAGCACTACGGGAGCGACATTGCTCTCTCTCCCTCGTAGCCTCGCATGCAGCTTCCTATAAACTGTGAAACGCACAAGTCAAACACCACGCCGCTGGAACTGTGAAGCGCACAGTTCCATACAAAGATTTTTCTATCATTACATTAAGCTTAAGGATTATATATTGCACAAGTATAAAGAGAAAAGGACTCATTATAATAAATATTATCGATAATATCAAGTGGAAATAGGGGGCGCTGCAGTTCCACAGTGACTATACGCGATCCGCCACTGTGATGCTGGACCTGGCTGTCGAAAGAAAAGTATATGGACGTCTTCAATTGCACCAGGCAGGAAAATAATACGTAGAAGTGTAGTGTGTCCACAGGCGGAAGGAGTGCGAAGACTGGAGAGCTCAGCTGTGTGAAGCAATACAGATAACAAGCCGCATAATAATAATAATAATAATAATAATAATAATAATAATAATAATAATAATAGTTTATTCATCCTCTGAACATTTACATGTTATGGGATATGTTAACTATACAAGATCAGACAGAGTTGTGTTACAATTTGCATATAGAACAGAGAGAGAAAACATTAAATCTTATATACATTTATTTACAGTGAAAATAATTCAGCATTGTGACATTTTTCTTCAAATTCCTCTATACTGTATATGGCATTCTTTGTTAAGAATTTTTTGATGTAGGTCATGAAGTGTTTTGTTTTGAGGTTTCTAATTTTGTGTGGGAGGTTATTATATAGTTTGGGACCTATGTGCTTATAGCTATTGTGTGTTTTTGTTAGTCTTAAATATGGGGTGTCTAGGTCTGTTTTTTGCCTTGTGTTGTGGGTATGGATCTGACCACGTTCACTAAAAAGATGTTGGTTCTCCTTTGTGTAGGACAGAACATGAGATATATAGAGAGATGGTTGTGTCATGATGTTGCTGTTCCTAAAAGCAGTTAGGCATAGGTGGCAGTATACCCCAAAACCAGGTATAATACATAACTGAAATGACAAATTACTTATTTTTCTCTTTAAATTTTCTTTACAAAATAAATGTAAGCAAAAAATAAAATATTTTATAAATATTATTTAAAAATTAGGCAGATAATAAAGTGATGTATCCCGAAGGGAATACAGTCGCCAAAGTTACAAGATTATCATATACCAATATCGATTACCATATAAGAATTAAAACAGATGTTATTCATATTTTGCCTATGTCTCTTATTACAAAACTTTAATTAATGACAATACTATTGTCATTAATTAATTATTTGAATATGACTCATACTTTGATGAACACATTATCTGACTAAGTTTAAACCGTTACAATAAAACAGTTTTGAATGATATACTTTAATGACAATGATTTTGCGAAAATCTATGAAAATGACATGACAGAATGATGTAAATATGATAGAATGATGTGATGTGAAGATGATGGTCTGAAGTCTGGACGTCGGAAAATGAATGAAAGATGAAATTTGTTAAGATGGAGTCCGTAGAAGGAAGGTAACAAATTTTCTGAGATTTTTCTTCCATCCTTTTTAAAAGAATGTAAGCCTCTTGACTTAGAGATGGCTATAACGGAGTTCAAACATCTCTTTTGAAAACCAATGTTTGTCGTAAGGGGCTAATTAAAAAGAAACTAAAATCTCGGCACGCTGGCCGGAAAGGGAAACCGATGTTTAAGCCCCACTACTGTAATCACATAGTATTTCACAGCGGTCCACAACGAAGAAGGAAAATGAGACCTTCTCCACGGAGTTAGCAGACGTACTAGAAGCCACGAACAGAAACTGAACACGCCCTCCCGTGGAGAAGTAAGAGACAGTCAAAACAAACGACAAAACTCAACGCGCACACCGAATATATAAATAATGAAAATATGAGACACAAATATAGATTATTTGTGGGGAAATGCATATTTCACCATAAAATGGCACTTAGCGATGTCAATTCCCGGAATTTTATTTAAAATAAAAATTGAAATGAATCAATTTACATTATTGAAAGAGGCTGCTGTTTTATCAATAAATTTAATTTATACATGAATAATTTGATTAACTGGAATAACTACAGATTCCCCTTTCTTTACCTTTCTCTATACAAAGAGTTATTCCTTAATCATTCAGCTAATAAATACTAATCTTGGCCAATAATTAATTAATTAAAGAATTTGGGAAATGACTCCAAAATATTTAACTGGCCCAAATAATATTTTACAGCAGCGATAATTCTGGTACACGCAGCGGGCCCGGGTTCGACTCCTGGTCGGGACAAGTTACCTGGATGGGGGATTCCCGGGGTTTTTCCTCACCTGTGAGACAAATGTCAGGTAACTTTAGGCGCTTGTGGTCCCCGGATATCAACTGGCTGTCATTATCATCTTCATCCCATCCTCGCCTTGTACGGCGTGAGTGTGGGTGTGAATGGTGTGTATCGTCCTATGTGTTTATGCTGTCTCGGAGGTGGCCCCGGCATTGGACTGATCACGCATCCGGGGAGGCCCTCCATGTCCTTGTCTGGTCAGAAAATATATATGTGATCCAAAGATAATCCCTCTCCCGATAGGTTGCGGCCCTATAAGGCCCGGGCGGCTTGGTTCGCTTAAATCCTACATGGGAGAGATGAAACTAAGATAAAGAAAGAAAATAAATAAAGTTAATTCTGGTACCATTTCCCAAAGGGACGAGTAGATCGTTTGATCTCATTCAGGGAGAAAGAGGGGTATGACTGAACAGTACCTCAATTTTGGTGGCGGCATTGAATTAATTTATTTGATTGATAAGAATAAATAGTGATCTATAATATAACATTTAAACTCTTAAAAGAGTATAATATAACTTTCAAAACACCCTTAATATGACAGAAAATACTAGTAACACAATTTCATTAAAAATGGATGAGATTCTGTTCTAGTCAGAATATGTCATTATAATATCTAATCAGCTGTAATAGTAGAAGCGACACCAGCAAATAAATATGCACTAGGATGTATCATTCAAAAACTGTACACACAGCCAAAGAAACTGAATAAGCAGAATCTTAAAAGTCTGTTCAGCATACAGAATGATGTGACTTATATATTAAAGAATTTAAATTTAGTAGCAGCAATTCGGTAAGAAACTCTCTATCCACAAGCTCAAAACCCTCATTAAAGGGATTACCACATCTACTCATTAAAATCAGTAACTTACAATTACATCTCCAAGGGTGAATTATTTGTAACCAAGAATAATGGTGGCGGGATTTCACTATAGGGGAGAGCAAATGAAAATGCAATGTGAAACCAGGTAAAGAATTTTGAATTCAGATAAAGAGGAAAGCAGTGAGTAACTAAATTATTTTAATCAAAGTTGTCCTACACCGTCTATAATAAATTCGAACTGGGAAGCCAAATCACTTTCTCAAATGTAAAGTTAAAATACTGATTAACTATCCAAACACAAGTGAACTATATTTCATTTCCGGCTTAAATTGCAAAATGAAAGAGGGATTATAATATCAGGGAAAGATTGAATGTAGCTATAGATGAAACTATCTATTACTAACATAAAAAAAATAAATATTAACTAAAGTTAATTCATAAATAACAATGGAGAAATCAATTGTCGTTAACAATCAAAATTATGACTGAAGGCTTAGACAACAAAACATTCGGAGAAAGCAATAGCCACTTCTAGAAAAATCAACCAGAACGGAGCGTGACGTCAGAAGTTTCACCTAACTGAGTATTTAAGCTTCAACTATAGAACTATCCAAAATTTATGCTTAGATAGAAGCCATAAATTGAAATGGACTAATTTAAGTAAACCCAAATTTGAGAAATAGAATGGGGATGAGAACTAGGCCTATATAGCCATATTACGTCACAGTAAATCCAACGTTAAATAGCATTACACACAAAGAGAAATGTCCCCGATTGATTACATCATATTTAATTTGCAGAATTACGAATATAATACCTGAATAGAATGTATATATCAAATCCTCAGAAATAAGGACGGAAAAGCTGTGTAGTTATACACACCACAGTTGACCTAACTACACAAAAATGCCGTTACTTCAACACAAAGATACTGAGTTACGGTGTATAGCATGGTAACAAATTTTACGTTAAGTTAATAACTCCACTAGAGATACAGCCTGGAATTACTATATAATAGAGATGTTGGAAATGTTCTCCTCTTGCATCCGCACAACATTGGCACCTTTTTATAAAATTTTCTTTTACGCTCATAAGTTTAGCTTCCGAGACAGAGTTAATTGTCTCTTATGATGAGGTACGTGGTTATTTTCATTGTAATTCAAACTGTAACTGTGAGAACCTGAACCATTACACCGATCGCGGCTTTATCGTATTTGCGTAGATATTTCACCCGATAGCTCGGAAGTTGGAGCTGTGCCCGCCGCGACGCAGAAACCCGCGTCATTGGCCAACTCTTACGTGGGACTCACTGTATAAAGTATAAATGGCAGTTGTGAACATAAAATGGCTGTTGGAAAGCGAAAATTACGACTGGCGAGTGAGTTGCTCATTGGTTGCGTGATCCAGAAACAAGGCTGGAATTGTAAACTTCATGGCAATCAACACTAACTGCAACCAACCTAGCTCTTCATGTCACTAAGACTAATAAATTATCAATATTCTAACCAGGGGTGCCCATCCTTATGTGCTCATGTGCTATAGCACATAAAAATTAAGACGAAGAAAAATTATTAACAAAAATCACAAAAATATGTTTTAGTGTAGCCTAAAGCTACTGTATAATTCCGTTCTGTTTTGTTAAAACGTTCTAATCTTCCGCCTCGCCACGCGTCATCATTCACCCACTAATGAAATGCAAGATGTTTTGAGCCACGGCGCACTTTACTCAGGCGGGAAAGTTGGTGGAAGGGGGTGTGACGTCACTAGGCCTACCCTTCTTACTCCACGCGCTTTAAAGTGCACGAACTGTGGTAAATCGTATTAGTTAAAATGCCTAAAAATGTTGTGTTCCGGGGTGCACGAGTAATTACACAATAAGGGGTGTTAAAAGTCATTATATAACATGTTTCAGTTTTCCAAAAGAACAGGAATTACATAAACAATGGGTGAAAAATATTCCTAGAATGGTCTGGATTCCCTCAGCCGGGAATGTAGTATGCGTTAAACACTTTGAGCCTGAATGCATCCAACATGGGGTTTCATATAGTGATTCCAAAGGTGGGAAAAGGGCGTTCGTGTATGATAGACCTAAATTAAAATCCGGTTCTTTACGAACTATTTTCGATGGACTTCCTGAGTACATATCTACCTAAAATTATTTTTTTAGATCTATCAGTTTCTATTATAAGTTACTGCATGCACCTTTTAGTAACAACAAATTTCAGTGTACCAATATGTTCTTTTCACTGGCCCTTCTCGCAATACTCTCGTATCTAAGTTATACGAAAGTATTTTGTCAGGTGGCATGTTGTCACGTCGTTGAGCTGTCTAGTTTACTATAGTAGCGTAAATGTTTTATGATAACCTGACAATTTTTTGTAAATTACAGGGCATGTAAAGGGCGAGGGAAAAGTTTACCCTTTTTTTAAATACAAAATATAAATTCTTCGGTCAGGGTAGTTTCTTTTCATTTGTTCTGTAGTGAAAGAAGAATGTGTTTTGTTCGGTTATATTTTTATTAGTCTGTAATTTCCGAGATGACCGAATTAAAAAAGATATAAAAAACCGGCGACGGGACTTAAACCTTGGACCTCCCGAATACGAGTCCAAGACGCTACCATCTCGGCCATTAAGCTCAGAAAACTAATTTTATAAGAATAAAATAATTTAAAACCAAATCGACAACATAATTTGAAATCAAATTAACAACATACCGGTAATTTCATGTGTTGCTCTTGAATGCAAATCAGTTTTCATTTTAGCATCCTAGACCAAATACGGTAACAACAATAATACGCTTACTTTTTAAAAAAGAAACATTTTAACACTTAAACAATGTTCTGCTTACCTTTTACAACAGTTAACGCGGAGTTTAAAATGCACCACAGTTTAGAACATTTTACAGTACAAAGGTTTAATCTTATTTATTAAAGTTGGGCACCTTTACAAATCTTGTTATAGGTCCTCTCTTTATAAAACGCCTCTGTTATGATATTTCACCACAAGAACTTCAAGAATTATTTCCTCTCGCTCGTATCACAATGTTATGGAATTTAGCAGTCGATAATGTTAGTCACTAGTAGTCGTAATTCTTTGTTGCCATTTTGAATTTGTTAGCCGTAGACTGAAGCAGGTGATTTTGTAATCGTACATAGTCAATAATCCAGTTCATATATATTAATATTGTTTAATTAAAAAAAGGAATTTTTACCTCGCTTATATAATTGAGAACCGAAAAAAGCAATTGAGCTCTGTGCAAAGCCAGGCCCGCTGACGTCAGCGGAACTCCGAGGAGAGGGGGTAGTATTCCCGCCTGAGTAAAGTGCGCTGAGCACAAGGTCGCTTTGAAAAGGAGGGCACTGCACGTGCGTAAACAACATTTTCGCTTCCCCGCATGCATCGAAAATCTCGATAACTTCTTCTTCTTCTTCAAGTTTATTTATTGACGCCCCTCTCAACGTCACGGAGTTACAGCGTCATACGATGTTTTTTGTTTTCAGGAAGGGGAATGTATATGTTGGAGGTTGGTACTAGGGATTGTTTATATTTTCATTTTGCAGTTTGTAAGGTGTTTGTGTAATGTGTGGCTGATGTGTATTTCATCGTCTAATATAAGTGTTGTTATGTTCCAAGGTCCGGTGCCTTTGTGTTTGTGTATGACGGAAAAAAGTGTGTCGATATGGTTTTTGTGTAGGCGGCAGCCAAAAAAGATGTGATTGAGGTCCCCAAGGTCCCCACAATCACAGAATGGTGTTTCACGTTTTCGAATTTTGTGTAAGTAATATGGTGTGACAGCTATGTTGAGTTTAATTTTGTGTATTATGGAGACGTGTGTTCGGGGTAGGGATGTGTGAGAGAACCATGATCGTAGTCGTGTGTTGGTGTTAGTCATGTGTTGTTGGCGAATGTCATGTATGTAGTGTTTGGTGATGTCTGAGATAGGAGTTAAAAATGTGTGGGGTATAGGTGACTGTGTAGCAGCTTTAGCAAGAAAATCTGCCTGTTCATTGCCAGAAATGTCCCTGTGTGACGGTATCCAAAGGAGTGTAATGTGATTGTTGTTTTGAATATGTTTGTGTATATAGTATTTGCAATTCGTTTCCCACCAACCCAGTTTTGGGTGAGGATCGTAGTTGACTATGTTGTGTATGGCACTTTGTGAGCCTGTACAGATGATAATGTGAGAGTTGTGTAGTCGGATGGAGGCGAGAGCTGGTCGGATGACTACAAGTTCAGCTGTGTAGTTGGAGAAAAGTGAGTGTAGTGTGAATTTGCAATGTGTTTGGAAGTTGACATGGTAATATGCGGCGCCAACTCCTTGTGATGTTTTGTACCCATCACTGTAATATATGTCAATGGACGAAGTAGCATGTGCATGACGATACTGATCAAAATATGATAATAATGTTGAGGAGGGACAGGGGTCATGTTTGGTAAAAGTCGATAGATCATGAGCTATGTGTTGTGTATGTAGTGTGTAATCAATGCAGTATGAGGGGGTCGGGGAAATGTCTGTTTGTTGTGTTGTGTGTATTATTTATGAAAGATGGGTAGAAACGTTGGAGTGTATGGGAAGGCATGTAAGTTGTTGTGTGTGTATTGGTTATATAGGCAGAGAAGTTTATTGTATAAAGGAGAGTGCGTGAAGGAAAAAAGGCGGGCTATAAGTTTGTGAGTAGAAATGGATTGGCGAATGAGTGGTGGGCGATAGCAAATTTCATGTAGAACCTTTTGAGTATTGGGGTTGCCCGATACTCCTAGTATACGTTTAGCAATGCTGTACACCTGAGAGGTGATTTTTCTCTGCCAAATGAGGTTCGGGGAGTGAATAATGATATTGCCGTAATCAATTTTGGATTGGATGAGATTGGTATAGAGGGTGAGCATGTGGGAGGGATGGAATCCCCATTTGTTCCCAGCAATGTATTTGAAAATGGAACTTGCAGTGGTGAGATGAGCATGAAAGTGGCGATAGTGTGTGTTCCATCGTAAGTTGTGCGTAAAATGTACGCCAAGATATTTGACAGAGTGAGTGATGGGTATGAGAAGGTGATTGATCCGTAATAGTGGTTGACGTGTCATTTTGGAGGAGTGAAAGAGTATGGTATGACTTTTGTATGCATTGATGGCGAGTCCGAGGTATGTGATGTGTTGGTGGAAAATATTTAGGTCAGTTTGTTCTGTCTCGTAGTCAGTTTTGAAGCGTGTTTTGTCAACTTTAGAGTAGAATACCATGTCGTCAGCATAGAGCAGTATTTGGCTGTTAAGGAAGGGAGCATGTGTAATGTATCGTGTATATATGTTAAAGAGAATGGGACTGAGGGCCGAGCCCTGAGAGAGGCCAGAGGAGGTTTGTCGTGTAGAATGGAAAAAGAATGTGGGAGGGAAACAAAGCTTTCTGTCTGTCAGTAACCGTTCAATGATTATGATGAGAGTGAGTGGAATATGTAGTTTATGTAAAAAGTCAAGAAGTATGGGAATTTGAACAGAGTCGTAGGCTTGACTAATGTCAAAGAAATGTGCAAGCAGAGCTTTGCGTTGTGTCCAAGCATTATAGATTTCAGTTGTGAGGTGTAGAAGTGCATGTTGTGTTCCATGTCCAGTGCGGTTCCGTATTGATGTCGAGGCCAGAGTCCTTGTCGTTCTAAGTAAAATATAAGTCGTCTTGTAAGAATTTTCTCAAATAGTTTTCGAAAAGTAGAACTGAGGATTATAGGGCGGTAGTTGGAGGCAAGCACGTCTGATTTATAGGGTTTGAGGATGGGGATGACATGGAATTGGAGCCAAGTAGAAAAGATGGTCTGAGAGGTCAATATACTGTTGAAAGCGTGGAGGAGTATGGATTTGGTGATGTGGGGAAGATAATGAAGCATGTCATAAGTGATTGCGTCATGTCCAGGTGCTGTGGAACGTGTTTGTCGTCGAAGTATGGAAAGGAATTCGTTCATAGAAATGGGGTCAGTTAAGGTGTGAGGGGGTCTATGGGGCTTACAAGATCCGGTGGTGGGCAGTAAGGTAGGGGGAGCAGTATCAGGTGTAATGTTGTGTAAAAATTGTTGTTGGATGTCAATGTTGTAGTGAATGTGATGTGTTTGTCGGGTAGTCTTACGTGTAAAAAATTTTATTTTTCGCCAAGCGTCAGATGTCGTGTGTGTTTTGGACGTCGTGTTACAAAATTCATGACAAGCACGTCGACGGGTATGTCTTAAATGCCGGGTCGTGTGCGCAGTGGTTCGTCGCAAGGAAAAGAAGTTGTCTCGTGAAGGGTTACGTCGAAAGTTGGAGAGGGCTAGTCGTCTGGTAGCTATTGCACGTGAGCAGTCCGGTGTCCACCAAGGCGGCTTGAGTCGTCGGGAGGGATGAGTGATAATCTTAGGCGTGAGATGAGTATGACGATACGAAGTGATGATGTGATGAATGTCATCAAATGACGGAGGAGCAGTGGTATGTTGTTGTATGAGAATGTGGAATGCTGGAATGCTGTATTGCATCGGTGTAATGCTGCCAGTTATGAATGCGAGGGTGGATGATGAGAGGTGCTTTATCCGAAATGGAAAAGGATTTATTTATGCCAATGAGGAGTGGAAGATCGCTGGTCATGGTGTCGTGTGCTGTTCGCCAAGTGGTATGAGGATAGAGGGAAGTTGAAATAAAAGTAAGGTCAGGGGAGGTATCGTGTTGTTGTGTGTTGCCAAGACGTGTAGTTTAGTTTAGTGAGTTTAGAAGTGTTAAATTGGATGCATGAAGGGAATGAAGAAAAAGCATGTTGTGAGTGTTTGATCGTATTTGATGTGGTGTTAGAGGAAGATTGAAGTCTCCACAGATGAGCAAAGGTCGGTTCTGGGGGACTACAAAATGGCGATTCCAAAAGGTGGACGTGATGTGATTAGTGTGTGTGTTGTAGACAGCAATAAGATCAATATGTGTAAGAGAGAGATGTATGGCTTGGAATGTTTCCGTGTAATTGTTAATTTTGTGAGTGTGTGTTATTTGTAGGTGAGGTTTGAGAAGGATCATAACGCCACCTCCATCCTGTGTCCTGTCTTGTCGAAGAATATTGTATGGGTGGAATTTGAATTTATGAGTAGGTTTGAGCCATGTTTCTAGGATGATGATGTTTGTAGGAGTGTTTGTGAGAAAATGTTGAAGTTCATGTGATTTGTTCCTTACACTGCGTGCGTTCCACTGTAAAACGGTGAGTGAAGAAGAAATGGACATAGTTTAGACGGTCATGTTGAGAGCAGATTTGAGAGAGTCAAGAAGGACAGCAAGGGTAGTCTGGTTAGAGGATGGGAGGGAGGTAATACTATGTTGTAGGTCGTTGAAAGCTGCCATAAAGTGCTCCTTATGAATCATCAGGTATTGTGGACGTTCTTGAGAGGGGCGAGGCGACTGCGAAGGCATAGTGCTAGGTGTTGGTTGTTCTTGAGGGTGTCTGAGAACAGGCGAGCCTGACGGTTGACGAGTCTGCCAGTGTGGTAGCCAAAACTGTGGAGTATGGGCTGGAGGCCTGGTTGGGGGTGCCGCTGGGTGCGCCGGATCAGATTTTTTGCGTTTAATTGTCTGAGGAGTCGGAAGTTCCGGATAGGACCGTTGCTGTGTACCCTGAGGAACAGGGGATCGATTGAATAAGGTGAGCGAAGGAGGAGTCTGCAGCGATGGCCGGAGACTAGGCGGGTGAAGCGCAATAGATGCATGTGTTTTACGGCCAGTAGAAATTTGTATGGCCTCGTATCTGGTGATTCGGAGGCTATTGATTTTGTCCTGGATAGCTATTTCCAACTGGTAGCTCGGGCAGGTTTTTGTACGGGCGTCATGAGCTTGATGACAATTGAGGCATTTGACCGTTGTTTCAGTACAATCTGCAGTGGGATGGGAAGCTGAACATTTTAAACAAGTTGTCTGGTTTTTACAGATGGAGGTGGAGTGTCCAAATTTGCCACATGTGTAGCATTGCTTCACCCTCTCATTGTATTTTTCAACCGGGAAACGATAGTAAAACAATTGCAATGCTGTGGGAAGTACTTGTGAACGGAAAGTTGCAAGACATGTTTGTGTTGGTATGTACTGTATCTGTCCTTGGTCATTAACTGTCTTTCGATTAAAGCGGTACACGTGGTGAATAGGAGCTTTTTCGGCCGTGAATCCAAGTTTTTTGACTTCCTCAGGAGTGATATCAATATCAATATTCTTGACGACACCCTTAGTATGGATATAAGAGAAGGGGGTGTATGAAGAAGTTTGGAATTTTTCGTCAAAAGACGAGGTAAGGAATGCATTGGCTTCATGGTGATGTAGGAATTTAAGTTCAAGTTTGTTTTTTCCTAGTTTTTTAATGTCCTTGATTTGAATCTGAGGGTTTTTTTTCGTATAGTAGCCTACCCAATTTCATGGGATGGGCTTGAAAAGGGGAGCCTTCTTTGGTTTCAACTATGACGATGTAAGGGCTGGCGTCATAATGGGTATAAGTAAATTTTGTTTTTTTCGGGGTAGGAGAAGAGACTACCGCGTGTGGGTCACCAGTTGTTTGATTAGTTTCCATTGGAGTAGAAGAGGTTTCAATTTGAGCAGTCTCCTCGGGAGGGGACAACGTGGGCTGGTCCGAAGACATGGTAAGTCAAAGGTGTGTAAGTGTGGATGTATGTAGCAAGTTTACAGATCCTTCCCCAAAAGGGGAGGAATGGAAAAAAAGCACTTGTCGTATAATAGGTAATATATAAATTGCTGCAAGAAATCACTGCACTAAATCACACGACACTGTTGGATGCGTAGTCACAGACTTCCGATGAGGCGAGGCGCACTTCCGGAAAAAACGTCTGACCACTTCCACGATCCGATGAGTAATGATCTCGATAACTACTCCCCTCAGTGCTCTCTACTAGACGAGCCCTGACCAGAATAGCCAACTTACGTATTTGGTACCTAAAACTTTATGTATTAATATATATATATAGTCCGCCGGCGTGGTCTTGTGGTTAGCGTCGCTGACTACAGATCCGTCGGCCCGGGTTCGATTCCCGGTACCTCCTCGGATTTTTCTGAGGTAGGGAGGTCTGGTAGGGATGCACTCAGCCTCGTGATTCAAAATTAAGGAGCTACTTGATAGAGAAGTAGCGGCTCCGGTCAAGAAAACCACCATTAACGGCCGTGGGTGTCGGCATGCTGACCACATGCCCCCCAATCCTGCCATCTGCCTAAGGGAGATGACGCAGCGGTCGGGTGGTAGGCCAAGTCCCTCCAGGGATGTAGTGCCACGGAGTTTAGTTTATATATATATTTTATCATTACGAAACATTTATTTTTGTGTTGAAAACATGGCTATAATAGTTGCTTTCAATTTTTATAGTTAATAAAATTAGAAATGTGTGTTAACATTGATTATATGAAATTAAGCTGCATTCCATTAAAAAAATTAGAAAATGTGTGTTAACTTTCATTATATGAAATTAAGCTGCATTCCATTACAGACTGCTTCGGGTACTACTGTCAATGAGTTGGCGACGCTAGTCAAGCTACACGCGTACTGGAGGAACGTCTATGTTTTAAATTCCAGGAATAGTGGTTTCTGTTTGTTACTTTGTTCGTGTGTTGTGTTAAATTTTCTCTTCTCCGAAGTCAGTGGCAGTATCAGTGCTGGAACATGGATTCGGTTGATTGTTTAAAACTTCTGCTATATCTTTTGAATAAAAACTACAAATTAAACAATTATAAACCAGCGAAAGGAGGCTGCTGTCGGGAATACATAAAGCATTTTATGACATTTATAAATGGATTTGTGGCTGTAATATGAGAAATACCTTAATCTCTTCTGTTTCCCTTGCCTTCTTTTCGGAAACAGTGAACGGGAAAATCGTCCGTCCAGCTCCATCCACAACGTGCAGTCGGCAGTTGGTAGTCGGAAGTTTGCAGTTGCAGTCGACTGCTTGGGAGCGTCACTCGAGTTACCCACAATGTGCAGTCGACATTGAGGTAAGGGAAACATTTTACAGTACAAATAATGTGGAGGAATCGATTTATAATGCACCTTCATTTCATAATGTAGGTGCTCACTAAGAAAGGATTTTGAAAAATTCTGATTCTAAAGGCCAAAAATTAAATGTTTTTGAGAATACTTAATCCCTTTTTACACAGAATTATCGAAACAAAATCACAGAACATATTGTTGCCAGTTTTATCAGATGGGTTTGGATTAAATGAAATGGAAGTTTGACAAATTAGAGAAGGTATCAATACACGGCCTCCTTTATTGTACGCCTCCTTTAGGAGGCCTTGATCAAGATAATTCATAATTTTTAATTTTTTGAAATAATTATCGCGGGCCATCGCTTGATTTTGTAAGTCCATCCTGAAGGATTCCTTTCTTTAGAATATCAAGGCACGCATACATATGAAATTTTCAATCTACACGGAAGAGGGATAATCAATATAGGCCTAAATATGGCCAAACATTGTTCGATTTGGACGAAACTCACTATACAGGGGTATTCTGGGCCAAGGAATTCGAATCTGACGTCGCTTTTACCAGTCGATGCTATCTAATCGTCAGCAGCGTATCCAAGATTTTTTCGGGAGGGGCTGTGATAAGCCTAACAATAGTACCATAGGGCTCAGAAGTGGATGACCTAAAAATGCCTGAAAATGACCTATAAAATGACCTTAAATTTATGAAAATATGACAAGAAGAATTGAAAAAATGACTCAATATTTCTAAATAGATATTTTAAAAAGTAGTGTAAAAAAATAAACAATGCCCAAGATTTAAGTATTTTATATTACTACCTTATTACCACGTTTCCTATCATTATTTTTACGTTTACTATATTTATGCCAGAATGTCCCATAAATGAGATAGCTTTGTCTGTAATGTTTGAAAAGTTCATTCTGAAGACAAAATAGGGAAAATGCAACGAAAGAATGAAAATTTCCTAAAATGAACTTGTGAAGAATAAAGTGCCGAAAAATGCAAAATAAAAGTACACTACTTTTATTCATTTTGAGGTGAGACGAATTTATACTACACCCTGCATTGCCTATGATGTCTCAGAGAAAATTATGACATTTTTTGAACTTTCGAGCCAGGCTGAATTTTCTACAATTGCAATTAAACTTTCTACAATTTAAGAAATTAAAGTGCCCTCATGTGCAACATATTAGCATGACTTAGCGTTTCGGGGGGGGGGGCTGCAGCCCCCTCAGCCCCCCTCTGAATACGCCCCTGCTAATCGTGGTATGTAGTCCACGCAATTTAGGTGTTAATAAATATAATGATTTAATTATTATGCTCTTAATGTTTAATTCTTGAAATAATCATCGCGGGCTAAGCCGCGGGCACATGCTAGTATACTATATCCTACAGTATAATAACCACATCTTGCTTTTTCGTAGTAAGCTAATCTATTTATTTACACTAGTAAATCGTTTTCAATCTCGTAATATGTAACTTGCAGTCGTGCAGTTTGTAGTCGAAGATGAATTTCCTGACTGCCGACTATCGACTGCACATTGTGGATAGAGCTTAAGTGTGACTGTATGCGCGATAACTCGATTAGGCGTTATCAGACTTTCATGATACTTATAAAGTCATAGGAAAAACCCTATTGATTTTTTACCACGTCGATTGACCGGTACCGGAGTAACGACCAATTAACCTTTTTACCACGTCGATTGACCGGTACCGGAGTAACGACCAATTAACCATCACATACTTTTTAAAAAGCACATTTTCATGTCAGTAGAACTGAATGCTGTTAGGAACTGAAAACAAGTGTCAAATGTCATGAACCGCCACGGTTCCTAACCAAACTGCAACAAACCTAGTTCTATCATGTCACTAACATTAATATAATTACTCCGAACCTAACTGCCACTTACCTAGAATCGGAAGTTGGTATATGGTGCGGAGCGAAAGTGTGCGGAGTGCATAATGAAGGAAACTAAACCCATGATTTTATGGTACCGGTGGCGGTATCCGACCTGACATAAAATTTGAATTTTTTTAAGAATGAGAATATTTTATAACAGACCAACTAAGCTAGACTGACTATGACGACGAAAACAAAACTACACATTATACAGAATTTGTACTTTTATAGAAACTGGCGCAGACAACTTACTGTTAAGATTACACTTTGATCTCTGGCTGCAGTCTTGTCGTTGTCAACAGAGCAACAAGTAGCGATCTGGTCTCTTATCTAACCCCGTACTTATGTGTAATTGTTTATTTTCGTAATAGTGGTGGTCCCCCATGGAATTAAGTGATTTACGGAATTACTGAACTTTAGTCTTCGCTATATGTCAGTTATCTGAGCACGCACTGATAAATCTCTCCAAGAAGTTGCCCAGAGAACTGTACTGTTATAAAAATCTTCAGTCTACGTACATGGAATAATTAGAGATCCATAAAAACGATTTTTTTAGCAAAATTAGTTTTAAGATTTCAGTATTTCGGTGTTATTTTTAGAACATTATCTATAAGCTGTAGCCAAATTTTATAATTAGGATCAGTCTAGTGAAAACCAGGAGTTATATTCTCACCTTAATTCAAATTTCCTGCCTCTTGAAAATATTCCTTTAAAATGAATTAATGTTTAAGATTTCATGCAAGTAAAACAATTTATGTTGTAATTCGTGGGATTATGTTTATTTTTCGCGTTATTATAACTCATAAATTCGTGTTATTTCGCGACTCTGAAGTACGTCTCTTTTGGGCGGTTATGCACAGTGGTAAAGGAAAAGGGTAATTTCATAGAACGTGTACTCTTGATGACGTCATAGCATGTTATTCAGATCACGTGTAGACGGCTCTTATCATTGGGTTATCTTATTTTATTGTGACTAAAATAACATTTTACAACAAACCTTACAAAATAATAAACAATGATATATAATATAATTTAATTTAATTTAATATCTACTTACGTAATTTGATGTTGTTGAGCCGTAGTTTTTTTCCGTAGCTCTGGGTGAACGGGGGTCTCATGGAAGTTTGGAAGTGGGGTCCAGGGGCGCAGGCCCTGGTTGGGGTTTGGGGGCAAAACCCCCAATATAGAAACACAGGCCCTCCTCTTTTAATTTCCACAAACGTTAATATATTGTCTGTGCACGGTACTTCTGGGTTTTGAACGCTACTCGTAGTTCCTTGTATCGTTGCTGTTAGGTTACTGAACCTGTAGTTCCAATTTTTTTACAAAGTTTTACAAGATGGCGGTAGTATAAAATCATACAGTTGTATTCAGAATTTATAATCCTTATTACAAATTGTCATAAGTATATTATTTAAGAAAAATAATTGTATTATTTTACTCACGCAAATAGCTAAAAAAACGATAAATTTATTAAGTGCCAGAATGGTACTTTATGAGATTATGTGGACGGGAAAATGCATGTGCGTCTGTCTGTCTCTCGTGTGTCTGTACGTTCAATAACTCAAATACGCTTTATCGGATTTTCATGAAACTTGGTATAGGCATTTATAACGTCCATGGGAAGAAGCCTATTAATATTGGACCAAATCGGTTGACTGGTACCGAAGTAAAGCCCAATTCAGTGCCTATTTTATGGTAATATATTAGCAAGGATTTATCAAATCAAGTCAGTTCTTATGACTACACATTGTTACAGTTTTATATAGCCTACAGGTTTGGAAGTTGGAATACATTGGGCTTTGACAAATAACACTACCCACAAATTCCTTCACATATGCTTATCAAACTAGACCTTTGTTCTTCCATAAGCCCAGCCTAATGAATCAATCTGGAGCTTAACTCGGAAATCGATAACAAAAATAACTTATTTTCTGCATATCATAATTGCAATTATCACTGATTAAACAAAAGCATTCTGGAACTTTGTAACATCAGTTTACATTTTCTAAATAGGACTGTTCAGTTATAGACCATGTGATGGGAAAAAATCAGCGACATTTATGAACATCTTGGGAACTAAGACAGTGTATGCAAATATTATGTTACATTTCATCGTTTATTTCCCAACAACCTCTTAACTCAGTGAGTAGAGCGTTGGACTAGAAATCCAAAAGTCTGTGGAATGAATCCTCATACATTCAAAATAAGTTTGCTAAAATGTTAGCTGCAGAATAAACTGTAAAAATAAGCCATGATAAAGGGAGCAAAAGGAAGGAAGAGAGACAAGAATTCATTTTCACTTTCACATGGAATTTTACATCTAACAAATTTCAAGGATCTCTATATAATGGGAGAAGAAGGAGATCTAGTTGAATGTGCTTTTGTGGTGTATGCTAATGATTTAGAGATTTTTCATTAAGAATATAAGCTTGCTCCTAAAGTGAACAATTTTTCAAGCAGAGCTTATAGCTCTACAGCAGGCTGTTGAAAGGTCCATCAACACCAACAAGACACCTCGCATATATAATGACTCTGTGCTAAGACTAAATGAATATCCTAAACACATGTGCCTAGCTGGACCAAAGGAAAATGATGGAACTATGGTAAATGAATGTGCAGACCATCTTGCCAAAGCAGCTGCTAAGTCAAGAATGGATAATTTCTACTCCCTCAGTAAACTGTCATACATAGGGAACAGTTAAGGAAAGAAATAATACTAAGTTGGAACACTGAGTGGTTAAATAGTATAAATGGCTCCCTGACAAGAACATTATTCTTTCCTTCAGTATTTGACTGTCCGCCTCCATGGTGAGTTGGTAGCATGACTGCCAGCCACCTGGGTTCGATTCCTGGCCGGGTCAGGGATTTTACAGAGATGTATGGTTTCCTTCCTGGGTCAGGACTGGGTGTTGTGTCCTCATTCCCATCCCGCGATAGGAACTGACCACCCTACATGGTATCATCCCGCGTAGTGTCCATTGGTCGTGCCATGGGCTTCCCTCCCACGGCTCTGTCCCAGGGTAGGACCAACCTCCAGGCTGAACACTTCATCATCATCATAATCATAATCATCATCATCATCATCAGTGTTTGACTGGTTAAAGTGCAAATACATGGAACCAAATTTTATATTAACACAATTTATAACTCACAGAAAATATGGACACTATCTGGAACGATTCAAAATATGAACCAATACAGTGAACTCTCGATAAACCAGACTAAAGTGGACGGGGGTCTGTCCGAGTTATGAAATGTCCGGCTTATGGAGAGTAAATTAGGGAATGGTATTTAAGTAATGAAATTTCGTGTTTAAGCTGCAATAACAAAAGGTATGAGACAGAACATAATATTAACACTTAAAATTGGAACGAAAAAGAATAACACTTGAGTTCTATATTGAAGTTTCTAGTCAGAGTCTGAAATACACACTGTTACATTATTAGTACAATGAAGTTCTGAAATGGTCATAGAATGGCTTTAGATCTGGGTGTGGATTGCCAAGAATCTGTCCGAGTTATCCATAGTCTGGCATACTGAGGTCCGAATTATCGAGAGTTCACTGTATCTGTATTTGCGAGAAATTATTACTCAATTAGATTATTGCCATAATAGATTTCAACAGCCCTTGACAAATTTTTTGAATAAGAAATGCTGCTACAAGAAGTTATGTGACTATTTAAATTCTATTTTTAAGAAACTTTGATTTAGTATTTGATTGTTAATTAATTTTATTCATATCTGCTATATCTTTAATATGTAAGTATAGAAATTAAACAAACTGTAATGGAATGTAAAATGCATTAAATAGTACTATTCTGTACATGTTCTGTACTGTTAGTACATGTTCTGTACTGTTAGTACATGTTCTGAAGGACTAAATAAACCTAAACCTAAACCTAAACCTAAACCTACTGTAACTAAAACCCTAGCATACTGAAAAGTGAAATAGGGTTAATTATTTATATATTTGGAGATTCAATAATAATATATACTGGGATTAACTATTAAAGACCTAACATTCTCATCAACGACTGTATCACAGTCAATTAGGCTATAGATTAGATTAGATTTATTTGCCACAGACATTGCACAATGTATTAACAATAATATTACAATAAACACAAGTGAGTATACAAGTACACAATTATCTTCAGGTAATGTCATTGAATTCCTTGGCACTGTACAGGGTGTTTGACATCAGGTTAGATTTAATTATCCTTTTAAAAGGAACATAAGATAACTCCTTAATGTTGTTCGGCAATGAATTAAATAGTTTAAGGGCAACATATTCAAAACTTTTCTGGGTGGTGCTGTTTTTACATTTATTTATATACAAGTTTTCTTTATTTCTGGTAGAGTAGCTGTGGACAGTAGAGCATTTATTATACAAGTGTACATTCTTTTTCATAATATGAAAATATGAAAATATGTCTTCTCTATATTATAGAGAAGACAGCTCAGAACAAACACTGATGGTAATGTAAGTACATGAATGTATGGTACATGAATTGCATTGAATAATTAAGGTTTCCATAAATAAATTTATGAAATACTTGATGAAGCCTCATTTTTTGTTGTAATAAAATGGTTAACCTTGGTGTTAACTTCCATCTCAGTCAGTGATTTTATGAAATAAGTTATTTTATACAACATTTGTCACTGACAAAGTTTACACCTTTATTTATATTTATACTAAAATTACAAATATAACAGAGAAACTTACAACTTAAACATTATTTGACAATCAAAATACGTTTTAGTTTCAGTGATGAGAACTAAAACATAATTAATTACTGTATATCTTGTAGAGGGATTTCTTAAAATTTTAGGAAGGGATTTCTTAAAATTTTAGGATCGTTATAACTGTGATATTTTATCCCACTGTATTACCCTATAATCAAGTTTGTGCTGGTTTCCAACAGCTGGCATCAGTTCCATCATACTTGAACGTCCTATGGTTCAGATGAATCACTGCTATTATGACAAATTGACAATTCAAATTTGAATAATGGTGACAGTGCATCTACAATTCATAACATAACCTAGCAAAAATTGCAGACCCATAAATAGTACAGTAGTAGTTAAACTTATTTTTTAGGATAAAGAGCTACAACTGAAAGAGAAAGAAGCAAAAACAGTATATTAGTTTGCAGCCATACTAAATTCTTACAAATCTCTCTTAAGTTATTTCGGTTTTCATTTTGTTGAAATTGTTAAAATTATAAAATATAGATCATATAAAATAATGTTAGTAATTTTTGATCAATTTCAAAACACAACTACATGTATTGGAAGTTTACACAGTGAAGCTATATTATACAGGATATAATATTGAGTTAGGTCTAGCACGTATACTTCACTTTTTGTATAAGTACTCGTACCTGAACTACGAGGGATGTTCCAAAAGTAAGATTCGTCGTTTTTTTAAAAAGTGAAAATGGTAAAGCAGATGAAGCAAACAACTGCCATAAGAATCGACACCTATTGCTGGTTCAACAACGGAAAGAGCGTCAGCAGAGGAGAAACGATGCATGAGTAGAGTCCCGAAGAAGAGAGAGTAGCAGTAGACTGGCATGCCCGAGGTTATTTGAGTACAAATCACGATGGCAGATGGACGTGTACTGAAAACGTGGTCGACAATGGAAGTACATGCTGTTATCCGGTATGAATGGGCATGTAGGACTAGTGTGTCCATCATCCATGGACACCTACAGACTGTGTATGGTGAAGAGGTCATGTCTCATCAAATTGTTGGTCGCTGGTGTTGCATGTTCAGTGAAGGAAGGCACCTGTTCCATGCAATGAAAGTCGCACTCTCGGGACGTCACTTCCAAAACAATGCTGAGGTGGAGAAGGCTGTGCGACAATTCCTTGCATAGCAGGGCACCGAGTTTTACCAGAGTGGTTTCTTCAAACTGATTGCAAGCTATGACAAATGTCTCAATGTCGGTGGAGACTATGTTGAAAAATAGTGCAAGGGGTATATTTCATGATTGCATGGTGTATTTGTTTTGGTAATAAAGTTTCCATGTGAAAAAAAAATGACGAAACTTACTTTCAGAACATCCCTCGTAGTTTCGAAGACCATCATCATTCATAATCATCAGATTAACATCAACTGCTGGCTGGATGTTTGTGTTGCCCTCAGAAACGTCCAGCCAGCAGTTGGTGTTAGTCTGATGATTATGAATGATGATGGTCTTCGAAACTAGTTCAGGTATTTATACAAAAAGTGAAGTATACATGCTATAGACCCAACTCAACATTATATCCTGTATAACTACAGTACTCTAATATGTATAGTATAAAACACACAGACTCTCTAGGTACTGATACTGTAATAAACCAATTTTATCTATTAAGACACTATTGAGTCTATCTTTCTGATAAGATTATTAACAATGGTTTCGCCGGCTATAAGCCAAGTGAAGTGATATAAAACATCCAAGCTTTTGGTCGCTGACATCTCTGCAGTCTTCCTCAGGGAAATGAGTGTGGAGTACCAGACCAAATAAGATGACCTCGACTCCGATTCCATACCTGCATACGAAATGCATTGCTGGAAATGAAAACGGGTTCCTATCCTATAACTTAAATTTGCTTACGCTCATGGTGATTCGCATAGGACTGAACCTATGCAGGGCAACTGCAATGAATTTAGGGGTTCGGGCCGTGTCCCTTTTTTATTTAAGTTCCGGTATTCACCTTACAACCAGGGGAAACAACAGAAAACCCTGGTCGGAACTAGCAAAGGGGATTTGGTCATGGTCCTCCATTCTGTAATGCCTGGTTGGGGTTGAACCAACCAGTTGGGATATGTTTCAGCTGAAAGCTTATACGTAGTGGGAAGGGGTATTATTAGGCTGAAGGCCTCAACAATTCTGACGACTTTAATCGTCCCCTGGGAAGCGTAGGCGCTTTCCAAGTTGCCGTACAAAAGGGTTCTCAGCATCTTGAAGCTTGGAGTCGAAACTCTGTGCAAGGCTTCTGATGTGGGTGGCAAGTAGTGGAACCTTTAGGTCTTCATGGATCTGCCTGTTACTGACGTACCAAGGTGCGCCTGTAGTGAGGCGAAAACATTTCGACTGCACGGCTTGTAGTCTTGCGACATTCGTGCATGCTGCGGCCCTCCAAACTGGACTGGCATAGTCGAGCAGAGGTCGGATGAGTTGCTTATAGAGCAGCGCTCCATTCGCAGGTAAAAGTCCTCCTCTGCCGTTAAGCAGAGGAGCCATTGCATGGCTGTTCGTCTAACCTGGGTAACGTGGAGTTTCCAGGTCAGCCTTTTGTCCAGGGTTACCCCCAAATATCTGGCTGTTTCAACCCATTCGATTGGCTCTCCGAAAAATTCTACAGACCTAGGCGGCGCCGTTCTTTGTCTTCCAGTGAAGAGCAACGCTGCGCTCTTAGTGACGTTTATGGAAATTCGCCACTTTGTCAGCCAGTTCTCTAGCTCTTTGAGATATGTCTCGAGATACTGAACGATTAGTGCAGAACGTGGTTCTGGAAGCTATTCCAATCTACTCGTCTAACGTCTGGCCTGTCTGGAAGGGTTGCGAAGGATGTACGACCTTGGAGGTCGACAAGGACGGGCAAGTGGTCTGAGCTGAGGGCTGGGCACACAGTCAGACTCACTGGTAGTATGGGGTCCTTGACAACCACTATGTCAAGTATATCGGGAGAGTGTGTGGTACAGTAAGGATCGGTTGTTGGTTCATCCGGTCCATAGACGATACAGGAAGTCCCAGTTACATACTCTGCCAGTTGCAAGCCCCAGGCATTGTTAGTCCTTGAGTTCCAATCCGTGTGCTTGGCGTTGAGATCACCTGCTAAAATCACAGGTAGTCCGCCCCCAAGACACTCAATCAGATCTGCAACTTATTGGGGTTCTCACTTGAAAAAGAAGTCATAGTCAAGTTTAATACAATTACCGGTATGTGAAAGTCCTTCTTCAGTACAACAAACTACATTGTTTATTAATAAGTAGAAACACTCTGTTCATAGTTTGTTTAATCAATAATCAATTATTGCATTATTAACAACACTACTACTACACTACACTACTACACTACACTACTACACTACACTACTACTACTACCCTCCACATTCTCCCCCTATTATTATTATTATTATTATTATTATTGTTGTTATTATTATTATTATTATGTGAAGCATGTAGAAGTTTAAAATGTTCATGCTTTACAATTAGAGCAGTCAGATGGTGCTTGGTTGGCAATATGATCTGATGTTTAGCATCATATGCAAGATGAGATTTATCTATGCGACCACCAACTCGTAGAAGACCATTTTCGTCCAGAAATGGTGTTAATGTATGAATAGAACTTTTAGCAGAAGTTTCTTTCTGATTTTTAAGATCTGCAATTTCACTCTTAAAAGATGAATGCTGAGCACTTTTAACACAAGTTTGTAAAGCTTGTTGAAGCTCTTCAGCTGTAATAGGTCCATGAAATTTTGTTTCATGGCGATATGCAGCAATAAATCTATTCATGTAGCATGTTACTCTTTGCAGGCGTCGGAGATCTGAGAATGTTGTAAGAAAATGTTCTTTCTCCGTTGTTGACACCAGACAGACATTTGTAAGTTGTTCTGATGAATCAGGAACACTTAATTGTTGTGGTTGTTTTGGCCAGGATGTCTCTGGTGAAGATAACCAGTTAGGACCGTGCCACCACAAATCGATTTCAGATAACTGCTCACAAGAAATTCCCCTTGAGACAAGATCTGCTGGATTTTCATGTGTGGCAATGTGTCGCCATGTAGCAGTCTCCGAAAGTTCTTGTATCTGTGACACACGATTTGCAACAAAGGTTTTCCACTTTCGCGCATCAGTTTTGAGCCAAGAAAGTACCACAGTAGAATCTGACCACAAACAATTTTGTGAAGGTTGTACCTTGAGGTCACTTAGCACTTTGTTGTATAATTTAGCTAGCAGAAGTGCACCACAGAGTTCAAGGCGTGGAATGGTTTGCTTCTTTAGAGGAGAAACCTTAGATTTTGAACATAATAATTGAACAGTAGTTTCACCTTCACTATTTACAGAACGAATATATATACAAGCTCCATACGCCTTCTCGGAGGCGTCACAGAAACCATGTAATTGAATGTCCTGCACTGTACCAGATGTAAGCACATATCTGGGAATACGCAAGGTGTGAATAGTAGCTAATGTTTCACAGATTTCCAGCCATTTCTCCACCAGATGCACAGGTACGGTTTCATCCCAGTCTAATTTCTCAATCCAGAGAGATTGCATAAAGATTTTAGCATTTATAACAATAGGACTAGCCAATCCTAGCGGATCAAAGATAGATGAAATAAGTGAAAGGATATTTCGTTTGGTTAGTTTACCTTGCACATGGGTTTGGAGTGAAGGATGTGATTGGATCTGGAATTCATCATTAACTGGATGCCAAAGTAATCCTAGGGCATGTATGTTTTCATTGTTATCAAGTGCCAGGGGCAATTGAGTTTCTCGATGTGAAGGAGGTACTGATTCCAATAAAGCTTCATGGTTGGAACACCATTTTAGCAGAGGAAATCCACCACAATTGAGCATATCTGTAAGCTCCCTTTGCAGTTTCAGGGCTTCTTGGATGTCATTGTGGCCTGCTAAACAGTCATCAACATAAAATGATTCCCGTACTGCCTGAGCAGCAAGCGGATACTTCTCTTCTTCTTCTAGCGCAAGCTGATGTAAAGATCTTATGGCCAAAAATGATGCAGATTTGGTACCATAAGTGACAGTAGTTAGAGCGTAGTCTTGTATGGGTTCATTAGGACTTGAACGCCACACAATTCTCTGAAGATTCTGATCATCTATATGCATTCTTACTTGTCTGTACATTTTAGAAATGTCTGCTGAAAATGCATACTTGTAGGTGCGGAACCGAAGTACAATAGATGAAAGATCGTCTTGCATAGTTGGCCCTAGTTTCAAGATGTCGTTCAATGACTTGCCTGAAGACGACTTTGCTGAGGCATCGAATACAACTCGGGTTTTCGTGCTAGTTGAACTAGGCTTTATAACAGCATGATGCGGCAAGTAGTAACACTTCTCTCCAGGCTGAGGAAGTGAAACCTTCTTCATGTGGCCTAGATTTTCATACTCTTCCAGAAATTTGGAATAGTCTTCTTTTAAGCTAGGGTTAGCTTCAAGATTGCGTTCCAGGTGTCCTAAGCGTTTTATAGCTTGTTGCCTAGATTCGCCCAGAGAATCTACAGGTTGATTCTTGGGGAGTTGCACCACGAAGGCACCATCAGTTGCACGAGTAGTGCTTTCTACGTAGTGTTCCTCACATTCACGCTCCTCCCTAGTGTGTACTGCGCTGGGGAAGTCTTCCAGCTCCCAAAATTGCCTTAGTTGCCTGTCCACGTTGTCGACAGTTACAAACAAGTTATGCTGTGAGAACGTCACCTTCTTGTTTTTAATGGCAGACTTAGGAACTGTACCACTGATTATCCAACCAAGTTCGGTGTTGGTCAGAACAGGCTGATTTGGCTTAACTATTCTTTCGTTTGTGATTAATTGGAAGAATAAGTTGGCACCAATTAGCAATTGTACATCACCAGGTACATGGAATTTAGGGTCAGCTAATGGAAGTTCACTGGGAATATTGAATTTGTATGGGTCAATTTGGACAGCAGGAAGCTTATTTACAATGTGAGGTAGAACTAGGCAGTTTAGGTTAGCTTGGAAAGCGTGGATCCTGGATCTCATATTAATAGTGATGCTGTGACCACAAGCTGAGGTGCCATTGATACCTCTTATGTGAGTATCCACTGCGCTAGTTGGTAATTGTAATTTCCTTGCCAAATCTTCCGTGATGAAATTAATCTGACTTCCAGAATCAAGCAAAGCTCTGCATTTTACAAGTTTTCCATTTTTGTCTTCTATTTCGACCACTGCAGTTGCAAGAAGAATTTCACATTGGCTAGCCTTTTCTTTTATAGAACAGTAACTAGCTGGAATGTTTGTTGCCGTGCTGGCTGTAGAACTTTCTGAAGAAGTACTCGTGCGAGAAACCTTTTCACTTGAATGTGTGTCATTGTGTAACCATTTACTATGAAAGCCTTTCCCACATTTGCAAAACGATTTTAGCTTGCACTGATCTCTTCTGTGGTTAGGAGAGAAGCAGTTAAAACACAAGCGTTTAGATTTAATGACATTCCATCGTTGTGATACACTTAGTTCTTGGAAGTTCTTGCAATTTAATAAATTATGATTATCATCGCAGCATGGGCACGTGTCTTCTTTTGTCGCAACATAAGAATGACGAGTGTGTTTTTCTGACTTCTTCTTCGTACTTTGCTCACCTTTGTGCTTAGATGGGCTGGACGTGTTGTTTACATCTGCCAATACTTCAAGGGAATTTGCCTTAGCTTCTAAAAACTTGATGAGGTCTTGAAATGGTGTGAAGTTCTGAGAATCAATTCTTCCTTCCCATTCTTTTCGTACGCTCTCACAAAGGCTGTCCAAGATTAACTGCATAAGCATAATATCTTGTAATGGTATCTCTACATGTAAAGCTTCCACAGCATATATGTTGCTTTGGAATTTGTTAAGAATACTACGAAGATCATTCACATTTTCACTCTTCATCGTTGGTAAAGAGAGTAGATTACGTACGTGAGCTGTGGCAATAATTCTTGTATTATCGTACCTGGAACATATTAGATTCCATGCTACACTGAAATTTTCACTAGTCACTGGTAGATTTTTTATCAGTGCATGTGCCTGGCCCTTTAATGATGACAGAAGGTAATGCAATTTCTGTATCGGTTCTAAGGCTGCATTATTGGCTACAAGACTGCCGAACGTGTCTTGAAAATGTTTGAACGTTGTGATGTCACCAGAGAAGGTTGGAAGCTGTATAGCAGGAAGTTGTATTGGCCTATTGTTGCACTGAGAAACAGCTGAATGACAAGTATGATGTGAATTGGCACTGTTATGAGATCGCTGACTGTTCACAGAGTTTGCACTATGCACTTGCTGCTCGTGATGACATAGGATTGCACTGAGTTTAGCTTTTAACTCGAAGTAACCATTCATCATAACTTCCTTGTATTCTGCATGTTCATCCAAATCTTCTTCTGCTTCCACAAGAGATTCTATTTGTGTTTGAACAATATCAAATTTGTCCCATATTTCATTTATCTTGTCAAATTTAACTTTTAATAAGAACACATCGGTGTCTTGATTTGCAGTTTCACAAGACTTTTGTAGAAAAGTAAGCTCTCGCTTAATAACGCCTCTACGTCTAATTAAGGCTCGTAAATCACCTTCCATGTTGTGTGTGAAATGTGGAAATTACTTGCAATTGACAGTTGAATTCTACCACTGCTGCACGATAATATGTGAGTCAGCTGTTCACTGCTTTCTTGATGTCTTTTGAGCTGTTGTGTTTTCTGTAGTACTGAAGCACTGCCGAATAGATGATACAGAGTTTATGTACTAGAAATCGTAGCTCTTGAATACGCGGATGCCGTCGCGGTTGAGTCTGCATACAATGAACGAGATCGATAAGACGAGACAAACCATATATATGTGTGTGTGAATAATGAAATTGTTTCCTTAGTAGTCCGGTCCGTTGAGGAACCAAATGTACGGGTCAGGACCGTGAGGAACAAATGTTAGGTTAAGGTACGTCACAAATAGGAATAAAATGTTGCTTTTAGGTTTGGAAGGGACTTCAGTCGGAAGTGCATAAGATAGGAAAGATTAGCCACCTCTGAATAGCTAGTGAGGACCAGATTCGAATGAATCAAAATGAGAGCAAATAGACTGTAACCTCAGGACTCTGGTATCAGGAATCCACGGACTACTTAAGGAGAACAATTGAAATATGAAATAATCACAACTTACTAGATTCACACACAATAATTATTGAAACTAATTGAAAAGAAACACTGATACATAAGATGCAAGAGTACGTATTCACCACGTGTCTGTAAATATTAATTTCTTGAAAACCTTGATAAATAATAGCTTAAAATGCGTAGATTAAATTGCTCTTGAAGTTAACACTAAACTTTTGTATGTAGTTTAGTCGTAAACGCTGATATAAGCACTGAAACATATAGCGTGGGTTGCACCACTGTTGCGAAATATCAAACTTCTGTAATTCGGAGAATTCACTCGCGAACTTTATGAATTATAAGTAATTATGTATGAATAATTACTGAGAGCCACAATTGCGCACAATTGTGACTATTCGCCGCTTTCCAGAGCAAGTTTAAAGGAAACTTGGTAGAAAAAGCGGGAATGACTCGAGCCTACTAGATACACTGTTATCTGAGTGAGGTCTCGTACAATACTAACTGGAGTGACGCTAAGCCACCTCATATAACAAAGGAAATTAGCAAGTCATGCATGATCCCACAATGCCTTGAGGCGGGAATAAAAAGACAATCAAAGCGGACATTGCAAGCGGACAGTTTGAAACATTCTAAAGTAGAAACATGTTGCTTGCGCGAACAGTTATTATTATTGTTATTATTATTATTATTATTATTACTGTTCCGTTATGTAATCAGTTCATAGTTAGCCATGTTTGTTCTGTAATTTATTCTTTAGCAGGCTTTGCTTGCATTTGTCTTTGTTTAACAGTTAAAAAAGTGAATCTGTTTATATGTATTGTAATATTTAATTATTTTTATTATTAGGTTATTATCCAATCAGAGACTGGGTATCATATCTTGTTGTTTAATAGCCAATAAGGCTTTTCGCTTCCTTTATTTTTATTCATTATTAACTTTCAATTCAACTTCTGTCTCATCAAGACATGAGTTCTTCTAGGTCTTTTAGTGCCTATTTTTCAACAAGCAAATAGGCTTGTTATTACTTTCGATTTAATTTCTGTCTCATCAAGACACGAGTTCTTCCAGGCCTTTTAGTGCCTATCTTTCACCAAGCAAATAGGCTTGGTTTTACTTTCAATTTAACTTTTGTCTCATCAAGACATGAGTTCTTCTAGGCCTTTTAGTGCCTATATTTCACCAAGCAAATAAGCTTGGTTTTTCATTCTCAATTGCTGAACCAGATCAGCTTTTCAACGTACGGTATTCTTAAGGCTTATATGCTTAATTATTCTGATGACTGCCAATAGTCTCAGATATTCAATCATCCAGCATGTGATTTTCGACTCCTCTTCTTCAGAGATTTAAGACATCTCTTCTTGGTGTTGGTGTCACAAGATCTCCGAGCCAGCAACTTTAGTAATTATCTGGAAGTGGTAATTATAAATAATTCAAAGGTACGTCATTCAATAATTTAACATCTATCTGCAGAACATTTCAGATGTATAGTTTCATCAATGAACTAATAAGCTTCGTGTGTGGTTTGAATTAAACTGATTAAGCCATTTCGAGGATAATTTTTCATGAACTTGAATATAAGGATTGTAATTCAAATAATTGTGCCACGTTATATTTTCACAAGTGTCTTTCAATAACACTTGGTCAGACATCCAAGTGATCCGGTTTTTGATAAACTTGAATTTTAGCATATAAAATGCATATGAGTTTAAGTACTGTTGTTCATGGCAATAAAACTGTTATATGGCAACATATCTAAATAAAATGTATTGGGCAAGTTTTGCTTGATCTTATTACAAGTTAACCCTTCAGCAAAAGAAGATTACAAGTATATCTATTTATGGAGTTTTATACAGTCCGCTTGTTCCTGCTTGCCCGTACAATTATTAGGCCTACTACTACTACTAGGCCTACTATTATTATTATTATTATTAATATTGTTTTTGGTGATGTAACAAATGTATTAAATGCATTAATAAAACATTATGTATTTAAAAGGGAAATGCAGTTATTTGATAATTTCTTCATATAAAGCTTTGTTTTCTCATTTACTAGTAATCTTCATTGTCTAGGCTGTCCGGGTAGCGCCGCGTCGAGTGATGAGATGCCAACGTTTCTACAGCCATGTTGCTGTCTTCTTCAGGGCCAAAAAGTCACTGACTAAGCCGGGCATCGGGGTCTTATATATCCGTGTGGTGTTGCGGAGCAGTAGCGGGCGTCCGGCCAATCACAGAAGAGGCATCTCTTGGAGCTCTGGGATTGGTCGGTCGACAGCAGCGGTTGGTCGGAGCTCCATTATCCCTATCTGCTGCATCATGGTGGTGTCGAAGAAGGGGTTGCCAGGTTTTCGGCAAGTCCAGGCCTTTATCCCCGTTGATGTTCTGGGGTCTTCTCGCTATTTCAATCGCTTCTTTCACCCTTCTCGGCCACCATCTTTCTTCTCTACTTATGAGGCGGGTGCCATCAAAAACGATAGCGTGTCCAGTCTTTGCTGAGTGGAGGGCTATGGCCGACTTATCAAAGTTGTTATTCTTGTAGTGGCGTATGTGCTCTTGTAGGCGTTCTGCTACTGTGCGGCCAGTCTCACCAATGTAAGTCCGACGCAGACTGGTCCGGGTGAAGGACAAATTAGATCCCTTACAGATGGCGGGAATATATGAGGTCCCCTGCAGCTGCGGACGGACTTACATTGGTGAGACTGGCCGCACAGTAGCAGAACGCCTACAAGAGCACATACGCCACTACAAGAATAACAACTTTGATAAGTCGGCCATAGCCCTCCACTCAGCAAAGACTGGACACGCTATCGTTTTTGATGGCACCCGCCTCATAAGTAGAGAAGAAAGATGGTGGCCGAGAAGGGTGAAAGAAGCGATTGAAATAGCGAGAAGACCCCAGAACATCAACGGGGATAAAGGCCTGGACTTGCCGAAAACCTGGCAACCCCTTCTTCGACACCACCATGATGCAGCAGATAGGGATAATGGAGCTCCGACCAACCGCTGCTGTCGACCGACCAATCCCAGAGCTCCAAGAGATGCCTCTTCTGTGATTGGCCGGACGCCCGCTACTGCTCCGCAACACCACACGGATATATAAGACCCCGATGCCCGGCTTAGTCAGTGACTTTTTGGCCCTGAAGAAGACAGCAACATGGCTGTAGAAACGTTGGCATCTCATCACTCGACGCGGCGCTACCCGGACAGCCTAGACAATGATGACTCCGGCCGCGGAAGCCTACAGACTTACTAGTAATCTTCTTTTATCCTTGATATCTAGATATCTCTGTGTTTTTATTTCATTTCTTAGAACTGAAGAATTTCTAACAGTGTCTTCTTTCACAAATTAAACTGAAATAAGTTACTCCACAAACTGCAGTAAATGCATAGTGCATCATATAGGTTAAAGCAGTGGCGGACGCAGAATTTTTTTTTGGGGGGGGGGATTTGAATACTAAAAAAATTAATTAACTTACATATTATACAATTAGTTTATAAAACTGGCCACTTAGAGTGCATATATAGCCTTTTCCAAATTTCGGGGGGGGGGGGATCTATCCCCCCAATCCCCCCCTCTGCGTCCGCCACTGGGTTAAAGCATCCTTAACAAATAAATTGTTCTCAGATACTTCCTTAAGGAAAGAAAACTTTTCATAAATGCATTGCCATGAAATAATACTTATTTTTCTTTTTTTAATGAAATGAATTAGATCTTTGGAAACATTACTCTTATGTGAGGAAAGCATCCAGTAATATGCAAAACTAGGATATTTATCTTATTTATCTTCCTTTGGAACAAAAGATGTTACTAAGTTTTCTTTGTATAATTTTATGATAAAATATATAAATAATCTTGTAGTATCAGCTTGTAAACAGGATGGTTGGCTGGTTTTGCCAAGAGCTGTGGCTGCAAGGCCTGTTGCTGAAAAATGAATCTGAAAAAAGGTATATAGAATATATGGATACTTAGTCCGATTTTTCAGTATGGAATTACAAATTCAAGTATAATTTTCATATATCCAGTCTGAAAAATGTATACCAGTATTTCCATTATTTTCAGTATCAGTAATCATTCTGCCTAAATACATGATTTCACGTTCTCAGACTGGAACTTAAATCAGGAATAAATATTTTATATTTTGTATTTATAATTCTTTATTTTTCATACCAAAATATGTCACATCATATTTCAATAATATGATGAGCAAGTAAGTTGATTTGTTAATTTATTAACAATAATATGATTTGATATTTGATTTGTTAACCCTCCTTATATATATAAAATAAAAGATGGGTAAGGAAATGGAATGAGGATGTCTGCAGCAATTTTGATGATGGAGTTTAGAACTTAGAGAATTCAAGTAGGAATCCTATTTCTGTGAAAAAAAAGGGGGGAACAGCTTATTGTTGGAGTTAAACAGCAATCTCATGAGGGTTGCCAAATGGCCGGTTATGCTGGTGACCGGTAGGTAAAGCATAAAATCCATGAAAAGATGGGTTTATATGCAAAACATGTTTCAGTACACCTTTATGTTCGTTGGTGAAACCTACATTTTAGAATGTCTACCACTCCACTCATTGATATAACCCTTGTGGTTGGCCGGTATTTTGTCATTTGGAATCTGGCAACCCTAAATCTCATACGTAAAATAATTGACAAAATGAGATTTCATTTCATCCCCATCAAAGCAGTAGGACTATTTCCAGATCTTCTGCAGAAACATTGTATGTCAAGGCAAAGTGAAATTTAGATCATTCTTGTATGTGAACACTATTTTATTTCTCTGCCTCTAACATGAATATCATTCACTGTCTTCTAGATTCTTATGCTGATAACACACATGTCAATTATTGTTTCCCTTCATTCTTTGCATTAGCATTCACTCTCTCCTGCTCTTTTAACATTATGCCTAACATATTAAACTGTTTTTCGCTTTCCTGTAAAATTGAAGTTTTTGATATACTGGTACTAGGTTGCTGTTCAACACCATAATTAGGTTATATCTCATTGGATTGTCTCTGTGTACACTCCATGTTATTCTGAAAACCTAATTGCCTTGTTCCTAGTACTCATAGCTATGGGAGGCTGAGTTCACTCTACAGGAGGGATTAAACAAACAATAAAATCAGTGCAGAGTCAAACTTGCAGCACAATGCCTCTTTCACTCTGCTGTGTCACATTACTCACTCCTCAGTATATACGCTAATTTTATCATAGTGTAGCTTAGGCCTATCCATATTTACAGTTCTACATGATGGGTATACGTGGATAAATTAAGCATTATTTACCCTCTTATTTAAATAACTTGAAAATGACAACAAAGTGAGAATTTAAGATAACTCAGCAACAATGGCTGCTGATTTAAAATTCTATTATCTTCTGTATTGTAGCCTTATAGGTATTCCAGTGAGTGATTTCAGAACTAGTGTTATCGTGAGATCTAGCTTATGGTTGGGGTCTGGTGGGAGTAGTTTAAATTTCCTCAGAATTCCAGACAATATAACTTTCATTTCCATCATTGCAAATTTGATACCTGAAACAGAGAGTGTACAAAATATCTTAGAATAAAGACTAGCATATTATCCATTTTTGCACAGACTATACATGTAAATTACCAGTTAGATTGAATTCATAGTTATTTACCTAACTAATAGTAAACTTGATGTGCCCTCAAACAAAACCTTATTTTTAAACAAGTGGAGGAACTTTTGTAGTAGTTACAATATTTTATTTCTCTTTTGTACAGGTTTTGCAAGAAGTTACATTCCATCAATTCCAGTTGAAGGAAATAATAACTCTAACCTACAAACTTGTTTACAGCTTCGTTTGGATTTCCAGAGATGCACAACCACTTGCAGAATTGTTGGTACCAGTTGGTACTTGCTGAACTTTCTTGATGATGCAGTGTTTCTACCTATCGTGGTTCTATATATTTAGTATGGTAAGTGTTGAATAGATACTCACAATAAATAAGTAACTAGGCTGTCGGTGTTATAGGTAGTCAAGGGTAGATGTTCCCAGCTTCAGGTTCCATGGCAGACTCTCTCTAGGAGCGTCCTATCCCGGGAGGGAAGGTAGGCTGTCATTGGTCAATGGGAAACAACTGACAGCCGGCTTTATTCAATGTTGACATATTACATAATTAACACGCACAGTCGTACCACACAGGCACTCAACTAAATACATTACACTCCTCCCCCTTAACTTTTTCACTAATTTAGTAGTAACTTACCCAAGTAACAAAAAAATACACAATAAACATGACAATAGTTACAGATTTAGCCTTTCTATTGGTTTGCGTTCCCTAAGTGGGTAACGCCTTTCTGAGTTAACAAGTGTTTGTTTTGGACCATCAAAGACCTACGATTGGTAGAACGGTGTGGAGAGGATATGGAGTGTGGTGTTTCCACAACTGCTGCGTTCCTTCCACATTTCAACCACTGATCGGAGGACAATCTGGATAACAATAAGTGGTTATATGGGGTGTCACTACTTACTCTAGGTGCAGGCACCTCTATCTCACTATTCAAACCTATTATCTGATCAATGTGACGTTTCCAAATAACATCATTTTTAAGTTTAACCAGATATGAAACTGCACTTATCATTTGTACAACAACACCTTCGATCCACTTATTTTTACCTCTATAGTCTCTTACAATTACCGGTTGTCCTTCACATAATACTCTTGTCTTACTTCCACCATAATTAGGAATTTGTTTACCTTGTTTACCATAAACGAAACTTTGCAAATTTGGCCTAAGTAAATCTAATCTTGACCTTAAGGGTCGGTTGAACATCAACTTAGCTGGTGTTTCATTGGTAGTGGAGTGTATAGCATTTCTATACGCCAACAAAAACTTACACAAAGCTAAATTGTCATCCTCCTTATTCATAATAGCCAATTTGATTTTTTTCTTTACAGTTTTCACCGAATTTTCGGCTAGACCATTACTAGCTGGATGAAAGGGAGGGGTTAGCGTATGCTTAATGCCATTGCCTTTCAGAAACTCTTTGAACTCATGTGATGTAAATGGTGGACCATTGTCCGAAACTAACTGATGTGGTAAACCAAACCGCGCAAATAACGGCCTTAATTTGGAAATCGTTTGTTTTGCTGATGTCGAGTGTACCTCTTCCACCTCTAACCATTTGCTATGGGCGTCCACTATAATAAGATACAACTTATTATTTATAGGACCTAAAAAATCTACATGTAAACGTTCCCACACATTTCTTGGGTACTCCCATACATGTAAATTACATTTAGCTGCATTCTGACGTACTGACAGACAGAGTGAACAACTGTTGGCAAGATTCTCTATATCCGAGTCTAGGCCAGGCCACCAAAAGTAAGACCGAGCCATAGCTTTCATTTTCACTACACCAAGATGTCCACTATGCAACTCCGCTAAAAGTAACATACGTAAACTGTAAGGTACAACTATTCTATGACCCCAAACAAGAATACCATTTTCAATAGCTAGTTCACTTTGTCGCTGAAAATAAGGTTTTAAGTCGTTATCGACAACTGTTCTGTTGTTTGACCAACCATACAATACAAAATTATACACTCTCTTAAGTAAACTATCCTTCTTAGTTTCCTCTCTTACACTGTTAAAATCTACATGTATGTCATTCTGTTGAATATACTGCAAATACGTTCCGACATAATTGATATCTTCTGATTCCCCCAGAAGGTCTTTTATGTTTAAGAGCAATCTAGATGAACAATCGGCGTTTGCATTGTCCTGAGACTTAACATATTTCATGTCAAAATCATAGTTGGTTAAAAATAGTGCATAGCATTGAAGTCGACTTGCCGCATAAGCCGGCATTCCCTTCTTAGGTCCAAAACAGTGCTCCAGTTACTCGATCTGTTACTGTTACTCTCACCTGCTCCAGTTACTCGATCTGTTACTGTTACTCTCACCTGCTCCAGTTACTCGATCTGTTACTGTTACTCTCTCCTGTTCCAGTTACTCTGACCTGTTACTGTTACTCTCACCTGTTACAGTTAATTCTAATATTTCTCTTACAAGTGTTTTATCCGTGACTTTCACCTCGTTTCGTTACATCTGTTATTTCCAATATTTGAAAAACAAAAATAATTTTAAAAAAGTAAAATATAAAAAGAATAATAAAAATAACAAAAAATAAAAATAATATAAAAGAAAAAAATAAAGAAAATAACAAAAACAAAAAAATAAAAAAAATATTTTAAAAAATGTCTTAATTATTAATGGCCGTAAAGAGTTCATGCATATAATTCAAGCTGTCTGATCTCATAACTATTTCTTGCTTTACATACCACTTAAACATTTATTAAAATACGATTTTCCCTTTATTGGATAATTTAAACTTAGAATGGGGATATATAGCATGAAATATGAATTCAATAACTGTAGTAAATTATTCGAAATAATAATATTGATAATTTGACTACTACTAATAAAATCCCTGTAATATAAAGCCTCACGACTGACTCACTCACTCACTCACATTAATGTTTGCCCACTTCCAGATGAGCTAGAAACTTGAAATTTGGTACACATATAGCTTTTAGCCTGTAAACCACAGGAAAATTCCAAAAAGTATTTTTTTTAGCCCTAAAACCCCCGAAAAAGGGCTAGCTCACTGACATTAATGTTTGCCCACTTCCAGATGAGCTAGAAACTTGAAATTTGGTACAGATATAGCTTTTAGGTTCTAAACCACAGGAAAATTCCAAAAAGTATTTTTTTTAATTTTTAGCCCTAAAAATATCCGAAAGAGGGCAAGCTCACTGACATTAATGTTTGCCCACTTCCAGATGAGCTAGAAACTTTAAATTTGGTACATATATAGCTTTTAGGATTTAAACCACAGGAAAATTCCAAAAAGTATTTTTAATTTATTTTTAGCCCTAAAATTCCCGAAAAATGGGCTCGGTCACTGACATTAATGTTTGCCCACTTCCAGATGAGCTAGAAACTAGAAATTTTGTACACTTATATCTTTTAGGCTGTAAACCACGGGACAGTTCCAAAAATGTTTATTTTCATGTCGATAATCGATGTTTTTTACATCGATGGAAAACAACTGATGTTTTTGTTACATCAATGTTTCTCCCCGACATCGATGTTTTTGTAACAAAAAGAAGATTAATAGGCTAACTTGGTTCTACGATTTAATTTTATTTACAGGAGCTTCATTTCCCGAAACATTGATTTTTTACATCGGTTGTTTTCATGGAAACACTTCTGTTTATTTATGAATTTTGCGTAATTTTCTGATACCATGGTCTTTTTTAAATATACATCGATGTTTTTTGTACATCGATGTTTTCAGGTCGATATTATCGTCATATTGATGGTTATCTCCGATTTTTACCTCGATATTTTAACTATCGATGCTCATCCCTAATTGAAAGCTTAATTTTACAACTGTTCTTTTATTTCGGGGGTCCCTCCCTAGAGCCCCAGCCTTGGCTACGTCCCTAACCGGAGGTGGGGGAGATTAAAGGGCATTCCCCTAGAAGTGGGAAGTATTCACTAGCTTCAGTGTTACCAATCATTGCCAAGTGACAACTACTACATAACCTACAATACAACATACTTCGTCATTGGCAAATGATTACATAACCTACAAGTTCAGTTCAGCGTATTGACAATCACATATCCACACATAACCAAAAAGTAGGTTAGCATTCAACATGCAGTATCATCATTTCCATTACATAACCTCAAAGTAGTGCATTCTACACGCAGTACCATCGCTTTAACACAGTAACACTTTATAACCACACATCCCACATTTGGTGACTTATTAAAATTATTTGAGTATTATCACCATTATTCTACAAAAAATTCCACAAACATTTACTGCAAGCATTGGCGAAAGTACTGACTGTAAGCAATTATCATATCACCAAGTTTAATTGGAAGAGACATCAAGAATTTTTTAACACTATCAACAACCAAGATCATGTAATCAGCGCAGTGCAAGAAGTTTCAAGAGTTGTATTATAAATTTTGTTTTTATTTTACTTTTTCAGTGTAATTAGTTCAGTGATTTAAATTAGTGTTTTCAAATTTCAACTTAAACTGGCTACAAGCTATTAGGATCAATAAATAGTATTTAAACAAATTTGTTGATTCCTCTTTTCACCATCAAGGGGATTGCATCATTTATTGGATTAAGCCATTTAACACCAGAGGTGCAAATCCAACATCAAATCAATTAAAAAAATCACCAAAATGAAAGAAAAACACCAGTTAAATGGAGATAACTTGAAAATATATTTTTGAGGTGGCAAGAATTGTATTTTACGATACAATCTTAAATGTACCTTCCCCTCAAAGTCGCAAGGTACTACAAAAATATCTTATGTTGATGCTTTTCGTGTTACAGAATGGCCACACACGCCATGCCACGGACTAACAGTAACTCGGAATTGGGAACGTACAGTCGGTCAAATAAAAAACGTCTGGTGTTATTTTATAAAGTATCACGAACGAGCATATGCGCATGTACAGGAAGACTTAAGGTTAGGTTCACACACGCCTCTTGTCTATCCATGTATTTTCTTGATTATTTAGTCAGTTTTGTTCCAAAACAAACATGTATAGAAGGCTGTGGCTATATGCCTCAAATCCGCCATATTCTTGGTTGCAAATGTTTATATTAATAATTAATAGATTCGCGAGGAATATGTTTATTCAAGGGGCATTTTTTAAAGATTTTATTCTATAATACCGGTACTTGTAGTGCAAAATCAATAACTTACGTTCATCTTCTGCAACCAATCTAGCATCGAAATATGCGCCCGGCCAGATCCACGTTTCCTATGAAAACTTCCGGTCGTATTATAGTGAAGTTCCCACCTCTTAAATGCTCTTTCATAAATATGGAACCATCTCGCTGCTTCAGAGGCTGAAAAACGCAGGTCAATTACAGCCCTAACTACGCTTTCTCTCACTTTAGCGTTTGTATGTGGCGATGACACAAAGCAAAATGAATTATGAAAATGCATTACGTTGAATATCGTGTGTTGCGCTTTCCGCGTTGTTCATTTCCTCCCTCCTGTCGCATGGCCTCATATGTTCCGAGAATGACCTGTATTTTATGATTTTTATAGGAAACTTGTGAACTAATGCGTTAAAACTTTAATTTTAACTGCATACGAGTCCCGACGTTTTTTATTTGACCGACTGTACATCCGGAATGCTTCTCCAAAGATCCTATAACCCGATTCTTTGCAATGTCAAAGATCACACTGTTGGCAAAGGTTACAATATGTTTAATTAAAGCTTGATGGTAGGACAGTTGCATATTGTGAAAATTTGTACCAATGGCAGTAACATGAAAACTCGTTCAGACAGAAAAAGAAACGGTTACGAGACAAATGACGTCCTGTGTAGGACATTTACAAATACCTTAAAATGTAAGACGGTTGGTCACCCTACTTACGATTCTACAGTTTTATGAGGAAGATTTAGAAAGCAAATTCTGTTATTTTTTTAAAGAATGCTGTAAGTTGCTATATTTTTTGACATAACTTTGACTTACATTTCATTAGTTGTATCATTTCACAACTTTGAAATCCTTTCAGTGTAGAACTCTGCTGCCAGTGATTGTCTGACAGTAGATGTCAGAGTTGATTGTTGTGCCTTGTTCCATGCAGTTCACCAGTAGTATACCTTAAAATATGTTCCAAAAACGGTTTCCAAGAGTTTTTTGTTGAAAATGTATGAAAATATTGAAATATAACGACAGTCAAAAGCATGGGGTTACAGAAACTCCACTACAAAACCATAAAAACGACTCCAAACGTTCAACAAAGAAGCTCATAGCATTTGTTTCTTGAGGCAAACATAGTGTACTTCACAGAACGTGGCACAACAATTAACTCTGATGTCTACTGTTGTACTATCACAGACTGCAGATTTAAATGGAAAAGGGATTTCAAAGCTTGTGAAGCAGTACAACAGATGTCTGAACGTAAATGGAAATTATGTCGAAAAATATTGTAAGGGGTTTCTTTCCACTTGTGTGTAATAAAAGTTCCAAAAGTAAAGTAGTATTCCCTGAAAAATTTAACAGAACTTACTATCCAAATCATCCTCATAAAACAAGAGCACAGTTTAAAATAAGAATAATTTAATTTTACAGGATAAATAATTGCATACAGTAGGGCCTATGTACAGTTTGTCCCACGCAAGAGTGGCCAATCATGCGGGTTTCTGCGTCGCGCCGACTACAGCTCTAACTCTCGAGCGAGCGGGTGAAATATCTACGCTAATAAAGCCGCTAATGGAGTTATGATTCAGGTTCTCACATTTACAGTTGGAATTACAATGAAAATAACCACGTACCTGATCATAAGAGATGTTGGAAATGTCCTCCTCTTGCATCCACACAACACTGGCACCTTTTTAAGAAATTTTCTTTCACGCGCATAAGTTCAGTTTCCGAGATAGAATTAATTTCTCTTTTGATATTGTCTTTAAGTTCTTCTAATGTATGGGGGTTTGATCTGTACTCTTTATTCTTCAAGTTCAATAAAAGTCACATACTGTTAGGTCTGGGGACCGTGGGGGCCACAAACCCCTACTAATAACTCGATCTTCAAAAATTTCTTGAATTAACTTTAATGACTCATCAGCTGTATGGACAGTGGCAAAGTCTTGCTGGAAATATGCACTACGGCATTCAATATCGGTCAGTTCTTCAAAGAATGGTTTAAGAATGTTATTCCTATAACGCTCTGCATTTACTGACACACAATCTGCAAAAAATATTGAGCCTATTATCCTGTATGCATTTACTGCACACCAGACCCCGATTTTCTGGCCATGTAATTGTGTTTGTTGCACTATATCGGGTTTCTCAGAGCTCCAATACCGATTGTTCTGCGTCGAAACATAGCCGTGTAAATGGAACCATGCTTAGTCAGAGAATATTATTAAATTTGAGTCAATTACCCCATCAGCAACATTCCTCAACATCCAGGTAGAGAACTGCACTCGACTGTCCTTATCATGTGGTAGCAATTCATGGACAACAGAGATCTTATATGGCTTCAATTTTAGCATTTTGGTAGCTCGCCATGCTGAGGTCCTTGAAATTTCGCTTTGCTGTGCAAGCCTTCGCAGAGATTTTTGAGGGGAATGTTCTAATCGTTCTCCAAGTTCATCCAATTTCTCTTCAGTAAGTACGCGCCGCTTGGTCCCTCGTTTCCTTTCGAGAATCAAACCCGTTTCCCGAAGTTTACTTACAAGTTTTCGCACGGCTTCTCTGCTTGGAGGACGTACACCTGGGAATTTTGCTAAAAACCGACGTCTTGCATCCTTGCAAGATGATGTAATCACATACGAATCGTACATAAATATCCTTTGTTCTATTGTATACGTAGGCCTATGTCGTGGCATTGTAACAACACATGTACACTTGACACAAGCAGAAGGAATACTGACCTGCTTTGTCGACACTGAGTCAAGGTCGTGGCAGTTCAACGACACACGTGCCAGTGTTGTCAGATAAATCACACGTGTTATTCTCTGTGAGAACCTGAACCATTACTCCATCAGCGGCTTTATTAGCGTACATATTTCACCCGTTTCCTTTGTAATGCATGGGAAGTTGACCTATACACTTTATTTTTCAAGTATCCCCATAAATAATATTCACACACTGTTAGAAGAACTTAAAGACAATATCACATAGGCATATCACAAGAGAAATGAACTCTGTCTCGGAAGCTGAACTTATGCGCGCGAAAGAAAATTTCCTAAATAGGTGCCAGTATTGTGTGGATGCAAGAGGAGAACATTTCCAACATCTCTTGTGATGAGGTACGTGTTTATTTTCATTGTACTCTTAACTGTAAATGTGAGAACATGAATCATTACACTGATCGCGGCTTTATTAGCGTAGATATTTCACCCGATCGCTCGGGAGTTGGAGCTGTGCCCGCCGCGCCGCAGGAACCCGCGTCATTGGCCAACTCTTGCGTGGGACTCACTGTATTATTTTTACCACAATTATTTGGATTTAGGTGCAAGTGGAATCTGAAAAGTATTGACAGTAGGCTACCAGCAAGTTACAGTTTCTGGACTGTCTTGGAGACAGTAATAAGTTACATTCATCATAATTATTATGAGTACACAAAAGTCACTGCTGTCCAGCATTAGCTGCTAGATAGATTATAAGATGTACAATATAAATATTATTTATATAGGCCTATTATTTCTCTAAGGAAAAATCCCCTTTTCTCGAAAAATATTACAAATTTCTTTATAAATAACTATAAACCTGTTAGGAAGGTCTGGTCACCAGGCATCAGACAATCATAATATATTTATTTAACTGCTCCCGAGCGTGAAGTTCTGCTATTCTGGGGTACCAAGACCTACTCATATGTTATTAATCTAGTGTTTAAATTAAGGTAAAAAATAATTTTCAGACATTGAAATAATATTTAGTTTATATTTTTGTCTGCTTGTTTGTTTCTTGGCTTGTTTGTTGATTGAATTATGTAGGCCTAGATGGGGAAACATCTCTACTGTATGATACCCTAGGATCGGCAAAAGGGAGAGAGGAAGACCAAGAACGAGGTGGGTAGATTTCTTCAGAAGGCGTGCCGGGGTACACTGGTCCAGTGTAGCAAAGAACAGAGATGTCTGGAGAAACCTACACACCGAGTTGCTGGAAGAAGTTTAGTGAAAGTGAAGTGTTTACCAAGCTCATATGGACCAGCTCACCATATGAGATTCTAACCGAGCTACCCCTCAGCAGAGGGAGGCCCTAACCCTGAATGGGACACATGTGGCTCATTCATTCATTCATTCATGTCTGTTTAGTAAAATACTGTTATGTAATAATTTTAAAATTGTAATAAAATTGTAAATCTGTATTTATATAACAAATAAATAAATATGAAAAATATGAAATAATGATAAAAACCTTTAAAAATAACCAACCATAAATATCAAAATGGAATGTTTCTAATGTTTTTACACTACGGAAAAAGAATCTACCAGTATGTAATGAGAAATCAATTTCCCTATCAGATGCAGATCAGTTGCAAATAAACTGGAAAGATACAAAGCTTTTGAATATATAGGTGAATATTATCAACAAAGAGTAATGTTTACAGCCGAAGTAAATTATTTAAGGATTTGGATTTTTGATTAATACAACATCGTTTTATGCTAAGATTAAAATTATCCAATGTTTTGTTTACTTTTAGCGAATATTCAAAACACACAACAAATATTTACCTTCACATACTGTATATATATTTATCTAGGGGTGCCTTACACTGTTGTGTTTATTTTTAACTGATATTCATAAGACATAATAACCAAATATTCATGTAAAGAAATTCAAGTTTTAATTTAAATTTATAGCGAGGATTTCAAACAACTAGATTATGAAAAAGATAAAGGTGTGAAATGTGGAATACAGAATTAAATAATATAATGCTTACCTAGGCATCCTCTTGGACCTCCACTGAAAGCAATGTAGCTATATGGATGCCTTCCAGAACTGTTTTCTGGAAGGAATCTATCAGGATCAAACTTCTCTGGATCTGGGTAGAATTTTGGATTTCTATGTATTCCAAATGGATTGAATGCTATGTTTGTTCCTGCTGGTAAAATATACCCATCTACAAGCAAACACAAAATATAAAATTAATTATTGTTTTAATTTTTCCAAAATTTTGTTATTTGCTATGCATTCCCAGTGAGTAGTAATAGGGTCCTTTGACCAGGTCCCGCCTTAACCTTGTGCTGCTCCAATCCCAGTGCCTCCTCAACCCATTTAAACCTTTTGACCACCTTGGATATCATATGACACCACCCCCACCCGTCTATCACACCCCAAACCATAGTTAAGCCCAAAAATAAGATTAGGTCGGTAAAGCAGAGACCTGCAATACCAACCTTGAAACAATCAATCTAAAAACAATAAATAAAATGAACAAAAATAAATGTTATACAACAGAGTTAGCCCCTTATGAAATAATTTTCAACCCAACTAGAGGGGCATTTTAAGAAATAAAAATAAAGATAATTTTTAAAATCTGCAATACCAACCTTGATACAATCAATCTAAAAACAATAAATAAAATTTAAAAAAATAAAAATAAAAATAAATATTATACAAAAAGAGTTAGGCCCCTATGAATTAATTTTCAACCCCACTAGAGGGCTATTTTTAAGAAATAAAAATAAATGTAATATTTGAAATCTAGTAGTATAATATTTAGTTGGTAGAATTAAGACCACATGATCACCCGTAACAAGAGGGTAGTTTTCACTCCCAAAACTAATCTAAAACATTAAAAATTATTTGTTCGAGATATAAGCAACGTACTGAGTGATATTAACTATCTGACGTGATTTGCACCCCAAAGGGGATAATTTTATGAGGGGGTGGTTTTTCAAGGTCAACCATGTTTTTCCACAGATGGAGAAATTAAGCCATTATAAACCGTATAGAAGCTAGTTTTCACCCCCACAACCAATCTAATTCATTAAACATTTATTTTTCAACGATAAAAATCATACTGAGTGATATCAACTATCTGACATCATTTATATCCCCAAAGGGGTTAATTTTATGAAGGGGTAGTTTTTCAAGGTCACACAAGCTTTTCCACAGATGGACAGGATAAACCATTATAAATCATCTAGAGGGTGTTTTTCACCCCCACAACCAATCTAACCAAGTTAAAAAAAATTTTATATTAAAAAATCGTAGTTTGCTATAACAAGTGTCTAAGAACAATATAAAACCCAGGGTCACAAAAGTTTATTGCAAAAATGGACAGTTTAAGTCATTATAAATGGTTTTCGCCCCTAACAAACTTAAAATTTATTGCTTTGTTACATCAAATGTGAGCAAATCCTAAAAATAAATTAATTTATGACAACGAAGTACTCGTCACGGTCCCAAAGACGAACTCTGATTGGTTGAACTTTTGGTAGTACCCCATATCCCTTCAGTGGCAAATGTATCATTTGCTATAATAGGTTTTTGATATAAACTGGAACATAATTAGTTGATTGCCTAAGATGGTGTCAGATTACAAGATTGTAAAAGTGAACGTAAACATGAATATGCACCCGAGCACCAGAGCACGAGCACGGCACCCGAGCACGAGCAGTCTTGCTCATTCGGGTGTATTACTAAATGTAATACCTCTTGTAATATCTCTTGTAATAAATAAATAATAAATAAATAAAAATAAAAATATGAACGTAAACGTGAACGTAAATGTGATCATAAAAGTGATCGTAAATGTAATCGTAAAAGTGATCGTAAACGTAAACGTGAATGTGAAAGTAAATGCAAACGTGAATATAAACGGATACATTTAAACTGTGAAAGTTTTACCTATTACTAAACAATACAACAGAGGCACCTCTAATAGTCTTAACAATTCAAACAATGTGAATGTAAATTGACAAAGAAATAGGGAAATTCACCTTAAACAAAGGGAGTATATAGAATATATTTAGCTAGAGAGGAAAATAATGTCAGTTGTACATGAAAAAATGAAAATTAAGAAAAAATTCACAAATCATGATGGAACATGTCCAATTGAAAGAGAAATAAAGTAATTTATACATTAAAAATGTGAAATGTTTGCGTATTACTAAACAATAGGACAAACACAACTCTAAGAGCCATAACAAAGAAATAGGAAAACACAACTGTAAACAAAGGCGTGTCTAGCAGGAGATGAAAATATTATCAATTGTGCATAAAAATGGTAAAACAAAATTACTAAATTAATCCACAAATCGTGTTTGAACATGTCCAAGAAATACAGTTTTTTATAATTTAAAATTACGGAAAGTACACCTCTCACTAAACAAAATGACACAGGCTATTCCAAAATCCTTATCAATTCAAACAATATTATTGTTAACTATCAAAGAAATAGGAAAAAATTAAACAAAGAGAACATTTAGAACATGTCTAGCTAGAGAGAAAAATATCAATTGTGCATAATATTTGAAAAAAAATTACGAAATAAATCCACAACTTATGATTGAACTTGAACGCCTGGCAGGAAATAAAGTAAATTGATACGTTTAAATTATGTGTCTAGCTAGAGAGGAAAATAAGGTTAATTTTGCATAAAATTGAAAAATTATTAAATAAATCCCCAACTTATGATTGAACTTGTCCAATTGATAGAGGAAATAAAGTAATTGATACAGTTAAAATGTGAAATGTTTACCTAATTCTAAACAATAATACAAAGGCAACTCCAATAGTGTTATTAATTCAAACAATGTGGTTGTAAATTACAAATAAATAAATAAACATGTCTAGCTGGAGAGGAAAATAAGATCAAGTTTTTCATAAGAAATTGAAAAATTATGAAATAAATCCCCAACTTATGATTGAACTTGTACAATTGATAGAGGAAATAAAGTAATTTATACAATTACAAAGACAACTCTAAAAGCATAAAGATTTAAAACAAATTGATTGTTATCTGGCCACATGGACGTGAGAAACTGCAAGAATTCCTACACCATCTCAACAGCATCCACCAGAACATCAACTTCACCATGGAGATTGAGGAAAATGGTCCCCTTCCATTTCTTGACATTCTAATACAGAAAAAGACCAATGGAAAACTCAGCCACAGAGTCTACAGGAAGGCGACGCTCACAGATCTTTATCTGAACGGAAGTAGCCATCACCATCCGGCACAGCGGAGAGGTGTCCTTCACAATCTCATCAAGAGAGCCATTTACATTTCGGACAAAGACAGTCTACCCGACGAACTCAACCATCTTAGGAAGACTTTTCTACAGAATGGCTATCGGGAAACAGAAATTCGTATGGCCCTGAAAAGGACCGTGTACCAGAAAACACGAACAGCAGACTCTGAGGACACCACACGAGTCGCATTACTGCCATATTTTGGGAATCTCTCTCAGAGACTAGCCCGAATACTGGGGAAGAGGAAGATCAAGGCGGTATTTAAACCACCCCCGAAAATCAGGAGTTTTTTACGACCTGTGAAGGACGAAATGGGACTAAGGGCCCCAGGCGTGTATCGTATTCCGTGTGCATGCGGTAGAGCACACATCGGCCAGACTGCACGCACTATTGATCAACTCTGCACGGAACATGCCCGACACATGAGACTCTTCTACCCTGAGAAATCAGCGGTAGCAGAAAATGCTATCAACTCCGGCCCAGGACACAAAATCGAATTTTCCAACACCACGATTCTGGCCAAGACGTCATGTTACTGGGACAGATTAATAAAAGAGGTGATTGAAATTAAGTTGGAACCAGACAACTTGAACAGAGACGTGGGAATTAACATCAGCCCTATTTGGAATCAATGCCTCAGACGGGTGATGAACTGCAGGCAGAGGATAGCCCATAAAAGGAACGATGGAGGGGTTACCGACACCTGATTGGTCGGATCTGCGCTACCGGACATGCATATATTCTACAGCAGGACGACAAACTACTGCATATCGTACCTGTACAAAGAACACACCCCCACAAACCACCCTCACAAAAAATGAAAAATTAGATATCATCTTCTAAAATTAAAAAAAAAATTTAAAAAAAGCATGGCAAGACACAGGAGACCCTTTACACAAAACACATTACAACAATGTCACTCAAAAACTTCGCAGACTTATATCACATATAAAAATGAAGAATGGGAGACAAAACTACTAGATTGCAACGAGAACAGGAGCAAAGGATGGAAGCTAATTAAAACACTAAAAAAACGAAATGACCCGCCAAAGCCAACATTCATTCATGGCCCAAATGGTCTTAAATATCACCCAAAAGAGAAAGCAGAAGAGATTTCTAATGTGTACGAAACACAATTTATGAGAAATTTCCTCACCAGTTATGAACATGAAAGGCACATTAATAACATTACTAGTCGTATTTCTAACAACCCATCCAATACAAAATTCAACCCCATACAACTACAAACTCTTAAAAAACTTATTAAAAATGCAAAAACTCGCACAGCAGCTGGCCACGACGGCATCACCAACGAAATGCTCTCATGTTTAATACGCAAGCCCCTCATTCATCTACTTCACATTCATAATGCATGTCTCAAACAAAATTATTTCCCCCCAAAATGGAAAATAGCTAAAATCATTACCATTCCTAAACCTGACAAAAATTCATCATTCCCTCAAAACTTAAGACTGATCAGCTTACTACCGAATATCGGCAAACTCTTGGAGAAAGTTATTTTACATTAAATGCATACATTCATGGCACTTAATAAAATTATCGACAAATACCATTCGATAAATGCGTAACTTATCTTGGAGTCCGTTTAGACAGCAAACTATCTTTTACAAAACATATACAACATGCAACAGCCGAAAGGAAAGGGAGCCCTGAATGCCATTTATCCATTATTAAGATCACCTACTATAGAATTCAATGTTAAACGACTATTCTATATCGCTATCATACGCAGCATTTTATTATATGCATGCAAAGTTTGGCACATTACTACTAATACTAATCTAAAGAAGATACAGACAATACAAAACCGAGCCCCTCTTATTATCAGAAGTTCCGTCCTTCACGAAGAAATTAGCCTACCATTTATTGTAGACTATATTAGACAACGGTGTGAAAATTTCCAAAACACATTACTTCAACATTCCAACCCCCTTATAAAGAAAATTGGACAAACATCACAAAGTCGAAGTACACATAAAGTACCACATCCACTAAAAGACACCTTATCTTAGGCCGTTGCACGTTGTATAAACTAATAACCTGGGGAAAAATAAATCATTGTAAATCTGTACCTACTTAGGAAAAAAAAAGTTGCAAAATGCAATAACTGGTATATGTGTATGCATGAATATATAATTATTTATGTGCATATATGCAAATAAAGCACCCGGTGAAGACGGTATTATCAACGAATACTTACAATGGGGAGGTGAAGAATTAATAGAGCAAGTCACACACCTCATGAACACCATAATTGAAACAGAGATCATACCAGAGCCATGGCACACAAGCAACATAATCCTTATCCACAAAAAGGGAAACAGAGAAGTCCTGAACAATTACAGACCCGTTGCACGTTGGCCAACCTTTATAAAGTGTTTACGAAACTGCTGACAAATAGGCTCACCAAATAATGGATGAAAACCAACCGCCAGAGCAGGCAGGCTTCCGCACTCACTACAGCACTATAGATCATTTACACACAATCAATCAGGTAATAGAGAAAATGTCAGAGTATAACCAACATCTTTATATAGCACTCATCGACTACAGAAAAGCTTTCGACACAGTAGAGCATAATAAAGTACTGGAAGCAATGGAATCTATAGGGATCCATCCGAAATATATAAGACTATTAGGACAAATAGTCCGCCGGCGTGGTCTTGTGGTTAGCGTCGCTGACTACAGATCCGTCGACCCGGGTTCGATTCCCGGTATCTCCTCGGATTTTTCTGAGGTAGGGAGGTCTGGTAGGGGTGCACTCAGCCTCGTGATTCAAAATTGAGGAGCTACTTGATAGAGAAGTAGCGGCTCCGGTCAAGAAAACCACCATTAACGGCCGTGGGTGTCGGCATGCTGACCACATGCTCCCCAATCCTGTCATCTGCCTACGGGAGATGACGCAGCGGTCGGGTGGTAGGCCAAGTCCCTCCAGGGATGTAGCGCCACGGAGTTTAGTTTTTTAATTAGGACAAATATAAGCAAAAGTAACAACGGAAATAGAAGGAGAATCATTTGAGATAAAACGAGGGGTGAAGCAGGGAGACCCAATTTCACCAAAGTTGTTTACAAGAGTCTTAGAAGAGGTATTCAGATATACAGGATGGAACAGAAAAGGATATGGCATAGACATAAATGGGAGAAAACTTACTAACCTTAGGTTTGCGAACGATATTGCATTATTCGCAAAATCTCAAAGGGAACTGCAAAAGATGATAACAGATCTAAACAATGGAAGCAAGAAAGTAGGGCTAGAAATGAATCCTTCAAAAGCTAAAATAATGACAAACCATATAGAAATACCGGTATTTGTAGAAGGAAAGGCTATAGAGTATTGTGCAGAATATACTTACCTGGGTCAATCAATCAACATGACAAATAACGGAAAAGCAGAAATCAACAGGAGAATAAGGCTCGCATGGGGAAAGTTCTGGAGCCTAAAGTTTATCCTCCTAGACTGGCACATAAATATCAAGAAGAGATTGGAAGTGCTAAAAATGTGCGTCATACCAGTCCTACTATATGGCTGCCAGACATGGGCATTAAAAAAGGAACAAGTTAACATGATAGAGATTTGTCAGAGAAAGATGGAAAGAAAACTATTGGGTATAAATCTAAGGGACAGGATAAGAAAGGAGTTAAGAAAAATAAGTGAACTGGAAAACGCAGCGATTGTTGTAAGAAAAACCAAATGGAACTGGGGAGGTCACGTCATCGGAATGAATCAAGAGAGATGGGCGTATGCAACAACTGTTTGGGACCAGAGGAAGGGTAAAATAAGCAGAGGCAGACCTCGACGCAGATGGGAGGACGAATTCAGGGAGGAGTTAGGAACGAGATGGACAAGACAGGCCAAAGAAAGAGTGTACTGGAAACAAGTGATAAAACATTTAAATCGTTAGGAAATCAGTGATCTAGGAAGGGAAGAAGAGTTCAGGGAGGAGGCAGAAACGAGTTGGTCAGGATAGGTTATAGAAAGAGTGAACTGGAAACAAGTGATAGAGCATATAATTCATTAGGAAAACAGTGTCCTAGGAAAGTGTTGATAATATAGGTCTTAACCCACCAGGAGGCAAAAACCCAACTTTTCAAGGAAATAGCTCACCCTGGGAGAATAAAAACAGAGCCAGCCCTACCATGGTAGGAGGCCCTTGCCCTATAAGGGATTGTGTCGGGCTTATTTATTTATATGTGTACGTACGCAAATAAAAAGAGGGTTCAACCCCACACCAAATAAATAGGAAACTAAAATATACATTTAAGCTACTTAAAGTGGTACAGATGTAAAAAAATATTCATTCACAAGATATGTAAAAGACAACTCATCCCGTCAAATATTTAAGGATCCAGTCAAGGCCCTCCTGCAAAGACTATATACCTCATGACAAAGCAAATAACAATTACAGGCCAAGAGTCAAACAAATTACTCAATTGCCTTGGCATTCTAGGGGTTCAAAAGACCCACATATGACTGACTGACTCGGTACTTGAACGCCCTTGAAAATGGAGGCAGCGTGGGCCTTCGAAACGTCGGGGAAAATTGACTTCCACATCTGGCTGACTACCCGAGAAACCTTCACTCAAATTGATTGCAAACTATCAAAGAAATAGGAAAAATCATCTCCAAACAAAAGAATATGTGGAACATGTTTAATAGGAGAGGAAAATAATGTCCGCTATGCATAAGAATTGAAAAATTATTAAATCAATCCCAAACTTCTGATTGAACTTGTCCAATTGATAGAGGAAATGAAGTAATTTATACAATTCAAATGTGAAATGTTTACTTAATTCTAAACAATAGTACAAAGACAACTCTATAAACATAAAGAGTTCAAACAAATTGATTGTAAGCTATTAAAGAAATAGGAAAAATCATCTGTAAACAAAGAACATATTTAACAGGAGAGGAAAATAATGTCAGTTGTGCATAAAAAATGAAAATTACGTAAAAATCCACAAATCATGATTGAACATATCCAATTGACATATGAAATGAAGTCATGTGAAATGTTTACCTAATTTTAAACAATAGTACAAAGACAACTCCAATATTCTTAAAATTCAAACAATGCGGAAGTAAATTAGACAAATAAATAGTTAAAAACATATTAAACAAAGAGAATATTTAGAACATGTCCAGCTGGAGAGGAAAATAATGTAAATTTTTCGTAAAAAATTGAAAATTATGAAATAAATCCACAAATCACGATTGAACATGTCCATTGATACAGGAAATGAAGTCATTTATACATTTAAAATTACGAAAAGTACACCTCTCACTAAACAAAAATACATAGGCTATTCCAAAACTCTTATTAATTCAAACAATCATATTGTCAACTATCAAAGAAATAGGAAAAAACTTATTAAGCAAAAGAGAACATTTAGAACATGTCTAGCTAGAGAGAATAATGTCAATTATGCATAAGAATTTGAAAAATTACGAAAAATATCTACAATTTATGATTGAACTTGAACGCATGACAGGAAATAAAGTAATTGATAAACTTAAATTGTGAAATTTAGCTATTGCTAAACAATACAACAGAGGCATCTGTAATATTCTTAACAATTCAAACAATGTGGATGTAAATCAACAATGAAATAGGGAAAATTATCTGCAAACAAAAGGGAAATATAAAGAATATGTTTAACGAGAGAGGAAAATAATGTCAGTTGTGCATCAAAATGATTACGTAAAAAAAATCCACAAATAATGATCTAGCAGGAGATGAAAATATTATGAATTGTACTAAAAAATGTTGAAAAATTAATCCACAAATCATGATTGAACATACCCATCGACGCAGGAAATGATGTAATTTATACTTTAAAATTACGAAAAGTACACCTCTCACTAAAGAAAATGATATGCTTTTTAAAAGCCTTATCAATTCAAAAAATCTTGTTGTCAACTATCAAAATAAGATTTAGATAGGTAAAACAGACAAATAAACTGAATATTGATAACAAAGAGCTCTGCATTAATCCTCATCCTCAAAAGGTTTTCCATAGTTCATTGCTAGTTTAAAGATGCAGCGCTATGTTTTAGGGGAGATGGTGGTAATGTTATTTGGTTTTCCATAGTTCATTGCTAGTTTGCAGCGCCAAATAACATTACCACCGTCTCTCCTAAAACATAGCGCTGCATCCTTAAAAACCCTCGAAAAAGGGCTTGGCTCGGCTCACCGACATTAATGTTTGCCCACTTCCAGATGAGATAGAAACTTGAAATTTCCTACACTTATAGTTTTTAGGCTGTAAACCATAAAGTTTATTTTTTTAATTTTTAGCCCTAAAAACCCCCGAAAAAGGGCTTGGCTCAGCTCGGCTCACTGACATTAATGTTTGCCCACTTCCAGATGAGCTAGATACTTGAAATTTGGTACACAAATAGCTTTTAGACTGTAAACCACAGGAAAATTCCAAAAAGTATATTGTTTTAAATTTTTAGCTCTAAAAACCCACGAAAAAGGGCTCGGTCTCCATGACAACGGTATTATCAAACAGTGTTCACGTATGGCTCTGAAAGTTTAGAAATAATTGAAGAGCATTTTTTCAAAAGCCGATATCTACATATATGGCTCAGAGCCAGAGGTGACTAAGTGCCATCAAGAAAAGTGCTAATATTTGTGTGTATTGACCAGCAAAGATCGTATTTTATCTACGCCAAACATGACTAGCAGCCATTACTGTGTCTGTAACTGATACAGCAAGGCTGCTTTGAAAAAACGCTCTTCAATTATTTCCGAAAACCTAACGGGGTGATCGAGATAGTAACGTCTTGGACTCGCAATCCGAAGTCTCAGGTTCATAATAATTAAATCCAATTAGGCCTAACATATTTTAGTCCAGAACTAACAAAAAAAAATTCTATCTGTTAAATAAATTTCATAATTTATATCTTTTAATCATAACTCGTAGATGAAGTATCATATTCTTTACAACATATTATAACCAATTTTACTTGTGTTTTTCTATGATTTCCCTGGTCGTAAAGGCAAATGCCAAATTGAATATTTACATACCATGAATCTTATTGTTAGTCGCTATTTAATCTTGTATCATGCCCATTTAAATTAATATTAGTTGAAATTTACTCCATAAAATACACCATAAATGTAGGTACACTGCCAGTTGATCTAGAAAACTTAGATTTGGCAAACTGATACCTTTTAGCTTGCCACCGATGGGAAAATTCCGAAAAAAATCCCAAAGTCTTCCCACATTTATTTTTTTAGGTTTATTGTGGCAAAAAAAGGTAATAGCCAATACAGCAGACTAAATACACGCACTCTATCTCCATTGATCTTTTGAAAAACCTTTCCCGAGAACCTTAGCGGGGCATAGCCCCCAATGAGCGAAGCGAGTTATATAATAACAATGTATGCTGATGAGTGATGACACATCAGGCCTCTGCTGGAATAAACATTCCTCTGATTTAATAGAAAAGATAAATCTGTTCTTAGCACAAGCAAAAATGAAATTTGAGAGAGACAATTTAAAAGTAAATATATATATATATATAACTGAACTAATGGCAATTAGTCCAAATAGGCTTGTCCAAAAATTAGATGCCGAGAATGGAATTTTAAATATAAAGTAAAAAACAAGTCAATAAGTTTTTGGGGTTATACATAGATGCAAACTTAACCTGGGAATTTCATATAGACCATGTCTGTAATAAACTATCTTAAAATTTATTTTTGCTTAGAAGAATTGTTTCTTATATTTCTTCTGATGTTCTAAAGATGGTCTAATTCGGTCTAATATATCCCTTCTTATCTTATGCAATTGCTCTGTGGGGAGGCACATATGACATGAATATAAAAAGAATTTTCATTCTACAAAAACAGGCTATAAGACTAATAGCTAAAGAACCACCAACAACATCATGTAAAAGCTTGTTTATTAATAAGAACATATTAACTGTCTATGCAATGTATATAGGCTATATCATACTGTCTTGAAGGTTAAAAACGACTCAAAATTGACGTGTATTAATTTCGATGTTCATACTTATAACACAAGACAAAAATTAGATTATCATGTAATTCCTAGACGATTAAAATTCACATCAAACAGTCCATTTGTTCAAGGAGCCATATCTAATAACTCACTCCCTAAGGAAATAAAATACCACACAGGTGAAAGGTTTAAAACAGAATTTTAAAAAATGGCTTATTCAACTATGTCCTTATTCCCTAGACAATATAAAAGCAGTGGCGGACTCAGGGGGGGGGATAGGGGGTTACATCCCCCCCCCGAAATTTGAAAAAAGTACTCTAAGTGGCCAGTTTTATAAACTAATTGTATATGTAAGTTGATTAATTTTTTTTAGTATTCTTTCTACCTATTCAAATCCCCCCCGAAAACAATTTCTGCGCCCGCCACTGTATAAAAGAACTATATCAATTATATATATACTGATAAGAACGATCTTGTATCTGTAAGACTCACACTATGTTTTTGTTTTTTAGTTCTTTATTTATTGTGTAATTTTTGTTATTATTATTGTTATTGTTATCCTATGCCAGTACTGCTCGTCTACAGGATTGCTAAATGAAATAAAAATACGCTCAACCATAATTTGTATATTTATTATGTAATTTTTTTTAAATTTTAATACACAGATGGCAATATTTTCATCTCCTGCTAAACATGCTTTATATATTTCCTTTGTTTTCAGTTGCGTTTTCCCACATCTTTGTTATTTTACAAGCAGTTTGTTTGTATTGATAAGGCTTTTAGAGTTGTGTTTGTCCTAATATTTTGTAATGGTTCCAACATACTCTTTCTTACAGAGGGTTTTTTTCTGTTTCTTTGATAGTTTGCAGACATTTTGTATGAATTATTAAGTTGTCCTCTCATCCTATCCTATAATGAGGAAACAGATATTCACAAAATAAAAATATATAATTCTCCAATGATATAGGGTACTACCAAAAGTTCAACCAATCAGAGTTCGTCTTTGGGACTGTGACGAGTACTTCGTTGTCGTAAATTAATTTATTTTTAGGATTTGCCCGGGTTTAACTTTGACTATAGTGGTACTTATTCAATCATGCCACACATTTGATGTAACAAAGCAATTAATTTTAAGTTTGTTAGGAGCGAAAACCATTTATAGTGACTTAAACTGTCCATTTTTGCAAAAATCTTTTGTGACCCTGGGTTTTATATTGTTCTTAGATACTTGTTATAGCATACTACGATTTTTTAATATTGAAAAAATAAATTTTAACTTGGTTAGATTGGTTGTGGGGGTGAAAAACACCCTCTAGATGATTTATAATGGTTTAACCTGTCCATCTGTGGAAAAACTTGTGTGACCTTGAAAAACTACCCCTTCATAAAATTAACCACTTTGGGGTTACAAATGATGTCACTCAGTATGACTTTTTATTGTTGAAAAATAAATTTTTAATGGATTAGATTGGTTGTGGGGGTGAAAACAACCCTCTATATGATTTATAATGGCTTAATTTATCCATTTGTGGATAAACTTGGTTGACCTTGAAAACCACCCCGTATCCCCTTTGGGGGTGCAAATCACGTCAGATAGTTAATATCACTCAATACGTTGTTAATATGTCGAACAAATAATTTTTAATGGGTTAATTAGTTTTGGGGGTGAAAACTACCCTCTTGTTACGGGTGATCATATGGTCTTCATTATATCACCTAAACATTATACTACTAGATTTTAAAAATTACATTTATTTTTATTTCTTAAAACTACCCCTCTAGTGGGGTTGAAAATTAATTCATAAGGGCCTAACTCTTTAGGTAGCCTATAACATTTATTTATTTTTTTTGTTAATTTTATTTATTGTTTTTAGATTGAATGTTTCAAGGTTGGTATTGCAGATTTTAAAAATCATCTTTATTTTTATTTCTTAAAGTACCCCTCTAGTGAGGTTGAATATTATTTCATAAGGACCTAACTCTGTTGTATAACATTTATTTATTTCTTGTTAATTTTATTTATTGTTTTTAGATTGATTGTTTCAAGGTTCGTATTGCAGGTCTCTGCTTTACCGACCTAATTTTATTTTTGGGCTTAACTATGGTTTGGGGTGTGATAGAGGGGTGGGGGTGGTACCATATGATAGCCAAGATGGTCAAAAAGACTTAAATGGGTTGAGGAGGCACTGGGATTGGAGCAGCACAAGGTTAAGGCAGGACCTTTTCAAAGGACCCTATTACTACCACTGGGAATGCATAGCAAGTAACAAAATTTTGAAAAAATGTGAAATGTGAAATGCACTTGTAGATGCTAGCATATTATAGCGATTCACTGGTCAGCAATGAAAATGTTAAATACAGAATTTCAGCTGATTCTTACATACTTGCATCTACAAAGTCAAAAAATTAAGCCAGAAATGTTTTATCACCCACCAATTTTTTGTAATATTAAAAATGCTGTTTTCAACTCATATAGTAACAAAATGTTTATAAACTAAGGAGCTACCTCATTAAGAAGTAGTGGCTCCAGTGATGGATATCATAATTAATGTCTGTGGGTGCCAGCATGTGATTTTTTTGTCAGTTAGCACAATACCAATGCAGACTTTGACATTATCTGAGAACATAATATGAAAATGAAATGAAATGATTAGCCTAAATGTCCCATTAAGGGCAATGGCCTCCTCAAAGAGGGTAAGCTCGAGTACACCTACATGTGGTGAGCTATTCCACATGAGGGATATTTGTGTTCTTGGGCTTTTATGCAATTCCTGGTCTTTGTCCACTTACACTAGTCTGAGTCATTGTGCACTACATTGTAGCTTACGTCATTACACTTGTTACAGTCCTGTTCACTTGTCTTCATGAGACTTCGGTCGCATATGCACTGGATTCAGTCACTGTTCACTTGTCTTCTTAAGACTTTCCAGTCATTTCTATTTCTTGCTCTGGTTGAACACTGTCGTCCTACAAGTTCCTTGAAGAGATCAGCCCATCTCTGTCTTGGTCTTCCACGGGATCTTCTTCCAGTACGAGGGTCCCACATTGTGGCCTTTTATGTCCATCTGTCGTCTTTGAGTCTTGCGACGTGGCCTCCCCACTTCCATTTGTTGTTGGTGGCTTGCAGTGCTGGGTCGGTAACTGCTGACATCTTCTGTAGTGTTTCATTTGTAACTCTGTCCCTCAACGATATGCCTAGGATTTTTCTCACCATATTTCTTTTGCACACTTGGAGACTGTTGCGAAGTTTGGAAGTGAGAGCCCACGGATGCAAAACCATCACATAAAGAAAGAGATTGAAATATTAAAACATCTTAGTAAACCATCAGAACTCAACACCTGGGAAAGGATCTTTATCATCCAAAACAGCAAGAGTATTATGAATTTCGATATACCATCAGTGAGTGACGTCATCAAACTCACCAGCCAGAAGGTAGAGAGCAGCACGGGGCCAACTATAAATACTACTAGCCATGGGTTCCATACACCAGTTGACCAGCAGCCGAGGATGGGAGAAACTCCCGAAACTAGTCCTGCTTATTTTAAGAACTGTGACTTAGTGGAGCATCAGTGTATGCAATATTTTATTCATTTTTATTGATTTAGTATGTTCCACTGTTTATTTCGTTTTTATTTATTTTATGAGTAAATCAGTTAATTCTCATTTATATTTAGGCCCTAAATGTTACAACAAGCTGCCTTCTTTGTTAAAAAGTTAAAGCAAAAATAAATTCTCGAATACACTTTTTAAATGGTTAGTAAAAAACCCTTTCTATACTATGGAAGAGTTTTTAAATCTAATTCCTAGTGTAGTTTTATGTTGATGTTCTATCTTTAATGTAATAACTGTAATATTATGTTTGGTACAATGGATGATAAAATTGCAGTCATGAAAAACAAAAGCAAACTCAAAGGACAAGAATGCTACATAGATTCCGATCTTACTAAACAGGAAAGAGAGATCCAACAGGCTCTCAGAACCAGAGCAAAAGAAGAGAGAGAGAAAGGCAAAAATGTGAAAGTGGGGTACCAAAAGCTACTAATAAAAACCAGTGGGCAAACTGGCAGACCCTGTCCCGACCACAAATAACGTAAAACGTCATAATACACCGGCCAACAAACACCAAGGAAACTCTAGACCAAAAATAATAATATCGACTCTAAATGTACAAACTCTCAGAACCTGCGACAGAGCCGAAGAACTGGACAATGCCTTAAAAGAAATAAAGTTTGATGTATTAGGCCTAAGTAAAGTAAGAAGGATGGGGAAATCCATAACAGAAAAAGAAAACAGTGATTTAATGTTTCACATAGGCACAGCCCAAGGCCAAAGAGGCGTTGGCTTCATTAACAAACGAAACATAAAGCACATGGTACTTGTACTGGATAGAATTTAAGAAAGAATAGCAGTTCAGAAATTAGCAACGAAAGGCTCTCCAACAACAATCATTCAAGTTTATGCTCCCACAGAAGCATGCAGCAAAGATGAATTAGAGGACTTTTACAAGAATTTAGACACTACAATAGAAAAATACAAATCACCAACGAACCTAATCATAGGAGACTTCAACAGCAAAGTGGGACCACGCAGTCACATAGAAGAAGAACAGGTTGGACCCTATGGATATGGGAGGAGGAATGAAAGAGGAGACAGACTAGTACAGTTTGTGCAAGAACATGGATTGAAAATAGCCAACACCTTCTTCCAGAAAAATCCCGAAAACAGATGGACTTGGAGATCACCCAACGGCAACACGAAGAATGAAATTGACTACATCCTAAGTAACAGACAAAATTCCATAAAAGACATCCGGATCATAACAAACTTAAAATTCAGCACAGATCACAGAATGGTAAAAGCAACAATAAAATTAGAAAGAAGGCAACAATGGAAGAAACACTCTAAACCAAGCATAGAAGCACTAGACAACGAACAGTACAAGACACAAATGCAACACCGGCTTTTGCAGTTAGACCTCAGAACAGAAAGAGGGACACAGGAACTATACGACTCATTAGAGCACTGCATGCTCCAAGCATATGGTGACACAAAAAAGGCAGACAAAACAGAGAAACACGACGGAAAACTAAGCCAGACTACTTTACCAAGCATCTTCTACGCGACAGATACTAGAATCTTCCAAATCAATCAGAAAGGCAAAAAGAGAAATAAGTGGAGGTAAACAATGGATATTAGGGACCAAAGACTCGTCAGGGAAACGCACGACTGCAAGGGACAGTATCATCGAAACTGCCACTAAGTAGGCCTACTACAAAGACCTATAGACAAGCTCTCTTCAAAATCCCGTATGGAACTACACATCAGACCGCACAACCAACAACAACTCCCAGGTCATTCCCCCTATAATACCCAGCGAAGTTCGGACGGCAATCAATGAACTGAGGAACGGAAAGACCCCCGGTGAGGACGGAATATACAACGAATTCTTGAAGCAAGCCTCAGACCACCTGATACCAGCGATCACCATTATCTATAACAAAATTATAGACACAGAGGAAATACCAGACCAGTGGAAAACAAGCACAATAATCCTCCTCCATAAGAAAGGCACGAAAGATGACCTCAACAATTATCAGCCCATAAGTCTCATGTCAAATTTTTATAAGCTGTTTTCAAAAATAATCACTAGAATCTGTATCTGTATCTGGTACCCTATGATCCCCAGGTGGGGCGAAGGGGCCTCCAATGGAGGTTTCATTACCTATACTAATTTTGATATGCTTATTTTCCGAGAGAGGGTAGAGGGACAGGTGGTAAGCCCATCGCCTCGCAACCCCCTCTGGAAACTAAGTATTTCTTGGACGTGAAAGGGCCGAGAAATTTTGATAAGAGGATCTAATTTAGGCTTGGAGTTCTTTTACATGCTGTAAATCTACGACACCGGACCCCCAGCTTAAAGTCCCTCAGCTACAGCTGATTTATCGGTTTGCATCATTTTAACATTCCTTAGGTGTTCCTTCATCCTCGTTTCAATGTTCCTTTTAGTTTGTCCAATATATGTCATAGGGCATTCATCACAATCTATCTGGTATATTCCTGATAATTCTGTTTTTATTTTAGTATTGTTGAGAGGGTGATTCAGTAGATTCCTGAGGGTGTGTTTATTCTGAGGGGCTAGCTTCATTTTTAAAAATCTTCGCAAATTTGTGGAACACCTTCGGATGGTATGTAAACTTTTTAAACTTAAACTGGTCTTTCTCTGCATTGGTCAAAGTACAAACTTCTTTTATCCTCTTGTCTTGTGCCGTCTATATTTCGGCACTTGTTTAATAATTTCACAGACTATTTATATATATATGTATATAATGATGTTTATTTACTCACGTAATTATGTGGGTTTTGTTGACACGCACATTCACAGTTCTTTTCGGCAGCCATCCTTCTTTTGTTTTGGGTTCGCTCAACTATTAGTTCATTAGTCTATTGGTAGTCAGCGCCTCCTATTTGGGTTTTGGGTTCGCGAGTTTGTTTTGTTTTGCTCAGCGCCTCTACCGGCCGCCCCGGTTCCATACTAAGGCGGCGTTTTTTCTGTAAGGGAGTTCAAGTTTGACTTCGACCGAGAGCGGACGTTCTCCGCTATCTCCTCATGATGGACCTTCTTCTAACCGGCATGCCGTAAGTTATCTTTGTAATACCAGCTATTTCATTATGTTTGTTTGCTAATCTCTGTTCCTTTTGGCTGGTGGGTTTTTGGTTTTTCATAGTTTATTTCGGTTTGCCCACCAGCTTATGTTTTCGCTTTTGTTCGTTTTGCAGTTTATATCATTTCATGTTAGGTTATTTTTATTGTTTCTTTTGCGTTTTCTTTATTTTCGAGAAGGATGGCTCGCTCTGTTTGTACTGTTATTAATACTAGGCCTTATATGGCTCGCACCGTTTCTGCTATGATTATTACTAGGCCTTATGCCGTATTGCTATTTAGGCCCTCCGCCTATCCATGTGTCCTGCAACTTTTATCTTGTATCATTATGAATTCTAATGTAGGCCTATGTATGCATTTTACGCTGTTGTTATTGAAAACACTTTACAGCGTAATAAATTTTTGGAACTGTTCTCCTGGATTCTGTTTTCTAATTACTTTGTATTCCTTGCTTTTCCTCCAAATTGTTATAAATATTGTGCGGCTCTGGGAAAAACCCCCGTAGCACGCGTTTCAGTCTATAAAGTTAGTATTAAAACTATTGATGATGGCTACTTCTCGTATGTGTTGTTGTTCTTTGTTGTATTCAACCTTAGCTAGAGGAATGTGTATTAGCCTGTGTACTAAGCTATGGAACATGGCAAACTGATGTGGTTTCGGATTAAACTTATTGTATTTGATGTAGTTGTTGATGTGTGTGTGTAGGTTTTCTATAGATGCCGAATTCTAGGTTGTTCTTTCCTCTGATGATTTTTAGATCCAGGAACGGTAACCACACATTCTGTTCTATTTCCATAGTGAATTTTATTGTTCTGTCCTGTAAGTTTAGTAGTTTAATAGAATCTTCAATAAATCTCTGTGGAACTATAGTGAAAATATCGTCAACATATCTGCTCCAACTTTTGAAAATGTGAGGGAATCCCCTGGTGACCTGTAGTTCTAAGTTACTCATATACAAGTCTGCTAGTAGTGGTGACAATGGACTCCCCATGGCTAAGCCTGAAGTTTGTTTGTAACATTCTTGGTTAAACATAAAATTGTTCTGTTTGATGCACAATTCAATGTATCCTTCAATTTTTTCGGCTGTATCAGTTCCGGCAGTTTAACCATTGGAATGCTTGTAAATAACGATGTTACATCAAAAGAAACTAAAACGTCTCCAGATGCTACGGTGAGTTCCTTAATTTTATCCACCAAACTGAACGAATTTTGGATGCTAAGAGTTTTAAACTTAGTAAACTGGTTCAGTTTTTTTACCAACCATTGGGCTAATTTGTAGGTTGGGGAATCTATATTGCTGATGATAGGCCTCATGCTGTCGTTGTCCTTATGGATTTTTTGCAATGAATATTATTTCGGTAATGCAGGGTTGTTGACTATTAATTTCCTTTTTTCATCATTAGGGATTATTTTACTTGATTTGATTGTATCTCAACAACACCAAACAAAAACAGAATTATCAGGAATATACCAGATAGATTGTGATGAATGCCCTATGACATATATTGGACAAACAAAAAGGAACATTGAAACGAGGATGAAGGAACACCTAAGGAATGTTAAAATGATGCAAACCGATAAATCAGCTGTAGCCCATCATTGCTGGATGCAAAACCATCACATAAAGAAAGAGATTAAATTATTAAAACATCTTAGTAAACCATCAGAACTCAACACCTGGGAAAGGATCTTTATCATCCAAAACAGCAAGAGTATTATGAATTTCGATATACCATCAGTGAGTGACGTCATCAAACTCACCAGCCAGAAGGTAGAGAGCAGCATGGGGCCAACTATAAATACTACTAGCCATGGGTTCCATACACCAGTTGACCAGCAGCCGAGGATGGGAGAAACTCCCGAAACTAGTCCTGCTTATTTTAAGAACTGTGACTTAGTGGAGCATCAGTGTATGCAATATTTTATTCATTTTTATTGATTTGCATGCCCCCAATCCTGCCATCTGCCTATGGTGGATGATGCAGCAGTCAAATGATTGGCCTAGTCTCTCCAGGGATGTAGAACTGTGGAGTTTAGTTTGGTTTTAGATGCCTGAAATTATATTTTTGATCTGAGAAACCTGCTAATAGTTACAAGCCATTTCTTTGAGAATCTTCCCATGTTGTGCACTCCTGAAGCGAATGTAATTTTCTGTAAGACCATTTTTTAGGCTCTATAGTGCATTTTTGAAAGTTTTTAGGGTATTTTGCAGTTTAATAAAGCATTTTCTAGCCCTGATAATAACTATTCACGTTTCCAAACTGCATAACTGCACATGTTTCAATGGTACCTGTGCATAATGCATTGTTTTCACAAACAGTAGGCACATGCAACTGCTTCATCCTGAGGAATATTTATAGATATTTTGTGATTGTTTTATCCTTATCCACACATTACTAAACAGAACTCTTAATTTGTAGGCCTATATATTTGGAAAAATAAATTCTGTATCTAACATATCATGAATCACAATCTCCATACACATCCTGATAATCCCAGTTACTTTAAACTTAAGAATCTTTGTATAAATCTTTTTGGCATTTTTGCTTATTGTCTTCTGCATAACTCCTTTGAACTAATCATCTAAAATAATTCTTTACATACCTCCTATTGGAACATCTTCAGTGAGATAACGTCCAAACATTGGAACGCTGGGGAACAATCTTAGTGATTCTTTGATTACTGTCTCCATATACTTCATTTCCTGGAGGTCACTGCATGTTGGGTTCCGGTCTGAATCACCAAATATATCTTTCAGTTCCATTACACATTTTTCCTAAATAGAAAGAGATTAGACACATATAGGGAATGTTCAACAGCATAAGAAACTTGAAGATGTAATCTGAACACTTTATTAGATACCAGTATGTTTCCTAAACAATTTAAAATATCAACCATTTTGTTTTATAATATAGTAGTAGTAGCAGTGAGGGAAGTGAGGCGGTATGCGCCGGTATGGAATACCGTCACTGGTTTTAAAGGTTCAATGGCATACCGACACTGGTTTCAATGGTGAAATAGCATACCGTCACTGAAAATCAATGGCTATTTAATACAAATTGTTCATGTTCCTTTGAGTTGTAATATAATAATTACTTTTCATGATAATTCACCAACTCGTACGCTTTCATCGGTAGCCATTGTCACTATATCTTGTGATGGTCTTCGTTGCCATCTTAATGACTACACCACTAGATTCTATGTTTTAAAAATATTTCTCGGTAACAAAATGTTGTGACTTTTATATTGGCCTTAAATACTTTTAAAATATACTTAAATACTCTTAAAATATCTTTATTGAAGTAAATAAACTAAACTCAATGACTCTACATCCCTGGCCTACCACCCGACCGCTGCTCATCTACCATAGATGGCAGGATTGGGGGCTCATGGTCAGCATGCCGACACCCACTGCTGGTATTGATGGTTTCCGTGATGTGAAATAAATAAAGGTCTCTCAATCGACAGTACATGATGTTCTAGTCTTGTGTTGTGATCCTACTTTTCAATCACCTATAAAGCAGGGTTTGTTACTCATGAAGGAAGTTAATTAAGAAACACATATCCTGCATATCACATTATTATTTTGTAAAAGAGGGAATGTGGTTTTTTAATTGAGGTATGTTAGGGAAAAATTTTCGAATAGCATACCGCCTCTGGATTTTTCTCACTTCCTTCACTGAGTAGTAGTATCTAATGCCCAGACACTTGGATGATCTTCATTTGTCTTCTAGCTTCCCAGTAAAACTTTGAAGTTGAAGCCAAATCTATTGAGGTTAAATCTGTGCACTTGTGCAAGTGGTCCATATCCATGTGTGAATCCTCTTCATTGTAGAGCACACATTTTGGTGAAGGGTATATGCCAATTTTGTGTAAGTGAGCAGCCATGCAATCATGCCCAGTTATCAACCGAAAATGTGCTACGGCTTCATGTCTTGGTGATTCTGGGACATCATTTTTGGAGAAAATGGGATACCAGGATTTATTACTGTTTTTAGTACTGAATATTTCTGCCGTTTGGTTTTTAATAATGCTATTTATGATTAATTCCGTGGAATGATATGTTAGCATGCTGTTTGGTTTTTGTAAGATTTTGTAAGATTTGGGTGCCTTTATTTGCAAGAGAATGACAATGTCAGAAACTTGTATCAAGTCAATTGACAGCAAATAAATTATTATTATTATTATTATTATTATTATTATTATTAGAATCTGCATGTTCATTACCCTGAAGACCACAATGAGCAGGAACCCACTGTAATTTTACTTCTCTATTTACAGCAGTGAGCATTTGTATGATGTTTTGGGTTTCCCTTATTTTAATACTTGTTATTTGCTTCTGTGATACAATTGATTGAATGGCTGCAGTTGAGTCACTTAATATTACTGCTTTTTTAAACATATTCAATCTATATAGTAATTGTGTTACTGCCATATTTATTGCCAAAATTTCACCATCAAAATGTGTTGTGTTAATTCCAGCTGATATATAGTAGTCAAATAACTCGGAATGTATCCCGGCTCCAGCTCCACTTTCTTTATCATACAGTGACCCATCAGTATAAATATGAAGCCATTCAGACTTTGGATACAAAGAGTGTATGGTTTCCAAAGCCAAAGCTTTTATGATATCTATGTTACATTGAGTCTTCTTCACATCTTCCTGAAGTGTCAGTTTATAGTTGATGTGGGAGTATTCTAACGGTGATGTAGGTGGTAGCAATTTTTCTATCTTGGTATTAGCTATTTGCTTGGGACGTATTTCCTGAGGTAGTTGAAAATAGCCATTTTGAGTTTTCAGTTTTCTGGGCTTGGTTTGATAATTACACCAATAATTTTCATTAGGTATTCTGATTAATTTCTCATATTGTATTAGGGCCAATCTTTTTATTTCTTGTTCAGTTGGATTGTTTTTGTTAAAATCTGCATAGCAGCTATGGGGGTGGTTTTCACTGCTCCTGTGATGAGCCTCAATGCCTGGTTTTGTACTGTTTCTAGTTTCTGTACTACTGTACTACTGTTTTATAATATACAGGGTGTTAATAAATAACACCGAAATATTTTTACCTGTATATAGAGGGGACTCACACAAACAACTTTTATTAGGAGATTTTTGCTCTATGACGTAAAATGCGCATGCTACAGGGCATTAAATTCATTATAATTAGGTGCTCATAAATCAATAATTACGCAAAATAGGATTAAAATGTTCATTAAATTGACTTCATGCCTTCCTAGTGATCGATAAAAACCTGACTCTTAATCATTCGTCAATAGCTATATCATAATTTAGTGTTTCCATAATCTCCAAAATTTACAGACTAATCACATGACTGGTCGCCACTGCATTAGTCTTTTTTTTTTATTCATAACTACTGACTACAGTGTTACCAGCGAAGTTCCTTTGTTTTGAAATTTTTTCTAATGTTAGAAGTCAGTGGTGGCCATGCTCTGGGAGATTTTATGCTGTAACAGGAAAAATTGAATCCATAGAGCAAAAATATCGTAATAAAAGTTGCTTGTGTGATTCCCCTCCATACACAGGTAAAATATTTCGGTGTTATTCATTAACATATATGTATTTGGTTGGTGTGATGAATAATTCATCAAACCCTTAATTCTCAGGGTTATAACATAATATAACATATTACAATACATTACAATGAAAATATTTTTCATGAAACTTGGTATACACACTTATAAAGTGCAAAGGACAAACACTATTGATTGTGGACAAAAATGGTCGACTGGTACCAGAGTAACGACCAACCAACTAACTTTTAAAAATAGCAAATAATCACTACATTACAAAGCCGCGTGGGTAACTCTCCCACTGACATAATTGTTTACCCACTTTCAGATGAGCCAGAAACTTGAAATTTGGCATAGGCCTATCTTATAGCCTGTAACCGATAGGTATTTTCCAAAGCGATCTGATTTGTAATTTTTTACCCCAAAGAACGTTCAAAATGGCGGATGCAACTTTATCTGTGCAGACCCTCTTGGAAGGCTTATAGTAGCCAATGGCAGCTTGCTGGGTGAAGTGACTGAATTGGTACTTCTCCTGTATTATTTTAAAATTTAAGTAAAAGCTTTTGCTTGAACACTTTTTTTATCTTGTACATGCAAACTTCTTATCTGAAACATAAGTAAAGGTTTGGATGCGGCAGTATGAAAGAGTTTGGATGCAGCACTGTACAGAGCAGCTAGTAGTCTCTATGACCATAATATCCTTAGGCAATGTAGTGCCAGACTGGATTGTCAGAAAGCTCCTCTCTCTCCGTGGCGCAACATCCCCGAAGGGACAAGGCCTACCACCCAACCGCTGCGTCATCCACCTATAGGCAGATGGCAGGATTGGGGGGCATGTGGTCGTTAATGGTGGTTTCCATGACCGGAGCCGCTACCTCTCTATCAAGTAGCTCCTCAATTTGAACCACGAGGCTGAGTGCACCCCTAACAGACCTCCCTACCTCAGAAAAATCTGAGGAGGTACCGGGGATCAAATTCGGGCTGACGGATCCGTAGTCAGCGATGCTAACCACAAGACCACGCCGGCGGTCTTGTCAGAAAGCTACTCTTTCTAAAACTCTTCACATGTTCAAAGTACAACAATTCTGAGGAGTAACGGGCAATTTTTTTTTTTTTTTTTTCAAATTCAAATTCTTTATTGCTCATAGACTAGTATTAACTGACCTACTTTGATTGAAGTGCCTGTTTGCATCTCTTGTCAAACGGAAAAAAACCTGTTTGAGATCAACCCCTCTTTCCTCCTGGTCACCATTCGTAGACTGTGCAATTTGTCTGCGGCGATGTCTGTGTTGCTTATATACATTCAGACATTGCATCAGTTTCTCTGCATAAATTCAAGCTTGGCCAGACTTTGCAGACAAACCGGTATAAATATCTGCATGTAGCCTATGTTAATGGTAGGCCTATAACATATACAGTATACTATATTATATTATAATTACCTCTGTAGTTGCATTCCAATTTCATCATTTTTCTCTGAATCGTTTTCTAAGCAAATTTACTTAGTTTGGTCATGATCACTCTTTAACTCAAGACTGTGTGAAAGTCTGGTTGAAGTCTGAGCATGTAAATGTAAACGAACTGTGCAGACCCAATGCTCAGATGGTCTGCACAGATAAGTCTGAGTGTGTAAAGGGCCCTTACTGTGAATCCATTCTCCAGAGACAGACAGTTACTCAGTATTATCCTAAAGATTGTTGAGATCGGGATTTGCACACGATCTTCACTTAATAGGTATATTTACCTCAGAATGCATTTCAATGGACACTTTCCACCATCATCAGCTGATCCGACTGTTACTCTAGTGGCAGGTGGATGAACTTTTCAATCAGGGCTCCTCGAATTCCCACTGTGATGTCAAAGTTGATCAAATTCTCTCGGTTCTTTTGAATAAAATTTTTTCCCAAAACTAGCAGATCTGATTGTTTTGAAACATGTTTCAATAGGTTTATGCTTGTGCAAATCCCGATCTCAACAATCTTTAACTTTGAAATCACTTCACTGTGTGTCTTCCTAACTCAAATTATAATCAGTATTATCTGTTGCTTGTCAGAAAACAAATTTGGGGACATTTCTTGAAGTTTATATGGTAATTTGTTATATAATGTTGACCCAAATTTATTTTGATTTCTGGTCTGATAAATAAGCACTTCGTGTTTGATAGCATTTTATGTTATATTTTACTAATGACAAGCAGTGGCGTAGCGTGAGGGTAGACTTTGAGACTGAGTCTACCTAAATAAATTGCTAAGAAAAATGGAATCATAAATAAATAAATAAAAGCATCGTCAACCAAATTATTAATAATTATAAACCCAATAGTACTATACTTAAAATATTTTTCGCCGCTGCATTCACTGTTATTATGCGTCAATTGTGTTTCCGCGTGCTTAGGCAGCCTCGAAATATCATGATGCGGCAGCGGAGGCGAGTTGAGACTGGATAGTGGTCAGCCAAGTTCTAGTCTCATTCAAGTGCGAGTTATATGACTTTTCCCACTAAATGTTAACCTACATTGTTGAGATAAGATAGTCTAATTCCTTGCGCAAAAGCGACATATGGCACCTCCGCAGAGACTAGCAAGATTTATAGGGGTCATAGTCTCATCCCTCAAATACCTGCTCGCTTGAAACCGGAGTAACATAAACATTACATTCTCATTGCTGACCTAAACTGTGTGTTTGATTATTTCTCAGTTTTGCGTGGACAATTCCACCGATATAGAGTTGATCACCTATTTAAAACCCCATTTTTAGTTCTGTCTTATGAAAAAACATGTGAAACTAAAGTAAATTACCAACTCCTGAGCTTGACATTGTCTTGCATGAAAATAACCAAACTTTTCAAACATCTCAGTACAGTAATAGTTATGCTTTATATAGGCGTAGGCCTATATGAAATCGATTACATGTGCAAACATTCCTCGTATTTAAAACGCTATTAATATTTGAGAATTTGTGTGTCATTTAAACAGTCATAATAAATTTAATTTTTAAAACATAGTTTACCCAGAACACAATGTCAAGCTACGCCACTGATGACAAGACATAAAAAATATACAAATTTATTATTGTTAGTAAGCCTGTCTCAATAAATAGTGGTTTGCAATGCTCTAATTCTTTAGCATTGGTTATTATTCTAATTGCTTTTTTCTGGATAACTAATAATTGATTAATTCCTACACCATTTCCCCATAGGCTACTACTAGATCACACCTTATTATGCTCTGAAAAAATTCATAATAGGCAGTCTTTACATATTCTGAAGATACTTACTTACTTACTCAATGGCAATAGACAATTCCTAAGCAAGCTAAATGAATATTATCTGTTTTATGGAACCCGAAGGTTCATTGCCCCGCTTACTTGAGTCCGCCATTTAACCCTATTCTGCGCTATCTCCATCCAACCATCGCTCACAAATCCTACTTCCCTTGAATCTATCCTAATATTGTCCTCCCACCTGCATCTAGGTCTTCCAAGTGGTCTATTCCTTTCGGGTCTCCCCGTCAATATTTTTTAAATATGTCTTTCTTCCCCCATGCGTGCAACATGTCCAGCCCATTTCATCCTCCATTAGCTTTACTATATCCGGTGACAAGTACAGGTTATGAAGCTCGTCATCAAGCCGTTTTCTCCAGTCCCCATTTTCATTTCTCTTAGGCGCAAATATTTTCCTAAGCGCCCTGTTACTGTATAATTGATTATTACAAGGTATATACCTGGATGTAATATTTGAATGACAAAGGAAGGTAATAAAACAAATCTAAATTAATTCATTGTAATCAGCTGATCAGGTTAGAAACATCTTCCCACATTTATAGCAAGACACTTTCACAACACTATCTCAAATGAAGATGTTTTGTGCAGGGTTCGAATCAAACATTTTGACGAGTGGAAATTAAATTCTAACATAATTATATTTAACATAATATTAAAATAAAAGTAGTAAACTTTCTGAAACCTTAAGAGAGAGATTTATTAATTGGTTCATTTTCCCTTTCATTCAAAATTGATTAGCATTTTAAGTGAAACTTACTCCCCCATGATCACTAATGTTATCATTTAACTTTTTATTATTGTTTTTGTTCAAGCCTTTGCTAAAAGCTATCTCAATGTGCATTTTACTGTCTTCAATAGCACCGTGATTTTGAATTTCTGAATAGTATAGGCTTGAGCATATTATAACCTCTCCTGAACATTTGCTGAAAGCCAAAGTCAATTTGTTTTCCATTTTTGAATCTCACTTCGTCTATACATCCTCCAATTAGGTTACCACACATAACAAATGAGGAGCATCGTTTCAAAATGTATTAAGTGCACTAAAATAAAGTTGTACATAATACGCTTTGAACCGTTCATTTCCGTGCACATAATACGATTTGATCCGATATGTCAACTTTGACAGTGAATTAACACGGGATATAACATGATATGTTCCATTCTGAATTGATAGCGTTAAAGAACGCTTAAGAAATAAGGCGAAATCGTATCAAACTGTATTTTGACCAAGAGTGCACTTAATACGTTTTGAAACGATGCTCCTCAAATATTCTTTAACTGTACTGTTGCCGAAAAGAAAAAGAAAAGAAGAAAAAAGAAAAGTTAAACATAAAGCAGTAATATAAACCTTATGTCCATTGTTGCACTTGTGTTACCTCATGAACATCAAATGCTTGTTAGATAAATTTTGTTGCTACAGCTGTCTCACTATCATCATCCCCAGCGATGCTGTCTTTCAATTGTTGTCTAATACAAGGACACACTCATTAATAGACGCATATTGAAGTGTTGTCATGTCCAGCCGGAAACAAGAATCAAAGAAAGACTGAAATTTTGTATTATCCTTTATTACTTATTGTTATTAGATTGACTTGGCAACATAGTCTGCCACCTGCTTGGATTTGAAAGTGTAAACTACTGTTTTAATAAACTGTTCAATAAACAATAATATAATCCAGCAGACCGCAAAAGGAAATGCGGACATTTGACTTGCCGAATGGGGGCAAAGAAAATGAGAGCACTATACGCATTTTGCTGATGATGCCGTTAAGTTAAAAAAGGGCTTTATGAAGAAACATAAGAGGATTTGCAGTAATTGTGTTGCAATTTTAAGCTGAAGTTTATGAAACATAGAAAAACATCTTCCTGGCAAGGAAGAAATTTTTATTTGATGAACCGGAAAATTTTTTTGATGAGAGGACGAAATCCCCTCATTCCCCTGCCATTAATTTGAATCATGGGTTTGTGTCAAATACATACCTGTACATCATGATGCTTAGCGAGGAGCCAACAAGTAAAGCTGAGAGAGGAGCATGTAGTATCATGACCCTGTAAAACGAAATTATATTAATTTTTAAATACTTGTGTTTTGTCCACTTTGTAGTGATGTAATAATTTAATGATTCACTTAGAGCATATAGTTTTTTCAAATCACATGCACTTTATGATACAATCATTCAAAAATGTCTTCCTAGCCACAGCGGTGACATCATGGGAGTCAGTCACTGAAGATGGCTGCTCCATGCGGTTGAAAGCGCTCCAACAAGGTAATTAACATTGCCATACCACAGTAGTGAGTGTCAGTGAAAAAAGCCATATGCTCTAAGTGAATCATTAAATTAATTTGTACTTTAATATTAATTTAACCACAGTTAACCCAATATAACAAAGCATTGCATGCGTGCGTATAACGACCGTTATCTTTTAAACGACCCGCCGAAACCGTTGATGCGCATGCTTGTCCTGACATGATGACCCCTCCGCGCCAAAAAGGCTTATCACTAGTAACCCCTACCAACGGTGCGTGACGGGCTTATCGCCAAAGGACCTTAACCATGTGTGACGTCGTAAAGGCATAATCCCTACCAACCATGCGTGAAAATTGCAATCATGTGTGACGTCATAACTGCGCCATCTCTGGACCCATCCACCGCATCCATCCCATCCATGTCGTCATCCCCAAAACAATACTACTGTGGGTATATACATTTGCTGCAAGACAAACTCTGCACTAATGAAAAGCGATGTACACTCCCACTGCACTAGGCACCACTCTGATCTACATCCACAACAACATAATACTACTCTATCCTGAAAAGGAGCAATTCACTCTGGTATAAAACTATATAAAAGTCTTCCTAAACAGTTAAAATTATTTCCAACAAAAAAATATGTTTAAATCCTCTCTGAGGGCATATTTGATTGACCACTGCTTTTATTCCATTGAAAAATACCTATTCATAAATATATAACCCAATGTCTACATTAATAACACAACTTCATCTAAATCATTATATAAAATTGATCGATTGATTTAATTATGTTACAGTGTAAAGTATTAGTTATATTTAGTCTAGTTTAGTTTTAGTATGTTTTCCGACTTGTCCAATATCAATAAAATTGTACCTTGTACATTAATGATGTTACTGGTTAATAAAGTAGGCCTATTATTATTATTATTAAACAACTCAAAGTGTACTGTCTCGCCATACAGGTTATGGGTTAAAGAGAAGAATATAATTTCACTTCCACTCCTTTTATGATATTTTATCATGATTGCAAATGAATTACAGAGCATTCATAGATAAAGCAACTTAATATTGAATTTAGAATAGCCATTTCAGATTTTCAGTGTAATCTTTGTTCCCACAATACTTCAAACATATTAGAGTTCTGTTGTTTGTTTCACATTAAGATGAAGGAAGAGCAGATCGTTTACATCTAGTGATCCTGTTAAAATACAATATGAGCTCCATGCCAAGATCATTTTGTTACAAACTTCGAACAATACAGCCATGGCAGCCATGTAAATCGACTTATAAGTAGCTGCCAGCCTTAAGTTTTTAAAATCATTTATATAATCATTCAAGATTCATATACATTAAACATAACATACATACACTCTAATATAGGCCCTACTATGGGATTTTTCCAGAAAGCAAGTTCTGATCCATCTTACTAAATAGTTCGAGCATTATCAATGCAGTTGATTTAGGGCAGCTGTTTGCATGCTCAGAAAAGGATGCACAGAGATCCAAGACAGTTGTGTTAAGAATACAGACTAGACAATATGACAGTGAGAATATGATCAGACAATACTATGAGCCATAATATGAGTCTCAAACTTTATCAGTCATGGTTCCTTTCCAAGGGAGAAATTCGTCATTCAACAATAATTTTCAGCTATGTTCTTCAGTAGCTACTGAACATTTCATAGTAGTTTTGGCTATGAGACACAGTTTTAACTATTTGAACTTGATAAATGTGATGTTTAATTTCAGCAGCCTACAGAAGTAAACAAACTGTATTATCTCATTAATTGAAAAATCAGTTTGCAAAGCATATCACTGAAAATGGTGCCCATAAAACATATTTGGTTTTGCTTATTTTCTGAGAGAGAGCAGAGGGACAGTTGTTAAGTTCATCGACTCACAACACTAACAGAAAACCAAGGCATTAGTTGAATGTGAAAGGGTCAAGAAATGTTTTCCATAGGCTCTAATTTAGGCTTGAAGCTCTTTGGTGTTCCACAAATTTACATGGGCCCCCAGCTTAAAGTTCCTCTTGGAAAACTCCACATCCAAGATTTTTACATCCTGAAAGTCCATCAACCTTGACCAGGTTTGAACTGGCGACCCTCAAATCTAGAGGCAGGCAGGCTGTCAAATGTGTTGCTTGGCATTGCAAAATACACGTATTCAGATTATATAGTTCATGGAGGGCTGATCAAAGTACATAATGATGTCTGTACTTAATAACAATCCCTGCCTTTGCCCTTTGGTAAAGATAGTGATGAACAGCAACACAAATGATGACACTGATGATGACTAGTCTCTAGCAGTTCCACTGGATTAAATTAACAGATATTTAACTTACTTGAAGTTATAGGTCTTTTAAGGCACCTAAATATGTTGTAGGGCTATTAGAACAAGTATTAAATATAAACTTTATTTTAATTGCTAGCTTCGCTCACAATTATTTACTCAACTGCTATATGTTTTATTTAAATAATTTATTTAGCAGAAAAATAATTAAAACATTTAACACTGACTTTGTTTTTAATTAATTGCATGAATTACATAATTTTATTCTTAATTATATTGTATTACATAGTAAATATAAATAACTAAACTAATAGAACTTATCTTGTGCTGCTATATGGAAATACAGATTCAAAATGAAACGATTAAAACAAACCACATATTCATGAAGCTTAACCAAATCATGCATAAAGAATTAAAAGATTGTTATTAAAAAGTTAAAACTCCGACTTTGAGACTCACTTCACGATTAAAGTGTGCTGCCTGGTGAAAGAAACAACCTCGGATTAGAGATCCCTAGTCCTAAAAACTCACACATGGTGAGTTTTGTCCAAAACATTCAATATTTTTTTCTTTTAAGCAAGCATTCATGATACTCTTCTGCCCACCTATGTAAAAGAATGTCAGATCTCTGCATGTTGTAATTTTATAAACAAATGAATAAAATAGAGAGAGTTTACAAAATTGAAGTGATCGATAAATTGATTTGTTATATTGAATAATCAATTTCAGCGATGCTCTTTTTTTGCTCTTTTTTTCCACTTGCTATGGCAACCAAGTAAGGCCACCTTCATTAATTTCACAATTGAATTCGATCTACATGGAAACACCAGCTTAAATATCATATTAGTTCTTTGGAATGATACATTTATTATTACAATTATAAATTTATAATTGAATTTATTATACACTAATTGCTGAACATGGGGTTCCACAAGACTCAGTCCTCGGCCCAATCCTTTTTCTAATTTTCATTAATGATTTTCCATTCAATATCCCCCTTGCACAAACCATCATGTTTGCAGACGACACAAATCTGATACTAACTGTACTGATATTAACTCACTTCAAATCAAAGTCAATGAAGTTAATAACAACATTGAACGTTGGCTTAAAGAATATATGCTATTAATTAATGTTGACAAATGCGTATACCTTCACTTTAATTCTCAGGCCCAAAACAATAACTTAATGTGCAAATAAACAATAATCCTTTAGCTAACGTCAGTGAGACAAAATTTCTAGGAGTTTGGATCGACTCTGATCATTCTTGGGAAAAGCAGATTTCTGAGCTCAGTAAATGCCTCTGCAAACTTTCCTTTGCTCTTTGTGTCCTGTCTAAAACCTGCTCCACACAAGTCCTGAAAATAGTCTACTGCTCCTGTGTTGAATCTCTAATTAGATACGGGATCCCCTTTGGGGCTCATCTCCAAAAGCTGATTGCATTTTCAAATTGCAAAAGCGGATACTAAAAACAATTTTCCACTTACCCATTAGAACACCAACCAAAGAACTCCTTGGAAAAATAGGAATCTTACCTGTACCGTGCTTATATATATTTGAAACATTACTCTTCATCCACAAGAATAAAACTGAATTTCGTCTAAATTCTGAGATACATAATTATCACACAGAAACATTTAATAACTTACATTTGGACAGTCATAGACTTACCAAAAGCTTACTTAGCATATCTCACACAGGAATTCTCGTGTACAATAAACTGCCATCAGAAATAACAAAATCCAACATCAAAACTTTTAAGGGAAAACTAACAGATATACTCCTGAATGGCAAGTTCCTTAGTATTAAAGATTACTTAGACTCAACATTTTAACTAAAAACTCCATTCATAGTCTCAACCATAATCATCAGTTAATGTAAGCAAGCTAAATTCTGTAGTAATTAATATTATTTTCATTGTAATCATTTATGTTGTATTCATTTGTATTGTGTTGTATTGTATTTTGTTGTCCATTTCAACTGTAGGCCCACTAGGGTGGCCATTTCTAAAATGTCAGAAAGGAGGACACACATTTTCGGTAATCCAGCATAGTATAACTTCGCGCATGGATGGTGGACAGCAGATATTACATGGTATAACCCTGACTAATTTTACTTAACAACTGCATTTATATCAAATAAATGATTACTATACGCTGCAAAAAGGGATTTTCATCTCTATTTATGAATGTACAATGCAATGCAATGAATGTACAATACAAATGGAGACCTGAACAACAATCAACAACGGCCAACGCCACGTACTGCACCAAACAAATTATAGTACGCTATCATCGTATGGACAAGCATGCCAACCTTAGGAATAGATTCCTTGGCAGGAATGTACTGGAAAATACAAATTTTATTAATACGCTTTACCAATCCATCAGAGTCTCGAAAAGGGGGACAAATCAACGTCCGGCATAAAGCCGCGCTGGATGGAGGACTGCTTAGCCAAAAGCCTTACAGTCCGGCCAAAAGCCGGACGTCTGGCCACCCTATGTATAACACTTCCATCAAAATGTGTCCCATATCATTTTGTAATGTTTCAGAGGATGAAACTAATTAATTTAAAGAATGATTAGAAATTATTAACAATGCACACATTCATGGCCATGACACATCTGTGTGAGCAGGATGGAACATTCTTAATAAGAGGGTGAGATTGCAGGAGAAATGCACAGACTGACGGTATTTTGCAAATACTGGCATGTGAATTGTTTTCATCCAAAATGCTCACCATTTGAAAAGCCTAATATCAACTTTCATCTCTTCCTTCAATTAAAATAACTTTCTGCAGGTTGTTTCATGTAGTATAGATGGCTAGATTTGTGACTAATCAGAACTTACTTTCTGGTTGAACCTTCTATATTCTCATTCTCATGACATTCCTTGATAAGATAATAAACTTTACCGCAAGCATAATAGTATCAACTTCTTCCCGTAATTCTTCATCAGAGAGGACTGCTCCTTCTCTAACTCCTTGAAGCATCAAATCCAGGAATGCATGTTTTTGTTTTACTCCTGAAATGTGAGTGATGTTAGATATAAGAAACATATAATGTTAATACACTGACAGGCAAAAACCGATCACTGTAAAATTTGTTGTAATTTTAAGATTAAACATAATTTTGATTGAATGTTTATACATTGTTGTTGGTGAGGATGAATTGTTATTTTTATTGGACCATTAGCTATAGATACAGCATATCTGCTTTCTTCATACCTTCACTTTATCACCAAACAACACAAAAAAACATCGCAATAGGGTGATTCCAATCTGATAATGTGCACTAGCTTGTCATACATATTGCAAGGTGTTTCATTGTTTTATTGCGTCATTTCCTTCCAAACTGAAAGGAAACTGTCTCCCTTTGCATCAAAGTGATTCTGTCAGTAAGTTTAGTTGAAATTATGCCTCTCAGTCCTGAAGACGTTGCTCTGATTGATGATGGACGCAGCCTCCGTTATGCCGCTGCAACCTTAGGCTCACCATTCACCACAGTGCAAGAGGCAACATGGGGAATTAAGTGTGAAATGTGTCATTAAATTGTAATCTTAAAAACGTATATAATTGCAGTAATTTTATTTCAAGCACTAGGCCTACTACATAATTTTTATTTAAACTAAATTTTTTAAAATTTCTTTAAGTGATCGGTTTTTTTTGCCTGTCAGTGTAAATAAACATGTTTAGTAAATTGCATGCTTTGAAAATTAAAGATGCTTGCAGCATAACAAAGTATTCAATATTGATAATACTCTATGTATATATACAGTGCCATAAAGAAGTCACTCTGCAGCACTTGTGCAGGCAAGAATCCGCATTGGTCTACAGCAGGGTTTCTCAACCTATGGTCCGCGGACCACTGGTGGTCCGCGAAGATGGTGCAGATGGTCCGTAGATATAATTAAAAAAATATCATAAAGCAAGTAAAGACAAACAATTTTTTCACATAAAATGGACACTAGATGTTAAAGTTTTTAAAATCTTCGAAAATACAGGTCCTATTGCAAGTTTCCTTACTTTTGCAGTTACGAACCACAGTTTGAAACCCCTGATGCACTGACGTCTGTGGTTCTCTCTTTCATTCAAAACCCTGAAAAATAAGACTTTGTCAGAATTTGTTATTAGAGGCGCTCTCTTAACAAGGGTTTTATTGTTGAAGGTGCCCGAGTGTCTGGTACCGGTAAATCTATGTGATGTTAGGCCTATAATTCCTAATTATATTATCAAATCGGTAATAAATATTAAAGTCTGTTCAAAATATAATTTTACTGTCAATAGTTTACTTCCAATTCAATAACTGTGTTTTCGTTGAATTAAAAAATGTATTTAAATTTATTTCGATATAATGACCTATAATACCCCAAATATTAAGAATATAAGCCTACATATAGCCTACTTTTAAAAATGGGATGTAAAATTAGGGGTCCGTAAACATTTTTAGACATTTTAGAGGTCCTCGGGTACAAAAAGGTTGAGAAACGCTGGTCTACAGCACTTGTATAGGCAACAACCTGCGTCACTCCACAGCACTTGTGCAGGCAAGAATCCTCTAAGAAACAGAATTCAGTTGGCAGTGCTAGCATAGGGTTATAATCAGGGCCCGGATTCTGATGACCTAAAGTTGTTTGAAAAATGACCTATAAAATGACCCTAAATTTTAAAGAAAATGACTTAATAATTGTAAAGAATGACCTAAAAACTGATATTTTATTTATAAAAAAATATTATTGTACACAAAAAGCTATAGACTAATTTATACATAGCCTAATTGTAAAAACTGTAAATGCAGAAAGGATGTTGTAGGTCTAAAAACTTTGTTCTTTGTTCTTGATTGGAGCATTTGAGAAGAAAGGTAAGAAAATTGTTTTTCAAGTAGGTCCTACATAAATGCTGCATTATAGGAATCTAGTGATTTATTTAACTATTACCCGTACCAAAAAAAAGGCACTAAGGCTCTGCCGAGTCAACCTTCGGCATTTCCTTTTGCGGTCTGTAGGATAATATTATTGTTTATTGAGGGTAAACAGTAGTTTGCATTCTCAAATCCAAGCAGGTGGCAGACTCAGGTGCCAAGTCAATCTAATAACAAAGAGTAATATAATACAAAATTTTGGCGTTTCTTTGATTCTCGTTTCCGACTGAGACATAACAACACTTCAACACAGAGTGTCTTTCTCTCATGTAGCAAACAACACTTCAAAGACAGCACCGCAACAACAACAAAAGTTAATATACTCAATGTAAATGCACGAAAATGACTAAATAAGGAAGCAAATGACACGAAAATGACAAAATAATGATGTAAAATTGAAACAAATGCCCTAAAAAAATTAAATTGCATAAAATGACAAAAAATGACCTAATAAAAATACATTTCTATAAACTAGAGGCCATGATCAGGATTTATCTACAAGTTGGCAATGTCTATGCAGCATGAATAAAAAGATGACATCATTAGATTCTGGTCCCTGGTTATAATGTTCTGCTACAAATTTAAGAAGTAAGAAATAAAATTAGCTTAAAATCACCTATTTAAAGAAGATGTTGAAAATGCTTATCATTTTCTGCAAGACACAAATTCACTTGCTTTAACTTATATTCGAAAAATTTAATTAAAGATGTAATGTAATTCTTATTCCAGTTTTCGACTCATTAGCAATAGCAAACAGATGCAAAACAATAGTTAACATGACCTACTCTGGTATTCCTACTACGAGTCTGAAAGGAATACACATGGGGGCGAACATAACCAGAACTGCAGAGTGACTTCTTGATGGCACTGTGTAAATATATATATGTACATACATACATACATACATATAGGCCTATTACAGGGTATCCTGAGAAAAGGTTCCAGTATTGAGAGAGGTTGTAGTATGCAACAAAGCAAGACAAAAAGTTCCCATAAACGTTGGTCATAAACTTCATATCTTCGGAGTTATGATCTACTACCACTACTGTCAATGATCACCATGTCTCTGATCTACTCTTCACAACATGTGCTCGATGTGACCACCATCCATTGCAATGCAGCCTTCTACCCTACGTCTCATGGAATCACACATCCTTTGGAACACCAACAAACAATAAACAACAAACTAGTAAAGTAGGCAAGATATATACGCATCGTACGAACAAAGTCCATAATGTTGAAGATATGAAGTTTATGACCAATGTTTATGGGAACTTTTTGTCTTGCTTTGTTGCATGCTACAACCTCTCTCAATATTAGAACCTTTTTTCGGAACATTCTGTATTTCATTCTCAAATGCTCATCAATAATATACAAGTAAGACAATGGATTTTGGATTGAACATGAACTTTCTTATCAATCACATACATAACAATTGACTACAGTATTTTTCAAATGAGAAGCCAATTCCTTCACCGCCAATCACGTGTACGAGCTAACGAACTACCGCTAGCAGTAAGAGTCTTCCCTCCGTCTCGCCGTCTCTGATTGGATCGCGTATCTAGGCAAGAAGAAGGACAAACGGCTTGTCATCTGCTAAACACTTTAATAAACTTAATCAGTTGTGTTATGGTACTGTGGTACTGGTATGCAATTTGTGTCCTCAGTCATGTATCATCAATTCAGGTATTAAAAAGATTATCTTTCACTTGCATCGAGTCAAAAATGTGTTATGGTATAACCTTCTGGTGATTACTCACCAAAGGCAGATAAGGGTATCAGTACTAAAAGTAATGCCACACTTACCAATCAGAATGCCTAGTAAACTGATATTTGAAGAACACAAATCCTACATTTTCCATTTCAATATATTCTACAAACTCAGGACTTTAGTTGGGCTGGTACTCACCAGTATTCAGTACCAGTAATTAGAGAATTGCTTGAAGAGAGTACCAGAAGTTCTGAAACATGCAATATCCACCGGCTCTTACAAGACCAATGCTGTTTTATTTGTTTGGATGAAATTCTAGTCATTTACTAAACAGAAATAACCTGATAAAACCTAATGATGGGGAGACAATTATATTGAAGAAAGAGATTTGTTTTTGCTGCATGCTACAATAGAATCAAAAGAAAAATACATTTTAACAAAGAGTTAAGTCAGACCCTTCTAACATTAACAACAGTTTGCCGCTTGCACCAAACCAAGTTAAATGTTAAATATTATGTTGGTAGTAGTACAGTGTCTTACTGCTTAGCATAGAAATAGAACAAAATTTAATCTTTGGTTTGAAGATAAATAGGTTCCTTGTATGTAAAATTAGAAAACTAAATGTATGAAATAAAATAGACTTCTAAACATATTTTTGACTTTGTTACAAATCGTATGATGCAAAGCTTTAAAACTGTTCATACTTCTCGATTGAAACATAATCCCAGTCACAGCTCAGTATCTATAACTATAGATGGTTGATAACTAAGCAAAATGTGTTCCTACAGTTTTATGGCTTAGAGCCATGAAAAAAATAGGTAAAGTAAAATTAATTAAAATGTTTGTTTTAATCTGTTTAAAGTGAAATTTGAAATAAGTGTTTGAAAATGGTAAAAACTAAAATAAAACTGTTTTAGTATGTTTAAAAAACTAATACAGGGTTTTAAAAAACCTAAAAATCCAGGCCCTGATAATCAGTAATCACATATTTTACTCTTTACCTTCACACTATGGAAAACCATAAATATCCATGGCACACCATATGGTGATAATTTTAGTGAAGTTATTTTACATATTTATAGGAATTTAAAATACTCTTTTGATATTATACATAGCCTATATATAGGTAATGGGATCAAACCCAGCTGCAGTCGATGGATTTTCAGGATGTAAAACTCCTGGGCACAGAGTCCTCTGGGAGGGACTTTAAGCTGGGGACACATATCATAAATTTATGGCATGTAAAAGAACTCCAAGCTTAAATTAAGGCCTCTGGACAAAATTTCTCGGCCATTTCACGTCCAAGTAATACCTTGGTTTCCTGAGGGGGCTGGTAGGTGACGGGCTTACCACCTGTCTCTCGGTCTTCTTGCAGAAAACAAATGTAACAACATTTGCGTCAGTAGGAGTAAACTCCACTTGGAGGCTCTAATGCCTGGGTATATATAGGAACATAGATAAGGTATATTTTGGGCAAATTTCAAGATCAGACCAGAAACATGTCCAATTTCCTGCTCTCTAAGCCTTCTTCTTTTTCATTTTTTCCCATCCACTAGTATAATTGCATTTTATGTAGGAGCTGGCTTGGCCATGTACGTAGACCAAACATTAATGAGAACGGGCAAATATAAATTAGACAATGGCTGCTCTAACAATCAGGCAGAACAGGTCGTGATCCTAAAGGCTCTGGAATCTATACAAACTTACATAAGCAAAAGAACTACTAATAAAATAGCAATTTACACAGACAGTCAAGTAGCCCTAAATTCAATAAAAAACATCTCCATACATAGTTAGCTAAGTGAAAAGATAAGAGATAAACTTAGAGAGTGTTCAGCCCAAAACTATATAATTCATTTAGGATGGGTTAAAGCCCACACTGGCATAGAGGGGAATGAACTGGCAGACCAACTCGCCAAGGAAGCTGCAGAAGATGAGGAACTGGAGATAGTGTAGAGCTAATCTCCAATAACAACTATATCAACCGAGATGAAGATGAAAAGCTTCGAAATATGGCAGAAAAAATGGCAGGAAACTGAAATGGGATGGGTATGCAGATCATTCTTCCCTAGAGTAGAGCTGAGACAGAAGAAGAAAATCCCGATTACATAGGAGTTCACGCCAGTTGTCACCGGCCATGGGATAACTAAATCATACCTGCACAGATTTAGAATCATAGACGATCCAATGTGTCCCTGCAACTCAGGTGAGCAAACATCGGAACACTTAATCTATGAGTGCCGATTGTTATCTAGCCAAAGAAATATCCTGAAGCATCAAGTAACAACAGAAGGAGGATCATGGCCTTCGAATAATAGTGACCTCATAGAGAAACACTTAAAAGCATTCATGAAATTCGTTAAAAATATAGATTTCAACAAACTTCAGTAGATATATCAGAGACCTGGATGATTGTATATGTCTATATTAGTTATATATCAAAATTAACTTGGCATTGTAACAAATTATTGCCCAAATTCAAAAAACTGTGACTAAATTAATGTTGTAAAAAAAATATCATATCATGCAGTATTACTTTGTAATGAAGCATGAGATTTATCTATATACCTAGGTATATAAAAATGAATGTATGTGTGTGTGTGTGTGTGTGTGTGTCCTTTATGCATTACTACACCATTCATCCGATCGCCATGAAACTTTGGGAAGTTGTTGGGTACTTTCCCGGGAAGGTTTCTGTCACACTACATTTTTAATTTTAGCCTTCGTTCGCGAGTTATGAGTGAAAAACGGCAAGAAAACGTGCATTTTTTACGCTTTCGAAGCATCAGTTATTCATTTCAGTTGTCAAATCAATTGCAGAAGGCTTTGTCTATTTTTGTCATACTTTGGAAACAATAGCATCGCGATCGCTTTGGAAGGCAATGGATATCTCATGTTATTATAAACGCCAGAGAAGTTAATGATAAGGTGATGATAAGGTAATATTAAATATTTATTTAACGTGGAATATGCTTCTTATGAAAGATGGTTTACAGAAAATTCCGGGGAAGTTGCTTAGTTCGGGGTCCAGGCTACAACATTTCTATATGTAATCATAAGTAAAATCTCTTATGTAGGGTCGTTAAATCTGCCTGAAATGTAACGGAATTATAAGTCTGGACAAATGAATATAGAAACTATGGCCTCAGTAGGCTTATTCCATTCTTCATCTACATAAATAAAAACGAATATATGTCTGTCTGTCAAATACATTTACACACATTTATTTCATCGTGAGTTTAATCGATTTCAATTCTCATAATCTTCTGAGATTGCAGCAACGCTCGACGGGTAATCTATATAGATCTTCTATATAGCCTACATAAAAATGAATGTATGTGTGTCTGTCCTTTATGCATTACTATGCCATTCATCTGTTCACCATGAAACTTTGGGAAGTTGTTGAATACATTCCCGCAAAGGCATGCTACATTTTTAATTTTAGCTTTCGTTTGCGAGTTATGAGTGAAAACGGGATTGAGACGTACATTTCTTGCGCTTTTGAAACATCAGTTTTCAGTTGTCAAATCAATTGCAGATGACTTTGCCTACTTTCATCATACCTTGGAAATAAAAGCATTGCGATCGTTCGAATTTTGTAAGCCCACCATGGCCGAATCATTTGTTTATAATGTCAAGGCACGCAGACAGATGAAATTTTCACCCTTGACGGAAGAAGAATAGTGAATATAGCCCTAAATGGACAAACATTATGCAGGGTTTTTTTTAGGCCAGGGAACTCGAATCTGAGGTTATTTTTCCCATGCTGCGCTTTCTAATCGTGGAATTCACTTCAAAGCCGGATTTACAGTTGTTTCATTAATTAGGCCTATCAATCGTTTAATTTAGACCTATGAATGTTTCGTGTGCAAAGTGTTAGTAAATATAATAGTTTAATCATTTTGCTCTTAATTTATAATCTTCCTATTAATTATTGTGGGCGAAGCCGCGGGGATCTGCTATAAGCTATAATAAGCTGTAGCTTATCTAGCGTTTTCTGAGGAAATAGTTTGTGTGTGATAAGTCGTTCTTCCCCATTTCAAATTCTAAATACCTATATCAAGACCTTAAAGACCTCGAGTTTGAAAATCGAAAGTTCATCATAAGTTATTTTCGCATTTACAAAATACAAAACCCGAGCGACGCCGGGCTTTTTAAGCTAGTGAAGAATAAAAAAAAATAAAAAAAAAAGCTTTCTAAAATAAACTCATCAGAGTATCTCAACCCTTTACTTTAGAAATGTTGCACTTTCTAAGCATTGAAACAAAACCTATCTTATCATTTGAGAAATACATTTAACTTTATTCTCTAATGAATTAGAACTGTTCTGAGCTGCTAATTTCCTTTTGAGATAGCAATTTTATTATGCTGCATGGAAAGTTTGATCTTGGCTCTTGTCAAATTTCTATTAATATTTTCTTTCTACTTCAAGTAGGCGATGTCCTCTTTGTCTTTAATTAACGAGTCACCTTCTAGTGGTGATTCTATGCTTTGTTTATATGACACACATGGCAAATTACCCTGATCAAAATATAGCATTGTAGAAACTGTGTTACCAATAAAAAGAAATTGACACCAGTTACCGATGTTTTGGTCTCCAGTTTATGAGTCGCCACAAGAGGTCTCTAATTTCATTTAACATTGACGGAAATATTTAACAATGAGTTCATGAGTCGATCGCAAGAGGCCTCTAGAAGATGCGCTATGGGTCACATACAGAAAATGTATACTTTAATTGAAGAAAATAGAGGAAGTCTTCATTTATAAATTAACATAACAAAACACTTAACGTGTATGGTGTCCTTTAAAGGGTTCAAAGACTTTCAAGAATCAATTCCGAACTTAGGTGTAGCACTATAGTTGTTTTTAACTATTTGCATTTCAGTTGCAACTAGTGAAATTAGATTTCATAACTGAAATTAATTAAAAACTATTTAAGCTCAACAATATGCCAAATCCGACTAAATGGACTAGCACTAGCAATACTATACATCGAGAACAATTTGGCTATGAAAATAAACTTTCATGAGACAATTAACTAAGACAATTTTCTGATGTAAAAGGTATAAAAAGACAATTTTAAACGTGACTATTACATATTCTGAATTAATATAATCCAGATTTTGCTAAATTATTATCTGACTCTCCAACTAAAATTAAAACTGTTGTTTGTTACCATAAAATTTCATTAACTTTCTTATTTTGTCATATTTAAACATAATTTTTTTTATTTCATTACTTTGTAATTATGCATTAATTTATATTTTGTTAATCAGTTAATTTAATATTATTGGACTAATGATTCAGGGGTGCCCACAGGGGGGGGGGGGGTTAAGACGCAGACTGCGTCATTGAAATTTCTGGGGGGGCAAAATATTATCGTTTTATGAATTTTCTGCGGGGGGTGAAAATTGTTGCAAAATTAGTGTTTTATAGGTTAAAAATAAAAACGGTCAAGGTCTCTTCTAATTCTTTAGAAGTGAATAGCCAATAAATCATCGCCCATACCCGGGGGGTGGGGGGCGCAAGGAAAAAATGTATATTAATAATTATTATAGTCAGGTGTTTTTCTTTTAAGACAATTATTTGAAAGTCAGTTGAGACATAAAAAGTTTGCAGAAAGTTTTACCAAATCGACAACATGGAAGCAGAATCCACAGTGGATTAGGAAAGGGGGGTTCAGGGGGTTTTGACCCCCAAAAGCCCCCAAAAGTCAAAACCTAAAATTCGATATTTGTGTTAAAAAAATATTTAATTAAACAAGATTTGTTGGTGTGTCAAATATGATATAGCAGTTATTTTCTTCTCATAACATAATGAGTAGGCCTATTATGTCCACTGTTCCCTGTGTTATTAAACTTTTCTTATAAATAGTAATAAGTATTATAACTTAGGTAATAATTTCTTGTTTCTTGTTTAAATTTGCTAACTAGTTTTTCAGTGCTAAAATAGCGTAAAATGTGATTTTCATTGGTCCAATATTTACAAATTTTCCGGGGGTGGACCCCCCACTTAGGTAATGATTTATTATTTACATTGGCATGTCTTAGAGTTTGGTAAACAAATTTCCTAACTAGTTTCTCAGTGCTAAAATAGAGTAAAATATGATTTTCATTAGTTCAATATTTAAAAATTTACCGGGGGTGGACACCTGACTTAGGTAACAATTTCTTGTTTACATTGGCATGTCTTAGAGTATGGTAAACAAATTTCCTAACTTGTTTTTGAGTGATAAGGTAGCGTAAAATGTGATTTTCATTCGTTCAATATTTAAACATTTTCCGGGGGTGGACCCCCCGCTTAGTTAATGATTTCTTATTTACGTTGGCATGTCTTAGAGTATGGTAAACAAATTTCCTAACTAGTTTTTTTGGTCTAAAATAGCGTAAAATGTGATTTTCATTGGTTAAATTTTTTAAAATTTTCTGGGGATGGACCCCCGACCCCCTTTTTGGGGGTAGTCCAAACCTTCCGGCACTTTCGACCCTCCCCGCAATTATTTTCTGGCTACTTCATTGTTGCACTTATTACATTATTATTATTATATTAATATTATTATTATTATTATATTATTATTATTATATTATTATTATATCATTAATATAATGTTACATAGTGGCCCAAGAAGTTAAAGTGACAAAAAATAAATTAATTAAAAAAATTGCCCCCCTTCTAGAAAATATCATATGGGCGCCCTTGTCGACAGTCAATCAGGTTAGGGGTGTGAGCAATGAAGTTTGCGGGGGGGGGGGTGAGTCATGAAGCTTGGCGGGGTGAGTCATGTAGTTTGTGGGTGGGCACCCCTGAATGTCTGTTTGTGTTTAATATATAAAAACAATAAATACTGCATGAATTTGCTCCCTTATTCTGTCTATTATTTTTCCATATAGATTAGCCCATGGAGACGATCAGAGAGAGAAGAAAAAGGCTATTCATAGAAAAAGAAGTTAAAATATCCATGTTGATAGCTTTTGTTGGGGAAGAGGGCCTCAAAAACCAATCCGCCCCGAGCCCCAAGTGATCTAGTTACACCACTGGGTGAATAGGAACTCAATGTTAAATCTTAGAATAATTGGTAGGCCTATACCAATTAAAATATAAACACTCCAGGCATGTGCTGGCAATACTTCAACAAATCTAATCTAATAAAGGAGTCACCCTCAAGAAATCTGCCACGTGCATAGGAAGGGAAGGTTTTAAGTAAGTCTACCTATTCACCCCACAGATATCAACCATGTTTTAATTCCTTTTATTCCACTTCTTTCATGACAAATGTGTGTTCTTGTACACCCCTTACAGTAGGTGCTCATTATAATTTACCCTTCACGTGTACAAATAGGAACAAGCAAAAATTTTAATAGTATTCCTATTCACCTCTTTCTGTGGGGCATTATTATGAATTTTTAATAGGCTATATATTTACACTTTGAACTTTCTGATGGCTGAGTATCATTAGACCCAAATAACTAACTACAATTCTTTTATTTAAGAAAATGTTATTGTTTTCTTACATTCAAAGTTGAAATCCATTCCTATTCACCCTACCTTAGATCACATCTTTCTCAGAAAATTAACGATATGTCTTAATACATTTTTTAAAAAGAACAAAATCCTGTTTTTTGGTGGTTTGATTTTTTAACTTTGATTCTTAATCTGATGATTCAAACGTAATGGAAACTCATACAATGAAAAGTGAGCCAATAATAGGCCTATTAAGTTATACTCAGTCAGATGCAATATTATAATGAATACCTGTTTCATCTTGATATTTTCCATCTTTGATTTCTACAGTTTGTTCATTTTCTGAGGAACTGTTAAGGAACTGTTTCCTTTTCTGGATGACATCATTTGTCATTCCATGCAGCACCTTCAGGCAGTTCTTTTGTAAGCTTCCAAGTGATGACAGAGCGAAGATTATATCTGGATGCAGCCAAGGCTTGAATGCACGAATAAACATCGCATCACCTAGTCTGCACATAAATGAATCAATTATTAGAAAAGATAAGAAAAATAAGAATTACTTGCCATAAAACTCTATACAGAAATATTGTTTTCATCACCTATTCTTTATAACTAATAACTACTTATGACTAATTAAAACTAATACAGTGCCATCAATAAGTCTCTACACAGCTCTGGTTTAGTTCGTCACCCATGTGAAGGTTGCCGTCATACCTCGTGTCTTAAAAGGAGAGTGTGCTACATATACCATTTCATGGGATTACATTTAAAATGAAAATATTTTTATGCCTACTTTGGTACATAACGAAGAGGGTATAAGTATTATTTAGCCCATTAAAATGAAAAGAATTTGACAATATTACAAATAACACCAGTAGGCCTACTTCATTGTCTCAAAGAATAATTGATAAATATTATTTTTCTTGATTAGCATGTAATAAAAGTACAGTTATGCACATTTTCCCAGAGCCAAGATATGTTAAGAAGGGTTCTGTTGAATTAACGGACTTATGGTAGGCCTATATTCTCAACATGGTTTTTATTCAAATTATGTTTTCATTAGATTCATCTCTACAAATTTGTATTTAAATCTCAAAGTTTGCGGAATTAAAGGTAATTACTTATGCATAAACATAACAGTCAAATGTCTGTAAATTTACAGTTCCATCCCACAGATCACTGTTCAGAAAATAAAATACATGAAAAGCAAAAAAAGTGTATTTCGAACATCATACCCACAAATCCATTTGATGACAACACCACATCAGCCTACAACCATAATGGCTGCATGATTCATAGCACATTCACAGTTGCCAGTAAGAGAAGCCAACAGAGCATGCACAGTCGAATTTCACAAAAACATCCCATGTCTCTGAGTGAGATCGTAACAGCTGAAGCCAATTCAGCACTCGCCACTGTAGTTTCTAGTTATCCCAGGGAGAATGGAAAAAAGTTTATTTTATCACATTAGTACATGATCATTTAGTATTTACTTATGCATAAACATAACAGTCAAATGTCTGTAAATTTACAGTTCTATCCCACGGATCACTGTTCAGAAAATAAAATACATGGAAAGCAAAAAAAGTGTATTTCGAACATCGTATCCACAAATCCATCTGATGACAACACCACATCAGCCTACAACCATAATGGCTGCATGATTCATAGCACATTCACAGTTGCCAGTAAGAGAAGCCAACAGAGCATGCACAGTCGAATTTCACAAAAACATCCCATCTCTGAGTGAGTTCGTAACAGCTGAAGCCAATTCAGCACTCGCCACTGTAGTTTCTAGTTATCCCAGGGAGAATGGTAAAAAATATATTTTAGCACATTAGTACATGATCACCAGCCACCGCTGGAAGGTTGGTATTTCTCTTTACCATCCTTTCAGACTTGTAGTAGATATACCTGAGTAGGTCATGTTAACTATTGTTGTGCATCTATTTGTTATTGCTGATGAGTCAAAACCTAGAATAAGCAATTTCATTACATCTTTAATTAAAGTTTTCAAAAATATATTAAAGCACATGAATTTCTGTCTTTAAGAAAAAGGTAAATATTTTAAAATCTTCTTTAAATAGGTGAGTTTTATGTTAATTTTATTTCTTTCTTCATGAATGATTGTAGCAAAACAATGCTAGTGCTGCCAACTGAATTCCATTTCTTAGTGGATTCTCACCTGCACAAGAGCTGCAGAGCAACTTCTTGATGGCACTGTAGAAGTGTGGGCATGTATACAATTGATTAAATAACAAAGTTACAATTAAATCGTACAACTTAATAACTAACCCTATTCTACAATAGCTTATCGAGTATGCAATATAAAATCATTTAAAAAATACAAACATATGGCATATGATGGAGCATTCTTTTAACACTGCCATTTTGAATAATCTTGTCTAATAGGGTTTTATGGGTTCTGAAATTTTTTCAAGTAGGATTATGCTCCTGTGAAAAATACTTTTAAGATTATTTTGAAACATATATGACTTTTTGAATCTAAAAGTAGGAATTTTTGGAATACTCAAGTTTGAAAATGAGAGTCCAATATATTTTTCAAAACTGACTAATGATTGCATCTTCACTATTCTGTTATAATTGCTCACATATCTACTCATCCATAGCACAAAGATAATTCAAAATGTACAGTATTTCATGGACCATGAACCATAAGACGCACCCTGATTTTAGGATGGAAATTTAAAGGAAAAGAAATTTAATGTGATTCTAAACAAAAAATTTTAAAGGGAATAATATACTTCTTTGCCTAAACAAATTGTACAATGGAATCCGTGTAAATCACTTCTAACTTAAAAAATGCGTTGTACGAAAATTTCTTCTGTACAGTTGGCATTGCGCAAATTTTAACAACTGAACTGATTTCTCATGAAAGACTGGAAATACTTTTACACCCTCTAATCCTCAAATCAGTATACAGTAAGTGTAATCTGACAAGGCTGTTTAGAGGTCATTGCTTTCATTTAAACCACCCGCAGAGACAACTCCTTTCATAGAAAAGAACTCAACATTCCTTTCTTTTTGCATTGTATACCCTCATTTTACGATTGTGACAAGTGCACGGATGTAGGCCTACAGTCTGCCAAAATCTGTAACAATCTTATTGTTTAAATAACTTTATTTATAACTATGGTATTCTGGCAATATTTACCATAATTTTAATTTTTAAATGTACTTCGGACCATTAGACGCACCCAACTTTCAAGGCTCTGTTTCAAAGTAAAAGAGTGCATCTTAACTAATTTGCAGGAACCACAGCAAAGTGATGAAATAGTAAATGTTCACAAGGATCTTCTACTCAACTCCACTATAATAAGTTATCACTGACACAGAATGTATTTCACAGAAATTCATCTCCATCATGAGCTGTTGACAGCTATAGTGGAGTTGAGTAGTGAATCGTTTTCAATATTTAGTATTCTGAGACAGTTCAAAATTGAAGCTTCTGCATCAATTAATAAAGCTAACGTATAAAGAAGTAACAAGTTGTGCATTTTCCCTACTACTAATATATATGAGGGTGTATCAATAAATAACCGGACTGATTTAATTGTATTTAAATAAACTACCCTGGAGTGAAATGGGTACTAGCCGCAGAAAGGTGAATCCTTTGTCTAGCAGTGCTGTGAATCCCAGTCATGCAGAACGATTCAGTTAGGAGTTAGACCCAGATATCGCAGGTGGTGTTTACTGTACCCAACATGGAACTGAAATTACAGCAATGCACATTGATAAAGTTTTGTGTTCTTCCAGACAAAACTCCTACAGAAACCTTAGAAATGGTGCAGCAAGCATATAAAGACCATGCTTTAGGCAGAACACAAGTCTTCGAGTGGCACAAACGTTTCAAAGATGGTTATGAAGACTTTCAAGATTCTTCACGCCCTGGAAGACCGGTAACAGCAAAAATTGAAGTTAACCTCAACATAATTGATGCAAAGTGCAAGAAGATCGTTGCATAACAATTGTGAAGGTTGCAGACATAATGAATTTGTCTTTAGGAACCAGATCTTGCCAGGACAGGTTGGATCTTGCACCAAAACAACGCGCCGGTTCATCGACCACGTGCAACTCAAGATGTCATCAAAGAATTGGGCATTGAGATCATGCCTCATCCACTGTATTCTCCGGATCTTGCACCTAGCGATTTTCACATCTTTCCTAAAGTGAAAAAAGGAGCTGTATGGGCGCCATTTTCAAAGTGATAAGGAATTGAACAACATTGTCATGGGTATACTGAACAGACTGTCAAAAAAGGGGTTCAGTGAATGTTTCGAACAGTGGGTAATTTGTTGGAATAGTTGTATTTCAACAGACGGAGAATACTTTGAAAGTTTGCAAGTAAATTTGATTGAAATAAAGCCATTATGTGTTAATTACAAAATTAGTCTGGTTATTTATTGATACACTCTCGTAATAATAATAAGATGTGACTTACTGCTGAACTGCTTGTACATATTCTGAATCTCTATCCATCTGGGCATTAATCTTTATTCCCATGGCTGATTCTGAAAGAAATTGTATTTTATGGTTTAACTTACAGGTTCATAAGAATTATGAATTAATTGCCTAAATACAGGGCTGTTTTTATAAATTTCCGCACAAATGAAAAGCTCAACAATAATTGAAAATAATAATTATCTTATGTGCCTGCTGTTTGTTGCACAAATTAATATCATGTCAAAAGGTGAAAAGGTGACTTCCAGTGCTGTTGCATCGTCAAAGAATGCAGTATCAGAATTAGGAAGAAGGAAATGTTCTTGTCTTGTTTTTACCTATTGCTTATTGGTTTTAGATAGCAGTCAGCAGTTAGATGTGGTTGCGTCATTAAAGAAACATTTAGATAGCATTTTTGGGGGAAATGTATGGTGGCAATATATGCCTACCTGCCAAGAATGGCAAGGAAATTTGGAGCAATAGGTTTTGAATAAAAGCAAGTATGGCTGCATATAATTGCCGGCACTGTGTTTTGCAATCTTCGTATTGCCTTGAGAATTGTTGAAGGTTGCCGAATGTTCCAACTAAAATGGGAAACACAGCAATATTACGAGATTAGTCTGAGATTGCAGACGCTATATGAGTGTTTTGTGATATTCAAGTCAAAATACCTTTGAGTAAAGTGAAATTAATCTACATAGCTAATCTGGTAGCAACAGCTGAATAGTTCATCTCATATTGGTATCCTTTCTTTAAACTTCCTGACCGATTAGGTTACATGACAATTCAAAATCACTTTCTGACATCATGATGAAGTTTTTAAACAGATAATTGTCAAATCTTGTTTCACGACACAGATCCGTATTCCGAATAAGATCTTATCCACAAATGCCTCTTCCTTTGTTTCTGTTGGTTGACTTATTATTTTGTGGATTACTACATACGACGCTGCTGCAACTACGATATCCAAGCTGCAAACCGTGTGATAACACAGTGAGAAGTTCTTGTTTGTCTGATCATCTTGTTGTCCGTCCATTCAGTTGTTCTACATTTCCTTGCAAGTTTCTGCTGTCAGATCAGATATATATTCGTATGCCCCCAGAAATATGGAAATGCAAAACTGCATTATAGCCTATTGGAAGAAACGGCCCTGCCTACATACATGATCATACATAATATATAGATATATCTCTCTCTCGAATCCTGTGCCCCCTTGTTGGGGTGTAGGGCCTCCAAGCGGAGGTTTCTGTACCCATGTGAATTTTTGTTACGCTTATTTTCCTAGAGAGGGCAGAGGGACAGGTGGTAAGCCCATCACCCCTTAACCCCTCTCCGGAAACTAAGGTATTACTTGGACGTGAAAGGGCCGAGAAATTTTGTCCAGAGTTCTTGGAGTTCTTTTACGTGCCGTAAATCTACGACACGGGCCCCCAGCTTAAAGTCCCTCCCGGAGGACTCCGTGCCCAGGATTTTTACGTCCTGAAAAACCCATCAACTGCGGCCGGGTTAATATATATAGATACATTGGATAAATTTAAAATACAATATCATTATAATCAGCACAATATGCCTCATTTATATCATACGTTGGGTGATCAAGCAACCATGTGATCAAGCAATAGCCTTTCAAATCTCTTTAAGTTTACCTGATAAGCAAATGACGGTAGTTTACTGAATAGCCTAATGTCCACAGATTTATAGAAATTAAGTGTCTTACTGAGCTTAAAATGTGCTCTACGAATATGAAAATTAAATCTTGTAATGTAGTTATGCAACTGATTACATTCAGTTAATTCAGTTAGATGTTTTTTGGTGTATACTAAACAGCTTAAAATATAAGTATTGACAACTGTAAGAAATTTCTCTTTTACAAGTAGAGGTCTACAGTGATCTAACCAGTTAGCATTAGACATAATATGAATTGCTTTTTTCTCTAGTATTTCACCTTAGTACCATTGCCCCAAAACAATATACCATACAGTAAAACACTATGAAAAAGAGCAAAATAACACTCTCTTAAGTATCTATCTGGTAGTAACGTCTTCAATATTCTTAACTGGTACACAACACTAGCTAATTTATTACAGACACTTGTAATATGGTTATCCCATGATAATTTAGAGTCAATATTGACAACTAATAGTTTCACTCAACTTGATTCGTTAGTGCTGCTTATTACACTATTATTAAGAGGAAAAGTAATGTTTTGAGTTTTACCTGCATTTAGCAGAAATTTATTAGCAGCATACCAATCAGCTACCTCTGTGTGTACACATTTGACAAAGAATTTGTTACTTGCTGGTAGGTACTGTCAGAGATAAAAAAATGTCGCATCATCAGCAAGCATAACAGTGTTTACAGTCAAATTCTTAGGCAAGTCATTCACCATTATCACAAAGAGAAAGGGTCCCAGCACTGACCCCTGCGGCACTCCAAAATTCACCCTAGTGGCGGCAGACCAAGAACCATCCACACAAATTTTCTGATTTTCCATCAAATAAGATTCAAAGATTTTGATTTTGTTACCATTTATACCAAAATACCTGAGTTTGTTTAGCAGTAAGTCTCAGTCTACACAGTCAAATGCCTTACTCAAGTCGCACGGGGTGGCTTGAGAGACCTTACCATCTTCAAAACCCTCAATCAAGGATGTTATAAAAACATCAAGTGCATTAATAGTTGACATATTTGGTCTAAAGCCAAACTGCGATGCTGAAATCGGGTTATTTGCCTCAAAATAGCCACTAACCTGGGTTTTTATGATCACCTCAAAAATCTTAGCTATCACTGGGACGATGAAGATTGGCCTATAGCTAGCCACTGATTTCTTATTCCCTTTCTTATATATCGGAATTAATTTGGCAACCTTAAGCTTATCAGGAAAAATGCCATCAAATAGACAGGCATTAACACACCATGATAACAGCACGCTAACAACCTCACCAATAAACTTAAGTACCGGTAGATCATTGGACATATCATAGATTTGCCTGGTTTTGGATGATTTCATTTTCGCAATCACATTGAGAACCTCACATGGTAGCACTATACTCCACTCAGATAGATCACCAGTTTGAATACCATCTTGGTTCCTTGTCAGAGCCTCAGCAGATACATTCACCTTGGGAATAGATTGTCTAATGTTAACTACCATATCCAAAAAGTAATGGCTGAATTCTGAAGGGCTTGGAAGGGCCTTCACAGAAGAAGTTCTCCCTGTTGCATCATTGATAATCTGCCAAGCCGCCTTGGTCTTATTTTCGGCCCTATTAATGAATTCCATATTTGCATCCCCTTTGGCCTCCTTTATAGCCCTATTTTATTGCTTACATGCTGACAGGTATGCCAGTCTGTCCCTCTCGTCCTTTGTACAGTTAGCAATAATATATAGTGACATAACAAATTTTTTATGATTCTGCAACTGAGGAGAATACCACTTAGCAGTCCTTTTCTTACACAATAATAATTGGTTTTTATAGCTTGCTGGGGAACACCCTCCCATAAGCATAAAGATAATGTTTAGAAAACTGTTGCATATATCACTCGCCATTTTGCCACTTAGTTGTGTATGCCAATCTACCTGAGCAAGTTGTTCTTTAAATTACTGCATTGTATTGTAAGTTATATACATTCAGGCAACAAATGAACATGATTAATCACTTAGAACAGCTATTGTCAAATTACAAGGGACCAACTATAAAATAGTAGTAATATTTCAAGCTAGATGGCACTTGATACATTAGGTCATTTCAGTGCAGGCAATAAGCAGGTGTACCATACCAAGACTTTCTACATTCCCTGATGTTCTAGGGGATGTAGAAGGTCTTGCATCATATTTAGGTTCCTAATTAATTATCGTAAATCAATATTTCAAAATAAAAAGTAAGTAAAGACAGGTAAGATTGAAATTTTAAAATTCAATAACAAATATGATTATATTCCATGTCAAAATATTACATTCCATATCAAAAGCTAGAGGCTTTTAAATGCCCTACTGATGCACGTCAATATGCTGTACAAAGGCAAAATGAACAGGAGGTTAGGTTACAGGTACTGGTTGCAGGAAATTCAAGTTTCTATCATGATAGCATGAACAAAAAACATATGAAAAACACTATCATAGAAAAAATTATAAAAACCACCATTATGGAGTTACAAGCGTGTATGTCAGGAATATGTATAGATTATCCATATGTGCTTTTATATGCTCTATAAAATTGTAATTACAAATAGCCTTCATTTCCATTATTTCTTATGGGCATCACACAAATATGTCAAACTCCACCCTCTAATAATTTCTTTTGGATTCTGAATTAAATATTTTACAAAATTGGCATACTTACCACAAATAACATCCAAAGTGACCAAATTAAAATAAGGATACACATCAAACTGTTCCTTATCAACATGGCTCTCCCATAATTTAAGAAAGATTTTTGTGTTATCATTCATGGTTGTAATAAATTTATCCAAAACTTTTATGCTAAATGCCGATGCTACAATCTTCTTGTGCCTTTTCCAAACTGTTCCTGGAAATATAATTATGAAAAAATTATTTAAGTTACCGGTATACTAATGTGACCATATTTCTGGGAATCAAAGGTGGGACCAATTGTAAAACTCCTCTCCATCCAGCATGCAACAATGCACATTAATTGTTCAATTTATTAAATCTTATGATGAACTGAATAAAAGACACCAAATTATAATATAACATAAACACACGGGGTGTATCATAATTAACAGCTAAAACTGAAATGGTTGAAACGAATATAGTCCAGTCGATATCCACTTTTTACCTGGAAAATATTCCGAAGTTCATGAAATTTTTACAGGTTATTTGGGGGTACTCTAGGATGTCTATCCTAAGTTTTCGACCTCGAGGACCCTGTGCTAACTTGGGGGAGGGGCAAAAGCCTCAAAATTTTTGGACTTTTTTCAGTTTTTCGCTTATATCTTGTAAACTAAGCATATTTTTGTGCACCACAGTACAATACAAAGTTGTAGAACATTACATTTTAAAGACTTTGGTTGTTAAAACGAATTTGTAGACCCAATATTAACCGAGATACGGCCGATGAAACTTAGACAAAGTTTCTCGAAATCTAAAAAAAATATCAGAAAAACGAAGGTTTTGGCCCTATATCTATTTATTACCACCATTTCCATGTTAATTATGTTAATCACTCATTAATATCAACATCTTGGAATACCTATGACCCTCTTTCCACCCTTCCCCCTCCCCAAACGTGAAGATTCCTCATTTTAATGTAAGAAATGGATTTTAAGAAACCGTCTCACACCAAAAATCCTTTCGTTGTACACACAATGTGATGTCACCGGAGCAGTGGCGGCTCGTGGCCGGAAAATTAGGTGAAGAAAAAAAAAAATGCCACATGCTTATGTTAATAACGGAATTTACCCAGTAGCGGCTCATGGCTCAAAACGAGGGTGTGCTGCAAATACCATTTCATACAGCAAACTTAAAATATTTTCAAAAATTATTAGTAGGCCTATCTAAACTGCTCATCTCTTAATCCATCTCTGGGAACTCTCACGCGATTTTCTCTACCCTAATTATTTTTTTGCTAATTTCTATCGTCTCGTCGAACGTTGTGTGAGTTGTGTGACGAGAGAAAATAGCAAAAAAAAATAATAAAAAATAATAATAATGATGATAATAATAATAGTAATAATAACAATAATAATAATTTGGGCAGAGAAAATCGCGTGAGAGTTCCCCGAAATGTAATAAGAGACGAGAAAATAGTATTTTTAATGATCGAGGTAGAGGAAGTCGCTTAGTGTTCCCAGTGCGACAGAATACTTAATCGGGGTTGTGGAATCCGGGTTTTTCTGAATTTAACACATTCGAATTTGGCGGCGAAGATGAAAAGCATTGCTTACTCGACTATGATGACCCCCACGCTACATCACGGCCCCCTACCGTCAGATGGTGGAAGATCTAACGTGTCCACCTCTTTCTCCAAGCTGACAGTGTAAGGTGCTGGCGAAGGAAATGCCTGAATAGGGGGACTGCTTCATGGGTAGTCTGTTCCCGCCAGCATTGTGGATGTGGGCTAAGCGAGAAAACTGCTGCTTGCCATCCTCATTTTGAGTGGAACAGACTGCCCATGCAACGGTGGGAATCGTAACCAGTTCAGCTTCACCACGGCCGACTTGAAGCACGCTGCACTGGAGTGCTTGCAGGATCTCCGTGTCTCCTAGCTTTGACACCAGGTGGTGGCGTGGCGGGCAATTAAAAAATACATATACATTTATAGTAAAAACAAACATTCGTGATATGGGAAATAAACTTTAAAAATACGTATTGTAAAGGAAAAATGCTGGTGAAGTGCTATTGTAAAGGAAAAATACTGGTGAAGTGCTATTGTAAAGGAAAAATACTGGTGAAGTGCTACATCACCTATTTCCCCTGAATAGCCGCCACTGCACCAGAGGGGAGGTTATTGTTGTGATTTGCAGTTATGTACATATTTTCGTGCCTGGTCATCACCCTACTGTGAATTCCAGTTGACCCATAATCTTGAACCTCAATAAACGTAGATCAGGTAGTTTAAAACCAATAATTAGTAATCAAGAATTAAAGTAATAGAAATATAGAATTTATTTACAAAATATCATAGCTTAGAGCATAATTATAAATAATTAAGATAATTGGAGGTGTTATGACCAACGTAGAAATAATTTCAAATTATTAATACATAGTGTATCAGGCTATGAAAACCTTAGAGCGCTTGGGGCTGCCGGACCTTCCTCCTCCTCGTCGCCGTCATCGTTCGGGGTCCATGGACACATCTTCCTCATGCACCTTCTTTCCAATTCCAAATGGTGCTGAGGGGGAGTCACACCAACTTATCGCATGCAAGAAAAGAATATCCTGTGGTTCGTACTTGAACGAGTGAGATGAATACAGCACAGTTGGGCTGTTACCCTTTCCACTCTTCTGGAAATAGACGTCCTTTTTGGAAGAACCCAATGCAGTCAGTAGCACCAAAAGATCTATGTCTTCCCCTGTTATGCATACACTATCATATTTGTCAGCAGCTAAGACAGCAGTATCCACAATCATTACATCGGCGTCTTCTACTGCCTGCTTCACTTGGATCCCCTTAGCTTGCATTTCACTCTTCAACATGGTTATGAAGTTCATTTTGTTGGTATCATTGGAAAGAAATTTCGCCTGCGAAATCGTGCTAATCAAAGTTGTCTTGGAAAAGACAAACTTTGTTGAGGAGTGCAGCAAAGAACGCCGATAATGTTCAGCTGCTTTGCTGCTTTGGTAGCTTATCCCAACAGGATAACCATCAAAAACCACTATGACATTGCTACCGAAGTGCCTATGGACGTAATCCACGTAGTTTTGGCAGACTACCTGAAATGTGGCTTCACTTGACTTGGTTCAAACAACCCTATGCAACAGAAACCCACCATCAATGACATTGCATTTTCTGATGCCAAAGTCTACGTCTTCACCCACAATAGGAAGGAATACATCATACAGCATATAGAAACTGATATTGGGAAGATCACAGTGAACTCATAATATAACATCATACAGCATTGATTTTCGGCCTTTATGCATTCCTTCTTCTGTGAAGAGAAACATGGGGAAGGGGCGAGTTTATCCTTGAACAAGTTCCTGAGGTCAGCCTCTGATTGTTTGGTTATGCACACTCGTTGGCATAGAGTGAGTGGGTCTACTGTTAACTTTTTGTCCTTGATTTTCAGAGAACAGGAAACAGATGCCAGAGTAACCACCTTATCCTTCCTCTTCAATTTCAAGTCTTCAAAATTTCCTTTCTCCACATAGAGCTTACATTACATTATGTAATATTAAAGGCCTTGAATAAGAGCACAAATGTTTTTGTTAAAAGGATATGTAGACAGTGCTTTTCCTCGTGTATTGAAGACTAAGTATGCAAAATTTCATCGAGATTTGAATAAAACTGCAGAAGTTGTAAAGAAAGACAAACACACACCACTCTCTCTCTCTCTCTCTATATATATATATATATATATACATGTGTATATACATATATATACATGTATATACATGTATATATACATATAAATTACAGTATATGTATGTATATATATATATATATGAGGGCGTTAAAGCCAAAGTGGTGTAAGTCATGTTTTAAAAATATTTAACATAAGTATTGCAATGCAATGTTGTGGTAAAGATATATTAGCAGGAAGAGTCGTGTAAGTCCTATTATGTTTATACTCTATATATATATATATAGGCCTATATATATATACGTATACACATAGGTGGGAGAACAATATTAGGAGAGATTATTGTAATGCATCTAAGAAAACCTTCTGTTTCTCTAAATGCAAAACACATGACTTACACCACTATGATTAGGCTATACTTGTATATAGCATTTGTAATGCTGATTCCTATAATATTGGGGGAGGGGAGGGGTGGGAAGAGGGGTGGAGGAAGGGGGTCATAGATATTCCAAGATGTTGATATTAATGAGTGATTAACATAATTAACAAGGAAATGATTGTAATAAATAGTTATAGGGTCAAAACCTAGGTTTTTCGTAATTTTTTTACATTTTGAGAAACTTTGTCTAACTTTGATCGGCCACATCTCAATTAATATTGGGTCTACAAATTCGTTTTATCAACCAAATTTTAGAAAATTTAATGCTCTACAACTTTGTATTGCACTATGGTACCGAAGATATGCTTAGTTTACGAGATATAAGCGAAACACTGAAAAAAGTCCAAAAAAGTTTAGGTTTTTGCCCCTCCCCCAAGTTAGCACAGGGTCCTCGAGGTCGAAAACTTAGGATAGACCCCTACAGTACCCCCAAATGACCTTTAAAAATTTCATTAACTTCGGAATATTTTCATTATATTGACTGGACTAATACAATAACAGAAGCAAAAAAGTTCCAGCTAACATGGGTCCGCAACAGTGGCGGCTATTCAGGTGAAGTAGGTGAAGTAGCACTTCACCAGTATTTTTCCTTTACAATACGTATTTTTAAAGTTTATTTCCCATATCTCGAATGTTGGTTTTTACTATAAATGCATTTAAGTAATTTTGTATTGCCCGCCACGAGTGATGTTAAAGGAGGAGGCGCCAGAGAGCTCTCGAGTCTTGCAAAGAAGCACGAAGCAGCCTTGATTCACTTCCCCTGTTCCATGGGTAGTCTGGTCCACTAAAAATGATGCTAGCTGATGCTGCAAGCAGCATTTTTCTCGCTTATCCCACGTCCATTCTGAAGGGATCAGACTACCCACGAAGGTGTCGTCCTGCGGCCACATGATGCGCGCGCTTCCCACAGCAAGCTGAAGCTACTACAATGACAGAGTGTGGCGGGTTTCATACCTACTCCTCTTCTGCTAACAGCACCAATTTCACTTCCTCTACCCGTACCAAAGGTAGTAAATGTTCGAAATCAATGTTTTTAACATAAATACCTGTTTTGAATTCTCCTCTGTCCAATAATATTTTCAGGAACGTGTCTGTGTGGCTTGAGAACTAAACATCGTGTATAAATAAAACTTATTTGGATTAGATATCTTCTGGGGAGATTGACGACTTTTTCGAACTTTTATACGGTATCCTTATACTTTGAAGGGTAGTTATAAGCCAGCTATCGTTTGTACAAACTCAGGCTTTTAAGTCTTACATCTTTGGGCGAGGCTAGAACAGACTTTCATTCTTCACGATTTTATAAAAAAAAAAAACTAACAATTTTGTTTAAATTTTCCACACGATTTGCATAGACGCTAAAGAGCTAGAATTTTTATTTTTAACAATTTTCAATTAATTATTTAAAAGGTGTTTATAAACAACCATATACTTCATTGAAGTATGAACGGTAGAGGAGCTTGGATTCTTTCTCATAAAATTAAATATCATTAACGGAAAAAAAATCATAGGCGTTCGATTCTATAGCACAAAAGTGAGGCATAGGGATGAGACTAGAAGTTAATTTATTTAATGTGTGTCACCATATACCAAGACTACTGTGTACTGTGATGAAAGCCCACTGTTAGGTGTCACAACACTGAACCTTCTTCGGAGATCGTCGCCGATAGGACGCCATAGGACGACAACGTTGAATCACGACGTTTCATTCCTACAATGCATATTTTTTAATAGGCAATCATACGACATGTGACATATTAATCACTGCATATTAATGCCTTGAAGTATCCAGTAACGAGCTGAAGTTTATCAGATAAAATTGCATCTTTCCGACCCTTGCAAGCATATTAACTTATAAGATAAACAACAGTCATTGGTCGATATCCGAGGCATTGCTAAAGATTATTAGTCAATTTCAAGTCCGCATCGCATGAATGGAATATTCTGAATAATCTGATTAGGAGAATAATAATTACGATAAACATCAATAGATTCGCGGCGGAAAAGCAGGATCGAATTTATCTAATGAAACTCATAATCCCGATTGGGATTTATTAAGAGTATTCCATGAATAAAATGTATCACATTTTATAAATAATAACTATATTCTTACCCGCATTGTTTAAAATCAAATCATCATTGTGCCAGCTGTCAGATCACGACGTAGGCCTACTAAATGAAGGATCAAAAATGTTGCCAGACAAGTATCTTGTTTAGCGAATATTTCAATTCAGAAAGAACCTTTACTGCAGCTAGAAGAAATGCAGCCGTCCTATGATGATATCACCGACAAATTTGCAGCCATAAAGGACTATCGAAGGATTGATTTGCTATACAAGACATAGGTGAGTTCGGTTATTAACGTAAGCATGTGGCATTTTTTTCCTCTTCACCTAATTTTCCGGCCACGAGCCGCCACTGGTCCGCAATCAAGCCGTTTGTGAGATTTATTATTGGGAATGTGTGGTTATGAACCACTACAAGATGCCCAAGGATGACACTTTGAACACCTCCTTTAACAGGATGAGTGTACAGTATTAATAATATGTAACATACTAAAGTAGAATTATATTCCTTAAGCTTTGAGAGAATTGTGAGGCACCTAGCATGGCAATTACACGAAAAGTCTCTTTTCAAATTCATGTGTACTAATTAGGACGTTGTATCTTATTGAAGTCAGTGGTGGCTCAAAACCACACATTCACAATAATAAATCTTCCAAATGGCTTGTTTGCCGACACATGTTTGCTGGAACTTTTTTGCTTCTGTTATTGTATACTTTCAACTGTTTCGGTTTGAGCTGTTAATTATGATACACCCTGTATAACTGCAAAGGCTTTCATGGCTGGAGCCTAGTAGATTAACAAACAATCATAAACATGGACACGTGAAGTCAGAATGAAAAATTCAATGCCATGGCAATTTAAAGATACAAACAGAGTTAAAATTTACGATACCAGCACTAAATTAAAAATTGTAATTAATGTGTTTAAATTGCGTTCAGAGTATTGTTATAACAGTTTAATATTACTTTTCAAAATACGCCGACCATATAGTACTATTCCCAACAATTAGGTTTATAAGCAAAACTAATATAAATTAAAAAAATGCAAAGATAAATTTACGGTACATATTCTACATATGTAGAAGTAGTGGTGTTGTTCAGTGTCTACTCTCCATGGCCTTTGAACAGGTACAATTTTCTTCTTTGCACACTTGTTAAAGAAAATCTATAAGTATTTTCAAAGTGGGGATTTACTTTAAAATGTCATTTTCGGAAAATAGGACGAGCATATCTTCCTATCCATAGTTTTTTCTGCCCATCAACTTGTTGCTGGCAAAGAATATATTAATTTTCTTTCTCAACATTACTTTTTCTCAATTCGTTCAAAACCTACAGCAATGAACAATGTATCTGTTTGTAGGACTTTTACTGACTTTTGCATAGAATATTCAGTTTATATTACAGTTATTTATGATGTACGACCACTTTAAAGAACTTAAAAGGCAAGCACGAGCGTGTGAGCCTGTTAAATTCTTATAACAGTCGAACATTGTACAACTTTTATGTTATTTTGAATTGTAAATTTTAAAAGGAAAATAATTTCAGTTTGCTAGTGCTTAAAATAGTAATAAAAAAATATTTTTATAATATCGTATGTAGCGGAATTCAGGCTCTTTTGGTTGGCAACAATTTGTTGGAAACAAATGACATACGAAAACAAATGAGCATAACTCCTAAATTTGCTGAAAAGACTGATCCATTCATGATCCATTCATATATAAATTTATCTATAATATCGCTCTTCAAGTTATAGAATAGGCTACACAAATAAAGAACTAATCCGGAAAAATCCTTTGCTATGATATGAAATTGCAGACTTTAAATGAAAGGGGGAGAAATCTAGATTATAAGTAATGTTTTGAGCTAGTAACTAAGGCAGTGCATATAGAATTGGTGACAGTCGCTACTTCAGAAGCCTTCATTGCATCATTGCAAAGATTTGTAGCTCGACGAAATCTACCGGCACCCCTCTACCTTGACAATGATACCAATTTCATGGGAGTTGACAATGATACCAATTTCATGGGAGCTGACAAAGAACTCCAGCAACTACAGAGTGCATTTAAGTGTGAACAAGTGCAACAGGGAATCTACCAGCACCCCTCTACCTTGACAATGATACCAATTTCATGGGAGTTGACCATGATACCTGTTAATAGATTTCATACTACCCGCTTTGTGTGCGCAACTGCGCTGCTACCTTGTCTGTGCGCGACTGCTGCCCCCTAGTGTTAAAGCTGGTAAATGTTAGTTGTTGGCGGGATGCAGTATGAACGGACGCTGATCGGAATAGTTCCCACATTTATATTCTTTTGTATGTACTTTATGCATAACCAATTGTATAAACTGTTTCTCATTGTTTCTCATTAAACAAGTGTTGTGAATTCTGGTCTCCGTCAATCAATAACCTCTGACAATCATAAAAGGTTATGGGCCCAGGTACGTTGCCACGAGGAATATAGGTTGGAAGTTCACACGAGAACAAAGGGAACAACACAGTGCTTACAATGGGTGAACAAATGGATTTCCGGAACATTACGAAATTCGATGGTACAAATTTCCAGGTTTGGAAATTTCAAATGTCGACAGTGTTTGTAGCCAGTGACCTGCTACCAGTCGTAAGTGGTGACGAAGTTTGACCTGCCGAAGACACCACTGCTGCACAAAAGAAAAGCTGGATTCAACGAAATGCCAAAGCCATGTTCCTGATCTCAACTGCGTTGGATAGTACACAACTTGAACAACTGATCACATGTGATACAGCAGCTGCAATGTGGACAAAGCTCTCAACACTCTACGAGCAGAAAAGTGAGTCAAACAAATTTCTTCTGATGACACGATTTCACAACTATCGCATGGCTCCGAATGACTCAGTTGCACGTCACATCACACAAATTGAAAATATGGCCCGTCAACTTTGAGATGTTGGAGAAACTGTCTCTGACGTTACAATCATGGCGAAAATCCTCGGGAGCCTGCCACCAAAATACAACTCGCTCATCACTGCATGGGACAGCGCAGCCTCAGCGGACCAAACTCTCCAAGTCCTGACCCAACGGTTGCTGAAAGAAGAAGGTCGCCTGACTGCCAGTGATGATGTTACCACCGCTCTTGCCGCCATGAAGATTGACAACAGACCTAAACACTCAGAGCCATCAAAGACACACAACGCCCAGAAATCGAAACCAAAGCGTGACGTCGAGTGTTTTTATTGCCACAAAAAGGGGCATGTATTAAAATATTGTCGTGCCAGAAAACAAAAGAAAGAGAAAGAGTCTGGAAGAACCTCTGGAGGAAGTTCTGGAAACTCTGACATTACAAGTCACAATGCTTTCGTTACTGAAAATCCATTTTTGAGAGCATCCGACTACAACATTGAAGATATTTGGCTAGTCGACAGTGGTGCTTCTCGCCACATGACTTTTCGGAAGGAATGGTTCCAGGACTTCACCCCCACCTCTAAAGAATACATTTCGCTTGGAGACAATTCAAGATGCGAAATCAAAGGAGAGGGCTCGATCATCATCCTGAAGAAAGTCAACGACGAGTGGATCCAAGGCAAATTAGATCATGTTTTGTTTGTACCAGATTTACGAAAGAATTTATTCTCAGTGGGTGTATGCACTCAACGTGGTTTCAAAGTGACTTTTTCAGATAACTCTTTGTCAATTTTTGCAGGCAACTCTCTTGCTGGTCAAGGTTTTAAATTGAGTAATTCATTGTTCATGATGCTCTTCAAAGTTGCAAGTACAGAAGCAAATTTAGCAACAACAAATTCTTTGAAAGTTTGGCATGAACGCCTTGGTCACATCAACTGTGATTTTATCAAGAACATTGTGAAACTGAATCTTGTAGATGATGTCAAATTTTCGTCAACAGAAGATTTTTTCTGCGGTGCATGCAAACTTGGCAAGCAACATCGCTTAAAATTCGAGGACATCACCTCACAAAGGACATTCAAGCCAGGAGAGATGCTACACAGTGATGTGTGTGGACCGATGGAAACTCCATCTATGTCAGGTTGCAGATTCTTTGTGAATTTCAAAGATGAAGCTACAGCTTACCGAATTGTCTTCCTGTTGAAACACAAGAGTGATGTTTTCGAGTGTTACAAACAAGTTGACAAACTTATCAAAAACAAATTGATATAATGCAGGTATTGAAGTCTGACAACGGAAAGGAATACTGCAATGGATCCATGGCAGAGTACCTGAAGCAACGGGGTACTCGACATGAGACGACAGCTCCATATACCCCGGAACAAAATGGCAAGGCTGAACGGGACATGAGGACGATCACAGAATCTGTAAGGTCTATGCTGCATGCCAAGGGACTTCCGAAAAAACTTTGGGGTGAGGCGGTAAATACTGCTGTTTACCTCCTGAACAGAACGCCGACAACGACGTTGAAGAACTCCACTCCTTTTGAGAAATGGCATGGACAAAAGCCACAGCTGAGCCACATCAAAATATTTGGGTGCACTGCTTATATGCACGTACCTAAGGACAGACTCAAAAAACTTGATCCGAAAGCAAGGAAACTCATCTTCACGGGATACCAAAATGATTCAAATAACTATCGGTTATTGGACATGAAAACTGGCAAGGTCTATGTATCATGTGATGTGGTGTTTGATGAATCAGACAAATTAAGTACCTATCAAAACTCATTGGAACCAGGTCTGCGCCCACTCAAAGAAGAACCTCTTGATAGACAAGATACTCTCACAGATTTTGCTGCTCCTGAAAAGGTTGTTCATGATGACGAAGAAGATTTCCTTGGCTTCAACATTGACAGAGGTGCAAATAACAAAGAAGAGTTCGATTCCTTAGAGGCTCATCCTGAAGATGAAAGTGTGCAAACTCAACCTGAAAAAAACCAATGTTAGAGTTTTGCGGGATCGAAGCAAGTTGAAAAGACCTTCCACCTGGAATAACTATTATCATGAATCCAACTTCGCCGAAGTCCAGGTTCCAGATTCTTACCAAGAGGCAATCTCAGGTGAAAACTCAGAGGATTGGAAGGAAGCCATCATTGAAGAGCTTGAAGCACATGAGAAAAACAAGACTTGGACACTCATGCCTTTACCTCCAGGTCGCAAGGCCATAGGATTCACTTGGGTGTTCAAGAGAAAGCAGCTTATTGAAGATGGTGCTGTTCGCTTCAAGGCTCGACTCTGTGCTCAAGGTTTCTCCCAGAAAAAGGACTTTGACTACAATGAAATTTTTTCTCCTGTAGTGCGATACGACTCCATCCGTGTTCTGTTAGCAATGAGTGTCCAAAACAACTTGGAAATTGGACAATTTGATGTAAAAACGGCATTTCTACAAGGTGACATCAAGGAGGAGATTTTCATGAGATTCCCCAAGGCCTGAACGTCAAGAGAGAAGATCTGGTCTGTAGGCTCAACAAACCGCTCTACGGCTTGAAACAAGCCTCCCGGTCATGGAATCAGAAGATGGACGCCTACTTGAAAAGCTGCGGTCTTCGACAGAGCGATGCAGATAGCTGTGTGTATTTTGGAGGTTTGAATAGTGAAAGAATCTATGTTGCTCTGTATGTCGACGATGGTATGATTTTTACTACATCTAAAGACTTGGTGAATTCTTTTTTATCAGATCTATCAGATTCATTTGAGATCACAATTGGTGATGCTAGTTGCTTCGTAGGCATGTGCTTGAAGCGAGATCGTGAAAAGGGAACCTTTTTTGTTCATCAGTCTCCTTACATTGAGTTAATTCTGTCACGATTTGACATGTCTCAGGCAAATCCAACTAACATTCCCATGGGCAGACATATTCACTTGAATCAAAATACACAGTCAAAACAACTTGAAGAAAATGTTCCTTATCGTGAGGCAGTTGGAAGTCTGAACTTTCTCGCAATTGTTTCACGACCAGATATTGCTTTTGCTGTGAGCGTAGTTAGTCGTTTCTTGGTGCATCACAGTAGGGAGCACTGGCTCATGGTAAAGAAAATTTTGAGATATTTGTCAGGAACCCGAAATGTCGGAATTTTGTATAAATGTTCTAACCAAGCTGATCCTCTCACATTTTATTCAGATGCGGATTTCGCGGGTGATACAGAAACCCGACGTTCGATGACAGGATATGTAACAATGATGTCAAATGCAGCTGTTACTTGGGCTGCACAGAGACAGGCCAGCATTAGCCTGAGTACCACTGAAGCTGAATACATTGCAGCGAGTACAGCTACCAAAGAAATGATTTGGTTACGAAGATTGTTGTGTGATATTGGGCATCCATGTGTTCAAGCAACTAAAATTTTCATTGATAATCAAAGCACAATTCGTCTTGTAAAAAACCCTGAATTTCAAAGCATGTGGATGTACAATACCATTTTATCAGAGAGAAGTGGAAAGATTGTGTGATTGTACCAGAATATATCAGTTCTGATGAGCAAATTGCTGACATATTTACAAAGCCCCTACCCAGAGAAGCTTTCCAAAGACATGTTGAGAACTTAGGACTTACTCATGTTTGAGCGAGTGTATTCAATCAGGGGGTGTGTTAATAGATTTCATACTACCCGCTTTGTGTGCGCAACTGCGCTGCTACCTTGTCTGTGCGCGACTGCTGCCCCCTAGTGTTAAAGCTGGTAAAAGTTAGTTGTTGGCGGGATGCAGTATGTAACAGACGCTGTTTGGAATAGTTCCCACATTTATTTTCTTTTGTATGTACCTAGTGAATAACCAATTGTATAAACTGTTTCTCATTGTTTCTCAATAAACAAGTGTTGTGAATTCTGGCCTCCGTTAATCAATATCCTCTGACAATCATAAAAATATCAATTTCATGGGAGCTGACAAAGAACTCCAGCAACTATAGAGTGCATTTAAGTGTGAACAAGTGCAACAGGAAATTTTGGGTTATAGTATTGGTCTAGGAATTGACTTAATTTTTTCTGCTCAGAGCCAGTTTGGTCAAAAGGAGTAAGCCCAGTGTGAAAACTTTGTTATACAAGACTATGCATAACATAGTGTATACATATGAGGAGTGTCATACACTTTTATGTAGAGTAGATGCCATTGTAAATAGTAGGCCACTAACTCCCATGAGCAGTGATATTAGTGACTTTTCAGCTTTGACACCTGGACACTTTCTCATTGGCGCTCCTCTGAACTCCAATCCTAGTCCCTCTCTACAATCAAAGGTGTACATATTCTGATTTTAGCTTGCTTGCCCCTTTGTAACTCTGCAACCAGCCAGAGCATTTAACTTGCTTGGCAAGAGAGCAAGCTGCATTGCTGTGTCTACATGAAATATCATCGCTGTGAGTCACAAGCCTTCGATAACCTAGTGGGTTTGGGGGGACCTAGAGGAACTGCAAGGCCTGGGGACGAGCAACTACTGCACAGCAGTGCGCTAGTAAAGTAACTTATTGTACTGCAGACTTTTATCCTTTTGCTTACTTTAAACTCACTTGAACCTGGCATGCATAACACTTACACACAGCAGGTTCACATATATTTAGAGCACCTGTTCTCAAAACTTGGAACAGTCTTATAGGGGATGAAAACAATTTATTGTTTTTATTGCATTATAATCTTGACTAGATTTTTTTATGGTTGTAGAGGTCTATGTGTAAGCTTTTGTAAATATCATCCAAAGGATTTAGATTGGTATCGAGAACATACAAATAGGGGATGAAAAGGAAAGCATCTAGATATGTATAAGAATTGATAATAGGGGTTGAAATGAGATGGGTTAGTTTGTTCCAATGTTAACCTTGTTAAATTTTCCTAGTTCTTGATTATCGGTGTGTAAAATTGTGTAAAATTTGGTCGAAGAAAGTAGATTTTGTATAGTTGTTATGTTCTTACAATGAGGCTGAATCAGGAAAAGTTTTGAAGTTGGAATTTTAATGATGCATAAAATTTTTTACTGGTTACACATGATACATGTGTAAACATCTGTCACAAAATGTATATTTGCATAGATAATAGTGGTAGAAACATGTATAGAGTGATTTGTTCGAATATTAACGTTTCCTTGAATTTCTCCCTGTGTGCAACATTTGATATAAGTCGGCTGAGAATGTAGATTTTACACATATAATAGGGTGACAAAAACACATAAGGAGTGGTCTGTTCCAATAATAATTTTGCCTAAAATTGTTCATTATTCTACAGCTGCAGATGTGTTTACATTTTCGTAAAAAAGTCTATAAATTTAGGTTTGTATACAGATCATATAATAGGCGTTGAATACAGGTAAGGGAAGGATCTGTGTGTATAATCCATCAAAAATGCACATTTTCAGAGATTACATATGCCTAATAAGTGCTGAATATAAGTAAGTGGCTGTTTGTTCCAGTATGGTTATTGCCTACAATTTTCTCCTGGTGTGTATACAGTTTATCAATCAAATGTAGAATTGTATAGAGATCATATAATAGGGGTTGAAAATAAGTCTGCGGGGGCTTGTTCAAGTATTATTGTTGCCAGAACTTCACCCATTCATTCTCTGTGTGTAAAACTTGGAGTACAACGGTCATAGTACCGGTAAGTAGATTTTAATAGGGAAAACATTGGGACAGATTTTGATAGTAAGGGAAGGAATGGTTTCTTTGAATTTTAATTTATAGAGTTTTCTGGTAGAAGAGTGTTTAAGTGTAAAGTTTGGTAAAAATCAATCAAAGCATAGAGATATGTTTAGAGAATACTTACCCCCCATATCAACTTTCCATATACTTTTAATTAATAATTACAATATTAATAACAATAATGAATATAATAATAATGCGCATTACTACCTAGGTATATCCCACCCCCTATTTATCTATGGCGACAAACGTCTTATCTAGTAAAAAAGTAAGCAGGAGCTACCCACACTTAGCGACTAAAAACTACTGATGAATAGCTCATCAGAATGTTGGATCCAACCCAACCCATTCAGATCTAAAGAAGCCTGCCTGCTTGCTGACTATGATGCTTGCAACTTGCTTGCCTGCCATTCTGGCAGGTATGGACATGCTAAAAGCGAGTTTTGTACATCTCTGTCTACAATCTATTCCTCATACCCGAGTATCACGTTACCAACTCGTTAAAAAGAAAACCCAATTTATAATAATAATAATAATAATAATAATAATAATAATAATAATAATAATAATAATAATAATAATAATAATAATAATAATAATAGTGTTATTTACCTGGTAATAGTTAAGACCATAAGGGATTTTCTTCCACTTCACCAGGGACTTCAATTTAATTCTTACAATATAACCCATTAAATAATTCAAAATACATTAAATTACATAACTTAACACACTAAATGATATAAAAGAAATTGAGTGATAGAAATACAATTAACTTATGCAATAACATTAAATGATATAAAATTCATTAACATAGGACGTGAAAAAGATACACTATTAAGTACTATGTATGTGTGTTGTTAACTGCAATTTGAAGGTTGTCAGTGACCGGCAATCCATGATATGAGATGGTAAAGAATTCCACACTAGATAACTCAAGTAGTGAAGGATGATGAGTAAAGAGATGTATGATGTTTAGGTATTGCGAGAGCATGATTATTCCTAGACCGGGTGTTTATGTTATGATGAGATGAAAGAGCACGAAATCATGATGACAAATAGTGAGGACAGGAAGTGTGAAGATTTCAATACATGAGGCAGAGAGAGTGCAGTTTTCTATTGTCGTCCAATTGAAGCCATGCCAATGTTTCAAATGATGGCGTAATATGATCTGATTTACTGAATACCACAAATGTTGCAAATGCAAGCATTATGAACACATAGTCTCTGTCCTAGTTTTGAGCTCAGATCACTTAATAGAACATCACAGTAATCGAAATGAGGCATTATGAGTGTTGACACAAGTGTTTTTTTAATGAAGAAGGTAGAAAGTTTTTTTTAATCATTGGAGAGTGTGAAATATAGAATATATTTTTGCAAAGTTCTTTTATATGGATGTTCCAATTTAAGTTACTGTCAAAATGAAAGCCAATATTTTTTTCATATGGGACCAATGATCAAAAGAGTAGGCCTACCTAAATACTCTACAGCAAAGGCAAAAGTGGCCTAGTGTTCAGCCTGACATCAAGGGTGGCGATCTTGTAATCTTTCAACTGGATAATGTACTCTCTTTGATATGGTAATTAGCCAGAATAATTGAAAAGCATGCTAGTCCAGATGGAAAATGTTAATGACATTTCATATCTAAACATGCTGCAAAACTGGCTCTTTCCTCAACTGGAGGATAAACAATAACACCATCATTTGGCAACAATTTCATGACAAAGTGTGGGAATGGTTAAATCAAGTATTCCTCCATAGCTGGATTGGTCGTCATGGTGCAGACGACTTGTATCTTCTCTAGTTGTCTCCAAGGTCTCACTCTCCTCACCCCCTTCAACTTCTTTTTTGTGGGGTGTGTGTAAAAGTTTGTGTTCATGTGCCACTGCTAACTGAGCTGAGACGCAGGATTGTTGCAGTGACAGAGTCCATTAAACAAGACTTGCTATTTTCAGTGTGGCAAGAAATGACTAGGAGCTGGATGTGTGCCATATCATGAATGGCACCCACATTGAATATCTGTATTTGCATTATGAAAATTTGGTTAGTACTCTTTAAATTCAGGCATAGTATATTATTATAATGTATACAGAATAGAAAATATACAATTTTAAAACTCTGACATTCATTTAACTATACCTGGTACTATCCATGAGAATGCATTATAATAGTTTCCATTATGAACTGAATATGATCCATGTCTACATGGTATTGAAAATGATGCTACGATTTGATCCCGCTTTCTAGCCTATTGAGCTTGACACTGCAGTTAACTCAGATCATACTGAATCTCCATTTGATTGAGTGTTCTCAATACGAGCAGCATATTCAGATAGATCTGAATACGCCATGTAAATAACCCTTAACCAGTATGGTGAATTTTTTGTAGCGCAATTGGTAAGGTGGGATAAAGTGGACCCCATTCCTTTTAATTTTTTTTATTTTCTTTATTTTTTTATTTTTTTTATTAATTTTTTTACCAAAATTATGAAGGATGAGGATAATAAATCGTAAACTTAAATTTGATATTTAGTTGTATTTAGAAATTAATCAGACAACAACTACATTGTAAGCTCCTTTTTTCATGCATAGGGAGTCTTTTTACCATTTATGTCATTTAAAAAAATTGACATGCAGTCATTTTAAGAATGAGCAATTTTGAACTAAATTAATCTGGAACAAAGTTTGTAATAGCATCTATAGTTATGTTTTCAGTACGGAGTCACCCTGACCCTATTGAGGAGAAAAAGTATTACTAAAGATGTATAGATATTTGCTGCAACACAAACTCAGCACCCAACAACTCAAAGCATACCGCCGCAACATCACACTGTGACAAAAATATGATTTATATAATTAATGAGTTTCATTTTTCCTGTGGTATAGTTCAATATATGGTAGTTTTGGAAAATCCGCCTATATACCACTAACTATAACAATAAGCTGAAGTTTATATGAGAGAGAGGAAAATTCATTGAATAAACTATGAAATACTGTTGGTTTATTAAGTTATTTTAAAAGGTAAATATTGTATATTAAGTACATTAATTAAATCTAAAATATTAAAATATCATTGAGCTCAATGAATAGTCAATTTGGATAAAAATTGTTATTTTCTTAGTGAATAATATTATACTTATGAAGTAAATCTAGTCACTTATTGGATTAAAATATAACTGGATTAAAACATAAGCATATTTGAATTAAAACAGTCAAATATTGTCACAAATCAGAAAATAACTTATTAATATATAAGTTTTGTCACAAATGTATGTCTTTTATACAGTTTGCCTTTTGCTCCCTTCCTCTTGTGTATGGCGTAGCTATCACTATTATAAAAATCAATTCTCATAATGTCAATCAGATGATTGTAATATATATAGTTCTTCTTCCTAGTTAGGTTAGTAGAAGTTTTAGAAAAGGTACACTTGCTTCTTTCTTCTTAGATAATACGGTTATTGTTATTACAGGATTCAATATTAATTTAGTCAGTAAAAAAGATTAATTATAATCTGCTTAAAAGTTCCTCTTCTTAAAACAAAAGGTAGATCTTGATGTATTATAATGTAGTGAATTTTCTCAATAATCTTCAGCTTTATTTGTTTATGTTGTAATGAGATGCATTTCGACGAAACAAGGCGTCATCATCAGTCATACCTAAAATGAATATATAACAAATCAAAAGAGCTCATATAAATTTAATTATTGGAGAAAATTTTATTAATATAAAGTGGTTAATGAAATTATGTTACTATATACGTAAAAATTTTTTTTTTTTTCAATATGTATTCTGGTGAACGTTATTAATTTAATGTTTCAAAATAAAATATTATGGTAATTTATTGATAATATAACAATTGGATTTGTATATAAGGATAGCTATTAACTGTAGAAATTGTATACGAAAAATGGAATGATATAAATATCTGTGGTATTTATAATGTATTATATAACTTACCGATGTCTAGAGGATGTCATGCTGTGGTGAGTGCATGGTTGCTACTAAATAATATATATAATACATTATAAATACCACAGATATTTATATCATTCCATTTTTCGTATACAATTACTACAGTTAATAGCTATCCTTATATACAAATCCAATTATTATATTTTCAATAAATTACCATAATATTTTATTTTGAAACATTAAATTAATAACCTTCACCAGAATACATATTGAAAAAAAAAATTTTTACGTATATAGTAACATAATTTCATTAACCACTTTATATTAATAAAATTTTCTCCAATAATTAAATTTATATGAGCTCTTTTGATTTTTTATATATTCATTTTAGGTATGACTGATGATGACGCCTTGTTTCGTCGAAATGCTACTCATTACAACATTAACAAATAAAGCTGAAGATTATTGAGAAAATTCACTACATTATAATACATCAAGATCTACCTTTTGTTTTAAGAAGAGGAACTTTTAAGCAGATTATAATTAATCTTTTTTACTGACTAAATTAATATTGAATCCTGTAATAACAATAACCGTATTATCTAAGAAGAAAGAAGCAAGTGTACCTTTTCTAAAACTTCTACTAACCTAACTAGGAAGAAGAACTATATATATTACAATCATCTGATTGACATTATGAGAATTGATTTTTATAATAGTGATAGCTACACCATACACAAGAGGAAGGGAGCAAAAGGCAAACTGTATAAAAGACATACATTTGTGACAAAACTTATATATTAGTAAGTTATTTTCTGATTTGTGACAATATTTGAATGTTTTAATTCAAATATGCTTATGTTTTAATCCAGTTATATTTTAATCCAATAAGTGACTAGATTTACTTCATAAGTATAATATTATTCACTAAGAAAATAACAATTTTTATCCAAATTGACTATTCATTGAGCTCAATGATATTTTAATATTTTAGATTTAATTAATGTACTTAATATACAATATTTACCTTTTAAAATAACTTAATAAACCACGTAATAGGATTTTTTCATTGTTGAGATGTAATTGCTGTTACAAAGGACACAAATCAATCACTGGAATTCAGTACCGTACCTTAGTTATGGCTCCTACAACTGGAACAGGAAAGGTCGAGTTTCATCTTCCAAGAGGATGGTCCACCCAACATTTCCTCAAAAAAATTAAATAACAGATGCCAAGCAGTTAGATTGTGTGTGCAGGTCATGACAGGTCATGACCTCATACCCTGATTTTAACATGTGGGGTTATGTTAAAGTTATCTTTTATATGGGAGGAACAGATGTGGGCTCATATTGAACATTTTGGAGGTAAAGTACTTGCATTTTTCTTTCTAATCAGTGCCAATTTCAACATAATTTAGGTGTGATCTAAACCTAAAAGAACATTTTTGAAAGCCCTTTGTAATTATCTGGTTGCCCCTATTCTGAAGAAAACTTAAATTTTATATTAACTGTCAAATCTGAAATGTCAGGTCCTGCCAGGAAGCATGATTAGACCTTTCGAGATCCTTTTTAAATTTTCGGTTCAATGATGTGACATGAAGAATGGGCTTCTTCTTTCTTTCAGTTTTGCCACCACTTTACATGAAGAAAATTTCATTTTCTGCAATTTTCTCGATTTTGGCTCTAACAACTTTGTTTAATTATGTACAGGAACTGCATACAAGGGGGGGGGGGGCACACAGGTTTGGGTGACATTCATGGTTGAGAAATAGGTGAAATCCAATATTATTTTTCTCAACAATGAACTGCTCTACAACCATTAAAGCTCTATCCACAATGCGCAGTCTGCAGTTGTTAGTCGGTAGACGGTAGTTTGTAGTCGAAGTATAACGTGTGGTGATCAATGGACGCCATTCACAATGTGCAGTTGCAGACGACAGCAGATAATCGTCAGTTGGTAGACAGTAGTCGGCAGATGAGAAATTCATCTCTGACTACGAACTGAACGACTGCAAGTAACATATTACGCGAATGAAAATTATTTACTAGTGCAAATACACAGATTAGCATACTACGAGAAAGCAAGATGTGTTTATAACATATATTATCCAATTATAAAGCGATTCCTCCACCTTTTTTATTCTGTAAAATGTTTCCCTAACCTCAATGTCGACAGCATATTGTAGACGACTCGAGTGCTGCTCCCAAGCGGCCGATTGCAACAGCAAACTGCCGACTACTGACTAACAACTGACGACTGCGCATTGTGGATAGAGCTTTATTTTGATATGCTCTTTATTGACTACTTCTACAATTGCATACTATTTTCAGAACTAAGCAAGTTGTTACAATTACGGGTAATTATCGTTACAAAATGTCGACCAGGTTTTGTGCACTGAAACCCCATTACCCTGATAACTCCCATAGATGTAAATGTTCCTGAGTGATTCCATTTTCTAACTATTTGTTAATATCATATGAGCAACACTATCTACAATCATTAATTTTACATAATGGTTTATTTAAAAATAAAAATAAATAAATAAAAGAAATGTAAAAGAAAATGTAAAAAAAAAAATCTTCATGGATTATTTAAACATACTTATAGCGTAGATATTCAAAAGATTGTAGCTGATGTTGTTCATATAATGTTTACAAATAGATAGAAAAACTATAATTTAAAAATATTGACATATAAGCTTTAATGAACCACAGATTATTGTCCCTGTAGGACAATATTCTCATAAAAATTTTGACATTTATAGAAATTATCATGAAAACGGCATTTTATTGCATGAAACATGGCTGCCAATTTGTAACAGTAGTTACCTTTAACTGCAACAGTTTAATTAATTATGAAATTGTATGTAATTGTAGTGGTTGTCAATAAATAACATTGACTTTTATAGGTTACAGAGAATTTGGGATGGGTATTACAGAATTTCTCCTAAATATTACAAGATTACAGAACAATCCATTGTTGAAAAAAAAAAATGAATTTCATCTATTTCTCACCTCTGAATTTCACCCAAACCTGTATATTCCCCTTTAAGAGCTAAAAGTGTTATTTGAAACATTTTTTCCCCATACATTCTCTAAGAGTAGCATTGCCTCATAAATAATACAGCTGTGAATGATGTTTTAGACAAATGACTGCACACTTCTGCAATTCAATCATTTTACGTTGGGTAGAGAAACTCATGCATGTGTTTTACATCATATTTTTAAAATTATATAAACATTAAAGAACTTTTTCTTACCTTTGTTTGTAAGCATTCCTCGTCCCAACCAGGGTTCACCAAATTTGTACAATGTTGATTTATTGACATGTTTGTTACTCCCCATTACAATCTGCAAGAAAATACATCCTATTTTATTATAACCTGCCAGTTTAAACAATGACAATCCTTGAAAGTTCAGTGACGAGCAAAGCTAATATAAAACAGCTTCATCAACTTTACTAGAACTGTAGAATGTATGATCCTTAATAGTCGATGATCATAAACTGCATTTTCAGTTTACAGTAGAATGTTACACAGAATGTAGCTAGGGAAACCCAACCAGCAGAAAACTGGTGTCACAGTGTAAGATGTTGATTTTTAGTTTTTGTGCCATTTATTAGTTTCATTCTTGAATGACATTCTCTTATCACAACAAACATAAAGACAACATTTCTAACCATAATATTTTCAGTTTGAAAAGAAGTCTTCAGCACCCATCATAATTCGCATGCTGCCTTTGTTACTTTTTGTGACAGAAATATTAAATAAGGTGACAGATACGTTTTCTATGTTGTAGTTGCTCATTCTGTTAGTATGTGACAATTTTGAGCAAGGTATTTTTATTATGGTGTGTAACTAACTGTATTCTTATTAATTTCTATCATACTTTTTTCCAAGTTCTAACATGTTATTTTGTACATATTCAATAATCCGAACAAACTGAAAATCCTAACCACCCTCAGTCTCAATTAGTTTATATAACTGATGTTCTACTACAAAACATGCTATATTCTAACATTGTATTCCTAATCATAGCCTATTTACTGAACATTAAATTTATATTGTATTTTGTTGTCATTAGATGCTCATAAACAGCATAGTTATACAAAAATTAACTCATGAAAAGAAATGCACCTCCCTGAAAGGTAAATACATATATTTCTGTCTGTAGAAAATCATATTTCTATGAGTAAAAAGTCGAGTGAGCCATGAAGGCCCTGAGGGTTCCAGGAGGTTGATGCTCCCAGATTTCTGCTCCTTACCCCCCCGAATTTCTCCAGGTGCTCTTTTATCATTACAAGTTGAGTTAGCCTCAGAGCTGTAGTGCTATCAGAAGAATTAGGTCAATTAAAAAATCTCAGATCCTCATTGGGAACCAAACCTGCAACCTGCAACCGGTTTGTAATGCAATGCCTCAACCAACTGCTGTGCCACCGCATTTCTAAGAGTACCAGTATAAAAATAATGCAATGCTAAGTGTACCAAAATTTCCTAAGAGAAAGCAAGACACATTATTAAATCTCCTTGCTTACATTGTAACATTAATGATAAAATTATGTATGCATATGAGAAAACTGTATGGTATAAAATATATTGGTTGGAATTTACCTTGCAGCTTATTTGCATGCATATTTATTCTATTTCAATCAATGAAAAATATAGTTACTTGGATGCTACAGTTATTTAAAGACAGGATGTACTGCTACTTAGACCTGACCATTGTTGTTATCTAAAGACATGGGACTATCACATTTATGCACACATAAATTCCATGGGATTGAGTACATGATCGTGGGCCCAGAAAGCCATTTGCGCTACATGGGCCAACAGTAATTGGTCAAGATTATAATGACATGTAATTTTCACAGGAATGTATTTTTCTACAGTAAAACAGCATATGAAAATATCAAATCATGCATTTCTCAAAAGAAAAGTTGAAAATTATAATACAGTATTGCAGCACTGCCGATGCTAGTTTCTAGCATGTTGCCTATCCTTTTGTCTTCACTATGTTTTAATCGAGATTTCAAATTGATCTGAATATTATGATCCCCTTCCTATACAATCCCTGTTTTCATACAATTTTTAATATGCTAACATGCTTCCAAGAGAAACCCCTAACCACAAAATGCATTAGCCCATGGCCTTGGCTAGCCCCACAACCAAAGACCAATGAAACATTTCATGCCACACATGTGAAACATTTGCTTAGCATTTTGAGACAGTTATGAATGTGGTAGTATTTTTGTGGCATTGAATATGATCTCATTTCAATCCAATTCCACTGTTTGGATGCATTGACTTTAAGATTCAAATCGATCTAAATCCCCAATTTCATGACAATTTTCAGATGCTAAGTGTATGCAGAAAGATTTGAATTCTCCATGGAAACATAAATTGATTGAATCAATATTCTCTCAATTCTACAATTTCAGCCAGACAAACACAATTCAAGTATGAATTATTTATTGAGAACTGTGAAAGTTAGAGTAAATTTAGAATCTTGGAACAGTGGCGGCTCATGTATAGGCACTATGGAACAGCAGCACCTCCTATTTCCACTTGATATTATCAATAACATTTAATAAAATGAGTCCTTTTTTTTTCTTTAATTCTTTCTTTGCACTTGTACAATATATAATACTTAAGCTTAAAGCCAGTAGCCATCCCCCAGTTTATTAAAAAGAGAAAAGAAAATCTTTGTACGGAACTGTGCGCTTCATAGTTCCAGCGGCGAGGTGTTTGACTGTTGTGCACATGCCCACATAGGAAGGTGCCTACCGTGGCTGCAAGGGAGAGAGAGCACTGTTGCTTCCACAGTGCTGACCCCGGCATATTTGTAAAGCCGATTATACATTTTTATCGGCCACTGTCTAATTAAAAATTTGAATTGGTTAATCCCCGCATCGCAGTTTCCAGTGGAGTGCCACTGTCGCATCTGGTTTGCTATGAGCAATGCTCCAGTTGTCATTACGAGGTGTTCAGATCATTGATAGCTTTCTTGCTGTGTGGTTCCGCTGGTGTATCAGGCTCACGATGGGAGATTCGAAGTTTGTGAAAGCTCGCAAGATGTAATATCCATTTGTATTAAGTAACATTTTTATATTATCTCCATCTGGACGAATGTAAGTAGGCATTTTTGATGACTAAGCTTTTGCTCAGAGAGTTAAAGAATCCTCTATTTTAATGGATTTAAAGTAATAGCTGGATCGACAAGGAAACTTCTGTCATAAATGCGAAGCGATTATGATATGCCCTTGGGACAAAGTGTATGCTCTAGTATGTTCGTTGAATCACACCACAGTTCATGACCGCTCTAAAAATAGCTCAGCTGTTTAAAGTTGTATAACTTTTTATAGGTCCTTTTTTTAGGGCATTTAAAATTATAAATTCCGTTTGTGCTTCTTCTAATTTCAAGTCTATAAATCTGATAAGTGCCATAGTATAAATTTCCTTCTGTAAAACTAAACTAGAGCCATTATGTTATTTTGTGATGTACATGATTCTGGATCAGTTTTCAATTGATTAACGATGAAAATTGCAGTCACACTATAATCCTGCACATTCCAGGTCTGTTTCTGAATTCCTACGTACTTAAGTTTTCTTTGAAGCATTATTCAAAAATTATATATAGATCTATACTTATATATCCCGGATATAAGTTTTTTTTTTCTCTCTCACACAGTAGATTGCCTGTTGTAATATTTCGGCTGTCTACTTTAAAGTTTTGTCATAATTAAATTGTACACAAAAAGCGGTAAGATACATTATTCAGTTATGTTTCATGGTTAGGTCAAATTTGATCTAGGAATTGCAATGGTTATGGCAAAATATAGATTATAGCCTATATATATATATATATACTTCGGTATAGTACATTGTGCATATGCTAATTTAGGTTTATGAAGCTATTGCAGCAGACCTGATTTAGATGGTTAGGATCATTCAGGTTACTTACTATTGATGATAGTTCATATTTTGAATTTTTGTGGTTAATAAAAATTCAAAGTTTTCTCCACCCATTGTTGTCTTTTGAATTTATTATAGCATTCTCTTAATATTTCGAAAGCCAGATTTTGCTATTGCCTTAGTCAAAATTATTATAATCTTATAATACAGGGTGATCTGTTAGAGATATCAGAAAAGTAAAGCATTGTGTAAAAGAAACTATTTAAATTTATTAATTGTTAATGGTACAAACAGGTGTAGGAAACCTGTAAGTGTTGTATTCCAGCACATTAGCACTCAACATGACCGCCATTGCGAATGCGGCACAGATCATACCTCGCGGACAGGTTCCGCCACATGGTGCGGAGTATTTCTGAAGTGATTTTCTGAAAGGCCGCTGTAATCATCCGTCATAGGTCAGCTACATTCTGTGGTCTTTGTGTGTTCACAGTTGACTTGATATACCCCACACAAAAAAATCTGGATGAGTCAAGTCCGAGTTGGAGGCCAAGGGATGGGTCCATCACAACCGCACCAGCGATTGTTGAACACCTGGTTTAATTCAACCCGCACTATGAGTGCCCAATGTGGTGGAGCGCCATCCTGCTGATAGATGATGGTACCACATCTTGCTGCAATTGGGGGACCACAAACTGCATAACCATATCCAGGTAATTGTCTTTATGAACAGCCTCCTCTGCAAAGAAGAACGGGCCGTAGACTTTCTCATGGGTTACACCGCACCACACATTCACTTTAGGGCTGCCTCGTTAGAGTTCGTATGAGGTGTGTGGATTCTTGGTTCCCCAAACAATGCAGTTATGAGTGTTCACTCGGCTACTCACATGAAATGTGGCTTCGTCTGTGAACATCCATTGATTTAGCCATTGATCATCCGCTTCCTGTCTCTCACACATCACTGTAGCAAAATTCATGCGAGCTTTGTAATGATGTTGCATCAGTGCTTGCACTCGCTGAATACGGTATGGGAATGTCTTACCATCCTTCGACATGTTGTGTATGACATATTCTGCTCTGATGATAAGTGGCGGAGGGATTTTTTTTTTTTTTTGACTCTGAATCATGGCTTGTCAAATATCCTCTTCTGTGTTTCTATCACGTAACCTTCTGCCTTTACGAGGCATTTTGAGACCATCTTCCAAGAATATGTGGTACCAGTTAACAATGTCTTGATGCAAAGGGGTATACCGACAGTTGTACCGACGTCGGAAAGCCCGCTGTGTTTGTATTACACTAGAAAACAGAAAACTTTGCATACCATACTACACACTGAGCGCGCTGTTGTGGCGTGACCACCATTTTGTTTTCTATGCATGATAGCACCGACAAGCCATGTGTCCGAAGTCTGAAACATCAGTCATCGTTAACTCCCATCCTTTCCACTTACATTACAGCAAATTTCACAGAGCTTTGTACATTAACCTCTTAAATATAACGTTTTACTTTTCTGACATCTCAAACGGATCACACTGTAGTTATATTAATTGGCTTTTCGCTTAATTAAATCTTATTTTCTGTATTCAACAAGCTAGGTTTTGAATCCTACATAGTAAACTACTCTGAATATATTGAAAATCAGATTTGCTATTGTTGTCCTTAGTTAAAAGTATTATAATCTTATAATAGTTATATTAATTGACTTTTCACTTATTTAAATCTTTATTTTATGTATTCAATAAGTTTGGTCATGGAACATCAAAATAATGCTCCACAAAATATTAGATTAGCCGGTAAATTGTTCGAACAAGTGGAAAAATTCAAATATCTTGGAGCAATAATTACAGACACAAATAATATTATGGCTGAAGTTAAGCGTAGACTCAAATTAGGAAGTGCTTGTTTTTATGCAGTTCAGAAACTCTTATTTTCTCGTCTTCTGTCCTGAAATCTAAAAATAAAGATTTATAAGACTATTATCCTATCGGTTGTATTACCTATGGATGTGAGACATGGTCGCTTACTCTTTGGGAAAAACATAATCTGAGAGTGTTCAAAAACAGGGTGATCAGGAAAATATTTGGGCCTAAGAGAGATGAAAATGGGGACTGGAGAAAATTGCATAATGACGAGCTTCATGACCTGTACTCTTCACCAGATATAGTAAGGGTAATTAGATCACGGAGGATGAAATGGGCTGAACATGTTGAGCGCATAGGGGAGGAAAGACATACTCTCAAAAGTATTGACTGGGAGACCCAAAGGGAAAAGACCACCTGTAAGACCTAGATAGGTGGGAGGACAATATTAGGATAGATTTAAGGGAAGTAGGATTTGCGAGGGATGACTGGATTGAGTTAGCACAGAATAGGGTTGAATGGCAAGCTCAGGTAAGCACAGCAATGAACCTTTGGGTTCCATAAAATACATAATACTCCTTTAGCTTGCTGAGGAATTGTCTATTGCCAGTGATTAAGTAAGTAAGTATATATATTTATATTTGGTTTCAGTTCAAGCAGGCCTAATTTTTCTTTTGCGGCTACTTTAATGTTGTCTTTAATGTAATCCCAGGTTTTATCGATACTCATATCATCCCTAGGGTTCTTGTTTGGCAGTGTTTTCTAGGTCTGCAAATCTATTTGAAACCTCGACTTGGTAAGCATTCCATATATATTATATGCTATGGTGTCCTTTACATATGGCTTATGAATTAACAATTGTCACACAGAATATATAAAAAATTTCACAAGCATATTAAAATATTATACGAGATAACAGTAACCTGAACAAGATATACTCACTTCAACATAATGTGGATCTGTTAAAAGTACACCAAGAATTGGACCAATCCATACTCGTGCTATAGGACCATGTTCTTCCGATAATTTCACTAAGTATTCAAAGAAAGCTGTAAACAAATGAAGAAACTAAATAATTTCTACTGAATAAGTAGAAAGTATGTTTCAATAAGTATTTTACAAAAATTGAAGTGTTAGCTTTAATTACTATCCGCGCGCCATATCTTGAGCGCTGGATTTACGGGGAAGTGAGGGTTGGGGGGAACAAAACATAGCTACTCCGCCAGTCTTTCTGCAGTGTTGTCAACCAAAGAAATCATATTTCAGCAGAATCGCGAATATGGTAAGCGCACGTCAACAGCGTAAGTGTGGATGCCGAATTATAATTATTTCCGATGAATCATCCTCGCTATTTTATGTAGTGACATTTAATAGACAAGGATTTTAATGCAGTCCAATAATATAACGTGGTGACGGTATTGCGTAACAATTAATAACACGTCAGAAGGCTTTAGTTATCAAATAAATCATTTTCCTCCGGGAAGAGAATGTTATATAAATAGGCTCAATATATTTACACTGGATGACTAGTTTTAAGCATGAAGAAGAGTCTTAGCAGAACATGCTTCACCATTTCGTGTTGTAAAACATAAGAGAGGTAAGGCATCTAAAGGTGGAGAAAATTAGAGGCCTAATTTTAAACGTATTTAATACGTTTTGTGAAAAGTTCGCTCAACTTTCAGTCCATGAAATTGACATCAGAGTTCACGGGAGTGTCAGAAATTAGCACATACGGAATTCTTAAAGAGGTGAGGAAAGTGTTGGATGTACAGTGACGTGTTTGTGAAATAAGCAATTCAAAAAATTGTATTTTTCCACATAACTCCATGTGTCAGAAAAGATAATGTCAATAAATAAATAAGGTTCCTGAGACAGAATGAAAGTTTAGTATTGAAGCCACTAGATGTCAGGGTGTATAGCGTACTTCGTGTTTCAATGTTGTCAGCTCAACCTACGAAGTTGAACGAAACCTACCGAATGAGGACTAGGGAGCCGAGCGCTCAAGATATGGCGCGCGGATAGTAGTTACTTTCACTGGCACAAGTTGAATTCTTATTCTTAGTTTTAAAATGACTTCAGTTATTTTATTTCTATGCAAAACATGATGTTATTTGATACTGAAAACAAATTTTACAAATGAAATGGTAATTTTATATTAGATCTAGGAAAGAAATAGCAGATGTCTGCTATATAATTTTATACTGTATTTACAAATTGGGATAGAACTTAAGATGTTAACTGAGTGAATCTGTTTCTCTGTGTTAAGAACAATTTATTTAATAATATTTTTAAATTAATGATATCAGTAAAATACTTACATTAATAAAATCAATGCAAGAGTAAATTTATGAGCTTGAGGTGTTTATGTTTATATACTCGTATATATATGTGTGTGTGTGTGTATATATATATATATATATATATATATATACATATATATATATACATATACATATATATACAAATATAATCATGTACACATACACATAATATGAATAATTTGGTATGCATGGAGGTCAGGGGTGGATCCAGAACTCACTGAAGGGCCAACATAAACTCTGAGGTTCTCCCCCGGAAAAAAAAGATTAAGTGCTGTTAATATTATGAACTTCAATCGACTGTTCAGTTGGTAATTTTGCTTTGCTTTTCTCTATATGTGTGTTTTTCCTCCTTTGTAAGTGGCAACACTGTTTTTTTATGTACTAACTTTGTTGACATCGTAAGTTGTTGTATGGCTTGAAGAAATTCTTTTTTAACATCCATTAAACAATATTTGTCAGTATATAATCCAGTTCAATCTTAATTAGGCCTACGTATAATTAATCTCGTTTAGTTATCCCTCTGCTGTTCAATGTTGAAGTTGTAACAAGTGCAAAATATTGAGTAAGGACCGGATTTTTATGTAGTCAATACATGTGAAATATGTACATAAATATGTAGAAAAAGTTGCTGAAACATGTAAAACTATGTAAGTATCAATATATGTAATGCAATATTTTTCGTAGTCTTCAATCATTTTCTCCGTTCCTGTGTTATTTTTTAGGTTTCTGATGGTAAAAATGCAGTTATACTCAGTAAATTTCTCTCTCTCTCTCACTTTTTATTTTTTATTTTTTTTATTTTTTTTTATTTTACTAAGAAGTCAATATTGAAATGTGCTAATTGAGATTGAAAATTTAATGATCAAGATAATTTGTTAACATGGTTGACAGCAGTTTTGGTCACAATTTAGTAGTAGGTAATCTGAGTAGAACCACAGACTTGGCCAACAACCAAAGCATAGGAATAAGATACTTCGTGAAAAAAGATCATCTTCCCAGATTTCAAGACTAAGAAGACAACTTTCAACAGTATTCAACTGTGATTACAATGGCAAAGATCCTTATACAATGGACAAAGATCTCTGTGGAAAAGTTAGTACAATAACAGATGCTGAACTACTAACTGAAATGCTCACTCACTGTACTACATCTGCATGTAAAACGGCATTCCACTACTCTCTACGGAAGAAAAACACAGAGAAGAGCAGAACAGTACCATGGTGGGCTGAAGAATTGACTATAGAATGGAAAAAGGTTAATGATATGAGGCGAAGGTATCAGAGAACACGAAACAACGAAGCCATGAGAGAATTAAGGAAAACACAGTATCTTGAAGAAAAAAGACAGTATCAAAACAATCTGCAGAGGGCCAAAGTAAATTCTTGGAAACAATTCTGCAATGCTACCGAAGGAACAAATCCCTGGAACATGGTTTACAAGTTCGCAGCAGGGAAACTTAGAGAAAAAACTATTATGTCAACCATACAGACACCTGAAGGAACATACACTGAAGATATACATACCACCTTAAGATACATGTTAGACTACTTTATACCTGATGACAAAGAAGAGGAAGACACTCACCATCAACAAAGAATAAGAAGATTATCTAAGGAACTTCCAAATACAGAAGATGACAAAAAATTCACTCAAGAGGAAATAAGATCAGTAATAAAGAGCTTCAATCCTAATAAGACTCCAGGTGAAGATGGCATAACAAGTGAAATACTCCTGCAAGTGTTCATGCGTTTCCCAGCCTTCCTCACTGCAGTATACAATAAATGTCTAGAAGAAGGTTGTTTTCCAAAGCAATGGAAATCGTCCATCATCATACCTGTAATAAAACCAGGAAAACAGCAAAGCAAACAAGCTACAAAGTACCGACCAATAAGACTATACTATAAGTTATGGCTTTGTGGTCTGAACAGCTTTCCTCTTCTCCTATCCTCCAGTCTGTGATCCTGTTAGCCATACTACCATTTGAAATCGTTAGGTCTATTCTGCTTCTACCTCTGCAGTTTTCTTCATTCAATATGAATAGGCCACTGCTTGTTATGTATTCTTCCAGTATTTTGCCTCGTCGATTTGTCGTCATGTCATGCCACATTTTACTCCTTGCGTTTGTGTCTACAGCAATTAGCACTCCTGTTCCTCTGGCGTAGTTCTTTATCATTTCAATTTTATTTATTGTGAGTTCCATATCTTCCTCGATGTTGCAGTATTTACTTACGATATAAAATTTTTTCCTATTAGTGCAGACTTCTGCTACCCCACAGTCTTCATCTGATAACTGATTTATGATCATGATGTCAATTGTACTATTATTCACGAGAATTGCTGCTCTCTTTCTTCCAACCCCTTGTGAAAGAGTTTTAATTGATTTTGGGATTCCTGCTGGGTTGTTGTGTATTAAATAAGGCTCCTGTATGAATATCAGGTCAAATTTATATTCTGCAATTAGCTGGGCCAGGTTGCCAACAGCTGTTCTTGAGTGCTGAAGGTTAATCTGTATTATTCATTATTATTAATAATTAATTGTTTATTATTATTATTATTATTACTATTATTATTATCTTTTATTCATTTATAAATCTCAGCTTTTAAGACTGGCACTAAGTGAGGTACGGGTCAACCAAGCACACTCACTTGCCCAAGAACTTCCTAACAATACGGGCGGTATTAATAAGCACCGCTTTTTGCATTTTAATGTAAATATTTTTATCTAGATCTAACTTCTTGATATTACTATGAAGGGATACAGGGATAACTCCTGTAGTTGATATTACAATTGGAACTATGTCAACATTAGTCAAAGACCACAGTTTCATCAACTCAAATCTCAACTCCGAATATTTATAGAATTTCTCTTGATTAGCTCTCTGTAGATTGTGGGTATTTGGGATTGTAATGTCTATGATATAAGCTGTATTGGCTTGCTTGTTCTGAAGAACTATGTCTGGTCTATTATTGGGTATAGTTCGATCGGTGATTATTGACCGATCATAATATATTTTATATTCCATTGATTCAAGCACCGGACTAGGTTCATATTTGTAATATGGGACAGTTGTCTCTGCTAGTTTGCATTTGAAGGCGAGCGCCTGATGTACTATCCTTGCCACCTGGTTATGGCGGTGAAGGTACTCAAACTGGGTGAGAGAGCTACAAGCCCCAGTTATATGCTGTATAGTCTCCGGAGCAGCTCTACACCTTCTACACTCGTCATCAATCACAGCCCTATTTTTCATTATATACTTTTGATAGTTTTTTGTGCTAATAACCTGATCCTGTATGGCGATAATGAATCCCTCAGTCTCAGGGAAGAGTTCCCCATGCCGGAGCCAAGCGTTCGACGCCTCTTTGTCGACTTCAGGGCTACTAAGGTCATTAGGGTGTCGACCATGTAGGCTCATAGCCTTCCACTGGTCTATCCTCTCTTGGACCGAAACAATTCTTTCTGCTTGCTGATCAAGCCTATTTGAGAGGTTTAGTGGCGTGTGATTGTTATCAGTATAGCATATGCTATGATGTAGGGCAGAACTCTCCATCCTTTGGTGGAAATATGCTCTGAGAGAGGCTTTCTGCTTGTTGCATAGGTTAATTATATCAATAATGCCACGCCCCCCCTCCCCTCGAGGGAGGTTCATCCTGATAGAGCTTGACTTCGGATGGTGTTTCCTATACTGTGTGAATTCCGTTCTAATTTTTCTTTGTAAGCCTTCCAATTCTGTCTTAGACCATCTAATTATCCCAAAAGAATAAGTCAGAACAGGTATGGCTAGTGTATTCACAGCTTTGGTAAGATTCTTGCTATTAAGTTCAGTGTTGCACAATTGCTTAAGGCGGAAAGAAAACTCCTTCGTTAATAGCTCTTTAATAAATGAATGGTCTATCAATTTTGACTGCTCAAACCCCAGATATTTATATGTCTCCTGTTCAGTCATTCCTGTGATAAACCCCTGGTCACTTTCAATACCACATGTTTGTATTGATTGTTTCCTTCCTACAGTTTTACATTTATCTAATCCGAATTTCATTTGAATGTCACTTGAAAACTGCTCTACTTCCTGAATGATCTGATTTAATTGAATGGCTGAGGGAGCGTACACCTTCAGATCGTCCATGTAAAGAAGATGGGAGATCCTATGGCCCCCTCGATTTATTTCACATCCTCTATTACCTTTATTCAGCAAATTAGATAGTGGATTGAGTGCTAAGCAAAACCATTATTATTATTGTTATTATTATTATTGTTGTTATTATTATTATTGTTATTGTTATTATTATTGTTATTATTAATATTGTTGTTATTGTTATTATTGTTATTGTTATTATTGTTATTGTTATTATTGTTATTGTTGTTGTTGTTGCTGTTGCTGTTGTTGCTTTTGCTGTTGCTGTTGTTGCTGTTGCTGCTGTTGCTGTTGTTGTTGTTATTGTTACTGTTATTGTTATTATTATTGTTATTATTATTATTATTATTATTAATATTATTATTATTATTATTATACCGGTAAGTGGGATAATCAATATAGGCCTAAATATGGTCAAATGTCGTTCGATTTGTACGAAACTCACTATACAGGGGTTTTCTGCGCCAAGGACCTCGAATCTGAGGTCGCTTTTACCAGGCGACGCTATCTAATCGTGGTATGTAATTCACGTGATTTAGGTGTTAATAAATATAATGATATAACTATTATGCTCTTATTTTTAATTTTTGAAATAATTATCGCGGGCGATCGCTTGATTTTGTAAGTCCATCCTGGACGACTCATTTGTTTAGAATATCAAGGCCCGCAGACGTATGAAATTTTCAACATTGATGAAGAGGGATATTCAATATAGGCCTAAATATGGTCAAACGTTGTTCGATTTGGACGAAACTCACTATACAGTGGTTTTCTGGGCCAAGGACCTCGAATCTGAGGTCGCTTTTACCAGGCGACGCTATCTAATCGTGGTATGTAATTCACGTGATTTAGGTGCTAATAAATATAATGATTTACCGGTAACTATTATGGTAATAATTTTTAATTTTTATTTAATCATCGCGGGCGAAGCCGCGGGCACTTGCTAGTAACATAATAAAATTTGGTTCAAATATCTTCAAAATTTCGGCCGCTAGCGTGTAAAGATATATATATATATATATATATATATATATATATATATATATAAATATCACAAACATTTTTTTTTGAACGGAAGGTGGTTTCGTACTTAGGGAAGCATGAAACGTAAAGATATGAAAGAATTTTTCGAAAATCATGACATGGTATCGATTGCAATAGGTAGAACCACCTAAAAATCATTAGAAAATAATAGCCAAAATGCAAATCACTCATTCCTGAACAGAAAAATGTGAAACATGACCCATTGTGTAATACTAAAATTGTGTATCTACGTCCATTACAAATCAAACTAGGATTAATGAAGAATTTCGTCAAAGCCATGTACAATATTCTGGGCTTCATATATTTAAAATAGATGTTTCCTAATATTAGTAAAGCAAAAATTAAAGAAGGATTATTTGTGGGTCCACAAATACGATCACTAATGCATGATGAAAAGTTTACTACTGAATCCACTGGAGAAAGCAGCTTGGCGAGCATTCAAAAATGTTACTCAGAGTTTTTTTTTTTTTTTTTTTTTTTTTTTTTTTTTTTTTTTTTGAGAAATCGAAAGGAGGAAAATTACCGTGATATTGTCAACGATCTTATAATATCTTATAAAATTTGGGTTGTAATATGTCCTTAAAAGTACACTTCCTGCACTCGCATCTTGATTTCTTCCCGGAAAATCTTGGTACAGTGAGCGATGAGCATGAGGAATACTTTCATCAGGAGACATCAGCTACAGAAAAGAGGTATCAAGGCAAATGGAATCCTAAGATGCTGGCCGATTATTGTTGGACCCTCAAGAGAGATGCTCCACAGGTGAAATAAAGCAGAAATCGTCATTTATTACTTTCTAGGTGAGTTACAATGTTTAAAAATTTTGTAGTTAAGAATGAAGAAAATATTAAAATGTTTGAAATTAAAAATGCCTGTCTCTTTAAAACTTTGAGTGATGGAGAAAAACCGATATCATATATGAATTCAGGATAAAAATACTATCACAATGATATATTTTCCTTTTGAGACATAATTTTTTTTTTGTTTATCAGTGTTATCATTTTAATTTCATCATCTTCTAAAAGGGGTGTTTACAAAAATGGTGAAATATATTTCACCATTATAATAATAATATTAATAATACATTATATATATATAATATATATATTACATATAATAATATATAATAATATTTAACTTCACAACAATGAAAAAAGAGAGTTTAGAGCCTATTACCTTTTGTGTTGTGCCCAAACTCTAGAGCATTTCCGATTAGAGGAAGTGTTTTTGGTCCAGGAATATTTTCAGCCTTTTTCATCATGGGGCGCAGCTTTGTATGATAATACATCAATATGAAGCAGAAAGCTACTCCTATCAAACTCAATAGAAGCAGCATCTTCAGTCCAAAGCTGATTATCTGAAAAAGTTATAGAAACATGGTGTTATAAAACAGATATTCTCTCGTCATTAGTAGTGAGATGTACAGTCCATGGTGGGTTGCGTGAGAATATTATAAGAGAAAAATTCCTCTGACACTGGTATTTGAACCCAGGACCTTTGGGTATCCGTGCCACTGCTCTACCAAGTGAGCTAAGTCAAAATTCACTTCGCAGCACCATCATTTTTCTCTTATAATATTCTCATGTAATGCCCAACAGAGACAATAATCTGTGGTTCATGAATGCATATACAGGTATATCCATTACAGTTGCGGCTTTTCTTGCAATACGAAAAATTTAACGTTAATAATAATAATAATAATAATAATAATAATAATTCGTTTATTTATCCTGGCAGAGCTAAGGCCGTTTGGCCTTCTCTTCCACTTTGCCAGTAAAAAAATTACAGTTAAAAATACAATTAAGTTACTTAAAATTAAATAGAAGATAGTTGAACCTAAAACTAAATTAATTACAATTAAGGTACAAGTTAATCTTGAATAGAAAATTGAATACAAAATTAGATTGATAATTTTTCTAAATTACACTCTAAGAAAAATTTTGGGCTTAAGACAAAAACAAAAATTTAAATAACATTATCCTGAATTAATTTACTGATTTTTCTATTGAATTGTCCCAACGTTTGACAGCCTCTGACATTATGTGGGATGGAATTCCAGATGCGGGTAACTGAGACGGTGAAAGAAGAAGAATACGATGATGATCGGTGTAAAGGGATAGAAAGTACATGACTATATTCTGAACGTGTATTTAGGTTGTGATGAGAGGACAGGTGTGAGAAGCGACATGATAGGTATGGTGGTGAAGATGTGTGTAAAATTTTGAAAAGGACCTGAAGACAGTGAAATTTTCTGCGATCGTTCAATCGAAACCATGACAACATTTCAAAGGATGGCGATACATGATCAAACAGGCCTACATTACAAATGAAACGCACGCATACATTATGAACACGTTGCAGCCTTTGGGCTAGGTTAGAATTCAAGTCAGTAAGAAGGACGTCACAGTAATCGAAGTGGGGCATGACGAGCGATTGTACTAGGGTCTTTTTTACTGCAGAGGGTAGGGGCATATCTAATCTTTTAATCATATGGATTATTGAATTAACTTTTCTGCACGTTTCAACAATGTGATTTTCCCATGTTAAATTTTTATCTACAAGAACGCCAAGATTTTTAACGGAATCGCTGAATGGGATGACTGAATTTCTGATATTGATTTGTGGAGTATTATTTTCATCAAGTTTATTTAAGAGACGCTGATGCCCCACAACTATTGCCTGTGACTTCACTGGGTTCAGTTTGAGTCCCAATTTTTGTGTCCATCTGTCAATTGCGTCAAGGTCTTCGTTCATATTTGCTATTGCAACATTCATGTTGCTAATATGGGAATGTATGTATAGTTGTAAGTCGTCAGCGTACAGGTGGTATTTGCTGTGCCGTAAACAGTCTGTAATGTCGTTTATATACAAAGAGAATAGTAATGGTCCGAGAATGCTTCCTTGTGGGACTCCTGCCCTTACGAGACGCCATGATGAAGAACGATTATTAGAAACAACACACTGCTAACGCTCGCTTAGATAGGAGCGAAACCACAGGACAGCCCTATCTGATAGGTTTAATGTCTTGAGTTTAGCTGTAAGAATGTCAGTGTCTACGGAGTCAAAAGCTTTGGTCATGTCGAGTAAGACAAGTATTGTCAGTTTCCTCTCGTCACAAGCATGGCGTATGTCTTCACAAATATTGAGTAGCGCTGTGCTCGTACTATGCCCTGGTTTAAAACCGGACTGATAGCGGTCTAGAAGGTCATTTTTACTAAGATAATCAATCAGCTGTAAGTGTATAATTCGTTCAAGAGCTTTGGAGAGGGTAGGTAGGATGCTGATTGGTCTATAGTCCTTTAGAGATTCTGGGAATTTGGTTTTGGGAAGAGGTTTTACGTACGCTTTTTTCCACTGAGTGGGGTAGGTTGAAGTCATAAGTGAGGCGTTAAAAATATGGGTTACTGTCGGTAAGATTATGCTAATTATTTTATTTATTAAGTTTATGTTTATTCGATCGGGTCCTTCTGCTTTTGTCTTTAAGCGCTTCAATGCTTTCATAGTGTCTGCTTCGTTAATGTATTGGAAGTCAAATTTGTCTCTGTTTGTTGCTTTGTTGTGAAGTATGTGTTGAATGGTTTGCTCTTTGTCAGCTCTGTCTATTTCTGATGGGATTTTAGTGAAGTGGTCGTTTAGCTGGTCTAATGATAGGTTAGGGTCGTCTACCTGCGGCTTGGATTTACACAGTCCCATTTTTTTAAAGTTTTGCCACAGTGTTGCCGGATTTGCAGAGGGTTCAGTGAGTTTGTAAATATGTCTGAGTTTGGCATTTCTGATAGCTTGGTTTGTCCTATTACGGAGATGCTTATAATTATTCAGGTTAGTGTCATTTTTATCTCGTCGGTAAGTCTTGTACGCATAGTCTCTTTGAGCCATCATGTTACGTATGTCCTCAGTTAACCAAGGCGCAGGAAGTCTTTTTATTCGTTTTGTTCGTAATGGGGCATGTTTATTATACAGGTCTATGATATTTTTATTAAGTTGGTCAACTTTTTCGTCCACTATGCGTAGCGTCCAGATGTTTTCCCATGGGATAAGCATGGCATCTTCTAGCAGGGAACCTTCGTTTATGCATTTTAGGTTTCTAAATGTCACAGTGTTGTGGTTCTTTTTAGGACATTGTAGCGCATATATTACGTATATGAGGTCGTGAGCAGATATTCCTGGCACTGGCACCTGTCCGTGTGCTAACACTCTGTCAGGGTTATTTGTAACAATTAAGTCTAGTAGGGTCTCTGAGTAGGAGGTGTGGTGGGTGGGCTCGAGGGGTAGGATGGTCATATTGCAGGAATGGAACAGAGTTTCAAGTCGGGTGGTGTAAGTTGAGTCACGAGCGAGTAGATTAGTGTTGAAATCACCCATGACTACAACATGCTCATAATGTGGCAGAATATTTAACAGCTGATTTTCTAGCTCTTCCAAGTAATTAATCCGGGGTGGCTTATAAACTACACAGAGTAAACATTTCTTATAATTCATGCTAATCTCTACGAAAAGTATTTCAGGGCGAGCTATATAATCGCTATCTGATTTATATATTATTCTAGGATGCAGGTCTGCACGAACATACATCGCCACACCCCCTCCCTGTTTGTTGTTTCGGTCATTTCAGCATAAGGTATAATCTTCTAGGCTCACCATAGATGAGGGTAAGGTGTTTTTAAGCCAGCTCTCACTAACTAGAATTCCGTGGAGGTTAAGGGAAGAAAAAATTTCCTGGAATTCCTGAAAATGGCATATAAGGGACTGTGCGTTCAGATGTGCTATATGCAGACTGGAGGGGTGTTCGGAGAAACAAGTTTTCAAGACATGTTTTGTCTGTGGGGGGTGGAGGTCAATGAGCGGTGTATTGTCAGAGGCTGTTAAACTCTCGGCTACCAGTGTAGCCAACTTGTCTAATATTGAGCGACCAAAAAGAAAAATATACTAAATGTGTATAGTCTATTTCTTAATAATACTTGAATACTTTAACAGTAAAGTGTCCTAAGTTAATGGTAGTGGTGTTTTCTGTATTGCTTAGTCACCCTAACTACAACGTTCTACATGATGGAGGAGATATAACTGTTCACATTCAAGACACAATCAATAACATTAAAATAAATATTAAACTTATTTGGCATTTTGGCATTTTGGCATTTTATGGGTTAAGAGTTAATTGATTATTGTTAGTCCTGCAGAATTGCAGCAGCGCATGAGACCGCGTGAATTCCCACAGCGTCATTTGCGACGGTGTGCAATTGTCCACAGTGCAGTGCTAGTATTCTATCTAAATAACTTGCGTCATTTGCAACAATCCCATAATACCATCACCTTCTGGATACTTGTGCTCCTGCAAACAAGAACAGCAAACAATAGTTCATCTTCTGTTCGATTGTCATATTTATCTGCAGAAGCGAATCTACTTCACCTCTCATCTAGATTTGTGTGGACTTCAATACAACACACCGCTAAATGGAATTTTTAGACGCAAATGTTGTGCATCTTCCTTTCTCAGTTTCATCTTTCACATTTTTAAAACTCTTTGACTGTAATCGTAACATTATGTGTTCTTTTGATGATTATGTATCACAAATCTAACAGGTTAATTATCCATATATGTATTTAAGCTTATGAAATCAATCTAGATTACAACATACAGCCCTAGCATACCTATTGGTGAAATAGGGCTCCTTTGTATTGGAGAATAATAATAATAATAATAATAATAATAATAATAATAATAATAATAATAATAATAATAATAATACCCTTTTTACGCCAACTGCTGTAGTCCCAAAATTTACCCAGGGTAAGTTATACTCTAGGGTTTCTAAGAAATTTTAGTGAATGTCACATATTTTAACTGGATTCTTTAACTTATAGAAGCTGCTGGGAACAGCACGTTTGTGGCAGGACGGCTAATGAGGAGCGTTAAATCACAGCCAGTTTGCGTTGGATTTGGTGGACCCTATTGAGATATATCGAAAAACAACTTTTAAGGCTGATAAATTGAAGGGTGTCCAAGAAGTAATAGCACCACTTATATCGTAATGTTCGCTTAACGATAAAAATATCACACCATCAATGAAGAAGAACGTTGATATTTCTGAACTAATCTTATAAATTAAACTTGGCATCACATATATCTTTGTGCTTATGTGCTTATTTGTCAGTTTCAGTAAATATGTCTACTCATTAATGTTCTCTACAGCAACACAGATGTAAAAATTGACAGAGTTATTCAAATCACAAGAAGAAATAAATGTTTCGTTATTGAAAATCATAATTTCGGGAAAGTGAACAAATATTCAATATTAGGTTTTGTTGCACAAATAAGTGTTGCAATGCATACGTGATAGTCGACGAACGTCTCAGAGTTGGGATGAGAATGGAGATTTTGGACACTTTCAGTACATTAAAATTTCGGGTATGAAATTGCATGCAACAAAGTTGTCGATTTTTATGAACATAAAACGAGGTGGCATTATTGTCACTGAAGTACAGTCATATTTTTAACCAAGTCATGGACAATCCTATGCCTGTGAAAATTGGAAGGAAAATGTAGCTATGTGTTATAAAAAGAATTTACACACCCCTAAGCGGCCTGTCACACTGAGCTTCGATCGATCAAGACCAGCCGACTGCCATCTTGCGCTCTCGACTAAATTTCTGTTCCTTGTCACACTGCATCGAGCGTCATCGATCAACGAAAATACTATAGGTTATGTACCTATATGATTTTACTAGGTCTACTCATCACTGTATATTAGAGGTAAAGTATATTACCTTATTAGGAATACGAATGCCTATTTCCTGCACATTATCATACTACATGTGTTGGGATGTAAGGTTTAATATTATGCATACTATATCAGGCTACATCTGTTTACAAGTGTACTAATTTGCAACAAGTCTAATTTACACAGCGCTTTGGATAAAAGTTCGCTTTTTAAAAATAGCTTTAAGTATAACGGGACAGTTTTATACAATAAATTGCCTTCTTGCATAAAAAACATACAATTAGCCAAGAATTTTAAAATGGAATTAAAGAAATTTCTGATTAATGGTAGTTTCTACTCAGTGGAGGAATATATTATGCATGGGAATAGGTAGTGGAAATTCAGTGAATAAAATATAAAGCAGTGTTAATTGTAAGTTGTTATAGTATTAGTTGATAATAGTAACTATGGCACTAGGGTTTTATTTAGGATACTAGTTTAGGATCTATTTAAATATTATATGTTGGTGTGTGGATGTGAATGAATCAGATCGAACCAAGACAATTAGGATATTTTAATGTTAGTGTGAGAAGCTTGTAGATGGGATGTGTCATAGTATTCAGTCCATGTTCCTTTTCTTTTATTTACTTATTTAATTAACATAAACATAAGTGTGAATATGAGAATAAATGCAATTGTAAGCAATATTTAGCATGTAAGATTTGACGTGTCCAACATCATTTGTACCCTGTACATGTTTATATGATATAATGGATGAATAAATTTATTATTATTATTATTATTATTATTATTATTATTATTATTATTATTATTATTATTATTTACTTCAAGCTTCCATCAGTCGGCCGAGCCACGCCGAGCGAAGAGGTTTGTTGTTTGTTGTAGTTCGATCGCCCACCGATAGGTGCTTACAACTCGATCTATTTTTGTGTTTTTAAAATTAAATTACTTAAGAAGATATCGTTTTAAATGCCTTAAATGATTCGTGCAATTATATTTCATTCAAATATAAGTTTAAAACAACATTATTGTGTAAGTTAAATCTTCCAGCATCAATTCTGAAATTCAGGTGGGTACGAAGTTTGCCATCGACTGGCGATTGAAAAACGGACAGGTTTGATTTCACCACCGCCGTCTCGAGAATTACACTGCCTGTCCTATGCTTTATTTTAACATGGAGTTCAGAGTATTGTTAAATTGCCTAATTTATCCAGTAGAGGCGACACAGTTCACACCCAGATTGCAGCAATCACTAATCAAAATAAGCATTAAACAGACACAGATACTTGTGTTATTTGTTTAGAACGTAATATTATTCCAGTATATGACACTTACCTTGAAATGGAATTTTGGAGCAATAATGAAATAAATGTAAATTAATTAGACGCATTGATAGACTATATTATGAGCACCGCCGTCTCGAGGAGTAATACAGTTTAGAAGGCAGTGATTATGAGACGGCGGTGACAGCACTACATAATCAACAATGTCGTAGCAAAAAACAAGAAGCAGTCTGGGTGTGAAAGGTGCTGCCATCTGTAATGTCGCTGAGTACGCAAAATTAGCCGTATAGGACAGGCAGTGTATACACGATTAATACAGTTTAGAAGGCAGTGGATTTCACAGACCAGATGATCTCTCACCCACGTTGTTGATCGCTGGCGATCGATGCTATGTGACTGGTACCACTGCTGTCTATAGGTTCATTATACCAGTCGGCAGTCAGTCGGACGCTGTCCCTCGATCGATCCAGTGTGATAGCCCCTTCAGCCAGTCATCCCATGTTGCTGAGTCATGCCGCAAACATGCCCTTGAAACTTGGAAAAATATGCTGCTAACGGGTTGCCATTTTTAACGCAAAAAGGTTACGATTTTCTAAAATTACCTCAAGCATCCTTCCCCCTAAACAGTAATACGAGACACTATTCATAAAATTATTTAATTTATACAAAAAATGCAAAATATTTCGTCGAATTCAAAATAACGCAGTAGAAATGCACTTACACCGATAATTTGGCATAATATACGCATATCACGAGAGGTATGGATTTCTGAGATTTCACACAATGAAATATATTTTATCGATCACATTTCTACACAAGGGCTATAATAAAAGTTATTTTGAAAATCTAATTATTTTGATTATGAGATAAAATCTTTTATGATTTGGTTCCGGCTATGTAGTGATAATAATAATAATAATAATAATAATAATAATACTAATAGTAATAATAATAATAATATTGATAATAATAATAATAATAATAATAATAATAATAATAATAATAATAATAATAATAACAGGGCCGTAGCTAGGCGATGGCGAGATGGGCCCCCGCCAAGGCCGCAGGTACTGAGGGGGCGCAAAATTAACCATGAAAAGTCCCGCTTTTTTTTTTTAGACTGGTGCAATTTATCAAGCAATAAAAATTCCATGTTAATGGAAGAATTCTTTCAGGTTATTAAAAATTACTGCACATGAACTATCTGTAGTATTATGCCGATTGTCTACAAACAAAAAGAAGTCATGCAACATTCTTTAATTAACACGTTTTTTATTAACAGAGTATAACATAAATCATGAACAGTATGAAATGATATCTGTATCTGTATCTGGTACCCTATGATCCCCAGGTGGGGCGAAGGGGCCTCCAATGGAGGTTTCATTACCTATACTAATTTTGATATGCTTATTTTCCGAGAGAGGGTAGAGGGACAGGTGGGAAGCCCATCGCCTCGCAACCCCCCTCTGGAAACTAAGTATTTCTTGGGCCTCCAATGGAGCTTTCATTACCTATACTAATTTTGATATGCTTATTTTCCGAGAGAGGGTAGAGGGACAGGTGGGAAACCCATCGCCTCGCAACCCCCCTCTGGAAACTAAGTATTTCTTGGACGTGAAAGGGCCGAGAAATTTTGTCCAGAGTCTCTAATTTAGGCTTGGAGTTCTTTTACGTGCCGTAAATCTACGACACGGGACCCCCAGCTTAAAGTCCCTCCCGGAGGACTCCGTGCCCAGGATTTTTACGTCCTGAAAAATCCATCGACCGCGGCCGGGTTTGATCCCGCGCCCTGCGGATCCAGAGGCGGGCACGCTACCTCTAGACCACCGCGGCCGACATGGAATGATATATCAATAAAAATTAAAATGTACGTTATTATTGAGATGAAAGTGGTTCAACTATTCGAAAAAAATACTTTCACGTATGTTAATGTGTTAAACATTTTAGTAGGCTTCAGGCCTATTATGTAATTTTCTTTTGATACTAGATTTTATTATTTAATTCATTTTTAAGTAGTTCAATCGTCGGAAAATAAGATTTTAGTACCTTGAAAGTCCAACACTTAGTTCATTTTCAAATTGAGGTTTAGGTTTTCCTTGATAATAACAATGTTTTAAATTAAAATAATAAAATTTTACAGAAATTAAAAAAAAATGTTCAGACCCCCCAGTATTGGAGGGCGCAGATTTGTCAAACTCGCCAAGGGCGCATAAAGACCTTGCTACGGCCCTGAATAGTAATAATAATAAAGAAGCATGTTTTCGAGCAAAAAAATGCTAATGACTTTGTCATTGTGTTATATTAGGTTTGTATATTTACCTGTATATTTAAAAATTCGTCAGCATTATAGAAGACCCTCTGAGTTAGCTAATCAGAGATACGACTTCTTATTATTTTTCTACCCCATTGATAGATGTCGTTTGGAAACTTGTTACCTATTTTTGTGGCCATTCCGGAGAAATTGCTGAGTGTTTTATTTAGCCTGCATCTGAGTGCCTCCAAGTGAATTTGATGTCTAAGTTCATAAGCATGAGATATAGTTTTGACCAGAACAGCAGCCAGATCATCCTTTACAAACAAAACAGCAATTAAGATATATAGGCTAGTCAACGTCATTATTTTCTTATCTGTAAAAAATGGTCTGCAATGAGTTCTGGGTAGTGAATTTGTTAATATTCTCAATGCTTTCTTTTGTAAAATATATGCCATTTTGAGAATTACAGCTAATTCCCCATATCAGAAGGCCATATTGTAAAATACTTGGGAAGTATGCAAAATATGTCCCTTTGACATAAATGTAAGTGGAACGTGTCCTTTTAAGTTACAAAGAAGAAATAAAATACGTGATAACTTCCTGCAAATGCATTCAACATGTTTACCCCAGGTGCTAACTACAGGGTGTTAATGAATAACACCGAAATATTTTACCTGTGTACTTTTATTAGGAGATTTTTGCTCTATGGATTCAATTCTTCCTGTTATAACATAAAATCTTCCAAGGATATGCACGCCACTGACTTCTAATACTTGAAATGATGGGAAAAAAGGAACAGTGAATATTGTGTAGTGGTCGGGAAAATTGTAAAAAATGACGATCGATATCTTACAACTCTGAGGGAAAAAAAGACAAACGAAACATTTTTGTTAGGTCTGGAATTAGGAATAAAAACATAATGCAGTGGCGGCAATCATGTGATAAGTCAGTAAATTTTGCAGATTATGAAAATTCTAAATTATGGTATAGCTGTTGATGAATTATTAAGAATCAGGTTTTTATCGATCACTAGGAAGGCATGAAGTCAATGTAATGAAAATTTTAACCCTATTTCGCTCAATTATTGAGTTATGAGCACCAAATTTTAAGGACTTTAATGCCCTGTTGCATACACATTTTACGTCATAGAGCAAAAATGTCCTAATAAAAGTTGCTTGTTTATGTCCCCTCTAAACACAGGTAAAATATTTCGGTGTTATTCATTAACACCCTGTATAACAATGCCAAGTATATTAAAAAAGTTATTGTGTTACGGTACTTTTTAAAAAGAAAATAATACGAATTCTGTCTTTGTGTCATTCAGTAAAAAGCCATTCACATTAAACCATTTCTTCCCTGCGTCTAAGATAATCAGGGCAGTACGTTCAAGTTCATTAAAATCCATATGACTATGCAAAAGTGTAGTGTCATTAGCATATGCAAGTGTTTGAGCAGGAAAGTTATATAGCAAGTCATTAATCATTATTCAAAACAATACAGGTCCTAGCACAAATCCTTTTGTGTGACGCCAAATTTTTGACACATAATAGCTGACTTCTTCCCATCCACTGAAACGTAGTGCTACCTGTCATTCAAATATGAAATAAATATATATACAACTTCTAATCCTTTATACCATAAAAACTTAATTTTTAAATTAATAATTCATGATTAACACACTCTAACGCTTTAGTTAGGTCACAGAATGTAGCATATGAAATGTTACGTTCTTTGAAAGCTTCAATTACGAGTACGTACTCTACTAATTTTTTTATAGCCGAAGTAATGCTCAAGTTCTTTCTAAATCCATATTGATTGCTCGAGAATAAGCTGTTCTTTTCAAAATAATCGCAGAGACGTCTTTTCATTACATTTTCAAATATTTTTGAAAAAATGGGAACAAGAGAAATCGGTTTATAATTATTGGGATCAGATTCTTATCCTTTTTTATATATTGGTATAACTTTCGATATTTAAGGGATTCCGGAAAAATGCCTGCTAGTAAACAATTATTTATGGCTATAGTAAATGGAATCAAAATAAAGAACCTGTTTCTTTAAAAAATGATTTGTCATGTCGTAATAGTCTCCAGTCTAAGAATTTTTCATACCACGTATAATATGGAATACTTGATCGGGTTGCACTTCTCTCCATATGAAGGTAGTACAAACTTTAACATTACCCGCCAGGAGTCCCATAGCTGATGTTTGAGGAGGTAATAAATTAGAATTAGAATTTACCGGCAGATCAACTAGAAATGTATTATATTCATTAGCAGTGATGTCGACTCCGGATCTATATTTTTTGCAGATGTGGACTTGATAAGCTTCCAAGCGAGCTACATTTATTTGTGGAATTTTCAATAACGTTGACATTTGCATCGAACTTAGAATTCCTGTTCGTGAAACACTCCACAGAACTATTTTGATGGATCTCCAGAATCTTTCGACTCTTTCGAGTCAATAGCAGAATTATTGTCAAATAGGCCTACACGAACAAATAAAAAATAAATAAATCATAATCAAAGCAGAAGTTATACGCAATAAAACAGATGATGTACGCTAACAAGTAATATGTCGCTGAGGGTATACGGCGTATACCTGCGTATACCCTCGACTTCACCACAGTCAATGTCTAGAAGACACAGAAACAACTATTCAGTGGAAGGAAGAAATGCATTCTAACTCACCTTTCAAGAAGACAAAATCCCAATTTGTTCAGTTAAATTAATAACAAGAAGCCGAATACAGCAATTTCTTACGTGACAGATATGCTCTTATTATAAAAGGAAAAACGTAAAAAAACTAGGTTATGAAAATTTAAGAAGCTTTCTGTATGGCTTATAGAAAAATTACAGACAATATCAAAGGCTTCCTTGTGGCACATCTGCACAAACCAAGATTTATATAATTATATAGACTCTGGCCACAAACTACTAACCTCTAATATAACTGGACTTCGCACTATAGTTATTTCCTTGTACCGGTACTAAGAAGTGAAGCCACTTTTTCAACTGTCTAGCGTGTATGGAAGATCATACGTTTAGTTTGGCGATTAAGATTTTTTTTTTACGAATGACTGATTTTTTTTAGAGGAAATGGTGATTTCATGTACAGCACATACCTTTATGAAAAAAAAAGCATATTACAGCCACAGGTAAGAATTATCGTGATTTTTTTATATGTTTTGTTATATAATACCTTCAATAACCTTCTATTATCAGAGGCTATTACTTTTTCTATTTTCATAACTGAAGGGGTTTTTGCAATAACAAGGTCGACTTGTCTTGCCTTCCTGCATACGTAAATGAAATAACTTGCCTTCTAATTACTCGTATAAATTATAAATGAGAAAAGATTTATATGTGGAACACGCTTTTGCGTCACTTTGTGAGAGTTTTCATCCAAATAGTAGTCCAAAGAAAGTTTTACTATTTGTTTTATTTAGAATCCCGATGAGTTAATTACCAGATGTTACAGAGAGTTCTTGAATTAAATTTTTACCTGTAGAGCTGTACCTCAATTCATTATACACAATTAACTAAAAAAACTGAAGAATCTAAGTAAGTAACATTTTTAAAATATGCTCCGGAACCAAAGAAGTATGCTCTATCGTTTAAATAATTTTAATACTTTACAATCTCTTAATTAGCTGAATTATATTATTAATTACAAAATATATTTCCCGTATTGGCAAAAAATAAATTTAAGTAGCATCTTGGGATGAACGTTCCCACCCCCCACACCCTCGCGATGCACTTTCTTTTATACCACGATCTAGGGAATTCTTTTGTCCTCATATTACGAAGAAACACGTGATTGGACGTGTGGTGTGACGTCATACCGCTAAACAAAAGGCGACAGGCTGACAAACCTCTGGAAGATATAATATGCCACATTTTCGAAACCTACAAACAGTGTATCGTACATTATTCGAAAATGCAAGGGCACTTCGCTTCGATTGCCGCCTCCGCTTCGCGCACTTAACTATGTGGATAGTGTTATGCATTATTTAGACTATATGCAGAGGTGATTGTGGTACGGTCGGGAGTGCCGAGATAACAAGCGTGTGGTCGCCATAGCATCGCAGTGGTCGGAGCATAAGGGGCGACTATTTCCCCACTGTATTAATTACAATACAACACTTTCTAAGTAAACAAGGCCAGTCCAAAAATAGTAAACTGAAATCTAAAGAAGTGATACAATCGCTTTAATATTATACAATCAGTCCGAAAACATGTCAATTATAGTGCACTTTGCCATGTAACTTATGCTGCAAATGTTTAAATTAACAGAGAGATGCATAATAGGTAAAATCTGTCAGAAATATGCCGTTAAAAATGTAACAAATTAATAAAATAAGCACAAATATTTTAATATAAAAAAATATGATGCATTATCGCAAAAATAACAAAGTATGCAACAATATGCAAAATGAAACAATTATCTTCTGTTATTTCTTTCATGCCTTGTTCACATGTTAGCACTAGAGCACGCAATAGAGTGCATTATTAAGAATAATATTCTAATCATATTATGATTGTTCGTAAACTTCAGGGCCCTAGTTATATCAGGTTTAATCACTGAAGAACTAATGGGTAGCTACTTACACGTGGAGCGAATAGCTGCCGCAGGAGTTCAACTTGCACACTGATCCACATATGACAACTGCGTGCTTTGCCTCACACTCCCACTTCCAAATAACACACTTCCCATCTCTACAATATTGTCATTCGATTGTGTTCGATTTCTGTGTGAGAGATTTTCCGGACTAACAGCTTGCACGCTGCTTGTTTACCATGCATTATCTCTTCCTATCGCTTATATCACTCCCGTAACAGAAGACTATATAGCAATAAATTATTTTTTCTCATTCTATACAAGCATTGTCACAACCCGTACAGTTGCCACTTTATTATTACTATTGTTATTGTTGTTATTATTATTATTATTATTATCATTATTATTATTATTATTTTTATTGTTATTATTATTCTTTTCACTCTTTCTTAGGGAGGTTTGTTTTATACATGGGCTGTAAGTTTAATTGTGGCAACACTGCTGTGTAAGCGAAACCAGACGGAGTTAATTGTTGTAACTTCTGTAACATGTTAAAATGGACTCTCACATTAAATGGACTCGTCCGTACGTCTCAAAGTGCCTGAGCTCTGGAGGGAGGAAGTTAGTCTCTTGTGAGTTGCTGTTCTGTTGTGTTGTGTTTCGCCATGTTTACAAAGCAGGAACAGCGAATTTGGCTGAAAATTCAATGTGCCCCTGGTCGTACAGCACGACGTTGTCATGAAGGTCTCAGTGGCGGCTATTCAGGGGAAGTAGGTGAAGTAGCACTTCACCAGTATTTTTCCTTTACATTGCGTATTTTTAAAGTTTATTTTCCATATCACGAATGTTGGTTTTTACTATAAATGTATCTGTGTTTTTGAATTGTCCGCCACGCCACCACCTGTCAAAGCTAGGAGACACTGAGATCCTGCAAGCGGCAGCATGCTTCAAGTCGGCCGTGTGAAGCTGAACTTGTTACGATTCCCACCTTTGCATGGGTAGTCTGTTGCACTCAAAATGAGGATGGCAAGCAGCAGTTTTCTCGCTTAAACCCAGCCTCGTGGTGACGGGAACAGACTACCCATGAAGCAGTCCCTCTTGTTCAGGCATTTTCTTCGCCAGTACCTCACACTGTCAGCTCGGAGAAACTGGTGGACACGTTTGCACTTGAATACAGGGTTCATAAAGCACATATGATGTTAATATGTTCAACACTACAAATATAATTACACTGTTTATTGTTCTTCTAATCCCAATCCATTTACCAGTTTATACTCCGAAGAGAACGTGGATCATGACGTTTCATTCCTACAATGCATATTTTTTCATAGGTAATAGACAATAGACAAGTTTAATCGTCATTAAGCATATCACAAGAAATGCAATAGACTTCGTCAGGCAACAGTAATTGGTAGACTACCAGCCTAATCATACGACATGGGACGTATTAATCACTGCATATTAATGCCTTGAAGTATCCAGTAACGATCTGAAGTTTATCAGATAAAATTGCATCTTTCCGACCCTCGCAAGCATATTAACTTATAAGATAAACAACACTCATTGGTCGATTACTAAAGATTATTAGTCAATACCAAGTCCGCATCGTATGAATGGAATATTCTAAATAATCTGATTAGGAGAATAATAATTACGATAAGCATCGATAGATTCGCGGCGGAGAAGTAGGGTCGAATTTATCTCATGAAACTCATAATCCCGAGTAGTGAAACGTGCTTCAGGGGCTGAACACCCAAGGCCGTGCAAAATTCAATCAATGTTGAAAATGGGTAGCATAGGAAACTGGGTTTTCACATGAAAATACATAAGGTAACAATTTATTGTTAAAATTACAAAAATTCCATTAATGGCGTGGCTCTGTGAACAGTTTGCTTAAGAAAAGGAATTCGCCCCTACCCATCCTGTGAAGCAGGCTTTATCTGAAGTCGGTAATGTTTGGCAGTCTTCCCTTCGTAAGAAAATTTACTCAAAAAAAATATATATAACGAAGCATAAAAAACTGGTGGGTAAACTAACCAAAGCAAAATTAATAAACTAAAGCCCACCAGCAACAAAAGAAACTAAGAAAACATACCTGCAGAATAAATAGAAAAGATGATTGCTAAGAGTTACATGGTGTAGAAATCAGAACGTGAGACATCCACCAGTCCTCGCAGGCAAGGCCTCCAAATCCGCGGTGTACCGGAGAAAATCCCGATGCAAGGAGGCGATATACGCTAGACGCTTGCATCCAGCTCGGAGGACATTTCCCCACCTGGAGAATGGCAGAGCACTACTACCCAAGACGATCCAAAAAGAACTTCCTCGCAGATCGGAACCAACTCCCTGACTAATTATCCACGATCGGAACACGAAAACTCCCCCCCCCCGGGAAACGCCCTCTCAGTTAGTACCCGCTACAGCAAAAAGAGAGCGCTTCCGCGGGCAAAGAGAACAGAAAACCGAAGCTAAACACAGGCCAGAAGGGCAAACTACAGAAACGCGCTCAGAAAACAAATGAAGGGAGAACTGCACAAACGTAAACAAAGCAAAAATGTGTACGTAACAGAAGTAACAAGAAATAAGCAGTAACCTAACTTTAGCAGAAAAAGAACCTAACGTAAGTAAAACCATACAAATATACTAGAAAAACACAGTGCCGGGAATAAACGGCACATCCTCGCCGGCCCAGGAGAAAAAAAAATTTTGAATTTTTTTTTTGTTTGAGCAAAAGTTTTTTCTTGCAAAACAAATCGTCCATTAGGGATATAAATATTCGCCTGCCATAATGAGCGTAAAGTGTTCACCACCAAAAATTAATAGGGTCCACCTCACTCAGCATAGATTCATATAAGAAACCAGAATCTTAATTAGCTTAGCCAAAACAACTGCACCATGACACCATGTAGTCTGTACACAGTGTAGAAATAACGTAGATACATAGTAATAACCAGATGTTTGTATTTGTTGAATTAATCCAGTAGTTGGTGACGGAGAAATCTTCTGTAGTAGTTGTAACTGTTGTTATAGTTGTAGACTGGTGAGTAGAATTGATTGGTTATTAGAGTTGAGCAGCAGATGAGTAGACTTCAGTAGCAGTATTTGATATATGGCTTGGCTATATCTGGTTTCAGAAGAACAGCGCTAGGCGTCCCCAGCGTGCCATCAGAACAGCAGAATAGAGGGTGGCCCAAAACAGAATGGTGACAAGCTCGGCAGGAACACAGTATTTGGGCCATTGAGGAGGGCCCGAGCCCAAGCATAGAACAATCTGAAAATACAAAACTAATATGAAAAACAAGGTACGTACACATTTTAAAGTAAAAAGTTTGTCCCTGAAGGGGAACAAGCCATTGCAACATGAAATACAAAGGTAATTGTGGCTTTTAAAAATATATATAACTTATTATTATATATCCTTTCCTTCCCCCTTTTTTTTCTTTCTAATAAGTCTATAATTGCAGAGTAAACACGCCAAAATTCCAAATATTATTTAATTCGTACACATCTATGTAGACATTTTAGAAAAATCTCTTAGACAATAAAACCCTGAAGGGGTAATCGTAATAGATTTTACAATATGTTACAAGGCAACTAGGCCTGTAAAAATGACTAATAATTTTTTTTTCACAATATTTGAATAAAACCCAATTTTTTTTTCTCTCTTTTTTTTTGACAATTTAGGACAAAATTTTACTATGTACAACTTCTCCAAATGGAAGTAAAATATATATACAAATTTAATAATTTAATTGAATAAATAATTTAATAAATAATTTAAATAGATAAATATTACTTGTATTAACAAATAATACCCATAGAAAATCCTATTCTTTTTCAAATTTCTAGGTAAACCCATTTTAAGAGTTTTTTTTTTCAAATTATGAAATGAAATAAGAAATTTAAGGAGAAAAGATTTAGTAGAGTGACGATGAAAGAATGGTGACAATGAAAGAATGGTGACAATGAAAAATGGTAGAAAAGATGTAAATATAGAAAAGGTGGTAAATGAGGTAAAAGGAGATAATGAAGGTACCGGTACAATAGTAAGATGAAAGAAATGGAAAATATGGAGGATATGAAAAATGGAGCGTATTCGTCGGGCAGGAGCGAAGAGGTAAGTATAAGAGAAAGGAAAAGAGGCCAACTTCTCCAAATCTGCTACGACGCCGTCCGCACCCCGGCGGAGCAGGAACTGCCTCTTAGGCAGAGCCTTCTAGAAGTCTAGCACGATTTCCAGGAAGGAGCATCAAAGAGAAGAGCCGGAGAAGAGGTAGAATGCAGAAAGGCGTTCTACTCTCATCTTCAAGATACGTTTTGATTTTCTCTTAGGTTCCATAAGTACCATCTAGAAGTAGAGCACACTCACTTCCAGTCTTTCTCGGGCCGTACGGGGGTCTGTAAAAATAAAGAAACCAAAACCTCGGGGTTCAATACCCCGGCAACGAAAACCAATGCCCACGCCCCGCTAAGGAAAAATTCCCGGTGACTCCTCAGCCGTCCGAGGACAAAGAAGGAAAAAGCAACCTCCTCCATGGAATTAGCAGACTTACCAGGAAGCCGCGAACCGAAACCAGGCAAGTCCTCCCATGGAGCAGTACAAAGAACACCCGTCAAAACAACGGTCAAAAGGGCACCGCCAACGAACGCAATAGAAAATTGAAAGAACAAATAAATACCAGTTTATATATAAAAAAACTGATTATCGAGAGATGCATTTGAAAAGAGAACATACTTTAGATTTCAACACTGGCATTAGTTTAATACTAATTAAATTAGTTAAGATAATTACAAAACCAGTGAAATCTTAAATTCCTTTATTTTGAGTTGACTGGACATAACCAGTCTCTAAAATCTTCTAGTTTTGAGTCATCATCTTCTTTCTCTCCTTTTTTTTCAGCACAAGTATAGATTAGCCGCAGAAAACGAACCAGAGAAGGTTCAATAGCAAACTTTGAAAGCGGCAAGAATTTTTTTTTTTTGAAAGGCAGGTCCGACAATGCTTTACGTTAGATAGAGGTTTTGGATAATAGAGATTAGTACACTGTAATCAGTAAAACACAATAATGTAATAATTCACTAAGTATATGCAAAAATAAACAGAAAGAATTTTGAAAATGAAAAATCATATCATGAAAGGGAACTAAGCAAAAAAATATTAAGCTGATTTTAATGTTATACTTTATATTTACAGAAAGAAAACTTAAACAGCAGGTATGCAGAGACCAAAAAAAAAGAACGAAGAGATACAGCCAAACAAAACCAACTAAGGGACAACAACAGCGCAGAGCCACACTACAAAGGAAAACCGGCGCTAGCAGAAAAATATGAAAAGAAAATATGTATAATAATGAGAATGATGTAACTAACTTTTCGAAATAAATATAGCTATAGACATACATAGGCCTATTTGTCCTAAAGGAACAACAATGAAAGACTATATACTTATACATCCCTAACGGTGAAACCCATATCCAAGACAAGGCAAAATTTTAAATGGTAACGAGCTAATGACTCTCAACAACAAACACCAAACATGAATACGCGAATGTAAAAAAACCACTACTAAGAATATAACAATAGCAATATCTATATATTTTTATTTAATTTATAAATGAACGCCCTTAAAAACGGGACACAAAAAAAAATAATCAAAATTCGCTTATTCATGTTTTAGTGGAAACAGAGGGTCTAGATAGGAGGAAGAGAGAAAGATAAGGGAAAGAAGAAATACAGCAGAGAGGAAAGAAGAGAAGAAACCCCTACCAGATACAAAATATATATATATATATATATATATTGTTTTTTTTTTAACCCAGAAAATTTTATACCACTTGAAAAATGCCAAAAACCCCTTTTTTTCCCTTTTTTTTCATACATACCCAAATGTAGAACAAAACAAATTTAAACTCAACGCAACATATGAGATAGAAAAGTAGACAGAGGACAGAGTAGAAAAGAAAAGACGACAGAGGAAACCGCAAAGAAGGAAAACCCTAAGAAAGAAGATAAAAATCCCCGCCTAACTTGACTCGGGCAGCTTGGGAATGTCAGCTCCCATATCTTCACGCCCTTACATGAAGACCCCTGAGAGCATGGAACCCTAAACACGAAATCGGTTAGGTTAGAATAGTAGACTATTAGCAGCTGAGACATTGTTAAGAACATTTTCCCCAAACTATAGGGCAGTACCACCGATGGTGTCTGGAGCATCGCAAGATGCCACACAGGTGGGGTCACAAGGACTGACAGATTTATCAGCCAGATGAGTAGTAACCGGGAAGCTCTCACCGACTTTGACCCCGCCTGTATGACACGGACCATGACCTTGCTTGGTGGAAACACTGGATGTCTTATTTCGGGAAAGAAAATCACTTTCCAAAATGGCGCACCTTTTCTCTAAGTTAGCTATTTTATCGCGCTGTTGGATGGACTCTACAGTTAACTCTTCACGAATTACAGTTAGGACATTTATACGTTCTTCCCTTTCGCTCAAACGCTCGGAAATAAGTTAGAACGAATTTTTTCAAGAAGCCTACGGTTTTCCTTTTTAAGACTAGGATTATCTATACTAGTTGTACAACTTCCAGTAACAGAGCCAAGAGTGGCGCGATTAGACCATTGATCTTTTTGGCTTTGCAACTCAGCGATCTTAAGTTTTTGAATATTATTAGTTTCGGTCATTTTGGCTATATCCTTGTTTAAACCCTCTTCGATCGCGAGTAATTCCGCCATGCGATCGGCGTCCTGATGGCATCGCTCAGTAAGACCCAATAATTTATTGTTAGACTCCTGAAGTTGCTTTGTTAAATCGCAATTAGAATTTGTAAGTTCTTGATTATTTGTCTTCAAACCTAACAACTGTTGTTCCAAAGTATGTATTCGTTGGGTGGCAGTTACAAGCTGGTTACGAACAACAGCCAATTGCCTATCAATTATGTTGCAGTTGGCACAAGGTTTATTAGCATTTAGATCTTTTTGATTTGAAGGTTGACGTGAACATCCACCGTTTTCACCACGCTGTTTAAGCCCAGGGCTATTGGAACCAGGAGCACACCGGGAATGTGGAGTCCCGCCTCCATTAGCCCTCCTTGACTGCTTTTGAATATCGTCGCCAGATTTAGGGGCAGAACAGAAAAGAACAGGCTGCTTATACTTTTGTCCGGCCCGATTTGACCCCAAATTACTTGGATGGAACGTCCTAGACTGAACAGGCCTGTTGCTCGCTGGCTTAACCCAGCACTGATCTATAAGATGTCCCGATCGTCGGCAATAAGTACAGAAACGGCGCTTTACCCTAGCGTTCCTAGTACGGTGAGGCCGTTTGTAAGATTCTAAGGGAACCACATTGGCCCTAGCCGCAAAAATGTCCTGTAATCGGGGCAATATGCATCTAATTTGCAACCAATTACTGGGAGGATCTTGACATAGTAAAAGGGCCCTGACTTCAGGTAATTCGGCCCCTGCCAAAGCTACCCCTACCGACTGCCGTTCAGTATAAGGAACTTGCAGAATTTCCGCCACATGCTCAATGTCTTCCGCGAAATCAGCAAAACTTTCGCCTGGACGCTGAGCACGGAAATAATAGCGCTGTATTAATTCATTCCTAACACGATCTGGCATAGATTCGTGAAGGAAAAGCGCATGAAACTCTTGTACAGTTAGGCTAGAATTAACAGCGTCCAGAATAGCATCAGCTACGCGTCCCCTTACTCGCGGATAAATACAATGCAACACGCTTGTGAAAGGTACTCCATAAGCCAGAGCCTGGCGACAAAATTTGAGAAAAACTTTCAAAAATAGAAAAATCTCCTCCGGAGAAACAGGTTCCGTAATTTGGAATTCTTCTACAAGCCGCTGAAACGGATGTGGGACCTCAGCCGTCCTGAATGTAAAACCTAGCCCAACCGCATTTCGGTGATCATGAGTACTATTCTGCTCTACCATGATAGTAAAATATTGAAATTGCCCCAAGAAAAGTTATGTGAAAAACCCCAGAAAACTATGTGAAAACCCCACACAAATTGTAAAAGAAAAACCCCATAAAAGGAGCAAAAAAACGACCGAGTGCGGTCTGCTACCACTTTGAAACGTGCTTCAGGGGCTGAACACCCAAGGCCGTGCAAAATTTAATCAATGCTGAAAATGGGTAGCATAGGAAACTGGGTTTTCACATGAAAATACATAAGGTAACTTCAAAGGTAACAATTTATTGTTAAAATTACAAAAATTCAATTAATGGCGTGGCTCTGTGAACAGTTTGCTTAAGAAAAGGAATTCGCCCCTACCCATCCTGTGAAGCAGGCTTTATCTGAAGTCGGTAATGTTTGGCAGTCTTCCCTTCGTAAGAAAATTTACTCAAAAAATAATATATATAACGAAGCATAGAAAACTGGTGGGTAAACTAACCAAAGCAAAATTAATAAACTAAAGCCCACCAGCAACAAAAGAAACTAAGAAAACATACCTGCAGAATAAATAGAAAAGATGATTGCTAAGAGTTACATGGTGTAGAAATCAGAACGTGAGACATCCACCAGTCCTCGCAGGCAAGGCCTCCAAATCCGCGGTGTACCGGAGAAAATCCCGATGCAAGGAGGCGATATACGCTAGACGCTTGCATCCAGCTCGGAGGACATTTCCCCACCTGGAGAATGGCAGAGCACTACTACCCAAGACGATCCAAAAAGAACTTCCTCGCAGATCGGAACCAACTCCCTGACTAATTATCCACGATCGGAGCACGAAAACTCCCCCCCGGAAACGCCCTCTCAGTTAGTACCCGCTACAGCAAAAAGAGAGCGCTTCCGCGGGCAAAGAGAACAGAAAACCGAAGCTAAACACAGGCCAGAAGGGCAAACTACAGAAACGCGCTCAGAAAACAAATGAAGGGAGAACTGCACAAACGTAAACAAAGCAAAAATGTGTACGTAACAGAAGTAACAAGAAATAAGCAGTAACCTAACTTTAGCAGAAAAAGAACCTAACGTAAGTAAAACCATACAAATATACTAGAAAAACACAGTGCCGGGAATAAACGGCACAGTAGGATTTATTAAGAGTATTCCATGAATAAAATGTATAAGATTTTATCAATAATAACTACATTCTTACCCGCATTGTTTGAAATCAAATCATCACTGTCCCAGCTGTCAGATCACGACGTAGACCTACTAAATGAAGAATAAAAAATGTTGCCAGATACTAATCTGACAAGTAGGCTATCTTGTTTAGCGAATATTTCATAAAAGAAAGAACTTCTACTGCAGTCAATAGAAAAGCAGCCATCCTCTGATGATATCACCGACAAGTTTGCAGCCTTAAAGGGCTACGGAAGGATTGTTTTGGTATACAAGACATAGGTGAATTCCTTTATTCACATAAGCATGTGGCATTTTTTCTCTTCACCTAATTTTCCGACCACGAGCCGCCACTGGAAGCTCATGTGGAAGCATGTCGGGAGACGGCATTGCCATACAGGACTGTGGCGAGATGGGTTAGACTGCTAGAGCCTTCAACGAGGGACGTGTCCGCATGGAACACATGGCTAGGCCAGATCGTCCCAGTATTAGTGAAGAGGACGTGGAAACTGTTTCCTCATTTCTAGACACGGATCGACGACAGACGGTTCGTGAGTTAGCCCTAGAGATGGGACTGTCGCATATGACTGTTTTTCGAATTCTAAAGAAACGCCTGGGAATGCGAAAAATTTCATCTCGGTGGGTTCCCTGGAATTTGACAGAGGCTCAGCTATGGCTATGATATGGCTTTGCTCAAATTCACCTTCAGCGTTATGGTCATGATGGTGACGCCTTCTTACGGCACATTATTGCACTTCATGAAACCTGGGCCAGGTCAAACGAGCCTCTACTTAAGCGCTAATCCAATGAGTGGCGTCATCAGGGGTCACCATGCAAAACAGTGGTGCGTCGTACCCCTACAAATGTCAAAGTGATGGTTATTCTTGCAAACGACTGCGATGGCGTCATTCTAACGCGTCAGAATGTTAATGCGCAGTATTTCCGTCATTTTTTGGAGAATAACCTAAGACCAGCGCTGCGAAGGAAGCACCCACATTTTTTTGCAGAACCCTCCAATCATTTTGCACGATAATGCTCGGGCGCACACGGCATGCCCTGTCGCTGGGGGGTGGGAAGTGCTTTTCCATCCACCACATTCACGGGACTTAAGCCCCTGTGATTACGATTTAATCCCTAAGCTGAAGGAACCTCTTCGTGACATTCGATTCCAGACTGTTCTCGAGATTCTGCAGGCAGTAGGGCGGTCCGTCAGAAACATCAACAGAACAGGGGCTGCTACAGGGATACTACGACTTCCACATCGATGGCAACGAGTTGTAGACAATGCTGGGTACTACATTGAAGGACTGTAGAAGTTTCATAGGTGTGTCACTTATATACTAGTAATAAATAAATAGTTGCCAAAATTAAAGTTACAACCGAAGTACTATACATCGACTTGTTGTTATGCTAAATATTGAACACAGTAAAAGAATTGAGATAAATGGCAGCTTCATTTATAATAGCATTCCAAACTACTAACTCACCAACAAGGACTGGTGGGGGCAGCACCATACATACATAGTTACAGAATAAACACAAAATAAACAATATTAGATGTTCATTTGTTGGTTTACGTAACTCAAGCATGTATACCAACACCTCTCCTCGGAAATCAACAAATTCAATAAATCACAAATGACACTACATAAAACAAATACACAGACTGAAAAAAAAATATGAACACGGCACAGTAAACAAACAAACCTACACAATAAGTTTACAAATAGGATAAGCCAATGTTTCTGGCACACATTTCAGTCTTCTGACCAAGCAATGGTTTTGTAAAAATGTCTGCAAGGTTATCTGACGATCCCACATATTTTACTTGTACTTCACATTTATCAACACAGTCCCGAACATAATGGTACCGCATCCTGCAGTGCTTACTTTTCTCAGACAATTTATTTGTCTCTGCCAGGCTGTTCGCTCCTTGATTATCAGCGTAAATGGTAGTAGGTGAATTAGCGGGATGATCAAGCTCAGATAATAAATCTCTGATCCATATGATTTCTGTACATGCTTCAAATAAAGAATAGTATTCTGCAAGCATATTGCTGGTTGCCACAATACTCTGCTTTTTGCTTCTCCAAGCAACCGCTGCACCTGCCACGAGTACAACAAAACCACCAACAGACTTTGAGTCTTGCTTATCATTTGACCAGTCTGCATCACAAAACACTGTGAGATTCATTTTCGGATCCTTAGTATAAACTAAACTATAATCAATAGTCTTCTTCAAATATCTGAAAATGCGGATGACTGCGGCCCAATGTTCTTGAGTAGGAGCATTACAAAATTTGCTCAAATAGCCAACTGCAAAAGATATATCTGGTCTTGTACAAGTACTTATGTATAACAACCTCCCAATAGCCTTTCGAAAAACATCATCATCAAAAGGTTCACTCCTTTCACTTGCTTCAAGCGATGATACTCCCAAGACAGCTGGAGTAGGTACACCAAGACAATCTTGCCAAACTCTCTCAAAGTATCTCTGATATAATCTTTTTGATCTAACTTCAGTACATGAATAGAAGGTCTTTCAAAATTAATACCAACAAAGGTAGAAACCTCACCAAGCTGTTTGATTTGGATACTATCATTCAAGTGATTTTTAACACAAGTTATAAAATCCTTTTCACCACAGAGTAACATATCGTCTACATAAACTCCTACATACCCTTTTTCATGGGTAAAAACACATGGGTCTGAGTAGCATTGCTTAAGATCTATAGTCTTTAGAATTTTCAGAAGTAAATCATTCCAAGATTTCCCAGATTGATGAAGACCATACAAACTTTTCTTTAAAAGGCAAACGTAGTTTTCACCATCCATCTCCCACAGCTTAGGTTGTTGCATTTAAATAGTTTCCTCCAAATTGCCATTTAAGTATGCAGCTACCACATCAACGTGTTCAATTTCCCAACCTTTGCATATAGATATAGCTACTATCAGTCTCAGACTATCTTTATGTATGACAGGACTGTACGTTTCCCAATAGTCGAGCCCAAACTTTTGACTGAATCCTTGTGCAACAAGTCTGGCTTTATGTTTCACTTCACCATCAGTTCCAACTTTTATAGAAAAAATCCATCTGCATCCTACAATATTTCCAAACTTTGGCTTCTTCACTAAAATCCAAGTCTGGTTCCTTTCATGGTTCTTTATCTCCACCTCCATTGCTTTCAACCAGGTGTCTCTATCCTCTCTACACATGATCTCTTCTGGGGTCCTGGGTGGCTCCAAAACATCAATTACACCATCTCTTACCTTGCAGCAATAGTTGCAACACGACAGATTGCATATCCTACTAGGTTGCTTCAAGCGTTTTGAACTCCTAAGTCCCTCCTCTGAAGTGGCATCATTGTAGGGCACTTCTCTCATAGAACCAGAGTCCTGTACCTCACCTGTGTCACCGGGGTCTAGCACCTCTCCTGTGGCACCAGAGTCCAGCTTCTCTCCTGTGGGACCGGGATCCAGCACCTCTCCTGTGGCACCGAGCTCCAGCTTCTCTCCTGTGGCACCGAGCTCCAGCTTCTCTCCTGTGGCACCGGGGTCCAGCACCTCTCCTGTGGCACCGGGGTCCAGCACCTCTCCTGTGGCACTGGGGTCCAGCACCTCTCCTGTGGCACTGGGGTCTAGCACCTCTCCTGTAGGGAACTGGATTATATCCATTAGAGTTGGCTTCTCATTCTCCAGAGCATTGGAGGACCGGAAGGGGAAAACATGCTCACGAAAGACAACATCTCTACTATGAAGTATCTTCTTCTCCTGAATACTCCATAGGCGGTAGCCTTTTATCCCATCGTCATATCCCAGAAGTACACATTCCTTAGCCCGAGGTTGGAACTTTCCATCACGCAGCTCCTTGGGTATCCATGACCATGCTTGACAGCCAATCACCCTCAGGTGTTCCAAATCACTCTTCATTAAATTTCTTCCCTTCCATTTTTCTACAGGGCTGCAGAAGCTTAACGATCTGGACGGGCACAGGTTACGAAGAGTACAAGCAGTTTGAAGCATTTCTGCCCAGAAATGAAGAGGTAGTCCTGCCTCGAATAATAAACACCGTATTACATTACAAAGGGTTAAATTCATCTTTTCGGCAAGGCCGTTTTGCTGTGGAGTGTAGGTAACGGACCTTCTGTGAAGTATTCCATTTTCGACTAGGTACTCCTGAAAGTCTCTGGCCAGGTACTCCATGCCTTGGTCTGTCTGGAATTCTTTTATTTTTCTCCCATGCAAAACTTCACTTCTCTCTTTATATTTCTTGAATTCTTGTAGGGCATCACTTTTCTTCGCCATAGCTGACGTTGTGACATATCGGCTTGCCTCATCAATGAACGATATTATATACTGCTTTCGACCAAGTGATAGCGGTTTTATGGGACCCATAATGTCAGAATGGATTCTATCTAACACTGCACTGGCTTTATCACCTTCATCGACCGGGAACTTTTGTCTTCTCATCTTGCCTTTCAGGCATGGTTCACAAAAATTATTCGGATCGTCCCTTTTACCAGTTATCATCTCTGATAGGGCTTCAACTCTTCCCATAGTTTGCAGGTTAGGGTGGCCTAGTCTCTTATGCCACGTCATCTGAGAAACTCTTGCAGCTTTTCTCGTGTTAACGTTCTTTAGATATTCCTCATTTAACTCTTTTATTGATACACCTCCAACAGTAGTGACAAAATATAACCTTCCAATTCGATGTGCTTGAAAGATTAATTTTTCTCCCTTTAATAACTTATTCAAACCATTCTTCGATCTGAACTCAAGACCTTTCTCCTCTATCTGACCTTGAGAAATCAAATTATCATGTAATTCAGGCACATAGAGCACATCCTGAAGCTCTACATTCTTTCCTCCACATTCATCTGACATAGGAATTACAACAGATCCCAAGCCACTTATTTTCAGCGGTCTCCCATCACCGACTTCAACAGTACCCGAGCATTCTCTGAAATTCTTGAAAATATCTCTTCTATTTGTCATGTGGTCAGAAGCACCACCATCTAATATCCATACATCGTGTTTGCATTGGGAATACTTCTTAGCATGCAATACCACATGCTCCCTCGTAGTAACTGAAGCAGAAGCTTTCTTGGGTTCACTACTCCCTTTTTCCTTCTCTTCTAGTTCATGAGTCTTGGGGCAATTTTTCGCAATGTGTCCTTCACCACCACATGCATAGCAAAAGTATCTCCCTTTGTACAACTTCCGTTGAGATGTACTGTTATTCTGATTGGTAGAATTCCTTCCATCGGTATACTTTTTACCTTTAGTGCTCGGCGGTTTCCAAGTTGTCTTTAATGCATGATGTGATGATAGGCTTTGTTTTCTCATTTCTTCCTCTTGTTCCAGTAACACTTGCTTTATGTAGGATATGTCCATCTTATCCGGCTGAGTCACCAAAGTCTTCACTGTTATTTCATATTCTGGGGGAAGGCCAGACAAACATAAATGAGCCAACTGTTTATCAGATATCTCCAAATCATTCTTCCTCAACAGTCGATTCATATTCATCATTGTATTGCTATACTCTTGAATGGTCATATCACCCTTTACCATGGTCCAAATTCTCGTAACTTCATCATAGCACCATACTGAGTGTTCTGGTGGCAAATAGTTTCGAGTTTGGTCCATGCTTCACTCGCCTTGTTGAAATCAACTATGTCGTTAATGAGATCATCACTAATTGATCTCATAATAAGAGATAGCGCCATGAGGTTGGCTTTCTCGCGCCGACGGGTTTCTGCTTGATTTAGATGAGCTCCATCAACATCGTTATAACCTGTGATTGCTTCCCAACACTCTTTAATCAACATTTCAGATTTCACGCGCGCCATCCACGCCACATAGTTATTTCTTGTTAGCTTTGGAATAGAGAAGGTTTTCTCTTCCATCTCCGCCATTTTGACCGTTGCAAAATTCGTCGCTGCACTGTTACACAATATGGTAGTTTACTAGATTCTCCACACTTTCCACTATATTGTATTACGTCTCCTCAATTCACTCGAACACTGCGCTCCTGGGCCCATAACCTGTTGTTATGCTAAATATTGAACACAGTAAAAGAATTGAGAAAAATGGCAGCTTCATTTATAATAGCATTCCAAACTACTAACTCACCAACAAGGACTGGTGGTGGCAGCACCATACATACATAGTTACAGAATAAACACAAAATAAACAATATTAGATGTTCATTTGTTGGTTTACGTAACTCAAGCATGTATACCAACACGACTGTACACAGCAAAGATGATAGTCTCTATTGTATTATTGAAGGGAGATTCAGGAACCTCCGGATTGTCGCACACGTGCCCAGCAGTACGGCCTTCTGCACCGTTGTGATGACACCTTTTCCTGGAATGCTTAGCTATTTTAAGTTCTTAGGGAGCGTTTTCGGGACGACAACAATCGCAGACATGACAAGGGGTATTATTATCACCCTCTCTTGCCTCCACATTTTCTTAATTAATTATTACTATTATTATTATTATTATTATGGTAAAGGGAGGTGGAATCGGACAAGCCTAATTTCTCCTGCTGGTAGGTATTTTCAGGACCGGTTTTATGATTGACAGCAGTGGGTAAATGTTTGAAGAGGGTGAATAATTTATTGACTTTAGAGACAGTGTTGTTTTTGAGTGGTAGTGCTTTTTGTTCTTTTATGTATGTATAACTTTACAGAGCAATAACAAGAAGGGTCAGTTGTGTTACATACCGTCACTAATAACAGAATCACTGTACTTCATAGTCCAGTCACCAGGTACTTTTACCAGGTAGAATCCAAGTTTTCCAATTCGAGAACTCTGTGCGAACTTCAGGGCAGGCGAAAAACCTCGAAAATTTTGGACTTTTTTAAAAGTTTTTTCCTTATAACTCCTACGCTCATTGATAAACTTCATTCTGAAGCTTGGATATAAATAAACTAGTACAATTATATCATATAACTTAATAAGATGTTCAGCCTTTGTACTAGTAAAATTTCATTGCCACAAATATATAACGTATTATGTCCGAATATGAAAGACTTTGGAGATATACAATTCAAATTTTATTTAGAATTTTGTATAAGCAAATGTTTATATAATAATTTTACAGCTTTTGTAAATTGTCAATTAGATGAGCATGTTCATTCTATATCCTAAAGAACGTGTTTTAGTAGAAAAGAACTCCGTTACAATTTCCTACAATTTGCACTGTTTTAACGTTTTTTATAAACCAAATACGTACCGAGATATAGCGCTTCAAAGTTTAGAAAAAAATTTAAAAATCGAAAAACGTGACAAATGCAGAATTTTTCCTAGTAATTTTCATCTTCCAACATTTATATATGAATAAAGTTCAATAATCATAAGAACAGAAACACCATCCTTAATGAGATGTTTATTTTAAAATAAAGAACACATTTATCGATGTATAAAAATGTATTTTATAAAAAATTATACTACATTTAATGATCTGTGAACATATTAACTCTAGACTGTTAAGGCGAAAGAGTATAATTCAAAACATTATTTTTCAGAAGAGATTTTTATTTACACATTATCTCATTTCAATTTTTCTTTTTTTGACTTACACTCTTTTGCCTTTGACGGTCTTCTTCTGGACTATTAAGGCAAAAGAGTATAAGTAATTTTTTTTTTTCAAAAGAGACATTTTTTTTTTACACAGTGTAATTTACTTTCCTCATTTTCAAAGTTTTTGACTTATACTTTTTTACCTTAACAGTCTAGAACTACAAGTAGAAAATATGTGAATTATTACAAATTATCCAATAATATTGATTCATAAAAGCCTTGACCCCTTTGGTCCCGATGGCAAGTTGTAATCATCTCTCAGTAATTCCTCTTCTTCCTGAGCAATGATTTCATCGTAGACGTCCTCCTTTGCTACCATTCCGTCAGCATTGTACGAAGCATTCAGTACAGGAACAATACCTTGGCAGCAGAAAATGTACAATAATTGACTGCATAAGGTTGTATGGGTAAGACTACGTCACCCACGTTCGAGTCAGTGTACAAGACCTACTTGGACTACGTTACAGGAACGTTTTGGGTGTAATGTCATAGTAATATTCGTTGGATACCCTAGTTACGTCGCTTATCAGAGCACCAAAGCAGCTGAACGATACTGCCGGGATTTACAGCAATCGTCCATAAAATCTGTACTTTCGTTAATAACGGCCGTTACACTGTCACAAGAAAAATTTCTGTCCAACGACACCAACAAGAGACGCTTTATTTCAATGCTGATGACTGAAATGACAGCAAAGATAAGATGCTGATGTTATAATATTGAATACTGCAATATCTAAGGCTGCTAACTTCGATAGTGTTACTACCACAGGTAAAGACGTCGATCTCTTAGTATCGCTAACAGCATTAGGATCTTCTCAAAAGAACGTTTAATCCCAAAAGAGTGGGAGAGGTAATACACCCAGTATTTTGTATTCGTCAGCTTCTTGCAAATACAATACTCATGCAACAAGCGGGTGTGACGTTACATCAAATCCATTTGGACAAGGAAAGAAGAAAGTTTTCGCTATTTATGAGAAAAACCGGCCTCTGTCTGACATCGTTAGTGTTTTCAAAGATGACGAAGCCATACCACGCCAAATTTCGGAAGCTGGGAAAAGTTTCTTGTGACAGTGTACGGTGGAAACATGGACACAGAAACTCCGGATGATCTTCGTTACCGAATACTTTCGAACTCCGTGGCAAAATCTAAATTCATCCTTGCCAGATTGCCCCCTACACGAGACGCTGCCCAGGGCAACTGTTACACTTGTGTCTAGGGCAGTGATCTCAATATATAAAAAGGATGCACAACAGCTGTGCTTTGGAACTGCATAAATCGTGACGTTCACTTTTTGTTAAGTTGGCTACTCCGTACGTATTGGTGAAGTGTGCTTCCTATGGTAAACGTATATTTATGAATGCGTTTTTGTTATTTTTCATGACAAAATGGTCAAATATTGCATGGCATATGGCTCCACAGAGCTCCAGAGAAATGGAAGTGGACTTAGGCCCCTTCCCCCAGCAAAAGCTACGAACACGACTATTTTTAACTTATTTTTCTATGGCTAGCCTTTTTGTCTTTCAGATCGTCTCCATGGGCTAAGCTATACGAAAAAATAAAACCCAGAATAAGGGAGCGAACTCATGTAGTATTTAATGTATTTATTAATTAAATACAAACATATATTAGTCCAAAAATATTAAGTTAACTAATTAGCAAAATACAAATATGTGCATAATTAAAAAGTAATGAAATGGGAAAATGGTCATGTTTAAATATGACAAAAATTAGGACATGTTCTATTTTTCATCAGTTGAATGATGCATTTCAGCGCAGTATCCAACTACGCATCTCCTAGTAACCTCTCACAGCAGGAGACCAAAACATTGATAATAGGAGTCAATTTTTTGTAATTGGTAACACGTCAAATATGCAATATTTGTATTTAATACAAAAATTCCGATGAGCAAAAAAAGAGGTGGAACATTAATTTTTATATTAGGGTGGGGCATCACTAGGGGGCCCCATAGTAGAACGCCACTGGTCACCCACAGTGAACAGTACATTAAGCAGCAGACACCTGATTGCTATAATGTCAAGGTCTGGTGCACCCGTAAAATTACTAAAAGATGCTGTACCATCAGTCTTCAATTTTCCAGGACATCTTCAAAAAATTATTGTTGCAATAAGACAAGTGGTTCGTAATGTGGTTAGTAGTAGGCCTACTTTAGGTACCATGTAGGAATATAAATTATGTAATATGTCAGTCATATAAATATAACTTAGTATTCTTATGCATGTAGGCCTAAATTTTTCATGCTAGTTTTTAATCGCAGAAATAAGAGGAAGCAGAAGTTTTTGTATAAGACCTCGCTGAAAATTATACGAAAATAGATAAACAGACACAAACAGATGACCTCCCACCATCTCCTATCAAAACAGAATTGAGAAAAAACAAAAGGCTACAGACGATTGTCTGTTGCAAGAACAAGAAGATAAATAGCATGGCTAATTAATTTCAGATTTGAAGAAAAAGGAACTTCTAAGTAGTATTAAGACTAAGTATTTTGAAATTTCATTTCAGTGGCTTCCCTTTGCGCTAGTCTACAGGAAGTAGCCTATTAAAAAAAATAATGTGAATTATATCCAGTATAGTAACGGTACAGTTGAAGGTCACGGTTTATGCATTTCCAAAGCACTTAGCACAGATTTTGCCTATTCTCTTTATATATAGAAATGAAGCATAATATCGCAATATGTAGGCCTAATGTGAAGTTATTTTAAAATTTTAAATGCGAGTGTTTACAACTGTTTACCAATGCACATTCACGCCTGATTTAGATTAAAGAAATATTTTTACCAAACCATTACAATATGAAATTAGTTTTGTTATGTACTTAAAAAGCATAAAGTAGTTTATATTGAAACGCTTCATTCATAAAAGTTTTTAAAAACGCCAATACATCTTCATAATTCCATTAATACACATGAGTTTGTTAGAAGGAGATACGGGATAGGAGCTAAAGTATACGTTCACTTTCATGGCGGACCGCGAACCCTGCCGTCACGATTTTTCATCATGCAGTGCTACCTCCAGTATGTAATAGAGCTCAATGATCTAGGGAAAAACGGTGAGGAGCCGCTACGACTGTTCGGCAGCACTGGGCTGTGACGTCACTTCTAGCATCTTGGCACCAAATTCGAATGTTAGATCCTCAACCCAACCATGTGTTCGGCCGCTCTTGAAGCACACACGCTACTTTCTCTACCTTCATAAAAAGAAATTGCCATTTTCTCTCGTCTTATTCTACATTTTGAAAAACTCACACAACTTTCTCTACTATAAGCATGTAGATTAGGCTACTATTTTCCAGCTTTTTTAAAACTCACATAACTCTCTACCTTAAGGATTGAAATTACAATTTTCTTACGTCTTAATCCATCTCTGGGAACTCTCACACGGCTTGCTCTATCCTAATTTTTTCTTTCGTCTTATTTTTCCTCTTGGAACTCACGCAACGTTCTTCATCTTAAGCATTGAAATAACTATTTTCTCGCGTCTTGTTTCGCCTCTTAGAACACACACACAACTTTCTATAACTTAAAGCAATGAAATTACTATTTTCTCGCGACTTATTACATACCTGGGAACTCTCGCATGATTTTAACCTTGTTATATACATTATTGTGTAGAGGTACTATTACATATTCTATTGATGAGTTTTATAATCTGAGTACCTTTTAATTTCTCTTATGGCTTGCAATGATGGTATATTACATGGAAACAGGAGCTCTCCGAGAAAACCTGATCAGACCCAATTTTGTCCGCTATAAATTCAATATGGATCCCGGGTCCCCATGTGAGGTAAAGGTTACCACGTATTAGGTTTTCTTTCCTCAATGCATGGGATGGAGGTGACCTCATGAGGATGTTTTCCAGGATTAACTTATAATATTGATGAGAAAAACAGGATAAAGGTACCGGGTATCAGGGCTGCCAAGTGGGGTGGTGAGCTGCTGGACGCAAGGGACCTGGCTGGGTCCCAGTATTGTTATATTTTATGGAAACTGGAAAAGTGTGATAAAATATTCTGTTATACGAGTAACGAGAAGGAAGCTCCACGGAGAAGGGAAGAGACAACTAATAAGGATTAGTCGGCGGTCTGTGAAAAGCCCACGACAAAAACATGGCCCAGGGCCCGATCCCGAGATGTGGCAACCCTGCCAGGTACCTACATAGAACACACTATATATTCAACCCTTTCAGAGGCGAATTTATACACTGGTAATAATGCAATCAACAAGTAAAAACATATGCAGGCTCTCTTTGAAATCGACAAGGAAAATTTCAATGGAACACCTGATTTTTTTTAATGAGAAACATAACATTTGAATAAAATCCTCACATTTTACATATAGCATTACTCAATAAATCTTATATTTATTCTTAGGGACATATTCTGAAAATTATACATATCTTACTAGTTGGCATATTGGCATTATTGGCCTTTGAAACTTATTGACAAGATTTGGTCTACTTCACTCTGTTTTATGGTACTGAGGAAAATGTTATCATAGTTTGTAATTAACGTTACATTAATCCTTTCAGAACTATATTTGTACATTTAAATAAGGAATCAAAGCTGATATTCACAAATGACAACTGTAACTAGAGAAAAACTCAACTTATAGATAAAAGAAAAGTCTATTAATCTTATGTCTCATTTTATACAACATTTTTACTTCCTCTGCCCGTACGAGGTACCATAGGTAGAGGACCCGCAAATTCGAAGTTGAGGTTTTAGCATAAATACAGTTTTTGAGGTTCCCTGAATGCAAAAATATTTTTTCTGGAAACATACTGTATGTGTGTGTCTGTGAACAGCCTAGCCCCAGAACGGAAAATCGTATGAAAATAAAATTTTGTTTTTGGGTCAGGTACCTTCTGAAGATGTGACACGAAAATTGCAACAGGTTTTTCTTTTTTTAAGGGGACTTTACATGAAGAAATTTTCGTTTTTCGCGATTTTTTCGAAAACGGCTCCAACGATTTTGTTTAATTTTTACACATAGGGTGCTTATACTAAGAGCTAAAACATTTATTTGAAACATTTTCAAGAAAAATTATATGAAGGGTAGTTATAAGCCACCCACTCTGAATACGCGCTCTTTGCAATATGGCCTCTTATTCTATATCAGAATGTGAAGTGAGAAAGATGTATTGGCCATGCTTAAGGTAAAGAAAGTTACGAGAGTACATTAATCAGATTTTATTTGGGTTATGTGTGCTTTGAGGATGAGATGTGATGGTAACCACATTCTCTTCATATTTACAACCAATTTACATGAAAAGAATGTCATACATAATAATTATATTATGCTAAGAGACTAACTTAATATTTGGGCAGAGGAAGTTATATGATGATGATAATGATGATGATAATAATAATAATAATAATAATAATAATCGTCTGTTTGAGCATAAAGCCATAATACTTGTCTCACAACACATGCTTCAAAACTACTAACTAGAATCATTTACAGGAGAATAGAGAAAAAAGTGGAGGAAATCCTTGATGAAGACCAGTTTGGGTTCAGGAAAGCCAAGGGTACAAGAGAGGCAATTATATCACTGCGACTAGGGGGGCGCCGTGGCAACTGCAAAAATAAAACAACAAAATTTGAAAAAATAAGTAGAATGTACATAACGTATTTTTTAAAGTTAGGTATAACTGAATTTTGAATATTACGTTGTATGTTTTTATTAAACAAATCAATATTTGACACCAATAACTTTAAGCCTATATTTGCTAAGTTATCCCAAAATAAATATTTGCTTATAAAGACATATTTACTATCAACTACGTCACAGGAGAGACTGAATTCTCTGGCCATCTTGTCCATTGAAAACGATGAACCACAAAAAATAGACTTAAAGGAAATTCTAACGACATTTGCTCGTGCAAAAACCAGCGAATGGCATTTAATGTTTAGTGCCTTATCTTAATTTGATAAACGCGGTTCCCTTTTCTATATTCTATTCAATGTATGTATCGAGGTTTCCCACACTATTAATTTGTAGTCCATTAATAACGCCTATGGTATTTTTTATGATTGTTAAGATTTTCTTACATTACTAAACTTGTATTAATTTGATTTTCAATACTATCTTATTAAAACAAATTAAATAATCTTATTTCTGGTATTTTTGTAAGGTAATCCGATTAGGTGTCTCTTTTGGGCACAAAAACATAGACAGCAACGCAACCCGACGCGCAACTTTGCTTACGAGCGACTGGACGCGATGCGGCTTGGAACTTGTCCAGTCCACTTCGCCCCAAGTCGCGTCGCTCATTGCGTGTTTAATCCCATTTATATGTATTTGATAGTGTCGCGTCACGTCGCTCGCTGTGTGTTTGTGTTTGAATCCAGATGGTTGGAATCTCGGGTGGGTGCACGTGGGATTGAGTTTTTTTTTTGGGGGGGGGGCGCCTGACGAAATCTTGCCCCGGGCGCCAACAAACCACGCGACGGCCCTGACTGCGACTTATTGTGGAAGGAAGAATGAAGAAAAGCAAAGACACTTACATAGCTTTTGTTGACTTGGAAAAAGCCTTTGACAATGTGAATTGGAATAAGATGTTTACAATTATGAGAAAGACAGGTCTTAAATATAAGGATAGAAGAGTCATTCACAACCTATATCAGAGTCAGACAGCTGTAATAAAGGTGGAAGGTGAAGAAAGGGTTGCAAGAATTAAGAAAGGAGTGAGACAGGGATGTAGTCTGTCTCCCCTTCTGTTTAATTTATATGTTGAGGAAGCACTGAAGGAATTAAAGGAAATGTTTGAATCAGGAATAAAAATTCATGGAGAAAAAGTAAAAATGCTGAGATTTGCTGATGATATTGTTCTGCTAACTGAAGATGAGGAAGACCTAAGTGAATTATTGAATGGTATGAATGGACTGTTAGAAAATAATTTTGGACTGAAAATTAATAAAAACAAAACAAAAGTGATGAGATGCAGCTAGAATGCCATAAGCAACATGAAGAACATTAAACTCGAAAATGACAAATTACAGGAAGTGAATGAATTCTGCTACTTGGGGAGCAAAATTACTAAAGATGGAAGAAGCAAAGAAGATGTGAAAAGCAGGATATTACAAGCAAAAAGGGCTTTCTTTAACCAGAAAAGTCTATTGGTGTCAAATATTGACCTAAAAGTCAGAAAAAAATTTCTAAAGTTATATGTTTGGAGCATAGCACTCTATGGCAGTGAGACGTGGACTTTAGGAAAAAGTGAAAGGCATAAAATAGAAGCTTTTGAGATGTGGTGCTATAGACGAATGTTGAAAATCAGGTGGACTGACAGAATATCTAACGAAGAGGTCTAAGAAAGAATAGAGGAGCAAAGAAGTCCATGGACGACACTCATTAGAAGAAGGGCCAGACTAGTGGGGCACATTATGAGGCATCCAGGCTTGGTCAACACTATATTAGAAGGAACAAATTGTAAGGGAAGACCGCGATTAGAATATGCAAAACAGATTATTGGCGATTTTGGATGTAAAAAATATGTAGACATGAAGAGACTGGCTCAAGATAGGAAGAACTGGAGAATTGCATCAAACCAGTTGTAAAACTGATGACTACAGAGAGACTACAGAGAGAGACTGTCACTATATCTAAGATTAAATATAAATTATACGTTACCCACATTTACTTCATTAATACTGTATGGACACAATTGAATTAAAATCTTTCTGATACGTCTTTTAAAAACTTTCAGGTCATTAATGACTCTAATGCTAACAGGCAGATCATTGTACATCTTCAAACCATACACCATGATGGATTTGTTGAAACTGTTTAAATTATGTTGAGGAATGCTAAACTTATTTCTATTTCGAGTATTGTAGGAATGAAAATCACTATTGCAACTAAATTCATTTCTATGAATGTGCACAAATTCTAATAGTTTGAAGACGTACAACCTATAGACTGTTAGTATCCTAAAATGTATGAAATAGTCTCTACATGAGGTACAGTATGATTGTGAATACCCGCCATGCATCTGACAATACGCTTCCGTGCAATAAAAACATCATTCAACATAGTAGATGAACCCCAGTAACAGATACCATACGTTAGCCTTGACTCGACTTGAGCAAAGTAAAAAGATAAAATCATATTGCTACTAACATAATATCTTAAAATTCTAACTTGATAACAGACAGAATGTAAAATACGGACAAGTTCTAAACAGTGTGGGCACCAGTTCAAATGTTCATCAAATGTTATTCCCAGAAATTTAGTTGCCTGAACATTAGAACACTAAGGATGAATTTCACTTTAGATTTTTAGATGACGAATTTATATGTTATAAATGTATAATGTTATCTGTAAATATTCAGCTTCAAAGATTGATTGCCGTGTCATGAATCATTCACCATAGTCTACAGAATAGTAACAATATATAACGACTTGGAACTCTCATTTGCAGTTAAGGAAATTTAAAATATTAAACTGTATCTGGCATCAGTTCTTTCTTCTTTAAACATTATCTTAACTCTATATAATATTTTCTCTACACGATAATGTACATAACAAGATTATATTTACGAGTAAATAAATGTAACCAAATTTATTTATTGCTCCACATATACTAAGCCTATTTTATCATATTAAAAAACTAAAGAGATAACTTACATTTTTGCCTAACCACATTTGTACTTTTTTTAATGGGCCAGGATGTAAAGTAGATGCATGGGACTATGGTTACGAAATCCACATCTTTATCAAGGAAATGACAACTTGATGTAAAACAATATAAAAGTATTATCTATATAAATTTGATATTTATGCCACTTTTTGTTCGGGGGGGGGGGGGTTTCACCCTTTTCATGAAGAGCCATTCCATTATCCACCATCTATGGACCCATCGTGTCCCGGACTGGCAAAACCGACAGCTGTTTCAAGACACTGTACCACATAGTGATAAGTAGACCTCGGAAGTTGATGAAAAGTCATTCTTTTTTTCTTACACATCACAGACTATGCAGGATACTATAATTTGACCAAGACATAAAATATGTCTAGCACTGTCATAAGTCATAAGAGATATTAAAAGACATTTAGATTATAAAATTCATCAACAGAATACTTAATATTACTTCTACACAATAATGCATATAAGAATATTACAGTCATTCGAGAGTTCCCAGGTATGGAATAAGTCGCAAAAAAATAGTAATTTCATTGCTTAAATTAGAGAAAGTTGAGTGTGTGTGTGTTCTAAGAGGCGAAACAAGACACGAGAAAATAGTTATATCAATGCTTAAGAAACAGAACGTTATGTGAGTTCCAAAAGGAACTCCGGGGTCGGTAAAAACTCAGTAAAGAAGAAGAGAAAATTATTAGGGTAGAAAGTCGTGTGAGAGCTCCCAGAGATGGATTAAGACGTAAGAAAATTGCAATTTCAATCTTTAAGGTAGAGAGTTATGTGAGTTTTCAAAAAGCTGGAAAATAGTAGCCTAATCTACATGCTTATGGTAGAGAAAGTTGTGTGAGTTTTTCAAAATGTAGAATAAGACATGAGAAAATGGCAAACAATTTTATGAAGGTAGAGAAAGTCGTGTGTGTGCTCCAAGAGCGGCCGAACACATGCTTGGGTTGAAGATCTAATATTCGAATTTGGTGCCATGATGGAAGAAGTGACGTCACAGCCCAGTGCTGCCGAACAGTCATAGTGGCTCCTCATCGTTTTTCCGTAGACACAAGTACAAAAGTTGTTACAGTAGTATTATTTCTGTCTGACCCCGACGAAACGCGAGTGAGGAGAAGAGAATCCAGCGGTGTGGGTTAATTCAGAGACCTTCCCATCCCGCCGATCATGACAGTAGTAGCTTATATATCTTTAGTCAGCGTTTGTGTTTACAAACAAATCCCTATCCAAGTACAGCTCTGGCAGATATTTTTACCTCATTCATTAAATGTTATAACAATAACATTAAATGTTTTAACTCTAACATACAGTATGGAACTTTCATATATTTACTCTACATACCACGTGTGGTGTTACCGCTGTGCTCAATTACAGGACTGGATATTATTCCATAGGAGTGACACCAGAGACTGAGAGTCTTTCCCCTTTACCATTACTATCAGCATCATCATCACCATCACCACCAACATTATTAGCATCCGAATCACTCTCACTAGAAGCATCACTATCACCACCCAAATGAATGACCAATTCTTGAGCCGCATCCAGGAGTCCCTCCCTTTCCAGATATTCCTGTTCAATATTCTTCACGTGCTGGCATCTCCGTTTCCACTCCTCTGCAGATATTGAGGAAAACTTCTCATCCGTAATCTTCATGACATCTTCCATTTTAAATGTCACATTGTTTTCGGCTACCCAATTTTTTACAGTAGCCCATATGAGTTCTATCGGATTGAGCTCAGGGTGATAAGGGGGGAGCCTTAAAACATCGTGGCCATGTTGCTGGAGAAGATGATCGATTTTGTAGCTTCGGTGTTGTGGCTTAAGTGTCAGTATTAGTTCATAAATTTCAGCTTTCGTCTTACTATGAAAGTTTTGTTTCTCAAAATTATCGTTTTCAAGGTGGGACTGCAACCAAGATATCATCACGTCTTTTCGAGAATTCGATGTGGGAGGCTTATTCAGCTGCACGTTATGGTAAGGGGCATTATCAATAACCAAGACTGAGTGAGGAGAAAGATTTGGAATTAGTCTTTCCTTTAGCCACTGCTCGTAGTTATTGAAATCCATGTCCCCATGATAGTCCCCTGTTTTTCTGTGTGAAATGAATCTCAAATAAGCATTGGGCACAAAGCCATGCTCTCCTCCAGCGTGAATTATAATAAGCCGTTGTCCTTTCGAAACTGGCGAGAAGAGTCCACTCAGTGATTCGTCACTCCAGGCACATGGTGTAGTATGTGTTGTGTGAAGGTAGGTTTCATCCATGTACACTATTGAACGCCCTTCAGTCCTATACTGATGAATAGACCTTAAATAGGCACATCTGAGGGACTTTATTCTCTGTTGTTCCACAAGAATTTTTCTATTATTTCTTGTTTTCCTCCACCGAAAACCAATATGTAAAATAATTTTCCTGAGTGTAGAGATGCTACCCTGAAAGTCAATTTTTTCTTTTAGTCTTGAGTGTATTTTTTTTAAAGTCGGTCTCTGCTTTTCTTCAATATAGAAATTATTAATTGTTCGTCGGACTACTTCTTCGTTAAAATTGTCAGGAGATGATTTCTTCGAGGTACGTATTCTTTCTTTATCAGGGGTAGAAAAAGAATTAGAGGCTCCTTCTTCAATACTTTTGGCCTCTTTCACGATTCGCTTCACAGTACTAATGGATACACCTGTAGCTGTTGAAACCCTTTTATATACAGATGCACGCTGACCCCTCACATCCCGAAAATATTTATATACATTATATACTACTTCTCTTGTCTGCGAATGAATAACTTTACTCCCTCCCAGTTTACTATGAATCGGAGGCATGTTGCAAAAGTCTTGCGCACAACTGCACTCACCTGAAGCACTGTCTGTTAGGCACCGCAACAAGAGATGTTCCTTCTTCCGAGACCTGTGTACTAATAAACAACCACCCCTTAACATGACAATTTTTCTATAGTGGACTCGTCTGTCTACGGCGCATCTTTCTGAGCAGTGTCAGACAGAAATAATACTACTGTACACAAGTTGTAACTGTTACACTCAAGCTGATAGTTACTATCTAGAGATTCATCAGTCATCGGGAGGGCGGCCTTGGACTGGACGCCCCCTACCGGCAGATTTACATGTAAACATCCGGCAAACGGAAGTGAAATCGCACGCTATAGTACAAACTTGGCTTACCTGCATCACAATAGCGTTGAAATTGGAGTCAAAATGCATTTTACTTAGAGGGTCTTGTTGCTGTCAAGTATGTACAATACTACAATCACCGAAGTTTTAGATGTTCCGTTGCCACAGCAGCTGAATTTGGAAATCCCAGTCTCTTGGGCTAAACATTTCAGCGATTTTCTGAGGTGTGTGTCCTAACCTGACTCCTATATTATCTAGTTTCTCTTCAGACAATAAACGGCGTTGTTTAACTCGCTTTTTGTTCGAAAAACATCCTGTATGTCCGACTTGATTCACAAGGTATTGAGCAGTTGACCTGCTAGGAATTGCGACATTTGGAAACTTACGATGGAATTTTATATGACACTTTCTTGCAGAAGAGCGTTTCACATAGTTTTCATACAGAAAAATACGCTGTTTTAAGGTATAATCAACCATAGGCCTAATAATGAATAACTTATCTTGAATGATACAATTTTACTACTGACGCGCACAACTCTCCTTCACAAGCAGCAGATAAAACTCAACTGCCGCGAAACATATAATCTGAATGGGTTGTAATTCTACTTTCATTACTCAGAAATTGTGCCAAGTAACGATTAACTCTTATTTCTCTTAGTTTTACCTCCTATAGGGAGAAGTTGTAGGGACGTTTTCGCAGTCCGTGCCGCCCGGGCCATATGCCATGACCGGCTCTAGGAAGGCCGTGCCCCGATAGATGTTGCAACGCAGGAGGCGAGTCTGACTGTGAGAGGGAAGTTTCAAGAGTTTAAAGCAGAAATAGCTGCAGAGGAGAACAGAAGTTTTGTTTTTATGCACAAAAGTGATCTAGATGGATAAAACAAATAAGTAGAGATGCCATAAAGATGTGTTGTGACAGGCTGCAAGAGCAATTACGATAGTTCCATTAAATCCGAAGGCTATATTCGATGTTTTCGAATTCCGAAAGACCCAGTTCGCCGAAATCAGTGGATTCGTGCCATACCACGATCCAATTGGACTCCATCTGACAGGTCGGTGGTATGTATAAAACATTTTCATCCAGATGACATTAGTGTTGTGGAAAAATACAAAGATAAAGATGGAAATTGGCGTGAATATCCTCGAGATCAGCCTGTATTATTAGAAGATGCTGTTCCGAAAATCTTTCCCAATTTGCCATCGTAACTCAGTACAACAAGCACGAAAAGAAGGAAGTGTGGAGATGAAAGAAGAGAGGAAATCGAAAAAAGACAGAAAATAAGAGAAGAGGAAGAAAAAGTTCGTATTGAAAATGAAAACAAAATATGTGATTTCAGTTCGTTATGTGAAAACATTAAAATTAAAGTGAAAAATCAAGACTGGTGTACTTTTAAAAATGACGAGTGTGTGATTTTATACCAGGTTGATTTTAATTTTATTCCAAAAATGAGTTGCAGTGTAAAAGTTAAGAACAATATGCAGGTTGAAGTGCACATAAATGGAGGTATTATCCCTAACAACATGGTTATGTGTGATAATGTGCCAGTTCTAAGGAATGGTGTACTTTCATTATGGTCCCAGTTATTTTCACTTCTGAAATTTTGTGAAAACAGGTATGTACCTAAAGGTGATAAATCTTTACTTGTTTCACAAATCACAGAACAATTGAAAAAGCTGAAAACCTTAGTTGAAGATGAGGACGTTGAAGGATGTGTGGTAAAAAAACTAAAATTTTTGCAAGACCAATTTTCTATTCTCTTTATGAAGGCCCCAAATTACAATGTATCAACCATTTTAAGTGCATTTTTGATTTACATACAATCTGCGAAATGTTATGAGGCTATCAGATTTAATTATATTCTGTCCTTACCTCATCCTAGATTTTTACAAAAATTGTCAGGTTCTTTTGCTATTTCCCCCACATTAACATCTGAGAATAACAATTTTCTAAACGAAGTTGCCAAGAAAATGACAGACTTAGAAAAATATGTAATCTTACAGATTGATGAAGTACATGTGAAACAGAGTATGGACTACAAGAATGGCCGATTGTTCGGAGTTGCTATCAATAATACGGAAGAATTAGCTAAAACCATTGTTACATTTCTGATTAGTTCTGCTTTTGGTTCTGTCAGACAAGTGGTAAGATTAATTCCTGTAAAGCAGCTTAAGGGTTTGGAACTTGCAATTATGACAAAAGATGTATTAAAAGAAATCTCAGATTCTAATATGAAAATAATCTGTATTGTAGCCGACAATAATATGGTAAACAGAGTAATGTTTAATGAATTGACTAAATACTCAAAGTCAAAATACTATTTTGAACTTGAAAACAGCCCTTTAAGAATTCATGTTTTGTATGACACTGTACACATTTTCAAGAACATACGTAACAACTGGATAAATTTAAAGAATGACAACAAAACATTTCATATACCTTTCTGGAATAATTTTAAAAACTCTTCCATGTCAGCTATGAATGTGAATGAGAACGAATCTATTGACGCTAGGTTTTCAGATTTGCAAGACTTGCACAAGATTGAAGCAACTTCTATAGTTAAATCTGCTCCTAATCTGAACCACAAAACTCTGTACCCTAATACATTTGAAAGGCAGAAGGTTAACCTAGTGGTAAATGTATTTAATGAAACCACACTTGCTGCATTGCAAAAACATGGTTATGAAAGTACAGCTTACTTCATAAATGTAATTTTAACTTGGTGGTTCATTGTGAACATAAAGAGCCTAATGAAGCATGTGTTTAAAAACAATTCTTTGATGGCACCTTTTAAAGATGTCAATGATTGTCGTTTGTCCTTTCTTGAGAAATTTGTTCTCTGGCTAAAAAAATGGAAAGATCTTGCTGCAGAAAACGGTCATAGTGGTTGTTTAACACACGATACATTAAATGCTCTAATTCACTCCACCTGTGTGATAAAAGAAATTGTAATATATGCACTCAGTAGCATTAATGTAGAGTACATTTTAACGGGAAAATTCCAGACTGACAATCTTGAAAGTAGATTTGGCCAATATAGACAAATGGCTGGAGGTAACTATAATATTAGTGTAACTCAGATCATGGAAGCTGAAAAGAAATTGCGAGTTAAAAGTGTATTAGGCTTACAATCTGCACGGTATGGAGATGTGAAGTTTTCAAGTGAAATCATTGAGCAAAAGGGAAAATTTGTAAATACTGATGAATATAATAGGCCTACAGATGAAATAAGCGAGACTTTATGTAAAATATTAGAAGAAAATTACCTAAATAACATAATGATCGATGAATCAGGATTTCTTTACATTTTTGGCTATGTATCTTTCAAACTGGGGTGTAAATTAAATTGTAAATATTGTATAAACTTATTTTGTAATAATGATGAGTGTTTAGACACATATTTCCAATCAATCAACAGAGGTGGACTAACAGTTCCTTCAGACCTAATGCTAGATATAGGTAAGCATGTTGTTGGAGTTGTTCAGACACTAATTTCTTGTAAATACGAATCAGAGTTCCCGATGTCTAACAACCAAAAGGCAATTGTAATTAACCTATGTAAAAAGGCAATTCTAAGAGATGAAGGATGTTCTGTATTAACTGAGAGCTGCAGCTGTGGATCAGAAAACAGCGAACTTCTTTCAAATATAATCCCAGTGTTTGCCAACATTCTCCTGAACAATTACAGCAAAATTAAAAATCAAACAACCACAGCTAAAACCAGTCAGAGGAAACTCTTAATTTAGTGGTACCTGTAATATTGTTGAACTGTAATAGTAACTCCACACATGTAAATAATAAACTTACAAGTGAAAACACAGTCTTCAGTTAATGTTATTTATTACCTCTGTTTCCATGCATGAGAAAAAAAGTAAACCAGCTGACCGGAAATAATATATTCAACAATACAAAAAAGAAAATGTCCAATACTGGCATTTAAAGTTATTTGTCAGCCCCATTCTTAGGAATAGGAGACCAGCGGGCCGGCCTTGCAGGGGGTGTGACAGCAGCGTTGCCACGTCGGAGGACATGGCCTTCCTAGAGCCGGTCATGGCATGACGCAGAGCTAGAGCGAAGATTTATTTTCACGAGTTTCAACCCCAGGCTACAAAATATATTTTGACAGTAAAATAGCCGTTCTCTCGAATATTAAAAAGTTCAATTTTTCAAAGATTGTTCCTGTTTTACCATCCATCATTAGCTTCTACATGAAACATATGCATTTTCAAATGGATTATTTATTTGATGAATTACCGTATATTATGAATTATGATATTAAATACAGCCATTCAAATTTTTATATTTGATACATTTATAAGATTAAGCAATTTATATTTGTAGGACTTAAAGAAATTTCATGTTAGGCCTAATTTACTGTTCAGGACTACATGACTAAAATAATAAACATCTCTGGAGGCCGCGTTTGTTGTAAGCTGGCCGCATTGTTCTCTGCCGGAAATGTGCGCACTAAATTTAAATCTACCCGCTTTCGAATGCCAATGAAGTGAAGTAAGAACGGAAGATTTCATTCGAAGAATATTGAAGCTAGCGAACGAACTTCTCGTAGTTGCATGTCCCTCTATGAATAAAACACTTCGAATGATTTCATTCGAAATGTTTAGTTCTGTATTAGAATGATCATTCGATTGTTAAAATCATTCGATTTTTCCCATCACTAGTATAGGGCACTGCCTTCTAGACTCTATTACTCGTGTATTCTCGAGACGGCGGTTGTACAGGTGGCGTTGATTGCTGCAATCTGGGTGTGAACTGTGTCGCCTCTACTGGAGAAATTAGGCAATTGAGCAATTCTCTGAACTCCATGTTAAAATAAAGCATAGGACAGGCAGTGTTATTCTCGAGATGGCGGTGGTTTTTAGTCGCAACATTCAAAGAAGGGGCTATAAGATATTTATAGCATAATTAGCGTAAATGCTGCAAACGTTTATTTGGGCAGAGGAAGTTATGTGACTTTCACATCAGATTTTTTTAAAGGGGACTTCACATGAAGAATTTTACGTTTTTCGCAATTTCCTCGAAAACGGCTCTAACGATTTTCTTTACATTTTGCACTGGGGTTGCTTATACTAAGAGCTAAAACTTTTATTTGAAACATTTTTTCCAAAAAATTCTCTGAAGGGTAGTTACAAGCCACCCACTGTGAATACGCGCTCTTCGCAATACGGCCTCATGTAACGTAAAGTCGTACGAAAACAAAATTTTGTATTTTGGTTAGGTACTTTCTGAGGCTGTGACACGCAGAATGGCGACATTTTCCCCTTACTTTTAAGGGGACTTTACACGAAGAAATTTTTTTTGTCACGATTTTCTCAAAAAAGGCTCTAAGGATTTCCTTTAAATTTTGTACATGGAGTGCTTATACCAACAGCTAAAACTTTTATTTGAAACTTTTTCAAAAAAAATCTCTGAAGGGTGGTTGTAATTTACCCACTGTTTGTAAAATCTCTGTCTTGCCTGAACAACTCAATATGTGGACATTCACGGCCTTTTATTCTATATAAGCACGTGAAGTGAGAAAGATGTATTGTTGGCCATGTTTACAGTTAAGAAATATCTGAGGGGAATATTCTATAAATTTCGGAAATTATTCTTAACGGTGAAAAGTTGAATAAACGTTTGCAGTCACTTTTCTTATTTATTTTATTATTATTATTATAATTTTTTGTACATAGCCTGCGTTTTTAGTCGCAACATTCAAAGAACGGGTTATATGGTATTTATAGGATAATTACCGTAAAATTGTGTCTTGCGATTTTGTACAAGGATATGTGAATACTGCTAACTTTTATTTGGGCAGAGGAAGTTATGTGACTTTCACATGAGTTTTTTTTTATTTTTTATTTTTTTTATTTTTTTTTTTTTTTATAGGCCTACTTTACTTGCAACTTTCATAGCTCTGAACCACAAACATCTATCATATAAAATTCACATCATATTCATCTGTCAGCAAACATTGTCTTGAAACTTAAACACATTAAAAGAAAAACTAAGTTAAAATACAACATCCTTTCAACTAATCTTTAAAAACTCACTACAACTAACTCCAATACGCTTATCGGATTTTCACTGAACTTGGTATACGCATCCTTTTGATATTTGATCACATCAGTTGACCGGTACCGGAGTAATGTCCAATTCGTTACCGTTAATTACTAAGTGAAACAGGTATTGGATTGGCTTACTTCAAACTCAACTCTTATATGTTACTAGCTGAAAAGGCCCGTCATCGCCTGGGTTTTGTATTTTGTAATTTGAAATTAACTTATGGAGGACTTTAGATTTTGAAACTCTATGTCCTTATATCACATGTATGTAAAACTTGAAATGAAGAAATGAAGAAAAATACTTATCACACTCAAACTATTCCCTCAGAAAATGCTAGATATAGCTTTGATTCTACACACCATGCCTGGGAGGGATTGAAATAAGAAGAAACAGAAATTCCGGTTACATAAGATTCTATTGTCTTAATGGACATTTTTATTTCTCACTCTGTTACCATACTGCCATTTCGGGGCTGAAATAGAAAAGAAATTCAGTATCACTTTCATACTTTCCTCCCCAAAACATATTACCATACCTCGTATTGTTCTCTCTATGTGCAGGGTAGAGAAAGTTATGTCACTGCATTATTTTTGTGGATTTCATTTTTTAATATTGATATTGATATCTTCTCTAATTTCTCAAACTCCCATTTCATTTATTTCCAAACCCATCTGAGACCATTGGCAACAATATGTTGTCATGTGAACTGTGATTTGGATTTGTGTAAAAAGAGATTAAGTATTCTAAAAAAATATTTGATTTTTGGCATTTAAATTTGGTACTTACATTATGAAACGAAGGTATTGTCAAAATTCCAAGTCTCTACCTATTATAGTTTAGGCTCTATTGATTCTCTGCCAGTCAGTCAGGATAAAGCCTTTATATAATAATAGGTTAAATTGGCACTAAATTGGGCTATATTCCCGTACCGGTGTACCGATTTGCTCTAATATCAAAAGGCTTCTTTCCATCGACGTTATGAATGTCCATACCAAGTTTAATGAAATTCAATGAAGGGTATTTGAGTTATTGCGCATACAGATAGCCGGACAGACATTTTCCCGTCCCCACACAATCTCATCAAGTACCATTCTGGTCCTTAATAATGAAAACACTCTTTATTATGCATTTTATTTATTTGTTTGCAAGAAATACAATCTTGCCGAGTTAAGTTGGTTCATATTTAAGTAAATATTCCAGAAGACCATGTTGCTGTTATATCTGAAAAGAAAAGAAATGCAAATTTTACACTTTCATATTAACGTAGACCTTCAGTCCCTACCAGCTCAGCACAGCCAGAGTTAGCAAAGTTCCTCGACACTCTCTCTCTCTCTTTCTCTCGAATCCAATGTCCCCATGTTGTTTACCTATGTGAATTTTGTTACGCTTATTTCCCTAGGGAGAGCAGAGTGGCAGGTGGTAAGCCCATCGCCTCTCAACCCCCCTCCAGAAACTAAAATATTACTTGGACGTGAAAGGGCCGAGAAATTTTTCCAGAGGCTCTAATTTAGGCTTGGAGTTCTTTTACGTGCCGTAAATCTACGACACGGGCCCCCCAGCTGAAAGCCCTACCTGGATGACTCCGTGCCCAGGATTTTTACGTCCTGAAAAACCCATTGATGGCGGCCAGGTTTGATTCCGTACCTTCGGATCTAGAGGCGGGAGAGCTACCTCTAGACCACCGCAGCTGACCCCCTCGATAATTTGGTTATATATATATTTTTTTTTTTTTCATAACTATTAAAGATATCATTATGATTTTTAACGCACTCTCAGGAATTGTATCAATGCCCTTGTAACAAATCATTACTGGATAATACTTCGGACGCTTCTTCATCACTCAATACCTTCTTACAACAAAACATTTTTGAAGTGAAACTTCTTTAGCTGCGGTAGGGATAAATCGAGAGCTTGTGTAACACTCACAATCGTCACAAAATTAAAACATCACAAAACCAAAATTTAAAAAATCGAAAAATCCAAAATAAAAATCGAAAATATAAAAAAATTTAAAAAAAGAAACAAAAAATAAAATTCACAGATCCAAAATTTAAAAAATCCAAAATTAAAAAACCAAAATTCTAATATTAAAAATTCTAAGATCCAATGTTAAAAAGTCCAAAGATCCAAAATTAATACTCCAAAAATCCAAAATTTAAAAAATAAAGAATCCAAAATTAAAAAATCCATTATCCAAAATTTAGAAAAACAAAAAATACTTTCTTTTTCTGTCTTTCTTAATCGAAGTTTTACCCCTCAATTTTAAGATTTCAGCGACCCCAGCTGCCCGGGCCTTACAGGGCCGCGACCTGTCGGGAGAGGGATTATCTTTGGAACACATACATACTTATTTGACCAGACAAGGACATGGAGGGCCTCCCGGATGAGTGATCAGCCCAACGCCGGGGCCACCTTCGAGACAACACGAACACACAGGACGAGACACACCATTCACACACACCCACTCTCTCAGAACAAGGCGAGGATGAGGAAGAAGATGATAACGACGACCAGATTATATCCGGGGACCACAAGGGCCTAAAGTTACCTGACATTTGTCTCACAGGTAAGGGAAAACCCGGGTAAAAACCTCACCTAGGTAACTTGTTCCGTCCAGGACCCGCTGCCAAAATTAAAAAATTAAAAAATCCAAAATTTTAAAAATAAAATACCAAAATTAAAAATTAAAAAATCCAAAATTTTAAAAATAAAATACCAAAATTAAAAATCTAAAATCCAAAATTTAAAAATAAAAAATTAAAATTAAAAAATCGGAAATAGAAAATTCAAAATCCCAAAAATAAAAAAATCAAATATTTAATATTTAGAATATCATACATTAAAAAATCCAAAATTCCAAAATTAAAAGATTAAAAGATCAAAAATTAAAAAATCCTTAATTCCAAAATTTAAAAAAATATAAGATCAAAATTGAAAAATCCAAAATCCTATAAGCAAAAAGTCCAAAACCCAATATTAATAAGTCCAACAATCCAAAATTGAAAAAATCCAACAATCCAAAATTGGAAAAATCCAATAATTAAAACAAGTTTCACTTCTGTCGCGTGGCGTTCCACGCACACTTTTTTATTTTTCATACTATAAAGATGTTGGTCGTCCCTACCACTTACACCCACACTAAAAGAATTGGATTAGTCGTGTTTTTTTTTTAAATACAAAAGAAAGATCAGTTGTAACATGTTATATGGTAAATCATTCACAGCAATCAAAAACAGGACTGGCCCCAAACCAGACCATTGAGGCTCAGGGAACTGAATATCATAAGACCAAATGCACTTTATAAATATTGAATAGAGGCTACTCGTTCATATATTGTTTCTTATTTAATACTTGGATAACATTTTTAGTTTGTAATTTATATTCTTACCTTGGAGAGTTCAAGGAAAAGCTTTATCCATAGAAACTATAGGGCTGTTTGGATCTCGCAAGGGTCTTGCCTGAAAAAGAGTTAACGGAATAAGCATTAGATTTTTGGGAACCGTATTTTTCTGTAATAAATTCTGTTCTCGAAATGTCGCGAAATTTATCGGATTGTGCGTGATTTTTAAAGAGCCACAAAATACACCCATTCCAGGTCGAATAATGAGAAATGTACATAAAATAGATTATAGTGTTTTTAACTCAAGGTTTCCTTCTGTTAGGACCTTTTTTCCGTTTATGAGGCAATGGCGGATCCAAGGAACAATAGGGGCCTCGGTACCTTGATTTTCATTTTATGTTGATGGACTATTTATTCCTCGAAAATATCACCTAATAAAATAATATTAAAATTTTATTGAAAGCAAAACAAAAATAAAGGCACTTGCCCTATTTCACTCTGAGGATTCCAAAAAACCAGATGAATAATATTTATACTGTAAACGCCTTATGCAATTTAATACAGAAAGCTTGTATGAATTAAGAAATTTAAAGTATTTTCTCCTTTTATTATTTTTATTACTCTGTTCATTGTTCCTGCCATGCAGTGACCTGAAAAAGATTGTTTATAAGTTAATATAGCCACTTAGAAGAGAAATGCTATTTTCTGTTCTAGACATTAGCTGTATGAATTTTAAAATCATTATTTTTGTCTCAAATTCTTTCTGTAAATTAAAAGATCCCAATTCACACCTCTCTTTATATTAATAAAGTGTACTAAATCTGTGTCCTCAACTAAATATACCCTACTTTCACACAAAAAAAATAATTTCCTGTGTTACTTGTCTGCGAATTAATCTAAAAAGATTAGTGAATAATGCACGATTTGAAAATAGCTATGAAATTTTTTTACAAAGCACAAAAAAGATAATTCATAAAAATGAAAAGCATATTTTACAACTGAAATGAAATAATGTAAACTAAAATACAACATTATTCCAAGAAATCCAAAATTCCCATACATTGATTAATTTACCAAACACAACAGCTGATATAGGCCTACTTCATAAGATACTGAGTCCACGAAATCTAATTTTCCAGTGAATATGTCACAACAGAAATACAGTTTGGCATTTATAGTATTTTTCATAGGTAATCCCACGAGAATTGGATTTATTTAGACTATTCCATGAGTAGGCCTAAAAATGTAGCGGATTATGCAAATAATAAATACTTTCTTGCTTTGTTGTATAAGAAAAAACTAACAGCTGCGAGATCACGGCCTACTATGAATCTACCATCATGAAGCAATTCGAGTTACCATGTCCAGTGCTACCAGTGGTACATATAACACATAGTCAACTTCATTCAGGTAAGCTAACAGCAGAACAGAATAAAAGCACACGAACTGGCCCGCACCTAATCGAAATTGAGTTTTTAATCGGTGTACATTTTTATTATTTAATTTATAAGTGGTTTAAAATAATCTGCTTTCGTGCTGCTTAATGACAGCATGTGACGTATTAATCACGGCACACTGATGCCCAGAAACAAGCATCACGTTTTGTCAGATAAAATGCCTTCCTGATACTAATAGCAAGCATTTTGTCGGATAAACGATCGTGATTGGTCTATATCCGAGGAATTGCTAAACATTATTGGTCAATATCATACACGCGGTGTATGAGTGGAATAGCCTACGAAACCCCTATAGAATAGGATTTGGTAATAAAGTAATTTTAAAAATTTTACTTATAAAATTTAAAAAGTTCCAAATGTTTAAATATATATATACATTTCAGAGGTAATTTACCTGCTCAGTAATGACGATGTTCCATAAAAGAACAACTGCAGAGAGAATCATGAAAGTCTTCATGTTGGTAGCGTTGAAAGTTCTGTTGGTCTGAGTGTCCGCTTGCTTCCTTATATTAAGGGGAAAATTATCATCTTAGACACGTGCCATAGTTAAAATTACAAAAATATTTATTGCTTAAGTGCAGATCTTACTCATTAACTATTATTTATGTCCTTTGATAATGCATGCTATTATATTGTGAAATTCCTAAAAACATAATTTCCAATAATTACCAGATGGTGGTTAAAAGAAAGATTACATATGACAGCAACATAACTCAAAATTAAATGTTTCCCCTATTTTTATGAAATGAAAAATAGGCTGACACTATCCTTCCATTGAGCATCGGGCCATATAGGAGTGTCAGGTTCAGGCATTGCAACTATTGATGTGCCACTTTTTTCTATTGTTGATTTGTTTATGGCTCCTTAAATCTCAACAGATATTAATTTTAATGAATATGATACAGGATAAAACAGAGACGATAATTCATCTCACTATATATAAGTGGCTTTGTCCTGACTGACTGACAGACAGAGAATCAACGTAAACAATAATAGGTAGAGACTTGGAATTTAGACAGTACCTCACTAAGAAAAAATTTTGCAAAATTTTGATTTTTAATGCAAAAAATCAAATGTTTTTCAGAAAACTTAATCCCTTTTTACACAGAATTATCAAATCCAAATCACAGTTCACATGACAACAGTGTATAGTTGACAGTGGTCTTAGGTGGGTTTGGAAATACATGATACGGGTCTTTGACAAATTAGAGAAGCTATCGATATAATTCATTGCTATAAATAAATATTAAATATGAAATCCACGAAAATAATGCACAATATGATGCAGTCACTTAACTTTCTCTACCCTGGACATAGAGAACACCGTACGAGGTATGGTAATATGTGTATCATTATGTCCCAGGCTTTTGGGGAGGGAAGTATGAAAGTTATATTGAAGTACTTTTTAATTTCATCCCCGAAAAAGCTGTACGGTAACATGAGAGTGATAAATAAAATATTCCGCAAAGGCATTATCGGAATTTCTGTTTCCTCTTATTTGAACCCCTACCAGGCTTGGTGTGTAGAAGCGATGAGATGCAAATTCTACATCCTCTATGAACCATAAAAGCTTCAACACGTTTTATGAGGGAATAGTTTGAGTGTGATAAGTTGTTCTTCTTCATTTCAAATTTTTAATACATATATAAGGACCTATAATTTGAAATTCGAAAGTCCTTTATAAGTTAATTCGAATTTCAAAATGCAAAACCCGGGCGACGCCGGTCCTTTTAAGGTAGTAGTAAATAAATATCCAATTCGACATTCTGCCTTTACGACTGGGGAAACTATGAAAAACCTCGGTCAATTTGGCAGGTCAAGGAATTTGAACCCGGGACCTCCAAAAAGCGAGTACAATACTTTGCCATCTCTGTGATCTCCCTCGGTGCGTAAAGGATTCGTTCCCTGGCAAGCAGTGGTCCTGAGTTTGATTCCTAGTCGGGACAAGTTTTCTAGGTGATGTTTTTTCCAGAGTTTTTCCTCACCCGTGAGACGAATGTCACTAAACCGGGATAAGTTATCATCTGGCCGTCATGATCACTTCCATCCCATCCGTGCGTTAGGTTACTTGTATCGGAGATGGCCCCGCATTGGCCTGATCACTCAGCCGTGGAGGCCTTTAGGTCCTTGACTAGTTAAAAATTATGCATGTAAACAAAAAATCTCCCTCTCTCGACAAGTAGCGGTATTATAAGGCGTGGGACGCATAAGCTTCCAAACAACTGATGAGGTAAATCTGAAGGTTCATAGTGTTATTATTGCATCTACTCTTATCCAATTCAACGGCCCTAAATAGCGTGCTCACTCCCTCGCCCGCTTCGTGAAACATCGGTTATAGGCCTACTCGACGATGTTCATCTCTCGCAGTCTAAACTTTCACGAAGAGTACAAAATTAGGAAAACCGTTTCTTTATTATATAAGGCCTAAGTGAAATGAACACAATGAACAAATCTTCTAATTTTATTACTTCCTCTGCCCGTACCGTAGGTACTATAGGTAGAGGAAGTATTGTTTTCGACCCCAAAATTCGAAGTTGAGTTTTTAGCATATAAACACGTTTCAATGCCCCCTGAATCCAAAAATACTATTTTTGGAAACATGTCTGTGTATCTGTGTGTGTGTCTGTGTGGATATCTGTGAACAGGCTAGCTCCAAAACGGAGAATCGTATGAAAACAAAATTTCGTATTTGGGTCAGGTACCTTCTGAAGATGTGAGATGAAGATTCGATCATGGGCCACTAATAAGAAACCCCCCCCCCCCCGTGGGAATTTCCGACACATATATTTTTTTGTTGGTATTGCCATCTAGTTTAAGTTTCTAGTGGTTTTCCCCTTGTCAATTACAGCATTTACCTGGAAACCCCGGAAAACTAAGGAAATCTGCAAAAAATGAGTTTGTTCTAATTTTTTCTTTGTTCTTTGCTCCTAATATTCCCAGGGAATTACTGACTCAAACATTTTTGTTGGTATTGGCATCTAGTTTAAGGTTTCTTTTGTTTAACCCTTACAAATTACAACATATCCCCGGAAAACCAAACATATACGGAGAAAAAGTTATATATTTTAAATATTTGTTCTTTGCTATTAATATTCAAAGTTAATTTCTGACACATGTGTTTTTTATTGGCATTATCATCTAGATTAAGTTTTCAGTTGTTTTCCCTCTATGAATTACAGCATATCAACGGAAAACTCTGAAAACCACGGAAATCCGGAGAAAATGACTTCGTTTAAATTTTTTAAATTCTTTTTTCTTTGCTCCAAGTACTCAAAGAGAATTGGTGAATCATATGTATTTGTGTTGGTATTGCCATCTAGATTAAGGTTTCTGTTGTTTGCCCCTTACCAATTACAGCATATCCCCGGAAAACCCGGAAAACTACTATATATGGAGAAAATGACTATATTTTATTCTTAAATCTTTGTTCTTTCCACCTAATATTCAAAGGGAATTTCTGATTCGTGTGTTTTTTGTTGGTATTGCCAACTAGATTAAGGTTTCAGTTGTTTGCCCCTTATGAATTACAGAGTATCTCCAGAAAACTCCGAAAACCACGGAAATCCGGAGAAATTGACTGTTCCGAGTTCTAGAAATTCTGTGGATTTCCGTATTTTTTTGGGGATATGCTGTAATTGATAACAGGCAAACAACTGAAACCTTAATCTAGACAACAATAGCAACAATAAATATGTAAGTCAGAAATTCTTTGGGAATACTAGGATCAAAGAACAAAGATAAAAAAAAAATTAAAACGAAATCATTTTCTGCGAATTTTCGTGGTTTTCGGAGTTTTTCGGGGGTATGCTGTAATTGATAAGGGGAAAACAACTGAAACCGTAACCTACATGGTAATACCAACACAAAACCATATGAGTCACGAATTCCCTTTGAATACTAGGAGCAAAGAACTCAGATTTTAAAAATTAGAAACACAAGTCATTTTCTCCGGATTTCCGTGGTTTTCCGAGTTTTATGATAATTTGCTGTAATTGATAATGGGCAAACAACTGAAACCTTAATCTGCATGGTAATACCAACAAAAAACCATATGAGTCACCAATTCCCTTTGAATACTAGGAGCAAAGAACTAAGATTTTAAGAAATTAAAACAAAGTCATTTTCTCCGGATTTCCGTGGTATTCCGAGTTTTATGGGGATATGCTGTAATTGATAAGGGGCAAACAACTGAAACCTTAATCTGGATGGCAATACCAACAAATATATGTGAGTCAGAAATTTCCTGGGCATGTTAGAAGCAAAGAACATAGAAAAATTAAAACAAACTCATTTTTTGCGGATTTCCGTAGTTTTCCGGGGTTTCTGGGTAAATGCTGTAATTCATAAAGGGCAAACAACTAAAAACTGAAACTGGATGGGAATACCAACAAAAAAATATGTGTCGGAAATTCCCACGGGGGGGGGGCGGGGGAGGGAGGGTATACAGTAGCCTGCGCTGTAGATTGGCAACAAGTTTCTCTTATTACTTCCTCTGCCCGTACCATAGGTACTATAGGTAGAGGAAGTATTGTTTTCGACCCCAAAATTCGAAGTTGAGTTTTTAGCATATATACACGTTTCAAGGCCCCCTGAATCCAAAAATACTATTACTTCCTCTGCCCGTACCATAGGTACTATAGGTAGAGGAAGTATTGTTTTCGACCCCAAAATTCGAAGTTGAGTTTTTAGCATATATACACGTTTCAAGGCCCCCTGAATCCAAAAATACTATTTTTGGAAACATGTCTGTGTGTCAGTGTGTGTGTGTGTGTGTGTCTGTCTGTCCGTGTGGAAGTTTGTGAACAGGCTAGCTCCGAAACGGAGAATCGTATGAAAACAAAATTTCGTATTTGGGTCAGGTACCTTCTGAAGATGTGATTCGTAGATTGGCGACAAATTTCCCTTGTTTTTAAGGGTACTTTACATGAAGAAATTTTCGTTTTTCGCGATTTTCTTGAAAACGGCTCTAACGATTTTCTTTAAATTTTGCACATGGGTTGCTTATACTAAGAGCTAAAACTTTTATTTGAAACATTTTTTTTCGGGAAAATTCTCTGAGGGTAGTTACAAGCCACCCACTGTTCACCCACTGTTTGTAGAAAGTTTGTCTTACGTGATGAACAACTGAATTCGCGCTCTATCACGGCCTCTATTCTATATAAGAATGTGAAGTGAGAAAGATGTGTTGTTGGCCATGCATAGAGTAAAGATGTATCTGCGGGAAATATTCGATAAATTCCGGAAATTATATTTTACGGCAGAAAGTTCAATAAACGTCTGCAGTCATTTGTCCTTTTTTTTTTTAAGTTTGTTATATAGACTGCGCTTTTAGTCGCATCATTGAAAGAAGAGGTATTTATAGGATAATCAGCGTAAAATTGTGTCTTGCGATTCTGTACAAGGATATGTGAATACTGCTAACTTTTATTTGGGCAGAGGAAGTTATGTGACTTTCACATCAGATTTTTACTTCCTCTGCCCGTACCATAGGTACTATAGGTAGAGGAAGTATTGTTTTCGACCCTAAAATTCGAAGTTGAGTTTTTAGCATATATACACGTTTCAAGGCCCCCTGAATCCAAAAATACTATTTTTGGAAACATGTCTGTGTGTGTGTCTGTGTGTGTGTGTGTCTGTCTGTCTGTGTGGAAGTTTGTGAACAGGCTAGCTCCGAAACGGAGAATCGTATGACAACAAAATTTCGTATTTGGGTCAGGTACCTTCTGAAGATGTGATTCGAAGATTGGCGACAAATTTCTCTTATTTTTAAGGGGACTTTACATGAAGAAATTTTCGTTTTTCGCGATTTTCTCGAAAACGGCTCTAACGATTTTCTTTAAAATTTGCACATGTGTTTCTTTTACTGAGAGCTAAAACTTTTATTTGAAACTTTTTTTCGAAAAAATTCTCTGAGGGTAGTTACAAGCCACCCACTGTTCACCCACTGTTTGTAGAAATTTTGTCTTGCGTGATGAACAACTGAATACACGCTCTTTCATGGCCTCTTATTCTATAAAAGAATGTAAAGTGAGAAAGTTGTATTGTTGGCCATGCATAGAGTAAATATATGAGGGAAATATTCGATGAAGTTCGGAAATTATTCTTTACGGCGGAAAGTTTAATAAACGTCTGCAGTCACTTGTTTTTTTTTAAGTTTGCGTTTGCGCTTGCGCTTTTAGTCGCATCATTGAAAGAAGAGGTATTTATAGGATAATTAGCGTAAAATTGTGTTTTGAGATTCTGTAAAAGGATATGTGAATACTACTTTTATTTGGGCAGAGGAAGTTATGTGACATTCACATCAGATTTTTTTTTAAACATGTCTGTGTGTCTGTGTGTGTGTCTGTCTGTCTGTGTGGAGGTTTGTGAACAGGCTAGCTCCGAAACTGAGAATTGTATGAAAACAAAATTTCATATTTGGGTCAGGTACCTTCTGAAGATGTGATTCGAAGATTGGCGACAAATTTCCCTTATTTTTAAGGGGACTTTACATGAAGAAATTTTCGTTTTTCGCAATTTTCTCGAAAACGGCTCTAACGATTTTCTTTAAATTTTGCGCATGGATTGCTTGTACCAAGAGCTAAAACTTTTATTTGAAACATTTTTTCGAACAAATTCTCTGAAGGGTAGTTATAAGCAACCCACTGTGAATACGTGCTTTTTGAAATACGGCTTCATGTAAATCGTACGAAAACAAAATTTTGTATTTGGGTTAGGTACATTCTGAGGCTGTGAAGATTGGCGACAACCTTTTCTTATATTTAAGGGGACTTTACATGCAGAATATTTTGTTTTTTGCTATTTTCTCATAAACGGCTCTAACAATTTCCTTTAAATTTTGTACATGGATTGCTTATACCATTTCAAAAACATTCTCTGAAGGGTGGTTGTAACCTACCAACTTGCCTGGCGAACAACTCAATACGCGGACATTTAAGGCATTTTATTCTATATAAGCACGTGAAGTGAGAATAATGTACTGTTGGCCCTGCTTACAGCAAAGAAATATCTGAGGGGAATATTTGATAAATTTCGGAAATTATTCTTAACAGCGGAAAGTTCAATAAACGTTTGCAGTCACTTGTTTTTTTCCCCATAGCCTGCGTTTTTAGCACTGCCTTCTAAACTGTATTACTCGTGTATACACTGCCTGTCCTATACGGCTAATTTTGCGTACTTGGCGACATTACAGATGGCAGCACCTTTCACACCCAGATTGCTTCTTGTTTTTTGCTACGACATTGTTGATTATGTAGTGCTGTCACCGCCGTCTCGTAATATAGCAATAACTGAATGTTTAAACTTGTATTATTCTAGGTACCGGCACTTAATTGTTATGAATAAAATTTTGTAAAATAATGATTATCATTTTAAGGTATGTGTCATATACTGGAATAATATTATGTTCTAAACAAATAACACAAGTATATGTGTCTGTTTAATGGTTATTTTGACGCAGCAAACGCATAGAAGCAATGTACGGTAATGTATAGGGTAGTGATGGGAACCATTCGAATGAATTCATTCGAAATATTCGATTGTTAAATTCATTCGAAATGTTCGAGATGTTAAAAAAATCATTCGAATGATTTTGTTCTGCTCCAGACTAGCATTAGAGCGCTTCGCTTACTGAATGAAGTGTGAAAGCGAATGAATTCATTCGAATGCTTCTTCAACCTCTCGGAATCTGGCATCTCGGCTCGTTCTCTCGTTCATTCGATTGTTTTCGTGTTCCATCGTGTCCTAGTAGCAAAGCGTTCGGTAACTTCCGTCTCTCCCATTCCAAGTGGGGATGGCATGACCATGACCGGCTCTAGGAAGGCCATGTCCTCCGACGTGGCAACGCTGCTGTCACACCCCCTGCAAGGCCGGCCCGCTGGTCTCCTATTCCTAAGAATGGGGCTGACAAATAACTTTAAATGCCAGTATTGGACATTTTCTTTTTTGTATTGTTGAATATATTATTTCCGGTCAGCTGGTTTACTTTTTTTCTCATGCATGGAAACAGAGGTAATAAATAACATTAACTGAAGACTGTGTTTTCACTTGTAAGTTTATTATTTACATGTGTGGAGTTACTATTACAGTTCAACAATATTACAGGTACCACTAAATTAAGAGTTTCCTCTGACTGGTTTTAGCTGTGGTTGTTTGATTTTTAATTTTGCTGTAATTGTTCAGGAGAATGTTGGCAAACACTGGGATTATATTTGAAAGAAGTTCGCTGTTTTCTGATCCACAGCTGCAGCTCTCAGTTAATACAGAACATCCTTCATCTCTTAGAATTGCCTTTTTACATAGGTTAATTACAATTGCCTTTTGGTTGTTAGACATCGGGAACTCTGATTCGTATTTACAAGAAATTAGTGTCTGAACAACTCCAACAACATGCTTACCTATATCTAGCATTAGGTCTGAAGGAACTGTTAGTCCACCTCTGTTGATTGATTGGAAATATGTGTCTAAACACTCATCATTATTACAAAATAAGTTTATACAATATTTACAGTTTAATTTACACCCCAGTTTGAAAGATACATAGCCAAAAATGTAAAGAAATCCTGATTCATCGATCATTATGTTATTTAGGTAATTTTCTTCTAATATTTTACATAAAGTCTCGCTTATTTCATCTGTAGCCCTATTATATTCATCAGTATTTACAAATTTTCCCTTTTGCTCAATGATTTCAGGATTTCACTTGAAAACTTCACATCTCCATACTTTGCAGATTGTAAGCCTAATACACTTTTAACTCGCAATTTCTTTTCAGCTTCCATGATCTGGGTTACACTAATATTATAGTTACCTCCAGCCATTTGTCTATATTGGCCAAATCTACTTTCAAGATTGTCAGTCTGGAATTTTCCCGTTAAAATGTACTCTACATTAATGCTACTGAGTGCATATATTACAATTTCTTTTATCACACAGGTGGAGTGAATTAGAGCATTTAATGTATCGTGTGTTAAACAACCACTATGACCGTTTTCTGCAGCAAGATCTTTCCATTTTTTTAGCCAGAGAACAAAGTTCTCAAGAAAGGACAAACGACAATCATTGACATCTTTAAAAGGTGCCATCAAAGAATTGTTTTTAAGCACATGCTTCATTAGGCTCTTTATGTTCACAATGGGCCACCAAGTTAAAATTACATTTATGAAGTAAGCTGTACTTTCATAACCATGTTTTTGCAATGCAGCAAGTGTGGTTTCATTAAATACATTTACCACTAGGTTAACCTTCTGCCTTTCAAATGTATTAGGGTACAGAGTTTTGTGGTTCAGATTAGGAGCAGATTTAACTATAGAAGTTGCTTCAATTTTGTGCAAGTCTTGCAAATCTGAAAACCTAGCCTCAATAGATTCGTTCTCATTCACATTCATAGCTGACATGGAAGAGTTTTTAAAATTATTCCAGAAAGGTATATGAAATGTTTTGTTGTCATTCTTTAAATTTATCCAGTTGTTACGTATGTTCTTGAAAATGTGTACAGTGTCATACAAAACATGAATTCTTGAAGGGCTGTTTTCAAGTTCAAAGTAGTATTTTGACTCTGAGTTTTTAGTCAATTCATTAAACATTACTCTGTTTACCATATTATTGTCGGCTACAATACAGATTATTTTCATATTAGAATCTGAGATTTCTTTTAATACATCTTTTGTCGTAATTGCAAGTTCCAAACCCTTAAGCTGCTTTACAGGAATTAATCTTACCACTTGTCTGACGAACCAAAAGCAGAACTAATCAGAAATGTAACAATGGTTTTAGCTAATTCTTCCGTATTATTGATAGCAACTCCGAACAATCGGCCATTCTTGTAGTCCATACTCTGTTTCACATGTACTTCATCAATCTGTAAGATTACATATTTTTCTAAGTCTGTCATTTTCTTGGCAACTTCGTTTAGAAAATTGTTATTCTCAGATGTTAATGTGGGGGAAATAGCAAAAGAACCTGACAATTTTTGTAAAAATCTAGGATGAGGTAAGGACAGAATATAATTAAATCTGATAGCCTCATAACATTTCGCAGATTGTATGTAAATCAAAAATGCACTTAAAATGGTTGATACATTGTAATTTGGGGCCTTCATAAAGAGAATAGAAAATTGGTCTTGCAAAAATTTTAGTTTTTTTTACCACACATCCTTCAACGTCCTCATCTTCAACTAAGGTTTTCAGCTTTTTCAATTGTTCTGTGATTTGTGAAACAAGTAAAGATTTATCACTTTTAGGTACATACCTGCTTTCACAAAATTTCAGAAGTGAAAATAACTGGGACCATAATGAAAGTACACCATTCCTTAGAACTGGCACATTATCACACATAACCATGTTGTTAGGGATAATACCTCCATTTATGTGCACTTCAACCTGCATATTGTTCTTAACTTTTACACTGCAACTCATTTTTGGAATAAAATTAAAATCAACCTGGTATAAAATCACACACTCGTCATTTTTAAAAGTACACCAGTCTTGATTTTTCACTTTAATTTTAATGTTTTCACATAACGAACTGAAATCACATATTTTGTTTTCATTTTCAATACGAACTTTTTCTTCCTCTTCTCTTATTTTCTGTCTTTTTTCGATTTCCTCTCTTCTTTCATCTCCACACTTCCTTCTTTTCGTGCTTGTTGTACTGAGGTACGATGGCAAATTGGGAAAGATTTTCGGAACAGCATCTTCTAATAATACAGGCTGATCTCGAGGATATTCACGCCAATTTCCATCTTTATCTTTGTATTTTTCCACAACACTAATGTCATCTGGATGAAAATGTTTTATACATACCACCGACCTGTCAGATGGAGTCCAATTTATTTTATTTATTTTTATTTATTTTATTTATTTATACAAATTTATACAAATATACAAAACAAAACAAGACCACCCGAATGAGCAAGCGCTCGTGCTCGGGCACAGTTCAGCCATTTACGTTACAAAATACAAATTACAAATATATAAAGAAAATATAATATTAAATCAATACCTAAAAAATAATAATAAAAAAGAAAGAACAGAATAGTAAAAAGAAAAAAGGAAAAGTAGTAAGAACAAAAATTGAAACCCTGAGTTATTACAAATAAAATAGTTCCTTAGTACAGAGTGAAGTAACTTTTGAAGTATGAAATAAGATTTTTGATAAACTTATTGAATTTTTTGTTGTTCATATGTACTATTTCTGGATGTGACCTAATTATAGAGTTATAGAGTCTTGGACCATAATAAATGCTATGTTTAGAGCCAGAAGAGGTGAAGTATTTTGGTTCTATTAAAGGCAATGTTTTATTTCTTCTAGTATTGTAATTATGAGGATCCGATACATGTACGTTGCGGTATTTTTGAAAGTATTTTAAAAGTGTGAGCTTGTAAAATTGTTCTACAGTCATCACATTCAATTCAGGAAATATCAATTCTGTCGGATATTCTATAGGCTTTTTTAAACAAATTTTTATAATTCTCTTCTGTATTAGAATCAAAGGAGTCAATACAGATGTGCCACTTCCTCCCCAGCCAATGATACCATATTGGAGGACAGATTGTATTAGAGCTAAGTAGACTGTCCTTAAGACTTCAGTCGGTAAATATTGTTTTAGACAGACAAATTTGTATAATGTTTTTCTTAATCTGGTACATAAATATGTGATGTGTTTGTCGAATTTCAGATGACGATCTATAATAATACCAAGGTATTTGACCTGATTTGTCTCCTTCACAACCTGGCAGGTACATGAGTCAGATTCACAGTTGATATCATGTAGTCTTACGCACAAGTTTTGATCCATTTTTAATTGTGGAGTACCAGCAGTTGTTAATGAGAATGGAACACAGTTTGTTTTATCTATATTTAATACTAACCTATTGCAGTCAAGCCAACTTTTAACTACTCTTAATCCCTTATTAGCCCATTTGTAAGTATCCTGCCAAGTTGGAGCGGAAAATAGCAATACGGTATCATCGGCATAAGAGTAAAGACAGCCATGGAAATTATTTAAGTCCAAATGCAGCAACTCATTTATGTAAATAATGAAAAGAATTGGACCCAAAATTGTTCCTTGTGGCACACCAGTATCCACTTCTCTGATATCACTAAACTGATCCATAATTTTGGTAATTTGCGTTCTATTATGTAAATAAGACCGAAATAAATTTAATCGTGGATCGTGGTATGGCACGAATCCACTGATTTCGGCGAACTGGGTCTTTCGGAATTCGAAAACATCGAATATAGCCTTCGGATTTAATGGAACTATCGTAATTGCTCTTGCAGCCTGTCACAACACATCTTTATGGCATCTCTACTTATTTGTTTTATCCATCTAGATCACTTTTGTGCATAAAAACAAAACTTCTGTTCTCCTCTGCAGCTATTTCTGCTTTAAACTCTTGAAACTTCCCTCTCACAGTCAGACTCGCCTCCTGCGTTGCAACATCTATCGGGGCACGGCCTTCCTAGAGCCGGTCATGCATATGCTCTATTTACGATGTCCAGAGCGACACCCGCGACACGACAGCAGCGAAACGATATTCGGCATTTACTGACCAATAGCAAGTCAGTATCTCTGCTGTAAAACATCTTGATGGCGACGTGACGATTGTTGACTGGGAGTTAACTGACAGCAGCTGAGATGAGCGGAAGTCATAGTATTATGATAATAGTAACATCGATAAAAAAAAAATCTTAGATATTGGAACGGAACGGAATGAAGATGACTATTAAGAAACCTAAAAGCCATAGATGATAAACGACGAAATGTGCTTTAGAAGATTGTCAGTTATCTGAGCACGCACTGATAAATCTCTTCAACAAGTTGCCCAGAGAACTGTACTGTTATAAAAATCTACAGTCTACGTAAATGGAATAATTACATATTCGTGATTTTTTGTTTGTTTTGAAAAATTAGTTTTAAGATTTTAGTATTTAGTATTTTAGCGGTGTTATTTTTAGAACATTATCTATAAGCTATAGCCAAATTTTATTATTAGGATCAGTCTAGTGAAAACCAGGAGTTATATTCTCACCTTAATTAAAATTTCCTGCCTCTTGAAAATATCCCTTTAAAATGAATTAATGTTTAAGATATCATGCAAATAAAACAATTTCTGTTGTAATTCGTGGGATTATGTTTATTTTTCGCGTTATTATAACTTATAAATTCGTGAAATTTCGGGACTCTGAAGTACGTCTCTTTTGTAGACGGCTCTTATCATTGGGTTATAATCTTATTTTATTGTGACTAAAATAACATTTTACAACAAACATTACAAAATAATAAACAATGATATATAATATAATATAATTTAATTTAATTTAATATCTACTTACAAAGTAGATATGTATGAGATATTACAAAGAAATATGCTTCTAAATCTAGATGTATTATGCATAACTGAAACATGGTTAGAAAAAGAAGAAGTAGATTTCATAAATATAGCTAACTTTCATCTGGCTAGTTGTTACTGTCGTCCAGTCATAAAAAATGGTGGAACAGTCATTTTTATAAGACAAAATACAGAGTACAAAAAGATCTCTTTCACAGATTATTTAAACTGTGAAAAACATTTTGAACACTGTGTGATAGAACTGCCTAATCCCAAAGTAATTATTGTGTGTGATCTCCTTCTGGCAATTATAAATTATTCTTGGAAAAACTAGATCTGTTATTGCAAAAAATTAATATGAATAGGAATGTGTCCATTGTTTTAGCAGGAGATTTCGATGTAGACTTCATAAGTAATAGCAATGAGGTAAGAGATTTTCTAAATGTAGTCAAGTCTTATGGATTACATATAACAGTAAATACAGCAACACGTACAACCCCCTATACTAAAACCTGCATAGATCAAATGAGGAGCATCGTTTCAAAACGTATTAAGTGCACAAATTAACATTTTTCAGGAAAGAGGAAAAACGATTTACTCCCAAACCAGGAAGTATATCTGCAACATTAAGACGTGAAATTTTAGATATGAAGGCAATGTTTCAGAATCCTCAAAATCTGAAATTGGTTTTCAATTAATGAGCACTGTATTTTAGTTTTAATTTTACACATAATACGTTTTGAACCGATTCACTGGACAAAATACGTTCTGAACCGATTAGACAGTAAAAAGTAGAGAGGAGGTCAAACATCAGCTGGATTCGAAAGAAAATATGTTTTTAAATCATTGCCATTAATTGCATATATTGCGGACAAATTAGTATTAATAACACTGCTAACATTAATCACTTGTTAACACAATAATTGCACACATTTTGAAGACAAAATTTACGCACTTTAAATGCGCATAAAAGAAACAACTTGAATTTTACAACATAGCTATTCCAACAACACAGTCTTTCAAGTCCCGTGTCTCGTGCAGACAGTCTAAATCCTCAGGGTCGCCATTTTGAGGGGCTGCATCAAAATTTAGAGGTTGCAAACTGTCAACCTCTCTTCAGTTATCACCAAATTTTGCTTTCAGAAGTTCATCTATGTCTTTTCCTGCATCTGACAAAGCTCTCATTTTGTCAACTTCAAAAGGTACACACACCTTCTCCATACTTGTCCCTCGTTTCAGTAATGTTGTGAATTGTTTTGAAGGGTAATCACAATTATACATTGGCTCCATCTTCACTGTGACGATTCATAGTTTTTCCATCAAAATTACTCTCTTCATGTCCTTTATTCCATCCAATTTCTTGAACAATTTGAGGAGTATTTTATAATCTCTTATGACCCAATCGTCTCCAGGTGATCTTACTTTTACCACAAACTTTTAATGTCCTCTATATTTTTCAGGAGTCATAATGTAGGAGCATTTTCGGAGATATTTTATTACCCCAAACACGTGATCTGCGGCTACCCGCGTGCGATTTCTTGGGCGCTCGACTCCCTAGTCCTCATTCGGTAGGTTTCATTCAATTCCGTAGGCAGAGCTGACAACATTGAAACACGAAGTATGCTATACACCCTGACATCTATTGGCTTCAATACTAAGCTTTCATTCTGTCTCAGCATCCTTATTTATTTATTGACATCTTTTCTGACGCATGGAGTTATGGGGGGAAAAATACAATTTTGCGAATTGCTGATTTCACAAACACGTCATTGTACATCCAACACTTTCCTCACCTTTTTAAGAATTCCGTATGTGCTAATTTCTGATACTCCCGTGAATTCTGATATCAATTTCGTATGGACTGAAAATTGAGCGAACTTTTCACAAAACGTGTTAAGTGAGTTTAAAATTAGACCTATAGTTTTCTCCAATTTTAGATGCCTTACCTCTCTTATGTTTTACAACACGAAATGGTGAAGCATGTTCTGCTAAGACTCTTCTTTATGCTTAAAACTAGTCACCCAGTGTAAATATATTGAGCCTATATTATGTAATATTCTATTCCCGGAGGAAAGTGACCAATTAACAAGAGCATGAATTACATGGGCTACATGTTTTTATTTTGACCTCTGCAGCCATCAGCGAAGTCTAATAGTGGTGACTGAATCCTCAAAATGAAATTCCTCCAAATAAGAGATCACACCCGATGCTACCTGCCACATTCAGTCTCCTTATGTTGCATTCTTTTACTGACATCAGTGACACACGGCATAAAACTATATTTGGCGGAAATAGTAGCCTAAGCTTCGCAAATTGATAATTGCTGCTAATCATAATTGCAAACCTGTTGCAAATCAAAGCAGAAACTTCTTCTATCTGCTGGACGCTCCCTCATTATTTTGTGGAAGGTTTTAAAACGAATTTTGCGTGCTGCCAGATCAGTCAGTAGATGATTCTTTTTTGAAATACCGGCTTCACACTGAATCTGAAATGCCATGCGAGCACAATAATAAAATGGCTTGAACAAGAATACTATGGCCTTTAAAACGTAATTTTTTTATCGTTACACTATTTCTCATAACTCCATTAGTACATTAAAAAGTACAATATAAAAATACTGTCACAATGTTGATCCAAAAAACCAAAATGTCGCTTACCTAGCTGTCGTTTCGTTATCCCAGTCATGGTTCGTTTTCTGCTTCCTTTCAATCTTTTTGGAACAGCTTTACTTCCTTCCATGATGATACAATGAAATAACATACAACAGCTTAACTTACGGACGAATCAGCATAAAAATTATTGGGAAATATGAGTCGAAACGTGGGTTTAATGCTCGGTGTAAAAATTAAGTTGTACATAATACGTTTTGAACCGTTCATTCCCGTGCACATAATACGATTTGATCCGATACATCAACTTTGACAGTGAATTAACATGGGATATAATATGAAATGTTCCATTCTGAGTTCATAGTGTTAAAGAGCGCTTAAGAAATAGGGCGAAATCGTATCAAACTCAATTTCGACCAAGAGTGCATTTAATACGTTTTGAAACGATGCTCCTCAGAGGAGCATCGTTTCAAAACGTATTAAGTGCACAAATTAACATTTTTCAGGAAAGAGGAAAAACGATTTACTCCCAAACCAGGAAGTATATCTGCAACATTAAGACGTGAAATTTTAGATATGAAGGCAATGTTTCAGAATCCTCAAAATCTGAAATTGGTTTTCAATTAATGAGCACTGTATTTTAGTTTTAATTTTACACATAATACGTTTTGAACCGATTCACTGGACAAAATACGTTCTGAACCGATTAGACAGTAAAAAGTAGAGAGGAGGTCAAACATCAGCTGGATTCGAAAGAAAATATGTTTTTAAATCATTGCCATTAATTGCATATATTGCGGACAAATTAGTATTAATAACACTGCTAACATTAATCACTTGTTAACACAATAATTGCACACATTTTGAAGACAAAATTTACGCACTTTAAATGCGCATAAAAGAAACAACTTGAATTTTACAACATAGCTATTCCAACAACACAGTCTTTCAAGTCCCGTGTCTCGTGCAGACAGTCTAAATCCTCAGGGTCGCCATTTTGAGGGGCTGCATCAAAATTTAGAGGTTGCAAACTGTCAACCTCTCTTCAGTTATCACCAAATTTTGCTTTCAGAAGTTCATCTATGTCTTTTCCTGCATCTGACAAAGCTCTCATTTTGTCAACTTCAAAAGGTACACACACCTTCTCCATACTTGTCCCTCGTTTCAGTAATGTTGTGAATTGTTTTGAAGGGTAATCACAATTATACATTGGCTCCATCTTCACTGTGACGATTCATAGTTTTTCCATCAAAATTACTCTCTTCATGTCCTTTATTCCATCCAATTTCTTGAACAATTTGAGGAGTATTTTATAATCTCTTATGACCCAATCGTCTCCAGGTGATCTTACTTTTACCACAAACTTTTAATGTCCTCTATATTTTTCAGGAGTCATAATGTAGGAGCATTTTCGGAGATATTTTATTACCCCAAACACGTGATCTGCGGCTACCCGCGTGCGATTTCTTGGGCGCTCGACTCCCTAGTCCTCATTCGGTAGGTTTCATTCAATTCCGTAGGCAGAGCTGACAACATTGAAACACGAAGTATGCTATACACCCTGACATCTATTGGCTTCAATACTAAGCTTTCATTCTGTCTCAGCATCCTTATTTATTTATTGACATCTTTTCTGACGCATGGAGTTATGGGGGGAAAAATACAATTTTGCGAATTGCTGATTTCACAAACACGTCATTGTACATCCAACACTTTCCTCACCTTTTTAAGAATTCCGTATGTGCTAATTTCTGATACTCCCGTGAATTCTGATATCAATTTCGTATGGACTGAAAATTGAGCGAACTTTTCACAAAACGTGTTAAGTGAGTTTAAAATTAGACCTATAGTTTTCTCCAATTTTAGATGCCTTACCTCTCTTATGTTTTACAACACGAAATGGTGAAGCATGTTCTGCTAAGACTCTTCTTTATGCTTAAAACTAGTCACCCAGTGTAAATATATTGAGCCTATATTATGTAATATTCTATTCCCGGAGGAAAGTGACCAATTAACAAGAGCATGAATTACATGGGCTACATGTTTTTATTTTGACCTCTGCAGCCATCAGCGAAGTCTAATAGTGGTGACTGAATCCTCAAAATGAAATTCCTCCAAATAAGAGATCACACCCGATGCTACCTGCCACATTCAGTCTCCTTATGTTGCATTCTTTTACTGACATCAGTGACACACGGCATAAAACTATATTTGGCGGAAATAGTAGCCTAAGCTTCGCAAATTGATAATTGCTGCTAATCATAATTGCAAACCTGTTGCAAATCAAAGCAGAAACTTCTTCTATCTGCTGGACGCTCCCTCATTATTTTGTGGAAGGTTTTAAAACGAATTTTGCGTGCTGCCAGATCAGTCAGTAGATGATTCTTTTTTGAAATACCGGCTTCACACTGAATCTGAAATGCCATGCGAGCACAATAATAAAATGGCTTGAACAAGAATACTATGGCCTTTAAAACGTAATTTTTTTATCGTTACACTATTTCTCATAACTCCATTAGTACATTAAAAAGTACAATATAAAAATACTGTCACAATGTTGATCCAAAAAACCAAAATGTCGCTTACCTAGCTGTCGTTTCGTTATCCCAGTCATGGTTCGTTTTCTGCTTCCTTTCAATCTTTTTGGAACAGCTTTACTTCCTTCCATGATGATACAATGAAATAACATACAACAGCTTAACTTACGGACGAATCAGCATAAAAATTATTGGGAAATATGAGTCGAAACGTGGGTTTAATGCTCGGTGTAAAAATTAAGTTGTACATAATACGTTTTGAACCGTTCATTCCCGTGCACATAATACGATTTGATCCGATACATCAACTTTGACAGTGAATTAACATGGGATATAATATGAAATGTTCCATTCTGAGTTCATAGTGTTAAAGAGCGCTTAAGAAATAGGGCGAAATCGTATCAAACTCAATTTCGACCAAGAGTGCATTTAATACGTTTTGAAACGATGCTCCTCAAATACTAGTTAACAGACATTTTTTTACTTACACTGTCAAAGTCATAAACACTGCAATATCTGATCATGATGGAATATTATTTAAATTTAGTTATATGGGATGTCAAAATAAACAAACTGCAAATTACACGTAGCGTAATACCATAAATGACAGCAGTATTGAGTTATTTAAAACAGTTCTTTCAAATGAAGCATGGCTTGATATGCAATTAACTAAAAATTTAAATAGTAAGGTTGATGCTTTTTATAATACAATCAACTACTATTATGATGTGTGCTTTCCTAGGAAAAAGATCAAAGTGTCTACAAGGACATATAATTCAAGATCCAAAGACTGGATAACACAAGGCATTATTAACTCCTGTCACAGAAAGGAACAATTGAGTGAAATCAACAAGGTATCACAAGATACTAGCTTTAAAAATTATTATAGAAACTACTGTAGAATACTAAATAAAGTTATTCAAGCAGCAAAGAGGATGCATAATGACAAGAGTATACAAGAAAGTCTAAATAAAAGCAAATGTTTATGGCAAATAGTTAATAAAGAGCTTGGAAGAAGAAACCAAAAAATTAAGCAAGTTATAATAAATAATGTACAGAGGCAAAAATGTAAATAAAACAGCTGAAATTGTAAATATTTTCAATGACCATTTTCTAACAATAGGCTTAAAAAATAGTGCAAACTCACCAAACACAATCAACTGTGTGCAAAATATTCCAAATAATGTTAATTCAATATTTCTAAACCCTACAGATGGAAATGAAGTAATAGAAATAGTCCGATCACTAAAAGTGAAGAACTCTTCTGGGTATGACAAAATATCAAATAGACTAGTTAAATGCTGCATACGCCAATTAATTACTCCTCGTGTTGATATATTTAATGAATCTCTTTCTACTGGAATTTTTCCAGATAGCTTCAAAAAAATCAAAAGTAATTCCCGTCCATAAAAAAAATGACAAATGTGATCTAAATAACTATAGGCCAATTTCGTTAATATCTGTTTTTGCTAAAATTCTTGAACGTTTAGTGCACAATAGATTAATGCACTTCTTAAATAAGCATAAAATACTATCTAGTAAACAGTTTGGATTTCGCAAAGGATTGTCTGTATCTAATGCCCTATTCTCATTTACAAAGGAAATACTCTCGTCCATAAATAACAAGGAATTCGCTTTAGGAATGTTTGTTGACTTGTCCAAAGCTTTTGACATGGTAGATCATGAAATACTATTGAGTAAACTAGATAACATTGGAATAAGAGGAGTTAGTAAAAGCTGGTTCTCATCTTACTTAATTATAGGACACAATATGTTGAAATAGACTCAGTCAAATCACATGAAAAGGTTGTAACTTGTGGAGTTCCTCAAGGGTCAGTCTTAGGTCCACTTCTTTTCTTGATCTTTATAAATGAACTTCCTGAAAATATATCTTTATGTCATACGATATTATTTTCTGACGATACAAGCTTTATCTTTAGAAGCAAATCCTTAGAACAACTACAACCATTAATAAAAGATGCAATTCATAAACTTGAAATTTGGCTTCATAATAATAAATTACTGTTAAATATTGAGAAAACTTCCATTATTAATTTTAGTACCATAAATACAGTAAACATACCCAGGATATACATGAACAGTAAGATAGTTAAATTTGTGGAAACAACTCAATTTCTTGGAATTACAATAGACTCAAATTTAAATTGGAATGAACACATAAACAATCTGTTGCAAAAACTAGCTAAATTGTCATTTGCATTTCGTTGTTTAAATAACATTATAACTACATCTGCATTAAGAACTATTTACTTTGGTTATGTTCAGTCTTGTAACGGTTCGCCCCTCCTAATTTAGGGTACGAAACAAATTACAGCCACGGTTTCGCTACAGTCGAAGCAGAGATTATCTTCAGTATCAAGGGGGCAAATCTGGGTAATTATGGTTCTTATAACAGTCTACTTTATGCTATGATGTAATTAAAAACTCACTGATTAACTGGTAAGAGTGGTGTTTATTTTACTTTGTTTGCAAAACAGTTAATAGGCTTTCTCAAAATACTCGTCGTTCGTGAACTTTGACTTCAGATGGGTGGATCTCGTTATTAAGGTATCTTTTTCCTTAATCTCGTGTATTCACTAGAATACCTCGTAAAGTCGTTGATTCACTGGTACTTACAGTTTGATACACACTGAATTTAAATTGGTACTCAGCTATAATTGAGCCGTACCTCAAACCTGAATATATTCGTCGTGTAGATTTAAAGTAATACTGCAGAGAATGATATTTAAATCATTCACTGATAGAAGAATATAGTAATAGCTCCCCGACTTCTAACAAGTCGGAAGCTGTATACCTTGAAGACGTCCACGCTCACCAAGAGCTTAGACGAGAGAGTGCTGATACCAGTCATTGCGTGTCCCCACCTATCATCGTTCAAAGTCCGATACGCCTCGTATTGCTTTTAGCCGCTTATAGCTATGTTTACATTGAGTTACATTGTTTTTCCGAGTCTTCGGACACAAACCCTTATTTCATTGGCTACTGTTCTCACCAAGCATAGATGCTAGTACACGTGGCTGGAGAAGCCTGGCCACGCGTTCAGTAAGGAGAAATGATTCTGGATCCCCCGAAACGCTATTGAGTATGAAAGTTCCCACTTACTAAGCCTTTAAATTTCAATAGAGTCAGTAAGCTCTCCTTTCTTTGCGTTTTTAGTTCAATAGCCGTGAGTTTCGTTATGAATAGCTGTCTGCTACACCCCACTGAGATTCTTTAGTTCAGTTCGGAAGTCCATTCTTACGTTCCGGGAAATCCGTCTCGTTTCAATATCTACACAAGTCCAGCCTGAATATAATATTGCAAATATTATATTCGTATTTCATTTTTGCTGTAACCTGTTCAAATAATTTTAGTTGAATTTTACTTATTTCTATAATGTTATTGGTAATGCGATGTCTTAATTGATTGATATTTATCTCATTATTCTGATTAATAATTTTATATAATAAACTTATTTCGTTCATTATTATGATTTAGGCTGAGTAATTTAATTGCTAAGTAGCAATCGTCTCACATGCCCAAGAGAATTCTACGAAAATTTACGTTTTGTATTCAAAATTTCAAATTTACGGAGTAATTCTCTTTTACTCCTGACATCAAGTGCTTAGTTGTGACGTAAGTGAGCAGAGTTTGTTATTAATCCCAGTACAGTGACATTCGTGCTAACTAGTATTCTATTACATGGTATAGCTTACAACCTTCTCACAGTACTGTTATTTGTTGTGATGAGTGAATGACATTTCCTCTACCTGGCACAACTGATTCATTCATACTTCACATACTACAACATTTTCTTACTATCTCATACACCACACCCTTCGCACACGGCAGGCTATCTTAGATCATGACTGCAGATACCTCACCTCATCAGGTAATAATGAAACACTAACACAAAACCTAATTTAACCTAGAAATACAAACACTTGAAAACACTTACTAAATCTATTCTAACCTAGATAAAAGCGCGACCGGATCTATTTGGTACAACGTCCAGACTAAAAAGAGATAACAACAATAAAATCGGCAGAGGATATATTTTCTGCACGTCCCATGAATTTCACATTTTTGAGGTTATACTGCAAGCCTACATTTCGCTTCATATCTGCTCCGCGGACATGTATACTTACAATAATAACACCTTCAGCTTTAGTACCTTTATTCTATTGAAATGACCCAAGCCTATTCCAATGTTGTTTTACCTATTTAAATGGTTATTCTTTGTACGGCCTAACAAATGAAAGATTGTACCGTCCCACTATTTTATTAGTTTTAGGATCAGTAACTTCATAGCAGATTCCATTAAAAACGTTAGTCACTACAAACGGTACTTTATAAAGTAACTCGCGGCGAGACATTCTTTTATTTACTGCATTTGACAGATTCTTTCTGCGTATCAATAGTTTGTCTCCCACAACGGGACTCCATTTTGCTTTGTGTCTCTTTGCTTTCTTTTTGCGCTTCGCGACACTCTTTCTAATGTTTTCAATCGCAATGCTACAGTAATCTGTTAACTTTCTGTTTACGCCATCATAAGGAATAGCTATTGGTAGGCCTGGTACGAGTGTTTTCGGTTCGTCATCTGCCATAAGTCTTACGAAATGTTCGGTACTAGTCATTTTCCCTTGCTCATTATAGTGCCCTGAATAGAGTTCAGTCCTAGCTTCACTCTGACGTGAATCGCTCCAACATTTATCCATAAATAACTTTTTGAATTCTTGGTACCCCGTTCCTTCTCTCATTACGACCGGCATCCAGTCTTTGCAACTACCCCCAAGCGATCTTTGTACAACGAGTATCTTAAATTCTTCTCGAATGCCTTTAACTTTAAAGTATGTCTCTAGTTCCCTTATAAATTCATGAGGATTAGCATTCTTCTCATCATTATAATACGGCAGAGGCCAGTCTAAGTCCGCGATTTTATTTACATGAGTATTATTATAGCTGGTTACTGGGATAACAACATTGTCGTGTAGGCCTAGGTCACCTCGCGAATTCTCTGATTCTAGGCTTATGCTCGGAGTCCTCGGTTCACCATCTTGACTCCCGTGCGGGTGATTATTTTCTGCATTCGTACAATGAATTAATTGTGAACAAACCCCTCTACCATTCGCCTGAATTCCGGTACAAGCAATGTCATTACTCATCCTACTCATTTTATCAGCATGATCATTAACCTCTTTAGTCACATTACTCTGTACTGCAACTATTTTGTTTAGTTTAGTTTCAATGTCATTAACCTGTCCTTGAATATTGGTACTTGTTACCCCCATATCCACCGACAAAGTTTGAATTAATTTTTCCTCTAAACTTTTATTCTGAGTTCTTATATCCTGCTCTATTTTCTGTTCCAACTGTCTTTTATTTTCCTCGACTTCGTTTTGCACGTAGTCGATCCTTTTAGTTAATTTTACAGTTGTTACTTTACTTTCGTCTGAGAGTTTATTTATCCTATCCTCATTTTTCTTTGATTTATCAGATAATTGATTAATAATTAATCTCATCTCACTGGTACTCCTATCCAATTTTTCCCCTAACTTTCTACTTTCCTCTTTACTGTCTTTTAAATCCTTATCAATCTTTTCAGCTAATTTACTATTATTTTCCTCCATTTTGCTATCAATCTTTTCAGCTAATTTACTATTATTTTCCTCCATTTTGCTATCAATCTTTTCAGCTAATTTACTACTATTTTCCTCCATTTTGCTATCAATCTTTTCAGCTAATTTACTATTATTTTCCTCCATTTTGACCCTCATCGCCTCTATTAACGCAAACACTCCTTCTATCCCCTTTACTTGGTTTGACATTGTATTTTCACAAGGCCTATCTTCCTGAACTACTGAAATCTCTGGTTCCCTCTCCTCACTAGTCTCCTGATTAACTACTAACTTAGGCTTTCATTAACTAATAGAATTTCAGATTCATTACTATTATTAATTTCCTGGCTACCTAATACAATTTCATTCTCTTGGATTTGATCTATTTCGCTATTAGTTAGCACGTCTTGACCGTTATACATTTCTTCGGTTTCCATATTTGAATTTACAGCTTTTCCGTTCCTTAACGTCATCATTTCTACACAACCCTAGCTTTATTTACTGCACTGGGATCACTCAATATATAAAAAGCATGCTCACTCACCTTTGAATACATATAAATCAGACCCTTCACAGAACATAAATACATATAATACCCTCTTATAACTAGCAATAATACCCTCTTATAAACTAATGTTTTTACAAGGCTTTTTTTTTTTTACTGCTGCTCCGGTATTCTATCTTCGGTCTGCCCACTCCTGATTCTTCTTACTTGGGTCTTGAATTTATTTATCCCTATCTTGACTTTTTCTTCCCATTAATCGTCACAATGTATGTAGTCTCTACTTAATGGTGTGTGTGACAGTTATTATTTTTATTTTAATGTTCTGGGTCGCCACAATTTAACTTCGAGCCCCACAGATTGGGTAAGCCACGTATGTAACGGTTCGCCCTCCTAATTTAGGGTACGAAACAAATTACAGCCACGGTTTCGCTACAGTCGAAGCAGAGATTATCTTCAGTATCAAGGGGGCAAATCTGGGTAATTATGGTTCTTATAACAGTCTACTTTATGCTATGATGTAATTAAAAACTCACTGATTAACTGGTAAGAGTGGTGTTTATTTTACTTTGTTTGCAAAACAGTTAATAGGCTTTCTCAAAATACTCGTCGTTCGTGAACTTTGACTTCAGATGGGTGGATCTCGTTATTAAGGTATCTTTTTCCTTAATCTCGTGTATTCACTAGAATACCTCGTAAAGTCGTTGATTCACTGGTACTTACAGTTTGATACACACTGAATTTAAATTGGTACTCAGCTATAATTGAGCCGTACCTCAAACCTGAATATATTCGTCGTGTAGATTTAAAGTAATACTGCAGAGAATGATATTTAAATCATTCACTGATAGAAGAATATAGTAATAGCTCCCCGACTTCTAACAAGTCGGAAGCTGTATACCTTGAAGACGTCCACGCTCACCAAGAGCTTAGACGAGAGAGTGCTGATACCAGTCATTGCGTGTCCCCACCTATCATCGTTCAAAGTCCGATACGCCTCGTATTGCTTTTAGCCGCTTATAGCTATGTTTACATTGAGTTACATTGTTTTTCCGAGTCTTCGGACACAAACCCTTATTTCATTGGCTACTGTTCTCACCAAGCATAGATGCTAGTACACGTGGCTGGAGAAGCCTGGCCACGCGTTCAGTAAGGAGAAATGATTCTGGATCCCCCGAAACGCTATTGAGTATGAAAGTTCCCACTTACTAAGCCTTTAAATTTCAATAGAGTCAGTAAGCTCTCCTTTCTTTGCGTTTTTAGTTCAATAGCAGTGAGTTTCGTTATGAATAGCTGTCTGCTACACCCCACTGAGATTCTTTAGTTCAGTTCAGAAGTCCATTCTTACGTTCCGGGAAATCCGTCTCGTTTCAATATCTACACAAGTCCAGCCTGAATATAATATTGCAAATATTATATTCGTATTTCATTTTTGCTGTAACCTGTTCAAATAATTTTAGTTGAATTTTACTTATTTCTATAATGTTATTGGTAATGCGATGTCTTAATTGATTGATATTTATCTCATTATTCTGATTAATAATTTTATATAATAAACTTATTTCGTTCATTATGATTTAGGCTGAGTAATTTAATTGCTAAGTAGCAATCGTCTCAGTCTATTCTAAGTTATGGGATTCAGTTTTGGGGAGCCTCTTGTCAAGTAAACAAGATTTTTAAAAGTCAAAAAAAGATCATAAGAATTATGCTTAAAGTTCCCAATGGCACTCCAAGCAGACCTCTATTTGATAAACTTAACATACTACCAGTCCCAAGTCTGTACATCCAGGAAACTACTTGTTTTGTTCACAAAAATATTACAAGAATTTACAAGGAACTCACAATACCACACATACAAAACTAGATCATCAAATTCTATACATATATATCCTCAAAGAACAGCTAAAAACCTAAAAAGTGTAATACATCAGGGTGTAATATTATATAATAAATTCAGTAGAGACATTTCTCATCTAAAGTACAGTAGATTTAGAAAAGAAGTGACCAAAACTTTAATTGAACACAAATACTTTTCTGTAGCTGAAGCCATGTGTTGCTAATATTGTAGTCAAAATTTAAATGCTTAAATATGTCAAAATTTCAAAGAGATGTAAATTATATATTTATTTATTTAGTGTAAGCTGTATATGTCTCCTTACCTGTATATTATGTTTTTTACTTATTATTATTATTGTTTATGTAAATTATGTATGTGTATATTATGTATGTTTATGGTTCTGATATATGCCCTATAATGGGACTGTATTAGCCATATTTTTATTGACGAAGCCAAAAATTTGTAAAATTTATATGGTGAATAAATAAATAATAATAATAATAATAACGTAATTTGATGTTGTTGAGCCGTAGTTTTTTCATAGCTCTGGGTGAACCTCTTGGAAGTTTGGAAGTGGGGTCCAGGGGCTCAGGCCTTGGTGGGGTTTAGGGGCGAAACCCCCAATATAGAAACACAGGCCGTCCTCTTGTAATTTCCACAAACGTTAATATATTGTGTGTGCATGGTACTTCTGGGTTTTGAATGCTTCTCGTAGTTCCTTGTATCGTTGCTGTTAGGTTACTGAACCTGTAGTTCCAATATTTTTTACAAAGTTTTACATGATGGCGCTAGTATAAAATCAACATAAAATCATACAGTTGTATGCAGAATTTATAATCCTTATTACAAATTGTCATAAGTATATTATTTAAGAAAAATAATTGTATTATTTTACTCACGCAAATAGCTAAAAAAAATATAATTTTTTTTTAAGTGCCAGAATGGTACTTTATGAGATTGTGTGGTGGACGGGAAAATGCATGTGCGTCTGTCTGTCTGTCATGTGTCTGTACGTGCAATGACTCAAATACGCTCTATCGGATTTTCATGAAACTTGGCATACGCATTTATAACGTCCATGGGAAGAAGCCTATTGATATTGGACCAAATCAGTTGACTGGTACCGAAGTAAAGCCCAATTTAGTGCCTATTTTATGGTAATATATTAGAAAGAATTTATCAAATCAAGTCAGTTCTTATGACTACACATTGTTACAGTTTTATATAGCCTACAGCTTTGGAAGTTGGAATACATTGGGCTTTGACAAATAACACTACCCACATATTCCTTCACATATGCTTATCAAACTAGACCTTTGTTCTTCCATAAGCCCTGCCTAATGAATCGATCTGGAGCTTAACTCGGAAATCGATAATAAAAATAACTTATTTTCTGTATATCATAATTGTAATTATCACTGATTAAACAAAAGCATCTGGCACATTGTTACATCAGTTTAGATGATTTTATTTCTAAATAGGACTGTTCAGTTATAGACCATGTGATGGGAAAAATCAGCGACATTTACGAACATCTTGGGAACTAAGATATTGTATGCAAATATTATATTATATTTCATCGTTTATTTCCCAACAACCTCTTAACTCAGTGATTAGAGTGTTGGACTAGCAATCCAAAGGGTTGTGGAATTTTATTTTATTTATTTTTATTTATTTATTTATTTATTGTAAGAAAACCCCAACGAGCAAAGCTCACCTTAAGGGGCTATATACAACATGACATGCATTGTGGTACATAAATTTTCAAAATTACAAATAACTTATAAATATACAAGAGGTACATTATATACAAGAGGTACATAATATAGGAACATAAAATAAAATGACTTGATTTTAAGAGTGAAGTGAAATGATAGATGATGAAGGGAAACATAGTTACATAGTCTAATAGTGATCAATATACAGTATCTAGGCCTATTTATTACTATATCAAAGAATATCGTTGGTATGGAAGCAAGATCCTGGGTTTGTTCGGGAAAGTTGTGTGCATCCATTGTTTGGATTGTTCTTTTGATTCTGGACTGTCGTAACGAATCCACGTTTGATTCCCTGTTACGATGGATTTCAAAAACTCGTTCTGAGTGAAATTTATCTTTTTTGGCAGCTGAAGAAAGATCTGGGAGGACAGCACTTCCCCACCAACGAAGAATTTCAAAACACTTCAAAATGCCGTGAAGACCATTCTCAATATGCTGGCGGGCAAGCTTCTAGAGGGTATAGTAAAGTTGGTACCTCGCTACGACAAATGTCTCAATCGGAGCGATATTATGTAGGGAAGTAGCTAGAAGGTGTACCTAAATGTTTCAAATAAAACAGTTCTGATTTTCACTGTGGTTCTGCATTTTTGAATTGCCCGCCATGCCACCACCTAGTGTCAAAGCTAGGAGACAGTGAGATCCTGCAAGCGGCAGCATGCTTCAAGTCGGCCGTGGTGAAGCTGAACTGGTTACGATTCCCACCGTTGCATGGGTAGTCAATTGCACTCAAAATGAGGATGGCAAGCAGCAGTTTTCTCGCTTAAACCACAGCCTCGTGGAGACGGGAACAGACTACCCATGAAGCAGTCCCTCTTGTTCAGGCATTTTCTTCGCCAGTACCTCACACTGTCAGCTCGGAGAAACTGGTGGACACGTTTGCACTTGAATACAGGGTTCACAAAGCACATATATTATCCATCACAGCCTTGATGTTAATACGTTAAACACTACAAATATAATTACACTGTAATTGTTCTTCTAATCCCAATCCATTTACCAGTTTATACTCCGAAGAGAATGTGGATCATGACGTTTCATTCCTACAATGCATATTTTTTCATAGGTAATCATATGACATGGGACTCATTAATCACTGCATATTAATGAATTGAAGTATCCAGTAACGAGCTGAAGTTTATCAGATAAAATTGCATCTTTCCGACCCTCGCAAGCATATTAACTTATAAGATAAACAACAGCCATTGGTCGATTGCTAAAGATTATTAGTAAATACCAAGTCCGCATTGCATGAATGGAATATTCTGAATAATCTGATTAGGAGAATAATAATTATGATAAACATTGATAGATTCGCAGCAGAGAAGCAGGATTGAATTTATCTCATGAAATCGTAACCATGAGTGGGATTTATTAATAGTATTCCATGAATAAAATGTATCAGATTTTTATAAATAGGTTAATAACTACATTCTTACCCGCACTGTTTAAAATCAAATCATCACTGTGCCAGCTGTCAGATCACGACGTAGGCCTACTAAATAAAGAATTAAAAATGTTGCCAGATACTAATCTGACAAGTATCTTGTTTAGCGAATATTTCAATTAAGAAAGAACTTCTACTGCAGCTAGAAGAAAAGCATCCATTCTATGATGATATCACCGACAAGTTTGCAGCCTTAAAGGGCTACGGAAGGATTTTTTTGGTATACAAGACATAGGTGAATTTCGTTATTAACATAAGCATGTGGCATTTTTTTCTCTTCACCTAATTTTCCGGTCACGAGCCGCCACTGTCGCATATATAATGACTCCCAAGCAGCACTCTTTGCTATTAATGACAGGTTCAACCATCACCCATTTGCAACCTCCATACAGAGAAGACTAAATGAATACCCTAAACACATGTGCCTAGCTGGACCAAAGGAAAATGATGGAACTGTGGGAAATGAATGTGCAGACCATCTTGCCAAAGCAGCTGCTAAGTCAAGAATGGATAATTTCTACTCCCTCAGTAAACTGTCATACATAGGGAACAGTTAAGGAAAGAACTAATATTAAGTTGGAACACTGAGTGGTTAAATAGTATAAATGGCTCCCTGACAAGAACATTATTCTTTCCTTCAGTGTTTGTCTGTCCGCCACCATGGTGAGTTGGTAGCGTGACTGCCAGCCACCTGGGTTCGATTTCTGGCCTGGTCGGGGATTTTACACAGATGTAAAGTTTCCTTCCTGGGTCAGGACTGGGTGTTGTGTCCTCATTCCCAACCCGTGAAAGGAACTGGCCACCCTACACAGTATCATCCGGCCTAGTGTCCTTCAGTCAGGCCGTGGGCTTCCCTCCCATGGCTCTGTCCCAGGGTATGACCAGCCTCTGGGCCGAACACTTCACCATCATCATCATCATCAGTGTTTGACTGGTTAAAGTGCAAATACATGGAACCAAATTTTATACTAACACAATTTATAACTGGTTACAGAAACTATGGGCACTATCTGGAACAAAATTATTACTCAATTAGATTATTGCCAAAATAGACTTCAACAGCCTTTGACAAATTTTTTTAATAAGAAATGCAGCTACAAGAAGTTATGTGACTATTTAAATTCTATTTTTAACAAACTTTGATTTAGTATTTGATTGTTAATTAATTTTATTCATATCTGCTATATTTTTAATATGTAAGTATAGAAATTAAACAAACTGTAAATGAATGTAAATTGCATTAATTAGTACTGAAAAGTGAAATAGGGTTAATTATTTATATAATTATTTGGAAATTCAATAATATTATAAAATGGGATTAACCATTAAAGACCTAACATTCTCATCCACCACTGCGTCACAGTCAAACAGGCAATAATGTAGGGTAGGTACATGAATTGCATTGAATAATTAAGGTTTCCACAAATAAATTTATTAAATAGGGGAAAATATAATAATAATATATAATATATAAGTTCAGCTAACTTGTTCTTCTGATCACGTTTATTATATTTTCACCGACGGCTCACGGACACCATCTACAGGCCGAGAAACCGCAGTTGTTGGTAGTGCTATGGTTGTGTTCTCATCTAACGCTGAAATCACAAATCAAATGTTTAAACTTCCAGCTACTTCCACTGTTTTTCAAGCAGAGCTCCTTGCACTGAAAAAGGCTGTACAGTGAAGTGACGATAATATGTGCAACGTACGTATCTTTTGTGACTCTCAATCTGCACTTTCTGCAGCGAATGATAATTTTAATATGAACCCTACAGCTGTTGAAATTAGAGAGACTATTTGCGCCTATGACAAACATATCTGTCTGGTTTGGGTTCGCGGTCATGTTGGTAATCAAGGTAATGAGAGAGCTGATGAGCTGGCCAAACTTGCTGCATCTTCCGATTTGGAATTTGAACATGTCAAGTGTCCCATCTCTTATGTGAAAAAAGAGCTGAAAGTTGATCTGCTAAATAAATGGTCCTCGCTTTGGGCTAATAGCATCAATGGCGCTGTTACAAGAGTGATGTACTTTCCTACAGTTCGCGACAGACTGTTGTTGAAATATTTCGAACCATCATTCGTTTTAACTCAATTTATGACGGGTCATGGTAAATTTAAATCTTACTTTCAAAGATTCCACATACCCTCTATTGATGGATATTTTTGTCCATGTGGACATGATGAACAAACTGTCGAACATCTTGTTTTAGACTGCCCATTTCATGGTTACAAGCACCACCTACTAAAGAAGCATCTAACTAAATGTAGTACCGGTAAGGTTTTGGGTGATCCAATGATTGACTTCTTAAAAAACCAATGCTGTTTCTCAGAATTTAAGACATTCGTTAACACAGTTTTTAAAATACTGTGATCAATTCTCACAACTATTTCTATGAAGTAACTTTTAATGTTTTGTATTTATGTTCACTTTTGTTTATTGTTTACTGGCATTTTAAAAAATTTTCTGCATGTCATAATTATAACATACTTATTCTGAAACTATAGCCCTAGCATACATAGGTAAAATAGGGCTCTTGTACTTGGAGATTTAATAAATAAATAAATAAGGGAATTCGGGGCAAAGTGAAATAGCGGGCCAAATTGAAATTTTTAATTTAAACAATTTGAATTTGGCTCCACTCAGTTCTACCAACACTGATATATTCCTCTGAATATTTGGCTACACTGGAAATGCAAATGGCCGAGGAATGTTACACTGTGAAGATGCATCAGTAGAAAACGTTTTTTTTTTTGTAAGAAAATTGTAACTCTGTAAGTAGAAAAATCGAAAGCTGTAGTAATTTATATATATTTGGGTAATGTCGCATTGTAGGGTGGCCCACTTTCAAAACCAATTTTCTTGTCATAAAACACCTAATATCACACGTATTTTGTTGTAGATTGTTCTCTGAAGAGCTGATGTTGCCTCGACGAATGTTTGTGTCCAACCCAGCCGCCCTAAATGTTACGCTTTCTTTTATAACACGATCTAGCGAAAAGTGCCGTGAATGACGCCATATTTTTATATAGAAACTCGTGATTGGACGTTACAGGTCTGAGCAGACCACTTAGAATTCTGGGAAGCAGGTGCACCAATACAACGAACCTCGCGGGACATACAACATGGCACATTTACGAAACGGGAGAAATCAGAACGCCTTACTAAATTAATACGACTGTTCCTAACCTAACAGAACCTGTCACTAATTAGTAATTTCGGAAGAATTCAGAATGCCCTACTAAATTAATATGACTGTTCCTAACCTAACAGAACCTGTCACTAATTAGTAATTTCGGGAGAATTCAGAATGCCCTACTAAATTAATATGACTGTTCCTAACCTAACAGGACCTGTCACTAATTAGTAATTTCGGGAGAATTCAGAATGCCCTACTAAATTAATATGACTGTTCTTAACCTAACAGAACCTGCCACTAATGTAGAATTTTTGATAACTGATAAGTAATGTACAAGAAGCGTCATGTTGGTTAACCTGTATCCCTGGAAAACAAAACACATCACCCGTCCGTGGAAACCTGCGCATATCGCGAGGTGGGCCACCCTACATTGCGACTTTGCCTATATTTGTTATAAATTTGAAGTTTGATAAATTAGACCAAAGACATTATTCTCTATGATCCCACATTAAAAAAAAAACAATTTTTACTTGTAATTATTTTTTTTTTGGCTTTGGTTTATTATATTGACTGTTTGTGGGGCAAAGTGAAATTTGCTATCAGGGGCAAAGTGAAATGCTATTTCACATTGCCCCTAATTTTTGGGAAAGTGGTAGAGTATTACAAATACCTATTATAGCAGTTCTAAAATAAGCCAAATACAAACAGGCTATAGGCTATTACATCTCTTCTTGTTATTCCTTGTTTTAGCTTAAAAGATGGTCCGCAGATATGAGAGAAAGTCGAATCAGCACAGCTGGGAGGAGGATCGCATGTTAGCTGCACTGAAAGCTATAAGGGAGGAGGGAATGTCAATAAATGCAGCAGCAAGACAACATGCAGTGCCTCTTGCTACTCTCTTCAGGAGAAGTAAGAAAGATGAAGACCCAGAAGTTGCTTCTAGGAAGAAGTTGGGGAGGTTCAGAACTGTGTTCACTCCTGAACAAGAGAAACTGTTAGTGAAACATATTCTCGCTATGGACGAAAGATTGTTTGGCCTGAGCATTTCAGACTTCCAGACCCTAGCATTTCAATTTGCAGAAATGAACAATATTCCAAATTCATTTAATAAGGAAGACAAAACAGCAGGAAGAGATTGGGTGGCCTTATTCTTCAAGAGAAACCGAGAACTCTCATTTCGGTTGCCTGAAAAGGCATCAGCTGTTAGAGCCTCTGCTTTTAATGCTCCAAATGTAAATAAATTCTTTGAACTTTTGGATAAAGTGTACAGTGACCATAAGTTTAATGCAAGTCGAATCTATAATGTCGACGAAACTGGAATTTCAATAGTCCCCAATAAGCCCACCAAAGTGATATCACAGAAAGGCAGGGCCGGATTTAAGAGTATGCCGCCTATAGGCTAAAGTCCATTTGCCGCCCCCTCTATAGTTCATATTTGCTTAATACATTTGTTTTATATAACAAAAGGATAGAGTTCATTGTGTTTTCATCTTTTTTAAACATAAAGTTCTTTTAGTTTAGATAAAACTACAATTTTAATGGTTTACATAATAAATTAGGCCTATATAGGCTAATCAAATTAGTTATTTACATTTTTTACTTACTTCTTTTAAGCTTCGTTAAAAATGACATGGGTTTCGAAATTAATTAATTAATTTTCTTGGAGATCAGTGATCACTATTTTATACATATTTTTATATTTTAATGCTAATGATTGTCTTTTGCGTAATTGAAGAACTGTGTTCAATTTGAATTAAGTTTTCCTACACGGTGAAATGAAATTACACAACGTGTAGTTCATTACTGGTTTATTTGTTGAAAACAACTCAGCCCACGTAATCTTCATGTTCAAATTTGGATAGCTTTCTCACGAGATCGCACTATAAGAAAGTTATAGCCCTGATACAAGATTACGTGCTGTGAATTTGTATTATGTTCTAGTTTTAGAAAGTAGGCTATGTAGAAGGACTAAAACATATTTTTAAGTAACGTGTATTATTAAATTCGTACGGAAAATATTATTAACGTCTGAAATATGAGGGGTATTCCGAAAGTAAGTTTCGTCAATGTATGGCAGGAGCGGCGTGTTCACCAGGGGAACCAAACAAACGCCAGACGAATCCCCACCCATGGCTGGTTCCACGACGGAAGTGGCGTCAGCGGAGGAGGCATGACGCAAGCGCACTGCGCCGTAGAAGAGCGAGTCGCAGCAGACTGGCGTGCCCGCGGGTATTAGTGTACCGCTCACGATGGCACGAGAGATTTGGCGCCACTGCCATGTACCGCTATCTCCCTTCTTTCAAACGAGCCATTGCTGCAGCCGCTGGACCTTTTATTGTCCGAGATAGAGCTGTTTGAAATTGATCTCCCGATTTCCGTCCCCGCAAAGTGCGGCCTCCACGAAACCATCTCGCACAAACCTTATGGAACATCAATTTGTCACTCAAAATGGTCTGTATGGAACCTTTAGTAATGTCAGGAAGCTGAGGTGGAGCAGGCTGTGCGCCAATTCCTTGCATCGCAGGGCACCGAGTTTTACCACAGTGGGTTCTTCAAACTGATCGCACGCTACGACAAATGTCTCAATGTCGCTGGCGACTATGTCGAAAAATAGTGCACGGTGTATAGGTCATGCTGCCATGCTGTATTGCGTTTGGGTCAATAAAGTGTCCGTGTGACAAACTGACGAAACTTACTTTCGGAATACCCCTCGTACTTCATTTTAACTTTTGAATAAATTGCCAAACTGCCGCCCCCTGAAAATTTGCCGCTCTAGGCTGCAGCCTACTTAGCCTATTTAGTAATACGGCCCTGCAGAAAGGTAAGAGGCAAGTTGGAAGCCTGTCGTGAGCTGAGAGAGGAACACTTGTTACAGCAACAATTTGCTTTAATGCTGCAGGACACTATGTCCCACCACTCCTGATTTTCCCCAGAGTGAGAAATAACCCAATGTTTGAGGTTGGTTTGCCTCCTAATTCTGTGGTTGTTCCTCACAAGTCAGGGTGGATGCAAACTGATATTTTTATTGAGTGGTTTCAGCATTTTTTGGCACATACCAAACCATCTGAAACAGATCCCCTGCTTCTGATACTTGATGGCCATGCCACCCATGTAAAAAAATTCAGTTGATTGAAATAGCAAGAGCCAACTATGTTACTTTATTGGTGATCCCACCTCATACTTCACACAGACTACAGCCATTAGATGTGGCCTTCATGTTTCCACTGTCTAACTATTATGAACAAGCAGTTCGAGTTTGGCTATGTGAAAATCCAGGTACGGTGGTAACAATTCATGAGGTTGGTAAGCTGTTAGGGGAAGCTTATAACAAAGCTGCAACAGTTCAGAATGCAATTTCTGGATTTTCAAAATCAGGAATCTATCCTTTCCAGCCAACCTTCCCAGACAAAGCATTTTCTGCTGCTGAAACAACAGATAAACCTTTGTTGAATGACTCAGATAGACCTGCAAACAGTAGTGTCTCATCAACATTGAGGTCGAATACTGAGACAGATGTTGGGACTCCTTCTACTAGTAGGCCTACTCCAAACGAAGATGGCTTAACAGTTTCACACCAAGATATTATGCCTGTACCCAAAGCTTTTGCAGGCACTCTTGAAAAGCCTTGTGAAGGGAGAAGAGAGGGTCATCCATGATATTGACATCCTCACCATGTTTGAAAGAGCTAAAGGATGCAGACTTGGAAAAGTCTAAGAAGAATGGTGGAACGAAGATAAAGAGGGCTAAGAGAATTTTGTTTCAAGAGCAAACCAATGAAGGGAATTCAAGTTCTGAAGAGAGTGAGTTTAGTTTACATGACAGTGATGCTTCCTTAGAGTGGAGCGCATCAAAAGACGATGTAAACTTAGTAACATCAAAAGTGACCGAAGACATGGTAGAAGTTGGAGACTGGGTTCTCGTGGAATATGAAGAGAAATTATTCCCAGGCCAAATCAAGGTTAAGACCTCTGTGGGTGTATCCATTAGTTGTTTGGAACAGAAGAAAAAAATATTTCAAATGGCCAGAAAAGGAGGACCAGATGGAGTATGAATGGAATGAAATTAAGAAAGTAATTTGCACTCCAAAACAACTAAGGAGAGGTTTCTTTGATGTGCCAGAATTGTCATACTATATGTAAATATAGCTGTAAGATTTCATATACTTTTAGTTGTACATAAAATTAATTATTACTTCAGTATTTCTGTATTTTTAATCTTTTTCACATTGCCCTTTCAAAAATTTCACTTTGCCCCGCATAGGTAGCCCAGTCAAATGTTACAAAAAAAATGCGTGAACTTACATTAAATGGGGTATTAATGATTTTTGGAGGGGGGTTTCAGACCATTACTGGGATCACAAATCCAGATTTGCAACCCTGAAAAACCTGTGCTCGCTGAATGGCGGTCGAAATAAACAGGTTTTTTCGGACTTTTGTTTAGGTTTTTTGACAATATCTCCTAAACTATGCGTTTGTTGGAAAGAATCTTTATTAGCTTTATTAAAGTACATTAATTTTTATAAAATATGAGATAAAAATTGTTTTTGTAAGTTATATAGTTACCGAGATACGTCTTTTCAAAGATTGGCCTATTTTTCCAAAATGTTAACATTTTAAGTTTTCTTCGTGTTTCGAATTGAATACCGGCAAAATGACACGTCCTACAGAAAAATCAAGAGAACAAAAGTTGTAGGAAATTTAATAAGCTTTAAATTGAGCTATAGCTGGTCCTTGTAGCTCAGATAGTCTAGTCATAAAGAACAAAAACCGAAAAATGAACAATTTTTTTTTTTTGGGTGAAAGTTGAGCAACATCGTTTCCTCCACCAACACCTTAATTTTTTTGGTAACATGTTGGCGGAAAATGTTTTATAAGTTATAACTGTGTTTAGAAACTATTTATGGGTATATGTGTCTATGGGAGATGGGATTTTGCCAGAAAAAATATTTAAGCAGAATATTTCATAAAAATGTATTTACTTTTAAACCAATATGCATAGTTAAACAATTTGTGAGGTTCCTGGTATGGGACCTGGGAAATCGAGGGTGGGGTGATGTCTTCATCCTCACCTGAAGAATTGTCATTGTGGGGTGTGGGCACATTGCAGCAGAACTTTCCCCTTGCAGAAAGTGCACAAAACTGAGCATTTCAAACCAGTTTTGCGGCAGCTGCAGACCCCAGCAGAGACAAAATAATTTCTATTAGCAGTGGGATTGTTGAAGGCTATGAAGTCAAGGAACTGGGAACAGAAGGAGTGGTTAACATAGAAAACCAGACATTTGGGAAAGTTGGATTCAAACTAAAGACCAAGTTGTTACCATGGCAAGCATCAATAATTCCATACAAGTCACTAATAAGAAGATTGAAGTTGACCCTTTCACAATATTCCAGCGAATTAGCATCACCATAAAAATCCGACGCAGAGTTAAAAGCCCACTTCAAGTATGAATTGGCCCCTTACCCAATGTCTCTTTGCAACGAAGTTGGAGTGAGGAAGGGAACTAAGGCAGCTGTACAGTATATTCGTGTTTCACATCCCTCACTACCAACATCTCCCGAGACTCCAATATCCACATCGTGCTCAATGGTGGCTACTTACTCCATAAATTTGTGTGGCATCGAAATATATCAGTGAAGACCATCATTGACGGCTACATTCATTTTGTGAAAAACCATTTTGGGACAGATGTAACCATTGTCTTTGATGGATACCCGGACGATGCCTCTCAAAAAAGTACCAAAAGCGCCAAACGTCTCAGACGATACTCCGCCCTCAACTGCAGTGACATTGTCCTATCAGCTTCAATTACCATCAACAACACGCAAGATAAGTTCTTAACGAACGACACTAATAAGCATAGGCTGATAGAGCTACTGAAAAGTGGATCTGAGCAGCACGGTGTTGAAGTGACAGTTTCAGAAGAGGATGCTGATGCTGACATTATTAGAGCTGCCATCACCAAAGCTGACTCTTCTAAGAAGGTTGTAATCATCGTGGACGGTGTAGACCTTCTTGTGTTCTTAGTTGGTTTCAGTTCCAAAAAATACATCTACTTCCAGAAGAGGGGAGCCAGACGTCCAATATTCATCTAATCGTTCACCACCGGAACCTCTCATTAGTCTCCTGGGCCAATTATGATTTTTCACGCATTTAGCCGGTGCGACACGACCTCTGCCCCTTTCTGGCAGGGGAAAACCAAATTTGTCAAACCTTCCTCGAGAACCCTGGGGTTCATAAATATGATCATAATATATATATTTATGATAAATATAAATAGGATCATAAATATTCAGGCAAGCAGAAGTCTTCCTCCACCCAGATGTGTCAAGATGAAATAGCTGCAGCTGGAGAGAAGTGCCTCGACGCAGTTTATGATGGAGCGACTGACACCACCCTCAACGACCTGACAGCCAAAGTCAACCTCGCCCGTTTGTCACCAACCATAGATGCTTATTGTGTGTATCACCAGGTATGTCTATGTACATTTCCTATCAGTATGTTCTTAAGTTTCGTTGTTGACTTATACACTCATTGTACACCATGTGTATGCTTTGAAATATTATACAATAACTAATTTTCATTCTACTTTTCGCAGGTACAAAAGTGGTTGGGGTGGAAAAAACTCAAGGATTGAGGGTGGAAGTTGGACGAGTTTGGTCTTACTCCAATTGCAATGGAAGTTTAACCAGCCCCTCAAACCACCAACTGATCTCGTGCAAGTGCAAGATGGGCTGCACTGGGGGCTGCAGCTGCCGCAAAACTGGGCGGAAATGCAATGTGCCCACACCCCACGATGATAATTCTTCAAGTGAGGATGAAGACATCACCCCACCCTCGATTTCCCAAGTCCCATACCATCCCATACCAGGAACCTCACAAATTGTTTAAATATACATATTGGTTTAAAAGTAAATACATTTTTATGAAATATTCTGCTTAAATATTTTTTCCTGGCAAAATCCCATCTCCCATAGACACATCTACACATAAATAGTTTCTAAACACAGTTATAAGACATTTTCCGCCAAACTGTTACCAAAGAAATTAAGGTGTTGGTGGAGGAAACGATGTTACTCAACTTTCACCCCAAAAAAACATTTGTTCATTTTTCGGTTTTTGTTCTTTATAACGAGACTATCTGAGCTACAAGGACCAGCTATAGCTCAATTTAAAGCTTATTAAATTTCCTACAACTTTTGTTCTTTTGATTTTTCTGTAGGACTTGTCATTTTGCCGGGATTCAATTCGAAACACGAAGAAAACTTAAAATGTTAACATTTTGAAAAAATTGGCCAATCTTTGAAAAGCCGTATCTCGGTAACTATATAACTTAAAAAAAAGATTTTGATCTCATATTTTATAAAAATTAATGTACTTTAATAAAGCTAATAAAGATTCTTTCCAACAAACGCATAGTTTAGGAGATATTGCCGAAAAACCGAAAAAAAGTCCGAAAAAACAGGTTTATTTCGACCGCCATTCAGCGAGCACAGGTTTCTGAGGATTGAAAATCTGGATTTGTGATCCCAGTAATGGCCCGTAACTGCCCTCCAAAAATCATTAATACCCCATTTAATGTAAGTTCCGATGTAACATTTGACTGGGCTAAGGGGGCAAAGTGAAATAATGTTAAGGGTACTGAATAAATCCATTTTACAAGAGAACAGTGACATTGATCGACAATTTTCTTTCACAAATAAAAGATCTAAGTCTGTTGCACAGTATAGTAAAAAAAATCAAATTTTCAACCAATTTTAATTGAGATAATTAAGATTGAAAATTAACTATTTCACTTTGCCCCGACTTCCCCTACTTCTAGAAGCCTCATTTTGTTCGTAATAAAATGGTTAACCTTGGTGTTAACTTCCATCTCATTCAGTGATTTCATGAAATAAGTTATTTTATACAATATTTGTCATTGACAAAGTTTACACCTTTATTTACATTTATACTCAAATTACAAATATAACAGAGAAACTTAACACTTAAACATTATTTGGCAATCAAAATACATTTTAGTTTCAGCGATGAGAAATAAAACATACTTAATTACTGTATATCTTATGGAGGGATTTCTTAAAATTTTAGGATCGTTATAACTGTGATATTTTATCCCTTTGCATAAAATATTAAATTTGTTAAATGTCACACATTATTCAGTCATTACTATAATTAATCGTATCTATAACTTTTCAGCAGTCATTGAGACAATATAAAAGGGGAACAGGCTACTAAGAGAATGAAATGAACTTGTAAACTCTGACAGTTATTAGGCCTATAAATTGTATTTTCTCACACATTTCTCGAAATACATCTTGGAGGGGTGTATTTCATGGAATTCATGTAATTTCGTAATATTTCATGAATATAATTTGCTTAATACTTATAATTTAAGCATCTGTAGAGCTAAATATAAGGCGAATTTCTAAATGCATTGATGGATCCAACCAATGGCGATTGAGTTTTCATCAGAGCGTTTTTAATTTCATTGATGGAATCCATTGGCTATCCATCAAAGTGTTCTCTGGGTTCCGATAAGTTTGCGCTGGTTTCTATTGACTGGCATCAGTTCCATCATACTCGAATGTCCTATGGTTCAGATGAATCACTACTAACTTATTATGACAAATTGAAAATTCAAATTTTAATAATGGTGACAGTGCATGTAAAATTCATAACAACATAACCTAGCAAAAATTACAGACCCATAAATAGTAGGTCTATAATAGTAGTTAAACTAATTTTTTAGGATTTGTTAAGCAAGCTACAACTGAAAGAGAAAGAAGCAAAAACAGTATATTAGTTTGCAGCCATACTAAAATCTTACAATGGCATGCATTTTAAATCTCACTTAAGTTATTTCCGTTTTCCTTTTGTTGAAATTGTTAAAATTATAAAATATAGATCTTATAAAAGAATATTAGTAATTTTTGGTCAATTTCAAAACATAACTACAGTAATTAAAAAATATATTGGAAGTTTACACAGTGCAGCTAAATTATACAGGATATAATATTGAGTTAGGTCTAGCATGTATAGGCCTACTTCACTTCACTTTCAAAGACCATCGTCATTCATAATCATCGGATTAACACCAACTGCTGGCTGGATGTTTGTGTTGCCCTCAGAAACATCCAGCCAGCAGTTGGTGTTAATCTGATGATTATGAATGATGATGGTCTTCGAAACTAGTTCTGAGGGCAAACAAACATCCTGCCAGCAGTTGATGTTGATTTGATGATTATGAATGACTATGGTCTTCGAAACTAGTTCAGGTATTTATACAAAAAGTGAAGTATACGGGCTAGACCCAACTCAATATTATATCCTGTATAACTTCAGTACTCTAATATGTATAATATAAACACACAGACTGTCTAGGTACTGGTACTGTAATAAACCAATTTTATCTAATAAGATACTATTGAGTCTATCTTTCTGATAAGATTATTAATAATGGTTTTGTGGGCTATACGCTGAATGAAAGGATATAAAACATCCAAGCTTTAGGTCGCTGACATCTCTGCAGCCTTCCTCAGGGAAATGAGTGTGGAGTTAGGGATGAGAGAGTTTATGTATTGGAACGCGTGCCGTAAGGGCTTCCCAAGAGGAGTATTACAGGATGTCAAAATTATGAGAGTCAGGTTAGAATAGTATCCACGATCAGTATGCAACACAAAAAATTCTGAACACAAGAATCAAATTTTATTATCAAAGGAGTGGTAGCTCTTACAGTAAAATCCAGCTTTGAAAATCCTGAAGGGATGCTGATACCAAAAGCTCAGATAAAAGCCTATATTCAGTGAAAATTCAGAGCTTCAAATACAATCATTAATAGCAAAAGCTCTAGCAAAAAATTCTCCCAAAATAATAGGACTGAAGGTCCAACGCATAAGGCTTAAGGCCTGTCATGAGCCAAATTACAAAGCTTGAAGAATAACTATTACCAGCAAAAGCTTTAGCAAAATTATCCAAAATATCAGGACTGAAGGTCCAACGCATAAGGCTTAAGGCCTATCATGAATTGTAGTGATAATACGGCGAGCCATCCTTCTTCGTAACCAAAGAAAATATTTTAACCTAACATAAAAGAATCAGAATGAGCCAAAAAAAAAATAATAAAAAATAAACGAAAACTAACACAAAGCTGGTGGGCGAAACCGAAAATAACTGAATAGCACAAAAGCCCACCAGCAAAACTAGAATTTATAAACTAAACATAAAATACCTGCTGGTATAGAGAAGTAGCAAGATTACAGCATGCCGGAAAGAAGATTCACAGCGGGACGATGACAGGGCACGTCACACTTCCACGAGATCCCAACTTCAACTCTTCAAGCGAGAAACGCCCCTCAAAGAAGAATACGCGAACCGGCCGCGAGAGGCGCTGCGCCGGAAAAATAATCACGCCCGCGAAAAAACTAATATAGGAGGCGCTGAAGAAAAAAGAGAAAACTAAACACACACTAAACAAAAGAAAGATGGCTGCCGCAAGAAACTGAAAATATGTACGTAGCTTGGCAAAAAGGTAAGTAAACAATACAAAAAAATAAATATGTATAATGAGAACTAGAAAAAAGCAAAGTGCCGAGAAACACACGGCACATCCTCCACGACCCAGGGAAAAAAAAAATTTTGAGAATCAAAAGTTTTTTTTTCTCTTCATCAAAACTAGGCCATTTGTGAAAATATTATAAATTTAGTCAGAACGAGCAAAGTTTGTGTCATCACCCCACCAAGATGCAAAAGGTCCACCAAAAAGGCATAATTAGTATTAAACCAGCGAAACATTTGGTAATAAGTCTTGAAGAAAATTTTCCGGAGTCCATATCCGTAGTTATAACACATCACCAGCACAGCAAACCATGAGTCCTTTTACATAGTAGTTAGATGTAGTGATCAACCATAACCGTAGCTATTGTAGAACAGTGGTAGTAGTATGTAGAAATTAACCAAGTCCATTTGGTGTTGGAAGTAGTCGGAGCAGTAGATAAAGCTGGTGAGTAAGCGTAGAAACATTGTTGCTGATGTGAAGAGCTGTAGTTGCATATAGTATAGCCGGAGCTTGCTTTGTTGCAGACTGACACAGCAAGGCGTCCCCATAGTGTCAGAACAGCAGCAGAGAATAGGTGGCCAGCACAGGGGTGGTAGAGAGTATGCTCGCTCGACAGAGAAAGAACGGGCCGAGGAGGAGGGCAGCACACGGCGGCACAACACAATCTGGAAATTAGACAAATATAAGCACAGGTACGTACACACTCAGAACTGCTTCAAAAAAAACTAAATCTCCAAAAGGGAGCTAAAACAAAGTCCTGAAGGGATTCTTAGAATTTTTTTTATATTTCTAAATGTTTGAAAGATTATTAAAATATATGTACAATGACCCAATACAACTAATGAGGGCCCAAAACATGAAAATTAGTTTTAAAGTTATTTACATTATTTACAAAATACAATAAAATTAGTAATAAATTAATTAAATATTAACAATATGAATGCTGATGTAGGATAGAAAGATTCAGCAAAACTTTAAGAAGACCTTCCTAAAGTGAAGGCATAATTTAAGTAATATGTTAAGATTTTTGTTTCTTTTATTTTGTTACCACCTTATTGGTAGGCGGATTCTTTTTTTTTTTTTTTATTAAGATATGGATGGAAAGAAATGAGAGATAGAGGATGAAAATGATGATGCTAGGCCTAGACTTAGATGGATTAGAGAGGATGGAAACATAGAAAAGGTGATAATGAAATGATTGGAGATCGGATCTCGAGATGGCAAATATAGAATAGAAAAGGAGGCAGGATCCTTGTAGATCGCTTCCACGTCCGGGCCAGCCGGAAGAAGCGAAATATCCCCTCTCGGGTCAGTCCTCGAAGAAATCCCGCACTCAACCCTATAGAATTCGTATGGCCGTACGGGGGTCTGAAAAAAATAAAGCAAACGAAACCTCGGGGATATACCCCGGAAACGGAAACCATTGTCCACGCCCCGCTAAGGAAAATTCCCGGAGACTCCTCAGCCGCCCGAGGACAAAGAAAGGAAAAGGAAACCTCCTCCATGGAATTTATTCAGCATGTTCTATTCATGCTTATTCTATTCAAGTTTATTCAGCATGTTCTATGTTATTTTGCACGTAAAATCCTTCATTAATAAATTCACAACAAATTCAGCAATACATTCTCATAATGCAAGAGGAAAATCGAATTTAGCCTTAATCAGTCACAATACAAAATTATTTGAAAATTCTCTCACACATAATGGAATACAACTTTTCAATAAATTACCTACCAAAATTAAAGAAATTGAAAATTTTACCAAATTCAAGACTCAATTATCTGCTTTCCTATGTAATGAATCGTACTATTCTGTAGATGAATATTTGTGTTAATAGATGGGTAAATTGTTTATGTATTTATTATATTCATTAAGTTAAATTATTCTATGATTATTATTATTGTATTATTATTGTATTATTGTATTATTATTGTATGATTATTATTGTATGACGTGTCCCATATCATGTAATGATATATTGGACGAATAAAACAATTCAATTCAATTCAATTCAATTAACAGACGTCCCCAGAAGCCGCGAACCGAAACCAGGCACGTCCTCCCATGGAGCAGTCTGAGACAACCCGAACAAAACAACGGCACAACGAGACCGAGAAACAACCACAAAGCAATTTAAGTAGAAAAAAAAATTACTTGAAATGACAGCAATGATAAATACGCTGGCATAAGTTTATTCAGCATGAACAGCTCAAGATAATTCAAAACCAGCGCAAATCTTAAAGATAGATTTGAAATTTTCAGGCAGTAGTCCAAGTCTGGAAGTTTTGTCACGTTCAATTTAAGTTAGTTTTGTTGTTTTGGGACTTTACCAAAACACAAGACGCCTTTTGGCAGTAAAACAAACAGCAACAAATAATTAAGAAATTGCGTAGAAATATTTGATCTTGTTTCATTTATGTTTTTTTTTTTTAATATTCTTTCTTTCTTTCATTCAAACGCCTAATAAGCTTGGACAATGCTTTCCGTCACGCCCAAGGTTTCGACACAATCCTATTAGTTTAGTGCCATGATAATCAGTAAAAATCTCATTTCATTAAATATGCATTATTTGATTAAATATATATTATGTTGTTTTTTTTTTCCTCTTGCCATGATATCCATCCGGCATGCGAAAAGAAATATATATATATATATATATCTTATTTGACGGAAATTAAAGTAGTGATAATACTATGTAAAAAAAACAAAGAGAATCATTGAAAATTGTATGTTTTTTTTTTTTCAGAAAGAAAATTACCAGCAGAGAAAAACAAACAACCAAAAACGCATAAACTAAACAAAACAAAGAAGGAGGATGGCGGCCAAAAAAAGGAACCCTGGCAGCGTAGCGGCACAGTACAACTAACGGAAGAAAATAGAATATCAAAATCAAAATGACTATGCATAATATGTACTATAACTTATATATGGTAATAAATATCATAATAACATGTAACTTAGAGCCACATTATTTGGAATGTAACCCATCTTATATTTTGCACAAACAAGAAAATAAAAATGAAAAAACATGAATACGCGAAACAACCTACTCAATCATGTCATATTACGAGAAGAGTTTACACAAGCAAGAAAAGACCAAAATTGGGACATTAGAAATTTAGAAAAGTTCACCTATTCATGTTTTACGGAATATAATGGGACTAAATAGCGGAAAAGGAGAAAAGAAAGAGAAAGAAGAAAATTAGCTATAGAGCAAGAAGAAAAGCAAGACCTATCTGATCGAAATAGAAAAAAAAAATTTGCATCAAATTTTATACATTTTAAGAAATAGCAAAATTGTATAGTACCTAAACAAGACATTTTAACTTCGGCAAAATTTTGAAAAGACAGAGAATTTATAGAAAGATAGGGAAGGAGAAAAGTAGACGAAAGAGAAAAACCCCAAAGAAAGAAAACCCGAAGAAAATAAGAGAAAAATCCCCGCCTAACTGACTCGGGCCACTTGGGAACGTCGGCTCCCATATCCCCATGCCCATTCATGGAGACCCCTGAGGGTGGAATAGGCCTATAGCAAAAGGTTGGGTTAGAAGAGAGTGTTTAGAAAATCGTAAACTGGAGGCTTTTCGCCGAAAACTATGGATTTGAACCTGCATTAGAGTCAGGAGAATCACAAGATGCCACACAGGTGAGGTCACAAGGGCTGCGCGATGAAACAGCCTTTTGAGTATTGACCGGGAAACTCTCAAATTCTTTGGCCTCACCCGTACGACATGGACCACGACCTTTGCTAGTCAAAACCCTGGATGTCTGTAATTTAACACTGGAATTACTTGGAGACATAGTAGGCCTAGACGTTTTTTCTAATTCTGTAATAGTGTTTCGCAACTGAACAACGTCATTAGTTAAATCTTCGCGGATAACAGTAAGATCGTTAAGGCGTTCTTCCCGCTCAGATAACCTCTCATTAAGAGCACGTATTTTCAGAAGGAGATTACTATTCTCTTTTTTCAAACTTTGATTGGCAGAGCTGAGTTTTTTACTATCTCCTACGGGACCAGAATTAACTCTAGCTGACAACTGATCACAATGATGTTGCAATTCAGCGATTCTTAATTTCTGCGCGTTGGAATTATCTGCCATTTTGGCTATCTCCTTGTTCAAACCTTCCTCGATAGCAAGCAATTCCGCCATGCGATCTGCATCCTCACGGTTCCGCTCAGTAATTGCTAACAACTTATTATGGGACTCTTGAAGATCTTTACTTAGGCTACGATTAGCAACTTGCAAATCTTGGTTACTCAACTGTAAAACCGACAACTGCTTTTCAAGATCGCTTTTTTGTTTACTGACCCTGCTTAACTGGTCGCGTACAGCTACTAATTGACGGTCCAATTTAATACAGTGATTACAACCACTAGCGGAAGAATTATTGCACGCCACCTTACTCAGACATCCAGCATCTTTAACGTGAGGCCCCGGCCCAGAATTATTGGAAGTGGGGACACGCCGGGAACGTGGAGTCCCATCTCCATTAATTCTCCTTCGCCGCTCCTGATTACGTCCAATGGCTTTATTATTAAGGCAAGAAAGAATAGGCTGTCTACTCCCTTTTCCTTCCAGGTTAGGTTTGGAGTTAGTGGAAGTAAAACCACGTCCATTACGGAACCTTTGGTTGTCTGGGTTATCCCAGCACTGGTTTGCCAAATGCCCAAGACGCCGACACCGATTACAAAACCGGCGCTTCCTCTTACCACTACTAATCCGGTTAGGCCGGCTGGCATCATCAATAGGGGCAAGCGTGGAGCGTGCCTCCAAAATATTTTGCAATTTGGGAACAATAGCCCTCAACTGGATCCAACTCCCCGGTGGCTCTAAGGACAGCAACAATGCACGAACTTCTGGCAATTCGGCACCTGCCAGAACAACCTGCACCGAATGTTGCTGAGAAAATGGTACCTGAAGGGCCTCAGCAACTAACTCAATATCTTCCACAAAATCCTGAAAGCTTTCCCCCTTACGTTGCCCACGGAAATAATGCTCCAGAATAAACTGATTAAGAACCGAAGATGGAAAAGTTTCATGTAATAATAAGGTATGAAATTCTTGTATATTAAGGCCAACAGTCAGCGCATCCAAGATGGCGTCACCTACACGCCCCCGGACACGCGGATAAATACACTGTAATAGGGCAATATAGGGTACATCATATGCGGAAGCCTGCCTACAGAATCTAATAAACATTTTAAGAAAAGCGAAAACTTCCTGTGGCAACACTGGTTCAGTGATTGGAAAATCTTCCAACAAAACCTGAAAGGGATGGGGAAACTCCGCCATCTTAAATTGCAGATTTTGTTCCGCCATAATGAACAATGAAAGTAGAAAAAAAAATTTTGAAAACCCCAGAAAATGTAATCAAAAACACGATCGAGTGCGGTCTGCTACCACTTTGAAACGCGTGCCGTAAGGGCTTCCCAAGAGGAGTATTACAGGATGTCAAAATTATGAGAGTCAGGTTAGAATAGTATCCACGATCAGTATGCAACACAAAAAATTCTGAACACAAGAATCAAATTTTATTATCAAAGGAGTGGTAGCTCTTACAGTAAAATCCAGCTTTGAAAATCCTGAAGGGATGCTGATACCAAAAGCTCAGATAAAAGCCTATATTCAGTGAAAATTCAGAGCTTCAAATACAATCATTAATAGCAAAAGCTCTAGCAAAAAATTCTCCCAAAATAATAGGACTGAAGGTCCAACGCATAAGGCTTAAGGCCTGTCATGAGCCAAATTACAAAGCTTGAAGAATAACTATTACCAGCAAAAGCTTTAGCAAAATTATCCAAAATATCAGGACTGAAGGTCCAACGCATAAGGCTTAAGGCCTATCATGAATTGTAGTGATAATACGGCGAGCCATCCTTCTTCGTAACCAAAGAAAATATTTTAACCTAACATAAAAGAATCAGAATGAGCCAAAAAAAAAATAATAAAAAATAAACGAAAACTAACACAAAGCTGGTGGGCGAAACCGAAAATAACTGAATAGCACAAAAGCCCACCAGCAAAACTAGAATTTATAAACTAAACATAAAATACCTGCTGGTATAGAGAAGTAGCAAGATTACAGCATGCCGGAAAGAAGATTCACAGCGGGACGATGACAGGGCACGTCACACTTCCACGAGATCCCAACTTCAACTCTTCAAGCGAGAAACGCCCCTCAAAGAAGAATACGCGAACCGGCCGCGAGAGGCGCTGCGCCGGAAAAATAATCAAGCCCGCGAAAAAACTAATATAGGAGGCGCTGAAGAAAAAAGAGAAAACTAAACACACACTAAACAAAAGAAAGGCAAGAAACTGAAAATATGTACGTAGCTTGGCAAAAAGGTAAGTAAACAATACAAAAAAATAAATATGTATAATGAGAACTAGAAAAAAGCAAAGTGCCGAGAAACACACGGCACAGTATAATTTTGATTAAAATGAAATGTTGGGATTGGTGGAAAAGGTTGGAGTGTATTGACCAATCAGAATGAAGGAGTTTTTTTATTGGTTGTAAAATGTTGAAGATGCAATCAGTCCAAATCAGGACCAGTATGAGAAAAATATAGGTTAAAAATGGATCTCCGATGAATTTAGAAACTCACCTAGGCCTACAGCTAAGGAAAGCTGTTTTGTAAAATTTTTTACTTATTGTTGTTACCAAAATATACAGTCCCTGACTACTTCTATGAAAAACAACATTTATTTTGGAATGGTAGAGTCAGAATGAAACAAGTAATGCCATAGCTGGGATTTGAACCACAGATCTTGAGCTCTCCATGCAGCAGTTCTGGCACTTGAGTTACCATGGGAATGTGCTGGTACAACATTATATTCTCCAATTGACTCACAAATCCTGGAATACCACCAGGCGTTCTCAATATTGAGGTAACCCAGTAGTGACTTTCAAACTTGTAAGTACAGTCGGTCAAATAAAAAACGTCGGGCGTTATTTTATAAAGTATCACGAACGAGCATATGCACATGTACAGGAAGACTTAAGGTTAGGTTCACACATGCCTCTTGTCTACCCATGTATTTTCTTGAATATTTAGTCAGTTTTGTTCCAAAACAAACATGTATAGAAGGCTGTTGCTATATGCCTCAAATCCGCCATATTCTTGGTTGCAAATTTTTATAATAATAATTAATAGATTCGCGAGGAATATGTTTATTCAAGGAGCATTTTTTAAAGATTTTATTTTATAATACAGTACTTGTAGCGTAAAATCAATAACTTACGCTCAACTTCTGCAACCAATCTAGCATCGAAATACGTGCACGTCCAGATCCAAGTTTCCTATGAAAACTTCCGGTCGCATTATAGTGAAGTTCCCACTCTGAGCTGCTCTTTCATAAATATGGAACCTTCTCGCTGCTTCAGAGGCCGAAAAATGCAGGTCAATTACAGCCCTAACTACACTTTCTCTCACTTTAGCATTTGTATGTGGCGATGACACAAAGAAAAATGAATTATGACAATACATTAAGTTGAATATTGTGTGTTGCGCTTTCCGCGTTGTTCATTTTCCCCTCATTGTTCAATTTTTTTCCTCCTGTCGCATGGCCTCATATTTTCCGAGAATGGCCTGTATTTTATGTTTTTTTATAGGAAACTTGTGAACTAATGCGTTAAAACTTTAATTTTAACTGCATACGAGTCCCGATGTTTTTTATTTGACCAACTGTACTTTAAGGCCCGGGCTTCATAGTAAATCACTAGTAGGTCACAGTGGAATTCGCCCATTTAGGATCAGAGAGACGTAACTACAAAAACAGTGTTTTGAGATAAATCGATTTAAAGGTTTTGGCCTAATAGCTGGATACTTTCTAATATTTTTTTGCGAAATATTTTGCTGTAAATAAGAAGTATATTTCATTTATTGTTGTTTTCTATTAGACATTACATATTCTAATCACTTAGGAGGTGACAATAACATATTTTATGAAATTATGCATGTAGTTACGTTTGTCTGATCCTTAACTTGGTGGCTATTGCTATGTAACGTATGACTGTCTTGCAGTCTTACGCATCAACAGATATTACCGCAGCTGTATTTATAACGTTTCATCAGCACAATTACTGGTAAATAAACAATCGGAATGTTTATCAGCGATATCCAGTAAGGAAAACAAGCATAAGATCATTTTTATTTTCTTTTTTAGGCAAAGACGACTATCATAAGCTGGGCGCTTGTGCTTCGTCCCACGTGTATTAATCTGTTTTATTTTCTCTTACATTAAGAACTGTGAAATTATAAAGAGAAATATTTTATAGAATACTGACTTTGCATTCACTTTAGGGCAGTAGAGCACAGCTTGCAAGTCAAATTAGCCAGCACAGATTCGTTTTCTCGTGCACTTTCCTTCTCCAAATTTTTAAAATCCCTTGCCATTTCTTTCCTCTTAATATGCTCTTTCTGTCCCTATTTTTTTTATCTTCGTCTTCCTTTTCTTTTGGGGAAGCATATGAGAATTTTAAACACTTATCACACATATCCCATGAAATTTTAGATTAAATTATGTTGTGAATATCTGCTGATACAACCAAATTTCTCTGCTATCTTTCCCTCAGCACGGCTTTGTTCCTGATACAACTCGTACATTAACTGCTTAATATTCATATTGGTAGGTAAATAATCTGCAGTACACTCTTTCCTCTTGTAATGAGAGGGAATAGCATGAAAACTCTTTATGTGGTCCCTTATAGTCTCCTTTCTCTCGTCTGGTCCTTTTTGCTAGGCTCATGGCATCCTCTTCTCTCTTTCTAAATTACATATGTTCATTTCTTTTCTTAATAGTACTTTTTACAAAGATTTCTGAAATTTCAAATGTCTTGAGAAAAAATTTCATAGGCTATATACTTGAATATTATCCTCCTTTATTAGATGGTACTTCTTGATCACCTTCCTTCGTAGTGTATCAGATTTTGTTCTCACACTTTGTTTTTCTTTTTCTTCTACTAGCTTAGTAAGGTATTACCTTTGTCGTTCAAATGATCCAAGGTCACAGTAGGTTATGTAGATGTTTTGGCTATCTTGCTAGTAAACTTACTGTTGCACTATCGGATGCAATTAGAGCAATATAAGCTTCATGTCTTGGAGGAACTTTAGAATTATTAGTTGAAATATATGCTCTAACATGCTGGTGGTTAAATATTTTTCACTCCTCTTTCATTGCTCGTGTTTTGCTTTTTCTTGGTTTATTACTTTTTTCAAAGTTAAATTTATCGTCTTCAATTTCTCTGTCCTGATTCTGATGATTTACTTGCGCACTGTCAACATCCTCGTGTGTTACATCCTTTACAAGACAGGATCTATTTCCATCACTGGTGTCTGTAAGCATGATAAAGCAAATATTCAGAGAATGGAAAAAGAAAATAATTAGCTGGGCTGGAATAGTATTCACCAAAATCAGTAAACTCGTTCGGTTGATATGAAGGATCACAATCTGAATCAACGAATGGCCTGAGCATCTCCTCAACCTTTTAACGCTGTAATTCTTCAGATTCAGTTACAAATAATAATAATAATAATAATAATAATAATAATAATAATAATAATATAACAATAACAGTAATAATTATTATAGCTATAATAATCACAAACACGCACTAATAAACACAATCTAATACTCACACAATTTCTCTAAATTCCATTCCTTCTGACACATTTTCACCATCCTTCTTCCTCTGGACTGGACTCCATTACGATCATGTCTACTAGCAAACTCATTCAAGACTGATAATTGTTCAATTTTGTTGATAGTAAGTTATTTTTGATTGTTGTCACAGAGTGATGGCGGCAACCCGTTTACTACAATCCGGGTAAAGCAGCAGTTCTCTTAGGATCAGAGAAACGTAACAGCTGTTCCGTTTCAGAAATTAACGCTACTTACTGCAGTCTCAAAACGGAACAGCTTTTCCGTCTGTCTGATTCTTGTTATTTTTCTAAAAATGTAGATACGCTAGCAGCTAGAATGGAAACCAGTGTAGATAGAGTTACGCTTCTTTGATCCCAAGATAGATCTCAATTCCGTGTTTCTGATGGTAGTATCAACTCAAAAACGGCAAAAATGTAGTTACGTCTCTCTGATCCTAAATGGGCGAATTATAATTCTTTCACACTAGCTGTGTTTAGACTAAGCTGGAAAAGTAGAGTCAGACTGAAAAATGTATTTTGCTTCTATTTACAATCTAATGGATCAATTTGTAAGATCAGTAAAGTAATTTTATTTCCTTTTTATTCTAGAGTAATAAAGAAAAAGCGAATAAGTCAAATGGCCAAAGTTTCAGGAGAGACAAAAACAATTTATTTCCACAGCATTGTGACAATGTTTAGTTCAGTCCACCAGATATTTATACACAGTTTCTTATTACATGTAAAAATATCTGGGTGGGCTGAACTAAATATTGTAACAATGCTGTGGAAATAAATTGTTTTTGTCTCTCCTAAAACTTTGGCTTTTTGACTTATTCGCTTTTTCCCTATCACTCTATTATGTATTAATTGAAGCAAAACTGTGAATAAGGATCTGTAGAACACTGATAGTCCAGTCAATGAAAAGTTGTAGAGGGAAATGGAAGGAACACAATTTTTGACTTTGGGACTTTGTTTGGACTAGTAAGGAGGTAAACATACTAAAAGTCCCCACTCCTAGGAGGTGAGCTGGGGGCAGGGGGGCCCCTAGAAGGTCCCTTTTTTCGGTTTTTCGCTTATATCTCAGAAAATACCGGTCCTAGCGTTAAGATTCTTCTATACAAAATTAAAGCTGACATAATGTTCCACAAGATTGATTCAATTCATTTTTTCGCTATCTCGCCTAATTTCCGAGATATCCCTGCTCAAATTTAGATGATTTTGAAAAAAATAAAATTGTCTCGCGTTTGTTTCCATATTTCGTTAGCTAATTCTTCTGTCATTCGTCCTACAAAAAAGTCATAAGGAAGGAAATTATAGAGCATTAAATTTCCTTCAAGAATATATGTTAGTTTACTTTTTACCTTCAACCCTTCAGAAGTTAGAGTAATTTTAACTTTATGTGTAAATTCCGGGATTTTGCATAACAACTTAACTTTCGTATTTTCCGTTCTTCCACTGCTGAAACTCTATATAAAATCCAATATATACGTATTATATATATTTATATGTATAAATAGTATGTACTATATATATAAATGGCACATAAAGAAATTATGTGTAGGCTATATATATATATAGGCTATGTATTTATAATATATTTTCAAGTATATATGGAGTTCTTCAAACGTAATATTGTTTGGTGTCGTTTAATATCCCGAACCTAGTGGAACCACTTTGAGAGCTCCTTCATTTACCCCACAGAAATACAATTACTATAATATATGATGGAAATTTTTGATAATACTCAACATTGACAATTTATCGAGGATCGCTGAATCTTTATTGTTATTTAGGAGCCATAATTGCCCTCTACATAGGCAATAATACTTGTATTCAATGTATATAATATATAATGTACAGTTAATATAATATATAGGCTTATATTAACTACACATTCGCTCTGGAAAGGCATTGGGGTAGGATGATTCCAGAGTCAACAACAATTTGTACATAACTTTTTTTTATTAATACATTAACTCGTAAATTTTTTTTGAAACTGTGTTACATTTAATTTAATAATATATTTACACCTTATAGTACAATAAACAGCAATAATTATTATAAATTCCTGACTCTCTTGGAGCTGGAGGGTCCTTCCTCGTTATGGTAACTTGGTCCTGGGTATTGTTCTGCTTCGTTTTCTTCTTCATCCATTGAGAAAGGGGATACATCTTCTAGGATAACTGGCAGAGGATCAATGTCGAGTTCTTCATCCTCATTGACCAAGAGGGGGCCCCCATTAAGACAGTTCCCTTGGCAGTTTTGGCACGCAGGGAACACTTGAGAGATGCCTTTCTGCATCCGTATTTGGTGGTGGCAGAATCCTTTGTGCACCCACAAAAAAAAAATTAATATTTCATCCGGTGCAGCCTGCTGCTCACTGTGCACCGGGGTTTGTTAGTTAACTCCCACCCATACATCTGAGGAGGCGGCTCATGTCCCAATCACATCTCGACTTTGTCATATGTCCTCAGAATGTTGCTTCGCTGCCCCCTCAGTTGGTGGGAGGCACGAGATGTCCGGCTTGATATTGGCTACCGATTTTACATAGGATTGGTAACGGTAAGCGTTTAAGCGTTTAGAGATTTCTCTTTAGGTGGGGCCCCGTACCACCTCAAAATACACTTTTCCCCAGCTTCCTCTACATCATCCTTTATTGAGGAAGGGTCTGAGAAAACTGTAGCAGTTCCCTGGACATCTGGAGACTTCAAATACAGTTTGATAAATCCCAGCTTACACTTTCGGAAGGCTGCTGTGGTGGGATCGCACCCAGTGAAGGCATTCAGAAATACTATGTCTCGCAGCCCCTGGGTAGAAAACAATGTAGGTTTTATGTTTCCACGCCCAGGCTTGACGAAAATTATGTTCTGGTCACTAGGTGTTTTGACCATCAACAGGACTATTAGGTCGACATCCTCACCAATAACTGCAACAGCGGTGGTATGTGACAACTCCATAGCCATGTCTACAATGAGGACATCCGCAACATTCCGTGCTTACAGGGTTCTGACTCCATGTGCCTGTAGTGTGACTTTCAGCATGTTAATCACCAGACTTTTTTTTTGTAGACATTTGACAGGAAGTCTTCCTGCTTCACAGTTATGACTGTCTCCTGATTGAAATGCATGTCCGCTGACTTACTGAAACGGTACCGCCTTTGCTGCTCAGCGACCTTTGTACTTGAGGATGAGCAAATGGCAGATATCGTGGAACCTCTTTGCCAAATAACTTTGTGCAGGAGAAGTCCTCCATCCATAACAATGTCAAAGTGTGTCACACGTACATCTTTGATAGTTGGATTGAGCTCTTTCTAGAGAAAACTGATTTCGTCGATTTCCTCATCCCACCCTCATTGAAGAAGGCCAAAGGGAAAGGGGGTAATTCATATTGCAAATAAGTTTTCAAATCTTCGTCGGTTTTCTTACTTATGGAATAGCAAAAAAAAGGATCCACAGACACCCATTCGTCGTTAATCTTGATTGACGAGCTAACACTCGAAAGGGGGAGTGCTCAATCTTCCCGTGACAGTTTGATACTTATTTTCAAACTCTAGAAAAAAATAGTTGTTATTCTTGAAAATTAATTTCCGATCACATTTCTGATTTTCCGATAGCGAAAAAGTGAAAGGAATCAGTCTTGATGGAACATTTTATCAGGTTCAATTTTTTATGGAGTGGTATTAACGCTAGGACCCATAGTTTCCGAGATATAAGCAAAAAACTGAAAAAAGGGACCTTCTACGGGCCCCCCTGCCTCCCGCTCACCTCCTAGGAGTGGGGACTTTTAGTATGTTTAACTTTTAACTAGTCCAAACAAAGTACCAAAGTCAAAAACCGTGTTCCTTCCATTTCCCTCTATGCATCAATCATTGACTGGACTGTACATAAGGATATATATTACTTGAAAGTATATTACAAAAATACATATATATAGGCTATATTGATTCATTTATGTACAACTTATATACAGTACATACTATTTATACTTATAAATACGTAATACTGGCTTTTATACAGAGTTGGAGCAGTGAAATCATGGAAAATACGGAAGTTAAGTTCTTCTGCAAAATCCCGGAATTTACACATAAAGTTAAAATTGCTCTAACTTCTGAACGGTTGAAGATAAAGAAGTAAACTGTTATATATTCTTGAAGGAAATTTAATGCTCTACAACTCCCTTCCTTATGACGTTTTCGTAGGACAAAGGGCGGAAGAGTTAGCTAACGAAATAAGGAAAAAAACGCGAGGAAATTTTATTTTTTTCGAAATTAGCTAATTTTGAGTGCAGATATCTCGAAAACTAGGTGAGATAGCGAAAACATGAATGGAATCAATATTGTGGAGCATTGTATCATCTTTAATTTTGTACAGAGGGATCTTATCGCTAGGACCCATAGTTTCCGAGATATAAGCGAAAAACCGAAAAAAGGGACATTCTAAGGGCCCCCCTGCCCCCCGCTCACCCCCTAGGAGTGGGGACTTTTAGTATGTTTACCTCCTTACTAGCCCAAACAAAGTTCCAAGGTCAAAAATTGTGTTCCTTCCATTTCCCTCTACACCTCTTTTTGAGCATTCATTGACTGGACTATGAGTGTAATCTGAGAAAACTGACTATAAAGCAGAGTTACCCCAATGTTCCACATTTTTATCAATGTTGCACTGACCTCAGGTTTTAAACCTTGAAACTATAATTGTTGCAGTGATTAGGATGGACAATAGTCTTTAATTCTGGTGAAAATAAACATTCTACAAGAATGTGCTGCAGACCCTTATTTGCAGAAATACTTGATTAATTTTTATTAGTCCATGAATTTATCAAATAGGAACAATGAATAATGGAGTACAGAAATGTAAGCTCAATCTTTTGTTAACTTACATGAACCATGTGGTAACTGTCATTGGAATCTTCAATACAATGCCAGATTCTATTGCCTGGATATCTAAAAATGGGTTGATGTCAGATAAAATATGAAAATAATTATAATCTTGAAGAATGACTATAAAAAGGTATTTCAATGGAACTGTACATACTCCTATTAAGCAATCCATTTTGAATAATCCATAGGCCTCCTTTCTTCTTCAGATTCAAATAAATCTACAATGACTTATTCTCTAATAAAAAACTACCCAGCGAGGCAGCTGAGGCAGTTAATTTCATGGATTCACATTCGGAGGTGATAGGTCCCATGGCCAGCCAAACTAATGTGGGTTTTTCATGGTTTTCTTCCTTTACAAACATGGTAACTGGATGTGACAACACCTACCTCGACATTCCTTGTCCATTATTTGTGCATGTTTGTATTATCTTCAGGGGAGGATCTACATCGTACTGTTCAGACACAAGAGAGTTCTTCAATGTTCTGTTTGGAATATGCGTGATCCAACATTTGACCCTTCCCCTATGGGATTTGTTTCAAAGGAAAGGTACAATGATTAAAAAATCTGATGTGAAAGTCACATAACTTCCTCTGCAGAAATAAAAATCAGCAGTGTTCACATATCCTTGTACAGAATCACAAGACACAATTTTACGCTAATTATGCTATAAATACCTTATAGCCCCTTCTTTGAATGTTGCGACTAAAAACGCAGACTATGGACAAACAAAAAAGAAGACGATAAACATTTACCGAATATTCCCTTAAGATATTTCTTTACTGTAAGCATGGCCAACAATACATATTTCTCACGTCACATACTTATATAGAATAAGAGGCTGTGAATGTCCGCGTATTGAGTTGTCCACCAGGCAAGACAGTGTTTCTACAAACTTACAACCACCCTTCAGAGAATGTTTTTGAAAAAAAGTTTCAAATAAAAGTGTTAGCTCTTGGTATAAGCACTCCATGTACAAAATTTAAAGGAATTCTTGAGAGCCGTTTTTGAGAAAATCGCAAAGAACAAAATTTTCTTCATATAAAGTCCCCTTAAATATAAGAGAAGGTACCTAACCCAAATAAAAAATTATGTTTTTGCACGATTTTCTGTTACAAGAGGCCGTATTGCAAAGAGCGCGTATTCACAGTGGGTGGCTTATAACTACCATTCAGAGAATTTGCTCAAAAAATTTTTTCAAATAAAAGTTTTAGCTCTTAGTATAAGGAACCCATGTGCAATATTTAAAGAAAATCTTTAGAGCCATTTGTTACGTCATGTAATACCTACTCAATGCTTGTCATGAATTTAGTTTAGATGGCTTTGGTTTTCATTTTTCATTTTTAAAGGCCTCATAGTTTTAATTATTCAAGGTATGTCTTGACAATTGTTGCTTTTAACCTCAATACCAAAATAATTTTATTTTTTTCTAAATACTTGCACATTTTAAGATTTCTTTGTTTATTTTTTATTTTACCTTGCAATTATATATTTAGTATAGTGTTTTTTCATGTATTGATTAATTATTTTAATGTTAAGATCAAGCTATTGTTTTGGGTTAGCGATTTTTTAATTATTTCAACCTTCTATTGTTTTTTAATATCTATCCTTCTATCCTTCTTCTTCAAAATGGACAACCAAATATATTTTCCATTCTTCCTATTCAAGAGCAATGGGCTCTTTTCAACCTACAAGCTTTCTAGCATTACAAAACAATGCTAACTTCGAGCGGAAAGCCTTTCATCTTCAACTTTATTATGGATTAAGCAATCCAACTACCTTCAAGATCGCATTCAACGCAATTTATGGATCTCAAGGACTCCTTTACGAAGTTTAATAGTGCTTCACCAATTCTTTGGACATTTGTAATTTCAAAGGGAAATCATTCAATCCGTGAGTAATATCATAAACCACATACCATAGGACCATGGATTAGTTTGGCTTCGATGAGACGGGCAATCCTAAAGGAATTTATATAACTGCGATTTAGACATTTTATCGTTTAGAAAGCAAAGTGTAAATTGTTTATTTCAAATCATTGCTTTGAACTTCTTGTGCTGTGAATAGTCAAACTCATTATTTGCATAAACCATTAAATATACAATTTTTCTAGCTGTTGAAGTAACATTTCAACAGGCTTATCTTTATAACATAAAAGTGATGAACACTTGATAAAAACACTTAGTTATGATAGTGGTTAAAAGATTGGTTAAAAACAATAAAAAAAAACACATAACACAAGACGTTTCAGCCCGCCCTCCAGGCCTTCCTCAGTCAGACTGATTATATGGATCACTTCTTTCACAAACGGTCGTGTTGTTCAACTGTTGTTGTTGTTGTTGTTGTTCGTCGTTGCTTGTATTGTCCTCGAGTTCACGTTCTCTGTATCTGTTGCTTCTATAGTGTTCCTGTATCCACGCGTTGGGAATGTTAAAGTCATTTTCACATCTTGGGGAAATACAGGGAAATTTAGGTAAGGGTCTTTTACTTCGCAAATTCTTAATAATGCTTAGCCATGGCTCCCCCAAATCCCCCCCATAGTTATTGAGACAGATTTCTCCACTCTCCGCGATGTGGGAAGCTTCGCAAATTTTTCTGCGGATCTTGTCAACTTTCTATTTTTAAAATTTCGAAGTGACCTATGCTGTGACCTTCCCCAACCATATGCTGGCTCAAACCAGTATTGCACTTCTTGTTTCTTACATCTCTTTCGTGTTCCTGTAATCTAACATTGAAGGTCCGGCCTGTTTCCCTGATGTATATCTTTCCACATTCCTTACATGTGATGGAATAAACGCCTGGATTCTCCATTCTTTCTTTCTTGTTGCCAAAATGTTTGTATTGTGCGAAGCATTTCTCTATTGTGTTTATGGGTTTATATGCTGGTGTTAGGTCATGTTTTCTCAACACTACCTATTTTATCTCTTGTATTTGGAATATATTTGATGGATACATATTTTTTATTATTACTGTTAGCTGTTGGAGTTCTTTCATCGTTTGAGTCGGGTGTTGTCATGTTCAATCTCTTCCTTCTTTCATTCTCCCATAGTTTCAGAAATTCACATCTTCTGTACCCATTTTTTACTGCCAGTCTAGAAATTTCTTCCTTTTCTCTATTCAAGTCTTGAGCATTGTTGCATAGGTTAAAAGCACATGAGATAAAGTTGTGCCAAATATTTACCTTGGTGGAACGGTGGTGTGAGGATGTATTGTGTATATAAAGTTCCCCTTTATTAGGTTTTCTGAAGACTCCTACCTTTATGTTATGGTCGCTGATTCTGATATTGAAATCTAAAAAATTTAATCTGTTATTTTCAGCTTTTTCACTTGTCAATTTTAACCTTTGGTGTACCCCATTGAAATCTTCAACCATACTTTCTGCTATGTCATTTTTTGCCAAGACGAATATATCGTCGACATATCTTACGTATGTTATTATTTCTTCCTTGTACTTGTTATCAATGGGCTTTTCTATGTAGTCCATAAAAATGTTCGCTATGTAACCAGAAAGACTCAGCATGGGCAACCCCGTATCTGGTTACATAGCGAACATTTTTATGGACTACATAGAAAAGCCCATTGTTAACAAGTACAAGGAAGAAATAATAACATACGTAAGATATGTCGACAATATATTCGTCTTGGCAAAAAATGACATAGCAGAAAGTATGGTTGAAGATTTCAATGGGGTACACCAAAGGTTAAAATTGACAAGTGAAAAAGCTGAAAATAACAGATTAAATTTTTTAGATTTCAATATCAGAATCAGCGACCATAACATAAAGGTAGGAGTCTTCAGAAAACCTAATAAAGGGGAACTTTATATACACAATACATCCTCACACCACCGTTCCACCAAGGTAAATATTTGGCACAACTTTATCTCACGTGCTTTTAACCTATGCAACAATGCTCAAGACTTGAATAGAGAAAAGGAAGAAATTTCTAGACTGGCAGTAAAAAATGGGTACAGAAGATGTGAAATTCTGAAACTATGGGAGAATGAAAGAAGGAAGAGATTGAACATGACAACACCCGACTCAAACGATGAAAGAACTCCAACAGCTAACAGTAATAATAAAAAATATGTATCCATCAAATATATTCCAAATACAAGAGATAAAATATGTAGAGTGTTGAGAAATCATGACCTAACACCAGCATATAAACCCATAAACACAATAGAGAAATGCTTCGCACAATACAAACATTTTGGCAACAAGAAAGAAAGAATTGAGAATCCAGGCGTTTATTCCATCACATGTTAGGAATGTGGAAAGATATACATCGGGGAAACAGGCCGGACCTTCAATGTTAGATTACGCGAACACGAAAGAGATGTAAGAAACAAGAAGTGCAATACTGGTTTGAGCCAGCATATGGTTGGGGAAGGTCACAGCATAGGTCACTTCGAAATTTTAAAAATAGAAAGTTGACAAGATCCGCAGAAAAATTTGCGAAGCTTCCCACATCGCGGAGAGTGGAGAAATCTGTCTCAATAACTATGAGGGGGATTTGGGGGAGCCATGGCTAAGCATTATTAAGAATTTGCGAAGTAAAAGACCCTTACCTAAATTTCCCTGTATTTCCCCAAGATGTGAAAATGACTTTAACATTCCCAACGCGTGGATACAGGAACACTATAGAAGCAACAGATACAGAGAATGTGAACTTGAGGACAATACAAGCAACGACGAACAACAACAACAACAACAACAGTTGAACAACACGACCGTTTGTGAAAGAAGTGATCCATATAATCAGTCTGACTGAGGAAGGCCTGGAGGGTGGGCTGAAACGTCTTGTGTTATGTGTTTTTTTTATTGTTTTTAACCGATCTTTTAACCACTATCATAACTAAGTGTTTTTATCAAGTGTTCATCACTTTTATGTTATTGAGATTTTAGTGGAAAGTAGGACCACACATTTTATCTTTTACTAAGGCTTATCTTTGCGACGATTTAATACTGGTCCTCTGATTGATACAGTCTGCCAATACATTTATATGTGTATCTGGATAGAGTCATTACTTCAAGATTCACGAAGAACATTTTCATCTCAAATCGCATGTTTATGTTAACCAAGCAGCATTATCACTCTATGTGTATATTAACTGTTATACCTTTCTTTGTGGTTGGAAATGCAATAGAGTTTGTGTTTCAAACTGCAAATCACTCAAATCCATTCTATTCTCCATGAGTTATCGCTGGGAATCGCACCCAGAATTATTCTATGGTCCGCTATTCGTATCAGAGGCCGGGTCGCCTGGCGGTAACACCGTTTTCAAGAAAATCGCAGAAAACTTAAATTTCTTCATGTAAAGCCCCCTTAAAAATAAGAGAAACTTGTCATCAATCTTCGCCTCACATCTTCAGAAGGTACCTGACTCAAATACAAAATTTTGTTTTCATACAACTTTCCGTTTTGGAGCTAGCTTGTTCACAGACAGACAGACACACAGACATGTTTCCAAAAATAGTATTTTTGGATTCATGGGGCCTTGAAACGTGTATTTATGCTAAAAACTCAACTTCGAATTTGTGGGTTGAAAACAATACTTCCTCTACCTATAGTCCCTATGGTACGGGCAGAGGAATTTGTGGGTTGCAAACAATACTTCCTCTACCTATAGTCCCTATGGTACGGGCAGAGGAAGTAAAAAAGTAAGGAAAGCTATTTTTATAGTAGGCCTATAGTAATTTTTGATTGGCATTTCTTAGCTGATTTTTTCATCATCACAAAATAAACAACATTCTTTCTCAAATAGACAACTACGTACTATCTTGAATGTTTTAATTCAACTTGAGAAATTTCCAATATTATTTTCATAGTCATATCATGGTAAAAAACAATAAGTTAAGCCATAGGCACTGACTTGAAAAACTTACTGGGGTTCTCACTTGAAAAGGAAATCATATTCAAGTTTAATACAGTTTATGTTAAAAGTCCTTCTTCATCACAATAAACTACATTATTTATTAATAAGGAGAAACACTCTGTTTGTAGTCTTTTTAATCAATATCATTTATTGCATTATTAACAACACTGCCGCTTTTGTTGAGGATTACTAAAAATCTTAACAAGTACCGGTATGTATAAACATATTATTATTATTATTATTATTATTATTATTATTATTATTAATGTTGTTTTTGGTGATTTAACAAATGTATTAAATGTATTAATAAAACATTATGTATTTAATAGGGAAATGCAGTTATTTGATAATTTCTTCATATAAAGCTTTGTTTTCTCATTTTATTCATGATATCTTGTTGACTTTGTGTTTTTATTTCATTTCTTAGAACTGAAGAACTTCTAGCAGTGTCTTCTTTCACAATTTAAACTGCAATAAGTTACTCCACAAACTGCAGTAAGTGCATAGTGCATCATATAGGTTATAGCATCCTTAATAAATAAATTGTGTTGTTGTTCTGTCATAATTTTATGACGGTGTTGGAGGCTTCATTGACCTTATACCATTGGAAAATAAATTGTTTTCATTAAGATACTTCTTTGTGGAAAGAAAACTTTTCATAAATGCATTTCCATGAAATAATAGGCCTACTATATATTTTTTTATTTTTTAATGAAATGAATTAGATCTTTGGAAACATTACTCTTACGTGAGGATGGCATCCAGTAATATGCAAAACAAAGATATTTATCTAATTTATCTTCCTTTGGAACAAAAGATGTTACTAACTTTTTGTTTGTATAATTTTTGATAAAATATTTAAATAATCTTGTAGTATCAGCTTGTAAACAGGATGGTTGGCTGGTTTTGACAAGAGCTGTGGCTGCGAGGCCTGTTACTGAAAACTGAATCTGAAATAAGGTATATAGAACATATGGACACTTAGTCCCATATTCCAGTATGGAATTACAAATTCAATTATTATTTTAATATATCTAGTCTGAAAAAAGTATACCAGTATTTCCATTATTTTCAGTATGAGTAGGCCTAGGCCTAATCATTTTGCCTAAATAGAAGATTACACATTCTCAGACTGCACAACTTAAATCAGGAACAAATATTTCATATTTTGTATTTATAATTCTTTATTTTTCATACTAAAATACATCATATCATATTTCAATAATATGATGAATAAATCAGTTGATTGGTAAATTTATTAAGAATAATAAGATTTGATATTATTTGATTTGTTAACTCTCTTTATATACCGGTACGGTAATAAAAGATGGGTAAGGAAATGGAATGAGGATGTCTGCAGCAATTTGGATGATGGAGTTTAGAACTTTGAGAATTCAAGTTGGAATCCTATTTTTGTGAAATAAGAAAAAAAGGGAAACAGCTTACTGTTCGAGTTAAAAAGCAATCTCATGAGGGTTGCCAAATGGCTGGTTATTAATGTCTTTCACAAGGAAAGCATAAAATCCGTGAAAAGCTGTTCACTTGTTTAAGGTGGCTGTAATTTACCTATCCAGTTCATTAAATATTATACAGTATTGTAAAGATTTTCATAATTTGCAGTGTCCCGATTACATTTAATGTATTTTACTGAGTCAGTGCCAAACTTTTGTTTGATTTCTTTCAAAATGAGCTAGGGTGAATTTTTTTTCAATTAACAAAAGAAGAAAATATAGAAAAAAATCAATAAGTAACTGAAAAAAGTACAATTTTCTTAAGGAATAACACTGTAACAGATGTAGCTTTGTACTGTTTTAACAGAGAATTTTTTAATGTAAATAAGATCATTTAGAAGTAATTTAATTGTTACTGCTAGTTGCCACTATCATTAATATGTTTATATGTAAAACATGTTTCAGTACACCTGTATATTCATTAGTGAAACCTACATTTTAGAAATGTCCACCGCTCCACTCATTAATATAACCCTCATGGTTGGCTGGTATTTTGTCATTTGGAATCTGGCAACCCTAAATCTCATATGTAAAAAAATTAACAAAATGATATATCCTTTCATCCCCATCAAAGCAGTAATTCCAGATCTTCTGCAGAAACATCATATGTCAAGGCAAACTGAAATTTAGATCATTCTTGTATGTGAACATTATTTTATTTCTCTGCCTCTACCATGAATATCATTCACTGCCTTCTAGATTCTTATGATGATAACGCACATGTCAGTTGTTTTCCTTCATTCTTTGCATTAGCATTCACTCTCTCCTGCTCTTTTACCATTATGCCTAACATATTAAACTGTTTTTTCGCTCTCCTGTAAAATTGAAGTTTTTGACATACTGGTACTAGGTTGCTATTCAACACCATCATTAGGTTTTTTCTCATTGGATTGTCTCTGTGTGCATTCCATGTTATTGTGAAAACATAATTACCTCGTTCCTAGTAGGCCTACTTATGGCTATGGGAGGCAGGAGGGATTAAACAAACAATAAAATCAGTGCAGAGTCGAACTTGCAGCACAATGCCTCTTTCACTCTGCTGTGTCACATTACTCACTCCTCAGTACATACGCTAGTTTTATCACACTGTAGCTTGTCCATATTTACAGTTCTACATGATGAGTATGTGTGGATAAATTAAGCATTAGTTACCCACGTATTTAAATAACTTGAAAATTACAACAAAGTGAGAATTTAAGATAACTCAGCGTCAACGGCTGCTGCTTTAAAATTCCATTATCTTCTGTATTGTAGCCTTACAGGTACTCCAGTGAGCGATTTCAGAACTAGTGTTATCGTGAGATCTAGCTTATGGCTGGGGTCTGGTGGGAGTAGTTTAAATTTCCTCAGAATTCCAGATAATACAACTTTCATTTCCATCATTGCAAATTTCATACCTGAAACAGAGAGTGCACAAAATATCTTAGAATAAAGACTACCATATTACCCATTTTTGCACAGACTATACATGTAAATTACCAGTTAAATATTAGTATTAGTATTAGTATTAGCCTGTAACATCCCTATCGGGCAAGGGCCTCTTTCTATGAAAGGTAGCTGGGTTCTTGCAGACCCGGGTAGCTAGTCCGGGAGAGATCAGTCTTTGATAGTGTCCAAGTTAAGTTTTATAAGGTATCTCCAGGTTTGACGATCCTTGGCTTGCGTCGTCCATCGGTTACCAAAGGTGTGCCTGATGTCGTCTGACCAGCGTGTTTTCTGTCTTCCTATGTGCCTTTGACCTGTCCTAGGGTCCCATGAAGTTATTCTGTATGTCCATCTGGTGGGTTGTAGTCGCATGGTGTGCCCTGCCCATCTCCATTTTAGGCGGCTTGCTGTGGTTGCTGCGTCCCTCATACCTGTCCTCCTGCGTATTACATGATTGGGTATCCTATCTTTTAGTGTGATTCCTAAAATTTTCCTTTCCATTTTCCTCTGACAGATTTCTATGGCTTGTCTGTGCTTCTTCGTTAAGCTCCATGTTTGTGCTCCATATATTAAAACCGGGAGTATGCACATGTTCATGACTTCGGCCTTTAGGTGAACCTTGTATGAATGATCTAGGAGGATGAATTTAAGGGACCAGAATTTTGCCCATGCTGCTGTGATGCGACGTGCTATTTCTTTGTCCGAGTTATTCTGGAATGAGAAAATCTGCCCCAAGTAGGTGGTTTCTTGGACATACTCAAGCGGTTCCTTAGTAGCCAGTGTGATGGCAACTTCGTTTCTGTTCGTCACTAGTTTGGTTTTTGCTGAATTCATGGTTAGACCTGCTGCTGCACTTAGGTTTTCCAGAGCGTTAATGTATGATTGTAGTTCGATTGGTGTGGGGGCAAAAAGCATGATGTCATCTGCAAATCTTAAGTGGGATAGCTTTGTCCCATCTATATTGACCCCGTAATCACCTTCTATTCCTCTGAATATACTCTCCAGTAAGCTTATAAAGAGTTTAGGTGACATTGGGTCCCCTTGACGCACCCCCCGTTGTAGCTTAAATTCTCTGCCTTGTTTATCAAGTTGAATCCTTGCCGTGATGTTGGAGTATAGTTTGGCTAGTACTCTTATGTACTTATCGTCTGTTCCTTGGTTCTTTAGGGCTGTTATTAGTGGTACATGTTAAATATAATTCATAGTTATTAACCTAACTAATAGCAAACTTGATACCATATTGCTGAGCCCTCAAACAAAACCTTAATTTTAAACAATTGGAGGCACTTTTGTAGTAGTTACAATATTTTATTTCTCTTTTGTACAGGTTTTGCAAAAAGTTGCATTCCATCAATTTCAGTTGAAGGAAATAATAACTCTAACCCATAAACTTGTTTACAGCTGCGTTTGGATTTCCAGAGGTGCACAACCACTTGCAGAAGTGTTGGTACCAGATGGCACTTGCTGAACTTTCTTGTTTTTTCTGTAACTTTGTGATAAGTATGATTCATTTAAAATCAGTTACAGAAACTTAAACTTACTCATTAAACATACGAGGGTTATTCAGACAGTAAAGAAAAATTTGGCAAAACTAAATAATAACGAAAGGTATGAACTCAAAACTTTATTTACAAAGATACAGTACCTTAATCTCTTTCATAACATAATTGCCATTGCTGTCAAGGCATTATTGTAACGTGGTACTAGTTTTTCAATGCCGAAGAGCTGACCTGGAGTTTCTGCCAAGAAGACCAGGAATAAACGCAGAGGCCTAATGTGCAACTCTTCAATGAGTATAACACGCTATCCAAAACAAGAGATGTGGAAAGTTGTCTGAAAGGGTGTTTTTGATTCACGACAATGCTTGTCCTCATTTGGCTGCTCAAACAGAGGCACAACTTCAATGCTTTAAGTGGGAAATTATAGCCCTGACATGGTACCCAGCGATTTTCACTTGTTTCTGAAACAAATGGACTTTTTGGGTGGAAAAGAGTTCCCAACCGATGAAGACCTCAAAGCAGCAGTAACATCCTGACTTGGGTCTTTGGTGATGGAAGAGTATAACATCAATTGAAGAACGACCATGTTACAATAAATGCCTTGACGCCAATGGTGATTATACGGTGTGATCCGTTTGAGATGTCAGCTTTGTCTGAGGGAATAGTCTTGAGTGTCATATGTCGTTCTTCCTCATTTCTAATTCTACATACATATTATATAAGGACTTAGAGTTTCAGCATCGAAAGTCCTCCATAAGTTAGTTTCATATTACAAAATACAAAACCAGGGCGACGCCGGGCCTTTTAAGCTAGTTTCTTTATAAATAACTATAAACCTATTAGGAAGGTCTGGTCACCAGGCATCAGACAATCATAATATTATATTTATTTAACCGCTCCCGAGCATGAGGTTCTGCTTTTCTGGGATATCAAGACCAACTCATGTATTAATCTAGTGTTTAAATCAGGCCTGTCCAACCCGCGGCCCTCGGGCCGCATGTGGCCCGCTCTCACAGTTTTGTGGCTCGTGGATACTTCTAATACGACAACCAATCCCGGTTTGAAATCTCGCGCTTTGATGCAGGGCGTTGCATATTACTGACTGTGGTGGAATATTTGTTCAAGTTTATGATCACGAGAAGCATCCAATCGGCCGTGCACATCGGCACAGTCGCATTTTCGTGCACATCGGCATAGTATTTTTATCTTGCAATATCATCGTGCTTATCACCACACGCCCTTCGTAGGGGTGGACGTACAGACAAAGTTGGAATTACATTATCATATAGAATGCAATGGAGTTCACAGTAACTGCTAAATAGACAGAAAGACAAACACTTCCTTTTATTATTGGAGAGATATACTGTGTACAATAATATTATAATTTTGTTTAGAAATCATTCATAAAGTACCTGCCTGCGATTGAATGAGATTTTCAATTAACCTAACCTAACCTGTCCTGACCTGACCTGACCTGACTTAACCTATCTACGATATCAACGGCCGTTTCCTTAGCCGCGGTAGCTAAGGGGTGCTGCTGCCTTGGAGCCGTGGTAAAGGAGGCTGTAGGTTTGAGTCTCTGTCCACCCCTACCCCCAACGGGGTGTGTGACGATGAGCACAATAATATTACAAGATAAAAATACTATGCCGATGTGCACGAAAATGAGATTGTGCCGATGTGCACGACACCGTTCAGAGCACCAGTATCGCTGCAGCGGAGGGGGAAATTTTTGTTTTTGATTGTTCAGAACCAGCCTGTTTCTAATTTATGTGCTTACGCGAGGTAGTGTACGCTTTTTTATTGTTTGTGCAAATTGTTAGATAAGAGTGTTGTTAGATAGAACGAGCAAACGTGAGCAACATTAGCAAGAAAAGAAAAATACAAGAGGAAAATAGAAGTTATAAAGATGCATGGGAATTGAATTACTTCGTCACAAATAATAATGGCAAGTTGCAATGTGTTGTGTGCATGCAAATAATTTCTTCTTGTAAAGAGTACAATGTTAAGATACACTACACTACTTCACATGAAAAACAATTGAAGAAATATGAGGGGGCTTCAAGAGCTGCAATTTTACAAGATTATAAGAAAAACCTAAATCATCAGAGATGTATTTTTACACAAATGTCGTCTACGCAGATTGCTGCATTAACTGCTTCTTACAGTGTATCATTGGAACTTGTAAAAGGTAAGAAAGCATTTAGTGATGGAGATATAGTTAAGAAATGTGCAATAGCTATGGCAAATGCTTTTGGTGAAAGCAATTTATCTGCAAAATTTGCACTTGTTCCCCTCTCTCATCAAACAATCTCAAGACGAGTACAGCGTATGGGAGGACAAATAACAAAGACATTAGAAGATATGGTTGGAAAATGCAGCTACTTTTCACTATGCTTGGATGACAGTGTCGATCAGACTGACACCAGTCAACTTTTGATTTTCATATGAATGATCAACAATGATTTTTCAACACAAGAAGAAATTCTTCAATTATGTTCTTTACGTGGATAACCAAAGGTGAAGATATATTTAAAACAGTAAATGAAACGGTGGAAAGGACTGGTAGGACTAATTAAGGAAAGCTGGGTTAAGTTTCCCCATGTTCCATTGTATAATTCACCAAGAGGCGTTGTGTGGGAAATCAGTGCAACAAAGCGATGCAATGAATATAGTGGTTACAGTTTCCAACAAGATACGTGGTGGCAATAAGGCACAACTTCACTGCAGATTCCGGGAATTTTTGGATGAGCTGCATCACTCCACACAAATGTACTCTGGCTGAGTGCAGGTAATGCACTGAGGAATGAGATTCCAGTATTTTTAAAGGACAGTACCAAAGATAGTGAAAATCTTGTTCGACGGGTTGAAGATCCAGACTTCCTAAGGCAGCTTGCTTTCATGACTGACCTGACATAATACTTGAATGAGTTGAACCAGAGACTTCAGGGCAAAAATCAAAGTGTTTCAGGGTTAGTGGCCATGTTAATGGTTTTAAAATTTCTGAAATCAACTTTATCAAGAAATGATTTAACACACTTTCCATGTTGTCAAGAGCTGTCAGGAGAAATTGAAGATGGTAATTTTTCTGAGTTTTGTGAAAATATTGAAGTTATTATTCAAGAATTCAATAAAAAGATTTTCTGATTTTGAAAATATTAAAGGTAAACTGCTATTTTTTAATGACCCTTTGAATATGGATATTGAGAATCAGCCATCCATATATCAACTGGAGCTCTGCGATCATCAGGCTGATCCTTTTCTTCACACCAGGTCTAAAAGAGGGCTCAACTTTTTCAAGCTACTTCCAGAGGGCAGGTATCCTCAGCTTAGAGATTTTGGTTTGCAGCTTTCCTCAATGTCTGGAAGCACTTATCTATGTGAGAGTGCTTTCTTCAACACGAAATTCATAAAAAATAAATATAGGAGCTGTCTCACTGATGATTCCTTGTTTCACCTACTAAGATTGGCAGTTACTAACATAGAAGTGGACATCCATACTTTAGTGAAGCAGTCTGAAAATCCTCAGTGCTCACATTAAGTTCTAATTTCGGCCTACTGGTAATGAATCCTATTTCAACAATTTGGTCTGTTGTAGGCTACTTTACTGTTATATTTATGTGAGTGGAACTTTTAGTGTTTGGCCCTCAGTATCAATTGTCGAAATATTTTGGCCCCCAGTAGCCTACTTCTGAAGTTGGAAAGGCCTGGTTTAAATTAAAATAAAAAATAATCTTCAGGCATTGAAATAAAATTTAGTTTATATTTTTGTCTGCTTGTTTGTTTCTTGGCTTGTTTGTTGATTGAATTATGTATGTCCGTTTAGTACACTACTGTAATGTAATGAATTTTAAATTGTAATAAAATTATAAATATGTAGGCCTATTTATATAACAAATAAATAAATATGAAAAATATGAAATAATTTTAAAAACCTTTAAAAAATAACCAATCATGAATATCAAAATGTAATGTTTCTAACGTTTTTATACTATGGAAAATTAACCTACCAGTATGTAACGAGAAATCAATTTCTCTATCAGATTCAGATCAGTTACAAATAAACTGGAAAGATACAAACCTTTTGAATATAGGTGAATATTATCAACAAAGAGTAATGTTCAAATTATTTAAGGAATTCGATTTGTGCTAAGATTAAAATTATACAATTCTGTGTTTACTTTTAGCAAATATTCATAACTAGGGAGCGGATTTTTATGTAAATAAATGATTTTTCTGCTTATAGACAGAAGACTACAACTAAAACTAAAATTCCGAACTAGAACCTCGAAGTTTATGTATCAAATTTTATTTCACATAAAAACACATATTTCTGTAATATTTTTATGTGAATACGTATTTTAAAAAAAATTACTTAAAAATACATATATTGTTATATTTTCCTTCTTCTGATTTTTAAAATTCAGTTTAAAAATTATTTTCAATATATATTAGTGAAAACTCAATGAGAATGTATTTCTTAACGTGAATTCGTTTCATTCACACTCCTTTATCACTGCACACACCTTCTAATCGGTAGAGAACAAAGACGTGTGTGATTCCCCGTGTCACATGCAAGTGAGTCTGACTCACAGTCTCTCGTGTCGCGTTGCTTTGATGACTGGTAGTGAGACTGTTTTTTAGACTGTATAAAGTGATAGTGCGGATAAAATGCTGAAAGTAAAGTGCAGTGTTCGTTCTCTTTTACAGCAATATGTTGCTGAATTTAGTGGGACGTTTACAAGTGATGGGAAAATTCTATTCTGTCAAAAATGTGGGAAATCTGTAAATGCAGATCAGCAATCTCAAGTCATACAGCATTTAGCTGGTAGTAAACACACAATGGCCACTTCATGTTCAGCACCTAGACAAGTTCTCCTATGGTGTTTTTTATTAGCATGCAGAGAAATGTCAGCAACAAATCATCTAACGGTGGCTCGCTTATTCAATGAATCATTTCAGTTATTATGGCCGGATGGGGTCAAATTTGATAATGTTCTTTTGTTACTTACGGATGCTGCCCCCTACATGAAGAAGGCAGCAGAAGATCTATCTGAAAGCTTCCCAAATATGATACATGTAACATGTATAGCAAACGCTTTATACAGGGTATGTGAACAGGTACGTACCTTATATCCTGAAGTGGACAAATTAATTTCAAATGGCAAGAAAGTATTTTTGAAGTCCCCAATGAGGATTGATTTATTCAAAGAAAAAATCCTGATCTTGCACTTCCTCCTACACCTATAGTCACTCGCTGGGGAACATGGTTGGAAGCAGTGGAGTATTATGCACAGAATTTTGAAAATTTCAAATCTGCTGTAAATGAATTGAATAAAGATGATGCTTCATCAATTGAAATTCTTCTGCAAATTTCAGTTTTTTGTGTCACTCAATAAAGAAATTAGAAACATCGACAAAATTGTTGACCGACGGTTAATGAAGTGCGTGACATTGAGAGAGAAATTAATTCACTCAAAGTCCCTAAAATGACAGCGATTAAACAGAAATTTAAAAACATGTTTGCCAAAAATGACCGCCGGCATGGTCTTGTGGTTAGCGTCGCTGACTACGGATCCGTCGGCCCGGGTTCAATCCCCGGTACCTCCTCGGATTTTTCTGAAGTAGGGAGGTCTGGTAGGGGTGCACTCAGCCTCTTGATTCAAACTGAGGAGCTACTTGAGACAAGTAGCGGCTTCGGTCATGGAAACCACCATTAACGGCCGTGGGTGTCGGCATGCTGACCACATGCCCCCCAATCCTGCCATCTGCCTATAGGTAGATGACGCAGCGGTCGGGTGGTAGGTCTTGTCCCTTCGGGGATGTCGCGCCAAGGAGTTTGTGTGTGTTTGCCAAAAATGATGGATTTTACATTATGTGTCAAGGTGCCAACATTTTGGAAGGGAAGCAAGATAGTGGAGAAGTTAAGAACTTGTGTGTCAGTGACATTCCTTTGCTAAAATATGCAAGACTAACTCCTTGTGATGTTGAGTGTTCCTTCTCTCGGTTTCGGGCATTTTTCCGTGACAACAGACATCGGTTTGTGATGGAAAACTTGGAGAAAGTCTTCATTGTCCAATGCAACAGCGATAAATTTCTCCCCAGCATTGTCTCATTATGGCTGGTGAGTAAAAATACAATTTTTTATGTATAAAATTGATGTATTACATAATACTGAAACAAAATATTTTTAAAATGTTTATACATATTTTTCAATTTTTAGTACATAAGAAAATAAATATTTTCAAGATTTTTAGCACATAAAAATCCGCTCCCTATTCATAACACACAACAAATATTTTCCATCATGTACAGTACTGTATAATTATGTAAGCCTATTTAGTTAGGGGCGTCTTACACTGTTGTGTTTATTTTTAACCGATATTCATAAGACATAACCAAATATTTATGTAAAGAAATCCAAGTTTTCTTTTAAATTTATTGCGAGGATTTTTAACAACTATATCATGCAAACGATAAAGGGGTGAAATGTGGAATCCAGAATTAAATAATATAATGCTTACCTAGGCATACTCTTGGACCTCCACTGAAAGGAATGTAGCTATATGGATGCCTTCCACAACTGTTTTCTGGAAGGAATCTGTCAGGATCAAACTTCTCTGGATCTGGGTAGAATTTTGGATTTCTATGTATTCCAAATGGATTGAATCCTATGTTTGTTCCTGCTGGTAAAATATACCCATCTACAAGCAAACACAAAATACAAAATTAATTATTGTTTTAATTTTTTCAAAATTTTGTTATTTGCTATGCATTCCCAGTGCAATACATACAACATATTCTAAAAATATTATAGAGAGAAGAGGTGGATATTAAACATGCTACCCTAGATTGCCACCTAGAAGTAGACCTGAACTGAACCTACTATTTTACCACAAGCAGTACTATTACCTTCTTTTATGTTATTTTCAATTGTAAAAAATGTTTAACACAACTCTCTCATTCTATGTAAAGTGCCATTTTACGGGCAAAGCCCATTAAGGGTAAAGAAAAACAGTGCGTTTCACATAAGAGTTGGCCAATCATGCGGGTTTGTGCCTTGTGGTGGCCACAGCTCTAACTCCTAATAATGTATGGGAAATTGACATATACACTTTATTTTTCAAGTTCCCCTTTAAATAATAGTCATATACTGTTAGAAAAAATTTCTGAAATTGTGTCATTGTTCTGTGGATGCAAGATGAGGACATTTTCAACATCTCTTGTGATGAGGTACGTGGTTATTCACTGTAATTTTAAAATTAATTGTGAGAACCTGAATCATTACACTGTTAATGGCTTTATTTGTGTAGATATTTCACCCCATCACTTGGGAGCTAGAACTGTGGCCTCCACGATGCAGAAACCTGCACAATTGGCCAATTCATATGTGAAATCCACTTGTAGATGCTAGCACATTATAGTGATTCAATGGTCAACAATGAAAATGTTAAATATAGAATTTCAACTGATTCTTATGTACTTGCATCTACAAAATCCAAAAATGAAGCCAGAAATGTTCCATCACCTACCAATTTTTTTGTAATATTAAAAGAGCTGTTTTCAACTCATATAGTAAATTGGTATTGTTATTTACCATAACAGACAAGTACAAAGTTAACAAAATGAGCGGTGAGCCTGTTAAGCTCTCATAACGGTTGAACATTGTACAATGTTATATGTTATTTTGAATCATAAATTTATAACGAAAATAATTTAAATTCGCTTGTGCTTAGAACAGTAATGAAATAACTTTTTGGTAATTTCGTAAGTAACAGGATTCAAGCTCACATGGTTGGCAACAATTCGTTTTAAACAAATCATATGAAAACAGTTGAACATAGCAAAAACATTTGCTCAAAATACTAAATCACTATCTATTCGTAAAGAAATTTATATCTCTCTTGAAGTTATATAAAAGCCAAATAATAAACTTATGTTGAAAAATCTTCGCTATGATAAGGAATTGCAGACTCTGAGTTATCACGCGTACAGACACATGGATGGATGGACAGACGGACGGACTGATGGATGGATGGATGGATGGACGGATGGATGGACAGATGGACAGACATTTTCCCGTCCCCCACACAATCTCATTAAGTACCATACTGGCACTTAATAAATAAAACACCTTAACTAGAAAACCTTTTAACTGCATAAAATGTGTGTGAAGTAGATTTTTGACTGTACTTTGCTTGAGGAACACCTCTCTAGAGTGTCCAATAGTAGTGTGCCAACATATTTGGACACCATTTTCCGTGGTAGTGCCTTTTCATTTCAGTGATGTCCTGGTGGAAAAGCTCTCCATGTTTGTCTATGACAATGCCGAGGTTCTCAGGGAAGAAATCAAGATTGGAGTCCAACATGTGTATTTTCAAAGACATATTACATCCCATGACCTTATTGTTCTCAATCAGCTTACTGACAACTTTCCTGTAATCATGAGACTCATAGATTTCTAGAACATTCACAACAAAGTTTCTTTAAAGAGAGCCATGCAGAAGATTCTAGCACATTTAACAGGCTTTCATCTGTGAATCTTTCATAAGTTCCCTAATTTGAGAGTCAACAAATATTCCCTCTTTAGTTTTGCTTCACTGATCTTTGGGAGCCTATTTTTCATGAAGAGAAGTGCACTCCCATCATGATCCATTGCTTTCACAAAATTCTTAATCAAACTTAGTGTTTGTAGCAGGTCCGGGTTGTAGGAACGAAATGTTGGGTACAGGTCCAAGGAAATAAGCAAAATATAAGAGCAGGATGTTGAAGCTCTGGAAATGTGGGAAAAAGTTTCATAAGACCACGTGGGCTGACCACAATCAGCAAATGGAGCTGTAGGTGCTGATGTCGGGGATCCAAATCTTACCTTACCAGCATTTACCGTACATCTGTTGTAAAAACTAATGGAAAACAGTACACTGAGATTATAGAAGCACTTGAATAATTGAATAATGCAAAGATTAAGGGGAATACAGTTTTCCATCAAGGTGATGTAATGTTCTGATAGCAAAGTGCAGTGAAAATAATGCTATTTTATATTATAATACTTTTCTGAAGTACATAGGAAGTTTGTTATCGTAGAATAATTAAATGGAGATACACAATTACTTACAATCATGAGATAAATTAATCAAGCATTACACTAAGCTCGGTGCAATCGTGAGGCTGCTCAGAACAATGTTTGAAGAGCACTTACGCATGAAATCGGTGAAATAATAAGAATTTGCTTTTACAAACAATAGCATAGCTAATGGTATGAAGTATGTATTAGATAGTGTGCAAATCACATCCAAATTATGGGGGATTCAGGCTCAATAGCCTAGATTCTGCAGTGCATGCCTATGGAGCTTCTGTGCAGGTAGCCATTAATGCATTAACTCTACACACAAGGACAAAGTGTCTTGTTATAGTCTAGGCTGTCCAGGTAGTGCCACGTCGAGTGTTGAAAGGCCAACGTTTTCACAGACATGTTGCTGTCTTCTTCAGGGCCAGATTATATATCTGTGCAATGTTGCAGAGCATTAGCGGGCATCTGGCCAATCACAGGAGAGGCATCTGTCGGAGAGCTGGGATTGGTCGATCGACAGCAGCGGTTGGTCGAAGCTCCATTACCCCTATCTGCTGCATCATGGTGGTGTCGAAGAAGGGGTTGCCAGGTTTTCAGCAAGTCCAGGCCTTTATCCCTGTTGATGTTCTGGGGTCTTCTCGCTATTTCAATAGCTTCTTTCACCATTCTTGGCCACCATCTTTCTTCTCAAGTTATGAGGTGTGTGCCATCAAAATTTATATCGTGTCCTGTCTTTTCTGAGTAGAAGACTGTGGTCGACTTATGGTTTTATGTGGAATGAGGCAATGGGTCTAGAGGAGTCAACAAGGTGGCATCCTTCCCTCTACAAGTGTCTGGTGAATCTCAATCCACACGTGAAGCATGTGACAAGGTACTCAGATGCTTGTGGATAACAAAATAAAAAATACTCACGTTGCTGCTATGTGTATGATAGTTGAATCTCTATATATCGATGTAATTGGTCACAAGTTTTTTATCAAGACCATATGCATATGGAATGAGATGGTAATCACTGTCTCAACAAGAAGAAGGAAAAGTGATGCAGTACACCCATTCACAACCCTCATGGCTGGGCTGAGTGTGGTAAGAAGAAATCACTCTTGATTATGGAAATGGAAACTGAAGATATTTTTCAATTCTCAGCTCTGTTAAAAAAAATAATTGCAGATGAGGAAGGTTGACGGAGCAGGAGAGAAAGTCAAGTAGACAGGGGGACACTCTATTTTAAAACATCACTTCATAAGAATTTTGTTTTCTGCTCTGTCTTCAAGACAGGAAGAGAATATAGACAATTTAAACCACCTAGAAATACTCTAGTCCCTGTCCAGATTCAAAGGAGAAGAAATATTTTGGTCCCAATCCTGTTTCAAAGGAGAAGAGAAAAAATCTCCTTAAACTTTGGCCCTTCATTTCCAGAAGTTTCTGGAACTCCTATGAAAAGTTTATGCCGAGTGCCAATGCTACTGAATAGTCTTTTCTGCTTTTAAGTTATTCTGTTTCATTTCCTGGATCAGAAATATGTATTAATGAAGAATGCACTAGGACTAGTGTAATGTAATAACATTTATTTATAACATTCAACTAAGAGGTAAGTCCAAAATCCAGTAGGGCACACTAAGGTAAGTCCACATATCAACAAAATGTTTTCAACAATAAAATTCTTTAATTTCTATTAAGGTTATTTGACTCTCAATACCCACATAAGTAATGAATGGTAACACATAAAACATTTTAACATTTAGTCAAACAATTAATTGTAGAGTTCTTCAGAAACTTTAAATTTAATCTTCTCAGTAACACTTGCAAATTATTTTTTTTTTTGCGTTCTCACAAAAGAATGAGTAATTTCTATTGTTTATGTATACAGCCTATTATAAAATTAATTTAAATTTTATTTTATTTTTGTCAGTATGACAGCTAAAATTCATATACCTTCTCGGATTTTACTGAGGTAGGGAAGTCTGTAACAGCTGCACTCTGCCTTGTGATACAAACTAAGGAGCTACCTCATTAAGATGTACCGGTAGCGACTCCAGTGATGGATATAATAATTAATGGCTGTGGGTGCCAGCATGTGATTTCTTTGTCAGTTAGCACAATACAGACATTGACATTATCTGAGAACATAATATACCGAACATAATATTACAGTTATTACATTAAAAATATAACATCAACATAAAACTACACTAGGATTTAGATTTAAAAACTCTTCCATAGTATAGAACTCTTCCATAGTATACATTTGAAAAGTGTATTTGAGAATTTATTTTTGCTTAAATTTTTAACAAAGAAGGCAGCTTGTTGTAACACTTAGGGCCTAAATATAAATGACAGTTAACTGATTTACTCATGCTCACTGCATGCCCCCAATCCAGCCATCTGCCTATGGTAGATGACGCAACAGTCAAGTGGTTGGCCTAGTCTCTCCAGGGATGTAGAACTGTGGAGTTTAGTTTAGTTTTTGATACCGGTACCTAAAATTATATTTTTTTTATCTGAGAAACCTGCTAATAGTTACAAGCCATTTCTTTGAGAATCTTCACATGTTATGCACTCCTGAAGTGAATGTATTTTTCTGTAAGACCATTTTTTAAGCTCTATAGTGCATTTTTGAAAGTTTTTAGGGTATTTTTGCAGTTTTACTAAAGCATTTTCTAGCCCTTGTAATAACTATTCTCCTACCAACTGCACATGTTTCAACGGTACCTGTGCATAACGCATTGTTTTCACATACAATAGGCACATGCAACTGCTTCATCCTGAGGAATATTTCTACGTATTTTGTGATTGTTTTATCCTTATCCACACTTAATGATTTATGTATAGCGTAGAGCTTTATTACTGGTACTCACTACTAAATTGCGGTATTTTTACCTGTTGGAGCGCTTTCAACCGCACGGAGCGGCCATCTTCAGCAACTGACTTCCGTGGTGTTGTTGTTGTTGTTGGGAAGACATTTCTGGATAACTGTATCGTACAGCGCGTGCGATTTGAATTGTAACTGTTCGTTTAGGATGTTGGTGTTGTCTTGTGTGGTGTGTCTGTATATTTCATATTGTTCAAGTGTGTTGAGTGTGTGACCTTTGTGGTTAATGTGTAGGATTTCCATGTCTGTATTGATGTCTGCGTATTCGTGTCCTGTGGTTATTATATGGTTTGCATAGGCGGAGTCTGTGTTTTGTTTGAGAGCTCGTATGTGTTCTGTGTATCGTGTTTTGAAACTTCGGCCTGTTTGTCCTATGTAGAATTTTGGGCAGTCGTTGCATTTTAGTTTGTCGACTCCTGGGTTATTGTATTTGTTTGTGTGTTGTTTGTTGTCTGTGGGTTGTATTTTGTTGATTGTTTTGTTCTTTGTTATGAATGCTATTTTGTATCCTTGTTTTCTGAATTGTTGGGCGATTTTCTGTGTATGTGTGTTGAAGTATGTGAGTGTGATGTATTTGTCTTTTTTCTTTTCTGTGTTTTGGTCATTTTTCTTCGTTCTGATTTTGTGTAGTAGGTTGTCAATGACTGTGTGGTTGTAGCCATTGGTAATGGCTAAGTGTTTTATGGTGTTTAGTTCTTCTTTGTGGTCTTCAGCGGATAGTGGTGTGTTTTCAAGTCTGTGGAGCATGGATCGGAATGCAGCATGTTTGTGTTGTGTTGGGTGATTGGAGCTGTTGTGTATCAGTGTGTCTGTCATTGTGGGTTTTCTGTATATTTTGAATTTATGTTTCTGTGTGCTGTCTTTTGTGATAGTGAAATCTAGGAAATTGAGGGTTTTGTTTATTTCAAATTCTGCTGTGTATTGTATGTTTTTGTGGATTTTATTGATGTGGTGTAGTAGTTGTGTGCATTGTCTGGTGTTGCCTCTGTATAGTACGATGATATCATGAAGTGAGTACCAGTAATAAAGCTCTACGCTATACATAAATCATTAAGATTATCGCTACAGAATGGACAAAACTCAAGAACTTATCCACACATTACTAAACAGAACTCTTAACTTGTGTACATTTGGAAAAATCAATTCTGTATCTAACATCATGAATCACAATCTCCATACATATCCTGATAATCCCAGTTTCTTTAAACTTAAGAATCTTCGCATAAATCTTTTTGGCATGTTTTGCTTATAGTTTTCTGCATACTCTTTTGAGCTAATCATCTAAAATAATTCTTTACATACCTCCTATTGGAACATCTTCAGTGAGATAACGTCCAAATATTGGAACGCTGGGGAACAATCTTAGTGATTCTTTGATTACTGTCTCCATATATTTCATTTCCTGGAGGTCACTGCATGTTGGGTTCCGGTCTGAATCACCAAATATATCTTTCAGTTCCATTATACATTTTTCCTAAATAGAAAGAAAGTAGACACATATATTAAATGTTCAACAACATAAGAAACTTGAAGATGTAATCTGAACGCTTTATTAGATACCAGTATGTTTCCTAAACAAGTTAAAATATCACCATATCAACCAGTTCGTTTTATAATGTGGCGCATCACAAGATCGAGGATCTATGACCCCAAAGAAAAGAGAAAATTTCAAGACAAACTGTGCACAATAATTTATTATTTATAATATACAGTAATACAGATTATTACTCCAGAAACGTAATTTTGAAATACGAAAGAATACAGATGTGAAGCGGTAAGGCTATTCAAACTGTCGGAATATTCAGCTGTGTTCGGCTGAAGGCCACTTTACATAATGTCATTACATAACACAAGGTAGAAGAGTAATTTCAGCATGCCTGCATAGGTGTATGTAGGACTGAAGTCCATGAATTCCATTACTGGTTATAAAGATCGGCTGAAGGCCGTGCAATAAATGTGTCATATGCCAGCGATCTTTCCATAATGCAAAAACAGAGCAATTGAATTAAATAAATATATCAAATGATATAACGCAACTTAACGCTGGTGAGCCAAGAAAATACAACAGAACGAAAATATCTTATAATATTCAACTATTCAAAGACCCACCAGACAACAATCAAAATTAACTAAAACATACCTGCCAAATTACTTTAGGCACCCATGAGGTTCCTTTTTACCAATCGGCAACACATTCGAATGTTACACCTTCAATATCCTGGGCAAGACTCCTTAGCAGGAAATGCCCACAAAACTCATGGCCGCAAACCAGATGGCGTTGTGATAAAAATTTTAAAAATAAATAAAGAGCAGAAGTGATAGAGGGTGCTAGCAAAGTTAACCACAAAAGACCAAAATGAAAATATAAACACGCCACATAGAACAAAAGCACAACATCATGGAAAGATTGCTAGCAAGATGGACACGCATAAGAACCAAAATAACTAATAAAACACGATTCAAATAACAGTGCCAAAAATACCCACAGCACAATAATATACATTTATGTATTTGGTTGGTGTGATGCATAATTCATCAAACCCTTAATTCTCAGTGTTATAACATAATATAACATATTACAATATTGTAACAAGGGCTCGTCGGGGTTCAAAATCAGAACACCGAGTTTATAATTGAAGGATGGAGGTTTCTTTATTTCCTACAACAATTGACAATACAGCCAGAAAACTCCAGACTATTCGCCAGTTCACTGTCCTGTTCAGTGCTCACTCTCACTGTGCTCAGTCCTAATTACAGCACTGTTCCAGTCCAATCCAGATCATCCCACGTCGCGCCGGTCAACTCCACAGTCCTCGCTGCCGCTGTACGATCCACCCGTCACGCAGAGTTCCCCGGGACGGCACTGCCTCAGCCCAGATCAGCTCACCAGCTCTTCCGTTCACCCTTCCCTCCGGTCACTAGTTCCCCGTTGACTAGCTCTTCCGCTCTCGGGTCCCTCCGGTCACTGGCTCCTCAGCTTCCCAAGACACACTCACTTGAGGCCGCGCTGATTAGTCCTCTCCGTCCAGCTCACCCTCTGACGCTGACGCTCGCCGCTACTCACGGACTGCCTCTCTGACTGTTCCCTCGTTGACCCTCTGACTCTTCACGGACTGTCTCTCCTCTGATGTACTGACTCTTCACACTGAACTCTTCACTGTACTGAACTGCTCGGCTAGGCTGCTCGCACTCCTTATATAGCCTTAACGAAAGTTCCAGAGCCGAATATTCCAGAGCCCCGCCCGCGCATGGTCTAGAATGTCCGCGCGGGGCGCCGTCACAGCCCTTAGCGCGTGGCTCCACCTCTGCCCCTCCCACGAGCGCGCACCGTCACTCACCGCGCCGTGCCAGGGAGTAGGCCGCACCCGTCGGCGCGCGGCTCCAATAGCCGTGCTGATGTCACGCCCACTGGTGCTCGTTGCCGCCCATCCACTAGGGGAGCGCGATCTCTCTAGACTCCGTCGTTCTAGTTCTTTCTGGCTTACTCCTCCTTCTATCAGTTTCTAGGCTTTTCTGGCTTTGTCACAATATGTTAAAATTAAAATATTTTTCATGAAACTTAGTATATGCACTTTTAAAGTGCATAGGACAAACGCTATTGGTTATGGACAAAAACGGTTGACTAGTACCAGAGTAATGACCAACTAACGGTTTAAAAATAGCAAATAATCACTATACTACAAAGCTGCGAGACTAACTCACTCACTGATATAATTATTTTCCCACTTCAAATGAACTAGAAACTAGAAATTTGGCATACTTAACCAACAGGTATATTCCAAAGCGATCTGATTTTTAATTTTTTACCCCAACGAACATTCAAAATGGCGGACGCAACTTTATCTGTGCAGACCCTCTTTGGAGGCTTATAGTAGCCAATGGCAGCTCGCTGGGTAAAGTGACTGAAATGGCACTTCTCCTGTATTATTTTAAAATGTAAGTAAACGCTTTTGCTTGAACACTTTTTTTTATCTCGTACAAGCAAACTTCTTATCTGAAGCATAAGGAAAGGTTTGGATGTGGCAGTATGAAAGAGTTTGGATGCAGCACTGTACAGAGCAGCTAGGAGTCTCTATGACCATAATATCCTTAGGCAATGCAGTGCCAGACTGGATTTTCAGAAAGCTACTCTTTCTAAAACCTTACACATAATCAAAGTACAACAATTCTGATGGGTAGGCCTAATGGGCAATGACATTCTTTGACTGAAGTGCCTGTTTGCATCTCTTCTCAAAAGGAAAAAAACCTGTTTGAGATCAACCCCTCTTTCCTCCCGGTCAACGTTTCAAGACTGTGCAATTTGTCTGCGGCGATGTCTGTGTTGCCTATACACATTCAGACATTGCACCAGTCTCTCTGCATAAATTCAAGCTTGGCCAGACTTTGCAGACAAACAGGTGTAAATGTCTGCATGTAGCCTATATTAATTGTAGGCCTATAATATATTATATTACAATTACCTTTGCAGTTGCATTCCAATTTGATCATTTTTCTCTGAATCGTTTTCTAAGCAAATTTACTTAGTTTGGTCATGATCACTCTTTTAACTGAAGACTGTGTGAAAGTCTGGTTGAAGTCTGAACATGTAAATGTAAAACAAACTGTGGAGACTTAATGCACAGGTGGTCTGTGCAAACATGGTCTGCACAGACAAGTCTGAGTGTGTAAACTGTGAATCCACTCTCCAGAAACAGACAGTAACTCAATATTATCTTTTGCTTGCGAGAAAAACAAGTGAATTTAACCCTCCGGCAGGCACACTGTTGTAAAAAGTACAACAGCAGCAATTTTTTTGCATTATCGATGCCTTAATCTTGAGCTATTGCATAATTTATTCCATTATTGATGCTTACTGAACAATGTTACTATGGCAAGTTTCCTTGTTTAGCTTTTTCAGTTGATTTTCTGAACTTTAAGCGACGAGTTGTTGAATGTTGTAAAAAATACAACGAGCGCCTGCTCTTGTCACAGATGCATGTTTAGTTCAAGCAGCCAAAAAAAAAAATACAGCTTCATGAAGTTGCCTCTGACTTTGTGAAGGAAACTAATATTTGTTAATTATTTCAGCAATGTTCACGAATGTGAAAAAAATATAGCCAATGGCCATCATCTTGTAATTCTTGAAATGGAGTAAGAGGCACACATTTTATCTCCAACGTAAACTTCATCTTTTGTCATGTTATAGTCAATGTAGTCACAAGAAGTTAGCAGGTCTTATGAAAGATCTAAAGTGCATCCCAAATAACTGCCAGCCGATCTCGCTGTATTTCTTATGCAGTTCTGAGCTGAATCATTGACTTCTAAAGATCAGATCCTTGAACCTCCGGCAAAGAAGCATGGGACCTGTAACTCCATGGACGTCAAAAAAATTCATCCACTTCAATTAAATGTGATAGATGCCAAAACTGCTTGTAAAAAGCACACTAAAGTACAAATTTGTGAAAGCTGTTAAGAAAGTAACGTTTCAGAATACCTGGAGAAAATGGTATCATGAACAACTAAAAGAACTGAAATTTTTGTTATAGCATGCGATAACAGTGGACATGTACTGTTTTCTTCAATATACTAACCAATTTGTATAGCACAGGCTTGTTATTATATTAAAACTAGCTGACCCATCAATGCTTCGCATTGTTAGATTTATGTATATATAGGTTAAGTGTACACAATTTAAAGTCTTTTTGATGTACTTCTATAAATCATCAGCCGTCCAGCCAACACGGTAGTATTCATATTCCACATACTCCTTCACCCGTAGTTTACTCTGATTATGTAAAAAATTTATCGTTCTGTTTCAATTCTCGCAAACATACAGTAAATAGCTGGGCGTAGGAGATGTGTTCGCTCATCTCACGCAGTGGGCTCCGATTCGAATACTTGTCGGGACAAGTTACCTAGATAGAATTTTTTCCGGGATTTTTCTTCACCTGTGAGACAAATGTCTGGTAACTTTAGGCCCTAGTGGTCTCCGGATATCATCTGGCAGCCATTATCATCATCATCATCCCATCCTCGCCTTGTTCAGAGTGAGTGTGTGAATGATGTATCTCGTCCTATATGTTTGTGTTGTCTCGGAGGTGGCCCCGGCATTTGGCTGATCACTCATCCGGGAGGCCCTCCATGTCCTTGTCTGGTCAAGAAAGTATGTATGTGATCCATAGATAATCCCTCTCCCGACAGGTCGCGGCCCTGTAAGGCCCGGGCAACGTGGGTCGCTTAAATGACCCCAAAAGGGAGGGGTAAAAACTAAGGTAAAGATAGATAGATAATATGGTAAATAGAAATTAATCAGGAAATTATATCTATTTATATTGTATGAACTACCTGGGGGTAAAGGCGGCCGGTGCGTAACGCTGACAACCTTACAACCTTCACGTACCGATTGTCTAAAAATCCGGGAGCCTCAACTTCTTGGAACCCTCTGGGCCCCCATGGCATGTAATAGGGAACACTTTACTTACTATCTTTTGTAATGCAGTCCTAGGCTAACTATAAGAAAAGAGTTGAACTCTTAATAATATAACCCAGGACCTTCTAAATTTACATCATGTCAAAAAATAGTTGATAATCATTTACAGGAATGCTATTGATAGCCTTTCTCATAATTTTATATCTATTAGGTTTACATGAAATCGCAGTGTCATGCCAAGCCACCTGTGTAGTTTAAAAAAAATAATGTTGTCATGGGGATTGTATACATGCAGCATGAATTCCTTTTGGTGAATTCCATAACCTTACAACCCTATTTTGGCCCTTAGAGGCCCTTAGAAGCCAAAGATTTTGAAATCCTTTCTTAGTGCGCCTCTAGAGCCTATGAGGAATATGTGCACCAAGTTTCACGTTCCTAGGCTGTATAGTTTTTGAGAAACCGTGATCAGTCAGTGAGTCAGTGGGTTTTGGCTTTTATATATAGAGATGTCCATGTTGTAAATTTTACAACACACACCTGCTCCTGTGACAAAATTAGGCGCACCTGCCGGAAGGTTGAATTTTTATTCATATTATGCAAATTTTGTTGAATTTACAAATGAATTTAGAAAAAGATGTACTGTGTTCATTATTAGAGACATCGTTTTCTCGTTGGTGTGAAGAGGATAATATTGGTATTAAATCATCATACCCCATTTTTATCTGTAAGTGTTAAAAGAGAAAAGAAATCAGGACAATCTTATCAGCTACATTTTAGAAGCAATTGGTGTAGCCAGAATGAATGGTTATATGTTGTACAGAAACCTTTCTGTTGAGCTTGCCTTTTATTAGCAGTTGAGAAGAACATTTGGAATTATGGGAGATTTGGGGACTTCCCGAACTCAACGCAACTTATCCTACAAGAAATAAGGTAAAGTAAAAAAAATTACTACCCATATTCAGGAAAAGATTCAACACTTCACTTATCTCTTGAGCTGAAAGCCACCGTTGATAATAGCTAAATAAGTCAGGGATGCATGAGCAGTACCGGTAACAGATTTGAGAGATCTAGAAGTTTGGTCCTATAACTTTTGTCCTACCTCCATCAGTTATAGGATTATATATTTTAACTTTAAATAAATTTTGTATATTTTCCTCACATTATGTAATTTTTGACAGGACAGCTAGAATAGTAAAATTTGGCATTAAGATTGGTACATCCAACTAACATAAGTGGCAAAATTAGCTGTTAAGTAAGGAAAAACTGGCTGGATTGCCGTGACATTCACATCTACAGCTGTCTAGCTAGATCATCCACTCATTAACATTACCCCCTTCCACATGAGCTAGAAACTTGAAATTTGGTCTATGGAAAAATTCCAAAAAGTTCTAATTTTAAATTTATTACCCTCCAATAAAAAAAAATAAAATGTTTTGACTGCATATTTGTAAGGTTTCAGACTGATGTTTTGACAAAAGTAAAGGTATATTGTTGATGTGAGGAATTTGTTTTGAATTCATTCTGTTAATATTCTAGTTTCCCACTTATTCCTTCACATATGCTGATAAAATTTTCTCTAGAAACCGTGGTCTAAAACTCAATAGTTTCTTAAATATGGCCTATTAACTCCATCTGGCACTTTGTTATATCACTTTACCTGATTTTATTTATAATTTATTTCTAATGTTATACATAGTTCAAAACGGTTAGTTCCTCGTTTGAGCTATTGGTTCATCGGGACATTCCTATTTGGAAAACTAAATAGTAATAAATAGTTTTATCATTTGTCAAAACTTATTTTACTTTATAGAATAGCCCTTGAATTATTATTATTTTTTAAAAATAATCCTTGGAGAGATTTGTGGGATTTTTAGCCTTATGTTTGTCCATTTGTCTTTCTGCCTGTCTGTCCCTCTGTCGATACCAAAATAGCTCTATACATAGGTGCTGGCTGTAAAATTTATTGGTGGAGCTCAATCAGAAATGGAAAATCACATTCAAATTTAATGTTATTTATGTTGAAAGCCCTTCTTCATTACAACCATTAACAACAAATGACATTATTAATTTGTAAATATAAAAACTCTGTTCATAGTCTACTTAATCAATTATCACTTTTCTGGTGGATTAATAAAATTGTAAAATGCTGCGCCAATCATTAATTGATTTTAATAACAGTTATTCATTAAAAACTGCTCAGATTAATATTTCTGACAGGTATTATTGTTTGCAAAATTTTTATAGAAAGAACATTTAACAATTTTCCGATATACAGTGAAATCTCGATACAACGATTTCACAGGGACCAGAAGAAAATATTGTTGTAGAGAGAGATATTGTTATATCGAGAATTTACAAAAATGTTCAAATTTTGGTTGTTTATAGGAAACAACTTCAATAATTGAAATTATTTAGGTGTTTAGGGAAATAAAGATTTTTAACACAAGAACTGCTATACTGTACAGTATTCACTCCACCCTTACATTATTACACTATGAGCAAACCCATTTTACATTGCATTATAGCACAGCACCATGAACAGGATGACTCATCATTTTTGTCCCTGTTTGTTGAAGTCAGAAATGACAGTCTGTATAGCTTTTTTTATGGACAGGGATAAACACAATGCCCTTATTGATTCGAGGTTCACTAGGCCTAAATGATTTTCTGGCACCGATGGAACACTCGACAGAAAATTCTGCAGAGCCTCGCAAGAGGCAATGGCTTTGAGTGCAGTTAAGATTGGTAGATGCACACTTTGTTCTACCTCCTCTTATTCCCCTTCATCTTCCGCCTGCTTGTTTTGGATTTTCTCAACAATGTTTTCTTCCGTTAGCTCTGGAAAAATCACCTCGTCATCTACTGTCACGTATTCTACAGCAGGTGGAACATTTTCACCACACAGTTCACCATGCTTCGTGACAGCAGTAGCCAGCATTTCAATTCCCTATTTTTATCGTTGTACCAAGGAAAAAGTATTTTACAGGGATTCTAAATGTAATCGTAATGGAAAGGTTTATCATTATTAAGAGTATCGTAAAACCGAGGGGAATTTTATATTATTTTAATGGAAAGAATGCCGGGACCCAAATATTTTAACATTATAAAGAGTGTTATCGTTATATCGGTAATCGTTGTACGGAGATTTCACTGTAATTAGAAGTCTTGTTTAAATGACATCTTGTCTGACAGGGATGTCATACCAGTATTTTAAAATCCCTATAATGAAATTTATAACAAGTGTTGGAAAATTTCTGCTTCATATGGATATACAATTTAATACAATAAGAAGAAAAAGTTCTTCAGTTGCGAGAGGTGGTCATTTACAACAATTTTATACATAAACTCAAACAGCAATTGTCATAATCCCATGAGAGATTACGAGTTTATCGATAGATTCGTTCCTGCGCAACAGAAGTGAATTTATCTGATGAAACTCGCTATCTCAAGTTGGATTTATTAAGGCTATAAGGCTGAATAAAATGTAACGGATTACATAAATAATACATTCTAATATAAATATTTATTTCTGGTTTGTTTAAAATAAAATCATTAATAGTGTCAGCTGTCAGATCACGGCATACTAAATTAATGAACAGTCTGCATTATGGAATATTAAGCAATGCTACCAACGAAGTAGTGACAAAAGAGTTAACCTCAAAATTAATATTAGCTAAAATTGGAACAAAATACAATTTAGCACCGACAATGGATGATATAGCAATCACTGCATTAGTCATACTATGATAGTTCAGTAACGAGCTGACGTTTTAACAGATAAAATTGCATTATTGCAAATCCTGCAGGGATTTTTTAAGATAAACGACCATGATTGGTTGATATCCGAGTCATTGCTAAATGTTACTGGCCAATATTAAATATTTTTTTTTTACAAATTACAAATTAAGTTTATTACAAATTAAAAAATACAAATTGATACAAAATTATTACAAATACAAATAATATACACACAATTTGTACAATTTGAAAAGAGTATTATTTGCCCCGCATGAGCATAGCTCGTGTTGCAATATATGAATGGAATAGTCAACTTAATCTTTAACTACAGTTGTTAGGTCCCACTTATCAGAGCGTATCCCACTTATCAGAGCATTCCTTTTGCTTTTTGCCCTTTAATTAGTTTTGACTTTAAGCTATGTCATTTTCACTATCTTCTTTAACTTCAATGTGCTGTTAAAGGCTGAAGGGAAAGGTTGCATTATCTGCATCTTTGGTCTTCTATTTACATACTGTGGTCCTGAGGACGTCATGACTGTGTTTATGTCTATACTGTGAGTTATGTTGGGCAGTGTTGGCCCTTCTTATGTGAGGTTAAATGAACCAAACTTCAAATAGAAACTTGAAAATATGCTTGCTGAGATTTCAAATGATGTTGTATACAATGAATTTTCTGATCCAGAGGACAGAGAATATATTCAATCATGATACAGATTCATGTATCAATTAACTGATGTAAGCACATCTCAAAATTTGATAATTTTGGCATATTCTGAACAGAGGGATCTGTAATTTTGAAGAATTAATATTAAATATTAACTAAGGTCTAAATTCACGTTGATCAACTGTGTGTAAATATGCAGTTAAGAGATATTTTTTCCTAGTGTATTTACAAATTCAGATCTAAAACACAATATTCTTTTGGTCAGTAAAAAAAAGAATGCTTCACTCTTCAAACTATGTAATTGTGTTCAGATGGATTTAATGTCTATTTCCTTTCCTTCCACTTAATAAACAAGATTAAGTTCATATCAATTAAAATATGTCCTGATAGAGTTACCGTATATTCATTTTTATTTTTTTTAGAGGCCCTGTAGACTGCATGGCTATGTTCATGCTGGAAACTGTGATTAAGAGTTAATTAAATTGTTTAAAAACAAAATTGCATCAGATAATGTTTTTGTGATTTTCAGGAAAATTGATGCAATGACATGATCAGGGACATTACAGAATTAAATTTATTTAATAAGAAAGTGAAGACCCTACTCTTAGATAAGGCATACTACTCAGTTGCCGAATACATGGCAGACAACTTACAACTGGTAGTGTAGTGTACCCTGAGGATGATGTCACTATTCAAACAATTTGTAATTACGGACTGCAAAGTAGTCTACAAATATTTATATTTTTTGTTATTATAATGTTTGTCCACTATTGTATTTCCTTTTCTTTTCTTTTCTTGTATTATACATTTCCTTTTTCTTTTCTAGTGTTATACATTTGCTTTTCTTTTCTAGTGTTATATATTCTAATCTGACGAGTCATCTGTTTACTTGAGCAATGCTCAACCAACTGTAAGCGTTTATGACAATAAAGTATCTTATCTTATCTTATCTTGTTTAAGTTATGCATAAGTTAAGTTGGATATGAAGCACCCAAGTGTTTGTCTGAAATAGGGGCTATAAAGTCCTGTCTCATAAACAATATGGTTTGAGTAAGGTTGAGACAACTGAATGCATGTATCCACCTTCTCTATTACGGGAATGTGAAGTAAGAGAACATAGGCTTCAGAAAGTCATGTGAGTGTATTGAATATACACTTACTCTTCATTTATCATTACTAAGGCCTGCATAGATTTTAATCAAATCTCTTCGTTGCTAGTTAACTGTGGTATTTTAACATAATTATCCATTTCATTGTCACAGCAGTCACAAAGTGCAATCTTAAAAACCTAGAATTGCTAAAAAGATATTAAAAACTAAAAATTACTAAAATTGTTATTACTTCCTTTGTCCCCACCATAGGTACTATAGGTAGAGGAAGTATTGTTTTCGATCACCAAATTCGAAGTTGAGGTTTTAACATAAATACAAGTTTCATGGTACCTTGAATCCAAAGATAGGCCTACTATTTTTGGAAACATGTCTGTGTGGATGTCTGTGAAAGGCTAGCTCCAAAACGGAAAATCATATTAAAACAAAATTTCGTATTTGGGTCAGGTACCTTCTGAACAGTGGTGATATTCAAACAGTTTAGCAACCGGTTCTCTTCAGGGTATTTGATGTTGATTCAAAATAGCCTAATATACTATTTTGTCTTTTCATACTCATACCAAACAACCAGTTCTCATCAGGGTATTTGATGTTGATTCAAAATAGCCTAATATTCTATTTTGTCTTTTCATACTCATACTAAACTTACCCAGTTTCCTTAAAACATAACCTTACACAACGAAAGAAGACCACAGTCCGTTATATAATCGAACATTGAAAGCAAAGGGAGCGAGTGTCGAGAAGATTGGCCGTGCGCAAATAAGAGTCTGTCAACTTAACCGCACGCTCGCTACCTATGGTAGTAGTCCACCGCTAGCAAACATAAATGGCGTGTTATGGTTCTAGCAAATTCATATATGTATTATCACTTTTGTGGATTGGCGTGAATCTGATCTTGGAAAAAGGCAATCACTCATTGTGAAGCCACCGGTTCGGAGAACCTACAAGATATTTAACAACCGGTTCTCGCGAACCAGCTGAATATCACCACTGCTTCTGAAGATGTGAGCCGAAGATTGGTGACAAGTTTCTCTTATTTTTAAGGGTGCTTTACATGAAGAAATTTTTGTTTTTCGTGATTTTCTCGAAATCGGCTCTAACAATTTTCTTTACATTTTGCACATGGATTGCTTAAATTAAGAGCTAAAACTTTTATTTGGAACTTTTTAAAAAAAATTCTCTGAAGGGTGTTTGTAAGCTACCCACTATTTGTAGAAACTGTCTTGCCTGATGAACAACTCAATATGCAGACATTCACGGCCTCTTATTCTATATAAGCACGTGAAGTGAGAAAGATGTATTGTTGGCCATGCTTACAGAAGAAATATCTGAGGGGAATATTCGATAAATTTCGGAAATTATTCTTAACGGTGGGAAGTTCAATAAACATTTGCAGTCACTTGTTTTTTCTTCTTCTTTTTTTTGTTTGTCCATAGCCTGCGTTTTTAGTTGCAACATTCAAAGAAGGGGCTACAAGATATTTATAGCATAATTAGCGTAAAATTGTGTCTTGCGATTCTGTACAAGGATGTGTGAATACTGCTAACTTTTTTTTGGGCAGAGGAAGTTATGTGACTTTCACATCAGATTTTTTAAATTAAGGTACAATTAATTACTTAACATACTAATAATAAGTAATTAATCTAATTTTCACTATGCAACATGATTTTCTATGACTCTGCAGTGTTAGGTGTTCCCAAAGTAGTTTCTTGCGCTGATTCTAGATCTGCAATCCGTTTTTTCCTATCACGTACAGTTTTTTTGCAAATCAAGTGAATTCATTTTTTATTTAAACATAAATTTCAAAAAATGGAAATTTTATTGCAAGGTAGGGGAATTTTATTTTGTTAAGAGGGAACAATTGGTCACACTTGAGGAGCATCGTTTCAAAACGTATTAAATGCACTCTTGGTCGAAATTGAGTTTGATACGATTTCGCCCTATTTCTTAAGCGCTCTTTAACACTATGAACTCAGAATGGAACATTTCATATTATATCCCATGTTAATTCACTGTCAAAGTTGATGTATCGGATCAAATCGTATTATGTGCACGGGAATGAACGGTTCAAAACGTATTATGTACAACTTAATTTTTACACCGAGCATTAAACCCACGTTTCGACTCACATTTCCCAATAATTTTTATGCTGATTCGTCCGTAAGTTAAGCTGTTGTATGTTATTTCATTGTATCATCATGGAAGGAAGTGAAGCTGTTCCAAAAAGATTGATAACCAAACGACAGCTAGGTAAGCGACATTTTGGTTTTTTGGATCAACATTGTGACAGTATTTTTATATTGTACTTTTTAATGTACTAATGGAGTTATGAGAAATAGTGTAACGATAAAAAAATTACGTTTTAAAGGCCATAGTATTCTTGTTCAAGCCATTTTATTATTGTGCTCGCATGGCATTTCAGATTCAGTGTGAAGCCGGTATTTCAAAAAAGAATCATCTACTGACTGATCTGGCAGCACGCAAAATTCGTTTTAAAACCTTCCACAAAATAATGAGGGAGCGTCCAGCAGATAGAAGAAGTTTCTGCTTTGATTTGCAACAGGTTTGCAATTATGATTAGCAGCAATTATCAATTTGCGAAGCTTAGGCTACTATTTCCGCCAAATATAGTTTTATGCCGTGTGTCACTGATGTCAGTAAAAGAATGCAACATTCTTTAAATTGAAGGAGACTGAATGTGGCAGGTAGCATCGGGTGTGATCTCTTATTTGGAGGAATTTCATTTTGAGGATTCAGTCACCACTATTAGACTTCGCTGATGGCTGCAGAGGTCAAAATAAAAACATGTAGCCTATGTAATTCATGCTCTTGTTAATTGGTCACTTTCCTCCGGGAATAGAATATTACATAATATAGGCTCAATATATTTACACTGGGTGACTAGTTTTAAGCATAAAGAAGAGTCTTAGCAGAACATGCTTCACCATTTCGTGTTGTAAAACGTAAGAGAGGTAAGGCATCTAAAAGTGGAGAAAACTATAGGTCTAATTTTAAACTCACTTAACACATTTTGTGAAAATTTCGCTCAATTTTCAGTCCATACGAAATTGACATCAGAATTCACGGGAGTATCAGAAATTAGCACATATGGAATTCTTAAAAAGGTGAGGAAAGTGTTGGATGTACAATGACGTGTTTGTGAAATCAGCAATTCGCAAAATTGTATTTTTCCCCCCATAACTCCATGCGTCAGAAAAGATGTCAATAAATAAATAAGGATGCTGAGACAGAATGAAAGCTTAGTATTGAAGCCAATAGATGTCAGGGTGTATAGCATACTTCGTGTTTCAATGTTGTCAGCTCTGCCTACGGAATTGAACGAAACCTACCGAATGAGGACTAGGGAGTCGAGCGCCCAAGAAATCGCATGCGGGTAGCCGCAGATCACGTGTTTGGGGTAATAAAATATCTCCGAAAATGCTCCTACATTATGACTCCTGAAAAATATAGAGGACATTAAAAGTTTGTGGTAAAAGTAAGATCACCTGGAGACGATTGGGTCATAAGAGATTATAAAATACTCCTCAAATTGTTCAAGAAATTGGATGGAATAAAGGACATGAAGAGAGTAATTTTGATGAAAAAACTATGAATCGTCACAGTGAAGATGGAGCCAATGTATAATTGTGATTACCCTTCAAAACAATTCACAACATTACTGAAACGAGGGACAAGTATGGAGAAGGTGTGTGTACCTTTTGAAGTTGACAAAATGAGAGCTTTGTCAGATGCAGGAAAAGACATAGATGAACTTCTGAAAGCAAAATTTGGTGATAACTGAAGAGAGGTTGACAGTTTGCAACCTCTAAATTTTGATGCAGCCCCTCAAAATGGCGACCCTGAGGATTTAGACTGTCTGCACGAGACACGGGACTTGAAAGACTGTGTTGTTGGAATAGCTATGTTGTAAAATTCAAGTTGTTTCTTTTATGCGCATTTAGAGTGCGTAAACTTTGTCTTCAAAATGTATGCAATTATTGTGTTAACAAGTGATTAATGTTAGCAGTGTTATTAATACTAATTTGTCCGCAATATATGCAATTAATGGCAATGATTTAAAAACATATTTTCTTTCGAATCCAGCTGATGTTTGACCTCCTCTCTACTTTTTACTGTCTAATCGGTTCAGAACGTATTTTGTCCAGTGAATTGGTTCAAAACGTATTATGTGTAAAATTAAAACTAAAATACAATGCTCATTAATTGAAAACCAATTTCAGATTTTGAGGATTCTGAAACATTGCCTTCATATCTAAAATTTCACGTCTTAATGTTGCAGATATACTTCCTGGTTTGGGAGTAAATCGTTTTTCCTCTTTCCTGAAAAATGTTAATTTGTGCACTTAATACGTTTTGAAACGATGCTCCTCACTTATTACACCCAGCTGGCTATTAGGCAGGAAACAATACTTCATTGTTAACATGTCATAGTGCTGAGTCATACATATAGTTTGTGAAGTTTCTGTAGAAATGAGTTCCCGCAAGTGTTTGAATAACCCAAACGTGTTCTGTTATATTTGTGGTAGCTACGTAATTGCTAAGCAAAGACAAGACATCAATAGTTTTGTGAGAAATGTCTATTATGCATATTTCGGTATAAGGCTTGGTGTTGAAGACAAAAGCTGGGCACCGCACAAGGTATGTCGTACATGTGTTGGGGGACTGAGACTGTGGAAAAATGGTGCGAAAAAATCAATGCCTTTTGCAATCCCAATGGTTTGGAGAGAGCCACAGAATCATGTTAACGATTGTTATTTTTGTATGGTTAACGTTCAAGGTTATAACGCAAAAAGTAAGAAGGATATATATTATCCGAATATTCCTTCGGCCTTACGACCAGTTACTCATTGTGAATCTCTTCCTATCCCAATTCCACCTCTCGTTCTTGAAGATGTGCCACAGGAGAGCAGTTCAGAAAACGAAAGCGATAATGCCGATGATTACAAGCTGGAAGAACATTCTGCACCAAAATTATTTAGTCAAAATGAACTTAATGATTTAACTCGTGACTTGAATCTGACAAAGGATGCCGCCCAATTGCTTGGATCAAGATTAAAAGAAAAAAAAATCTTCTACTACCCGGAGTTTCGTTCTCTTGGTATAGGACCAGAGAGAAGGAATTAATAAAATTCTTTAAAGAAGAAGACTCTCTGGTTTATTGTTGTGATATTGATGGTTTATTGAATTTCTTTAACGTCACTTACAATCCAAGTGAGTGGAGGTTATTTATAGACTCGTCCAACACTAGCCTCAAAGGTGTACTTTTACATAATGGAAATTTGTTTGGTTCAATACCCATTGCACATTCAGTACAACTCAAGGAGATGTATGAAAATCTCAAAGCTCTGCTAAAATACGTAAACTATGAAAAACATTCTTGGACAATTTGTGGAGATTTAAAAGTAGTTTGCATGTTACTTGTCAACAATCAGGCTACACAAAAATGCCGTGTTTCATTTGTGAATGGGACAGCCGAGCCAAAGATAAGCATTGGAAGAAGACAGACTGGCCCAAAAGGAAAACCCTTCAACCCGGTTCACAGAACATATTAAATGTACCACTCGTTCAACGAAACAAGATACTATTACCTCCTCTGCACATCAAACTCGGATTAATGAAGCAGTTCACTAAAGCTCTTCCAAAAGAAGGTGACTGCTTCCAGTACTTGGTAACAAAATTTCCGAAAGTATCTTATGAGAAATTGAAAGAAGGGATCTTTGTGGGACCACAGATCAGAAAGTTAATGAAAGACAATTTATTTGAAAGTACAATGAATCCTGTGGAAAAAAAGGCCTGGGTTTCGTTTAAAGAAGTTGTAGCCAACTTTTTGGGCAACAACAAACATCCAAAGTACAAAACCATTGTTAAAAAAAATTTGCTTAGTTTTATGAAATTAGGATGTAATATGAGTGTGAAGCTTCACTTCCTACATTCACATATTGATTTTTTCCCTGCGAACCTCGGCGACGTCAGTGAAGAACAAGGAGAACGTTTTCACCAGGACATAAAGGACATGGAAAAGAGATACCAGGGAAGATGGAATGCAAACATGATGGCCGACTACTGTTTTATGCTTAAAAGGGACGGCACTGCTGAAGGAAGACAATCGAGGAAGAGAAGTTTCAACCCACGTCAGAAAGATCTTGAAGTAGTGAAATCAACGAAGAAGAGGATGTAAATTGCCATATATGTGTTGTTTTTTCGTAATAGTTATCACATTTTTAAGAGAGTATATACCATTCTCCACTGTAATGCAGTGCATTGTAATTAAATACAAAGTTAAAACTTACACAATTTATAACTTAAACGGGTACAATATTTTTCTCTGTTCAAAGATTTTGATTAAAAAAAAAAATCGAAATCAAATTGTATAAAAACCTTACATGATACAGCAAAAGTAAAATCATATTTGAAATCAGCATGAAAAATACTTCTAAAATCACTTTACAGTCTTAAAACATCATACCAAAATTTTTAAAATGTTGCATAGTGTTATTATTGTTATGCTAAAAACTACTTTTTGAATATCTACCTCCTATGTGCATCTTAATCATTGTTGTTTGTGATTTGTAAGAGATTCATTTGCAATTTTGTCATTTTGTATCCCATTATCCTGGTTGAGGAAATCCTTAGTAAAATGAAATCCTAGATTTCCTTAGAAGCAAATTAAAGGCATTCTTAAGAACTTTACAATCGCAATTATTGACTGTGTTTGGTTGAGCAAGATGCTGAAAGTAAAGTATTCTAAAAGTTGGTTTGTTAATTGTAAATCTTTCTTGCTGAGTAGGCCTATATGTGGTGGATTTGAAAATTACAGGAGTAATTCTTTAATTACCGTATTTTACAGACTATAAGACGCTCTGGACCATAAGACGCACCTTGATTTTAGGATGGAAATTTAAAGGAAAAGAAATTTAATACAATTCTAAACAACAAATTTTAAAGGTAATAATATACTTAATTGCATAAACAAATTATCACCTTATGCAATGAAATCAGAGTAAATCACTTCTAACATTAAACCTGCATTGCACAAAAATCTCTTTTGTACAGGTGGCATCGCGTAAATTTTAACTACCGAACTTATTTCTCATTAAAGACTGAAAATACTTCTACACCCTCTAACCCTCAATTCACCATACGGTAAGTGTAACGGGACAAGGATGTTCAGAGGTCATTGCCTTCATTTAAACCACCCGACGGAGACAACTCCTTTAGTATAAAAGAACTCAACATTCCCTTCTTTTTCGCATTGTATACCTGGCTTCCAGATACCCTCACTTTACGATTGTGACAAGTGCACTAATACCAAAATTTGTAACTACCTTATCATTTATAATACCTTGTTTATAACTACGGTATTCTGGCAATATTTACCATATTTTAAATTTGTGTACTTTGGACCATTAGATGCTCTGTTTTCAAGGTAAAAAAGTGCATCTTATGGTCCGTAAAATACGGTAATTGTGTTCTTAGAAATTGAACAATAGTTTGTTCCTATAGTTTTATGGTTCAAATCCATGGAAATTATAAATAAAAAAAAAATTAATCAGTTTGGTTTCAATGTGTTCATTATTCTTACTAAAATGAAAACTAAGAAAAAACTGAAAATGGTAAAAAACTAAAATAAAATTATTTCAATATGTTTAAAACCCTAATACACAGTGTCGGATTTTTGGCCTACTTTTCATAAGTATAGGCCACTTTATTTGCATCGCCCCTTCCGCCTTCCTAGAAGTTCCCACCTATCACATTCACTCATTTGTAGGCCTTTATTAGGTAATAAACTTTTTTAAGTATTTACAATTTACAATTTCCATGGATTTGAACCATAAAACTATAGGAACAAGCTATTGTTCAATTTCTAAGAACACAATTACCGTAATTTACGGACCATAAGATGCACTTTTTTACCTTGAAAACAGGGCCTTCAAAGTTGGGTGCATCTAATGGTCCAAAGTACACAAACAATTTAAATTATGGTAGGATGTAATGTTTGAATGACAAAGGAAGGTAATAAAACAAATCTAAATTAATTCAATGTAATCAGGTGATCAGGTTAGACCTGACCAGACCAAATAAGCTAACTGAGGTCAGAGCATTGCGGGCAAAGCCCACGATGCGATGACCTCGATTTTGATTCCATACCTGCATATGAAATGCATTGCTGGAGATGAAAACGGGTTCCTATCCTATAACTTAAATTTGCTTACGCTAACAATCTATGCAGGGCAACTGCAGTGAATTTTGGGGTTCGGGCCATGTCCCTTTTTAAATAAAGTTCCGGTATTACCTTTCAACCAGGGAAAACCATGGAAAATGCTGGTCAGAACTAGCAATGGGGATTTGGTGGTGATCAGGTTAGAAACATCTTCCCACATTTATAACAAGACACTTTCACATCAGTATCTCAAATGAAGATGTTTTGTTCAGGGTTTGAATCAAACATTTTGATGAGGGGGAAATTAAATTCTAACATAATTATATTTAATATAATATTAAAATAAAAGTAGTAAAATTTCTGAAACCTTAAGAAAGAGATTTACTAATTGGTTCATTTTCCCTTTCATTCAAAATCGATTAGCATTGTAAGTGAAACTTACTCCCCCCATGTTCACTAATTTTTATCATTTAACTTTTTATTATTGTTTTTGTTCAAGCCTTTGATAAAAGCTATTTCAATGTGCATTTCACTGTCTTCAAGGGCACCGTGATTTTGAATTTCTGAATAGTATAAGCATATTATAACCTCTCCTGGACATTTGCTGAAAGCCAAAGCCAATTTGTTTTCCATTTCTCGAATCTCACTTCATCTATACATCCTCCAATTAGGTTACCACACATAACAAATATTCTTTAACTTTATTGTTGCTGGGAAAAAAACCTAAAGCAGTAATAGAAACCTTATGCCCTTCTTATAAACTGTATTGTTGCTTGCAAAAAAAAACCAAAAAACCAAACCAAAAAACCAAAAACCGTTTTGGGTCCGCCATTATTTTTGATATGCATAAATGATCTTTCTTGTAATGTAGCGTGTAAATCGATAATTTTTGCAGATGATACTTGTTTGCTCAACAAAAATAGCACTTTGATAGAGCTTGGAAACTTAACAGAAGCTTCCATTAAACAATCCAAAGAGTGGTTTGCTGCAAATAACCTGTTTTTAAATTCTGACAAAACTCAGAACATTACATTTAGTCTAAATAAATGTGCGGCTAGCTCCAGCAGTGTGAAACTACTAGGTATAGATCTTGACAGTACTTTATCCTGGGATCATCATATTGTCAATCTAAGTAAACGACTCAGTAGAGTTATTTTTCTACTGTGTAACCTCAAATTCATACTACCTGACCAGTACATAAGAATGTCTTACTTTTCATACTTTCACAGTATTATAAAATATGGAATTATTTTATGGGGTAATAGCAACCAGACAGAAAAAATCCTAAAACTTCAGAAGAGAATTATAAGAGTCTTATCAAATTCTGATATTAATGCACCATGTAGGCCTTTATTCAAACAGCTAAAGATTATGACAGTTGTTAACTTGTACATTTTGGAATTGCTCATACACGTAAAGATGAAGTATAATAGCGAAACATCTAGAGCCAGCATTCATTCCCATATGACTCGGAACTCACATCAAATTGATCTTCCACAACATAGACTATCAAAGACAGAGGTAAATTTTGAATATGTGGGTTTTAAACTATTCAATGCTCTGCCTGAAAACACTGTTAACTTGCCTTTTAACTGTTTTAAGAATAAACTAAAGGGCTGGCTTACATTAAACCCAGTCTATAGAATAGATGAATTCTTAAATTGTAATTTGAACTTAATTTAAGAAGGATGTAAATTGAATGTAGTGATGTGTGATGTAAACAATGTGAATAGAATGAAGTGCAATGACTTTAGATGAACTGTATGTAAGGTATGTAGGTTGCGCTTGAGAATCAATAGTGTATGATGTAATCGTTAGAGATAATCTTTCGTATTGTATCAGTGGAATGACATTGCCTATTGTTTTATACTCAATGGCATAATAATAATAATAATAATAATAATAATAATAATAATATAAACCATATGTCCATTGTTGCGCTTGTGTTACCTTGTGCACATCAAATGCTTGTTAGATAAATTTTGTTGCTACAGCTGTCTCACTATCATCATCCCCAGCAATGCTGTCTTTCAATTGTTGTCTAATACAAGGACACACTCATTAATAGACGCATATTGAAGTGTTGTCATGTCCAGCCGGAAACGAGAATCAAAGAAACACTGAAATTTTGTGTTATGCTTTATTACTTATTGTTATTAGATTGACTTGGCAACAGAGTCTGCCACCTGTTTAGATTTTAGAGTGCAAACTACTGTTTAAATAAACTGTTCAATAAACAATAATATAATCCAGCAGACCGCAAAAGGAAATGCCGACATTTGACTCGCTGAGTGGGGGCGAAGAAAACAACAGCACTATATGCATTGTACTGGTGATGGTATAAAGTTCAAAAACATCTTTATGAAGAAACATAAGAGCATTTGCAGTAATTGTGTTGCAATTTTAAACTGAAGTTTATGAAATATAGAAAAACATCTCCCTGGCAAGGAAGGAATTTGTATTTCATGAACCGGGAAATTTTTTAGATGAGGGGGGAAATCCCCCCATTAATTTGAATCCTGATTTTGTGTCAAATACATACCTGTATATCATGATGCATAGCGAGGAGCCAACAAGTAAAGCTGAGAGAGGAGCATGTAGTATCATGGCCCTGTAAAAAGAAATTATATTAATTTGTACTTTAATATTAATTTAACCACAGTTAACCCAATATAACGAACCAATAGATATTGCGTAAGATATAGGCCCATGGTTTCTTAAATTAGGTAGACTTACCTAACATAAGTAAACTATTCATATTTTATTTTAACAATTGAAAAATCAGTCTAGAAGACACTCTCTTGCTGAATTTGGTAGAGATAAGACAAATAATTGGATTAACAGTTAACTGCAAAGACAATTAATCTTATTCTATCTTATTTTATCTAATTGTAAAGAAGATAAAACAGTTAAATTATTTGAGTATATTATAGTTAATTGTATATTGTTTGCAGGTATCCGGATTTTATGTTGAATAACCATAGAAAGATAATTTTATTTATTGTAGGAAGGCCTAATTGTTATTCTTTGGGTCTATGTTGTGTTATAAGTTATAAATCGACTTATAAGTAGCTACCAGCCTTAAGGTTTTATAATCATTTATGTAATCATTCAAGATTCATATACAGTCGGTCAAATAAAAAACGTCAGGCGGTATTTGATTAAGTATCACGAACGAGCATATGCACATGTACAGGAGGACTTAAGGTTAGGTTCACACCTGCCTCTTGTCTCTCCATGTATTTTCTTGATTATTTAGTCAGTTTTGTTCCAAACGAACATGAATAGAAGGCTGTGGCTATATATCTCACATCCGCCATATTCTTGGTTGCAAATTCTTATAATATTAATAATTAATAAATTCGCAAGGAATATGATTATTCAAGGAGCATTTTTTAAAGATTTTATTTTGTAATACCGGTTCTTGTAGTGCAAAATCAATAACTTACGTTCAACTTCTGCCACCAATCTAGCATCGAAATATGCGGCCGGCCTGATACACGATTCCTATGAAAACTTCCGGTTGCATTATAGTGAAGTACCCACGTCTTTAAGAAATATGGAACCTTCTCGCTGCTTCAGAGGCCGAAAAATGCAGGTCAATTACAGCCCTAACTACACTTTCTCTCAAGCTAGCATTTGTATGTGGTGCGAAGACAAAGCAAAATGAATTATGACAATACATTAAGTTGAATATCGTGTATTGCACGTTCTGCGTTTTTCATTTTTCCCTCGTTGTTCATTTTTTCCATCCTGTCGCATGGCCTCATATGTTCCGAAAATGACCTGTATTTTAGGTTTTTATAGGAAACTTGTGAACTAATGCGTTAAAACTTTAATTTTAACTGCATACGAGTCCCAACGTTTTTTATTTGACCGACTGTACATTACACATAACACACATACGCTCTAATATACTATGGGATTTTTCCAGAAAGCAAGTTCTGAACCATCTTACTAAATAGTTCGGTCATTAACAATGCAGTTGATTTAGGGCAGCTGTTTGCATGCTCAGAAAAGGATGCACAGAGATCCAAGACAGTTGTATTAAGAATACAGACAACATCAGTGAGAATATGATCAGACAATATTATGAGTCATAATATGATTCTCAAACTTTATCAGTCATGGTTCCTTTCCAAGGGAGAAATTCGTCATTCAACAATAATTTTCAGCTATTGTCTACAGTAGCTAAGTTACTGAACATTTCAAGGTAGTTTTCGCTATGAGAAACAGTTTTAACTATTTGAACTTGATAAATGTGAAGTTAATTTCAGTACAGAAGTAAACTGTATTTTATCTCATTAATTGAAAAATCAGTTTGAAAAACGTATCACTGAAAATGGTCTAAAGTGCCCATAAAACATATTTGGTTTTGCTTATTTTCTGAGAGAGAGAGCAGAGGGACAGGTGATAAGTTCATCAACTCACAACCCTTACAGGAAACCAACGCATTACTTGGATGTGAAAGTGCTGAGAATTTTTTTTTTCCATAGCTCTAATTTAGGCTTGGAGTTCTTTGGTGTTCCATAAATTTACAACATGGGCCTCCAGCTTAAAGTTCCTCCTGGAAAACTCCATATCCAAGATTTTTACATCCTGAAAATCCATCAACCTTGGCCAGGTTTGAACTGGGGACCCTTGAATCTAGGGGTAGGCAGGCTGCCAAATGTGTTGCTTGGCATTGCAAAATATGCATATTAAGATTAAATTGTTCACGGAGGGCTGAACAAAGTACACAATGATATCTGTACTGACTAGCAATCCCTGCCTTTGTCCTTTGGTGAAGATAGTGAAGAACAGCAGCACAAATGATGACACTGATTATGACTAGCCTCTAGCAGTTCCACTGGATTAAATTAACAGATATTTAACTTACTTGAAGTTAGAGGTCATTTAAGGCACCTAAATACCTGTAGGACTATTAGAACAAGTATTAAATATAAGCTTTATTTTAATTGCTAGCTTCGCTCACAATTATTTACTCAACTGCTGTATGTTTTATTTAAATAATTTATTTAGCAGAAAAATAATTAAAACATTTAACACTGACTTTGTTTTTACATAAACTGCATGAATTACATAATTTTATTCTTAATTATATTGTATTACATAGTAAATATAAATAATTAAACTAATAGAACTAATTTTATTATAAGATAATATTTCCACCTTGTGCTGCCATATGAAAATACAGATTCAAAATGAAACGATTAAAATGAACCTTAACCAAATCATGCATAAAGAATTAAAAGATTGTTAGTAAAAAGTTAAAACCCCGACTTTGAAATGCATTTCATGATTAAAGTGTGCTGCCTGGTGAAAGAAACAACCTCGGATTAGAGTTCCCTAGTCCAAAAAACTCCCGCACGGTGAGTTTTGTCCAAATCATTCAATATTTTCTCTTTTAAGCATGCATTCACGATACTCTTCTGCCCACCTATGTAAAAGAAAGTCAGATCTCTGCATGTTGTAATTTTATAAACAAATGAATAAAATAGAGCGAGTTTACAAAATTGAAGTGATCGATAAATTGATTTGTTATATTGAATAATCAATTTCAGCGATGCTCCTTTTTTTCCACTTGCTATGGTAACCAAGCAAGGCCACCTTCATTAATTTCACAATTGAATTTGGTCTACATGGGAACACTAGCTCAAATATTAGGCCTATATTAGATCTTTGAGAGTGATGGATTTATTATTACAATTATAAACTTATAATTGTATTTATTAATTAAAACATTTTAGAAATCATTAACAATGCACGCATTCATGGCCATGACACATCTTTGTGAACAGGATGGAACAATCTTAATAAGAGGGTGAGATTGCAGGAGGAATGCACAGACTGTCGGTATTTTGCAAGTACTGGCATGTGAACTGTTTTCATCCAAAATGCTCCCCATTTGAAAAGCCTAATATCAACTTTCATCTCTTCCTTCAATTAAAATAACTTTCAGCAGGTTGTTTCATTGAGTATAGATGGCTAGATTTGTGATTAATCAGAACTTACTTTCTGGATGAACCTTCTATATTCTCATTCTCATGACATTCCTTGATAAGATAATAAACTTTACCGCAAGCATAATAGTATCAACTTCTTCCCGTAATTCTTCATCAGAGAGGACTGCTCCTTCTCTAACACCTTGAAGCATCAAATCCAGAAATGCATATTTTTGTTTTACTCCTGAAATAGAGTGATGGTAGATATGAGAAACATATAATGTTAATACATAATCCTGTTTAGTAATTGCATACTTTGAAAATTAAAGATGCTTGTAGCATAACAAAGTATTCAATATTGATAACACTCTATGTGCATATACAGTGCCATAAAGAAGTCACTCTGCAGCACTTGTGTAGGCAAGAACCTGCATCGCTCCACATCACTTTTCAGGCAAGAATCCTCTAAGAAACGGAATTCAGTTGGCAGTGCTAGCATATTATTATATTGTTCTGCTACAAATTTAAGATGTAAGAAATAAAATTAGTTTAAAGTCACTTATTTAAAGAAGATGTTGAAAATGCTTATCGTTTTGCTTCAAGACACAAATTCACTCACTTTAATTTATATTCGAAAAATTTAATTAAAGATGTAAAGTAATTCTTATTCCAGTTTTCGACTCTTCAGCAATAGCAAACAGATGCACAACAATAGTTAACATGACCTACTCTGGTATTCCTGTTACGAGTCTGAAAGGAAGGTAAGGAGTAATACACACATGGGGGCGAAAGAACTGCATAGTGACTTCATGATGGCACTATGTAAATATATATACATATATGCCTACATACATATATATTTCATTGTCAAATGCTCATCAATAATATACAAGTAAGACAATGGACATTGGATTGAACATGAACTTTCTTAGCAATCACATATAACATAATTATGTAATAAACTTAATCAGTTGTATTATGGTATTGGTATGCAATTTGTGTCCTCAGTCATGTATCATCAATTCAGGTATTAAAAACATTATATTTCACCTTCATCCAGTCAAAAATGTGTTTCTGGTAATTACTCACCAAAGGCAGATAAGGGTATCGGTACTAAAAGTAATGGTACACTTACCAGTCAGAATGCCTAGTAAACTGATATTTGAAGAACACAAATCCTACATTTTCCATTTCAGTATATTCTACAAACTCAGGACTTTAGTTGGGCTGGTACTCACCAGTATTCAGTACCAGTAATTAGAGAATTGTTTGAAGAGAGTACCGGAAGTTCTGAAACATGCAATATGCACCGGCTCTTACATGACCAACGCTCTTTTATTTGTTTGGATAAAATTCTAGTCATTTACTGAACAGAAAATAATTTGATAATACCTAATGAGGGGAGACAATAATATTGAAGAAAGAGATTTACTTTTGCTGTATGCTACAAAAGAATCAAAAGAAAAATACTGTACATTTTAACAAAGAGTTAAATCAGGCCCTTCTAATATTAATAACAGTTGACCGCTTGCACCAAACCAAGTTAAATGTTAAATATTATGTTGGTAGTAGTACAGTGTCTTACTGCTTAGCATACAAATAGAACAGGAGTTAATCTTTGGTTTAAAGTTAAACAGGTTCCTTGTATGTAAAATTAGAAAAATAATTGTATGAAATAAAATAAACCGAACTTCTAAATAGGCCTATATTTTTTATTTTGTTACAAATCGTATGATGCAACAACTTTAAAATTGTTCATACTTCACGATTGGAACATAATCCCATTCACAGCTCAGTTGGTGTTATGACTTGTTACAAATTAGTTCATACGAATGTGGTCATGAGATAAGCTACAAGTAAAATGAGTTTACTGAAGTGGCTAAAACAAAAAGCATTGTGATGAAGGTGAAAGTAATAGCGCACAAGTTTCATATAAAGAAAGTGATAAAGCTAAAGATGAAGTGAAAAGACCTGAATATGAACACTAGAAAGTGTAATAGGACTCCTGAAAGATACTGTTGTAAAAGAAAAATGACTGGAGAACACCTCTTCAATTTTGAAGAGTTAGGTGAGTAGGCCTACTGGTAGTTTTAAATTTTCAACTAAAGCCCTGTAAAACCTAAACTTTTGTGCATAGAAATGTGAACTTATTCAATACGAACTCAAGACTACATCATTATCAGATAAGAACATCCAATAATATACTTTTAGAATGCATAGAACTAGGGTACCAGGAGCTTCAACAGCATTTTCTACATAAGTCTAGTTGTATACCGGAATAATAAAGTGCCTAATAACCTTAGAACATTAGAAATACTCACATTTAAAAACAAGTTAAACTGTTCTCTTAAGGTACCAGTACAAGATTTCTTAAACCCAGTACAAATCAAGTCAGCATCCTAACTTGTGACTTAATTAGTATATTTTTCTTCATTTTTACTTATCTCATTTTCATCAATGTATAATTATTGATCTATTAATGAGTGTGTGCATGTGTATGTTATGTATGCGCGAGTTCTTCTAAATTAATATAACGACAAAGCCTTGGATCTTGTATCCCTACAGTGAACTTAGAATTATTAGGCTATTATTATTATTATTATTATTATTATTATTATTATTATTATTATTATTATTATTATTATTATTTTTTTTTATTTTATTTTTTATTTTGTTTTTACTACTTTGGTCTGGATATTTTGCAGTTTTTAAGGCACCTTAACTTGAAGTCCAAAAAACATTTATGTTAGGAATCTAGAGAAATTGTCAGGTTCTTTATTATTTCTTGGAAAAACAACTTTTGAAAATACGGTGAATGCCGCTTAAAGTAATCTCAGATAATGTTATTAATCAGGTAATGTTATCACTTTTATGCAGTCCCTTACGGAATAATACTGATACATTCAAAAAATGCTGTTTATTGTAATCAAAGATTTAGTTTATGTTATCACATTTTCCTTTTTGGTGTTTTATTTCCAAGTACTGTACGTCATTCTAAATTTTGATTATAAGGGTTTCTAACTCAATTGTAATATTGTGTTGTACTGGAGGTAGCTCACAGGTTGACCAGTTCAAGGGGGAGTAGCTTTGCCTTTCTCTTTTAAGCATGTTTCACCCCTCAGTTAAGCTGCAGCTCTTGATTTATGAACAGTATTGACATGCAATGATTGCTAGTGTAAAATGAAAATACTTGAACAGATGGGCGTTAGATGTGTTCACCACAGATCAGTAGAGACTCCCAAAAACACTCATAACTCGTAACTGAGTACGGAGTAGGCCTATTGGTTAATGAATTCCTAAAGGAAAGTAAAAACTATTTAAAACTTTGTTACTGGTTGAAAAAATAGTTGCTTATATTCTATTATTGTCTTATGCAAAATGTAATTAGCAAAATCTATGAGTGGTTCAATGATTCACAGTTACGTATTATTTTATGAATAAATATTTTTTATTCTGTTTTGTAGTGTATTATCTTATATATGAATTAATAACCTTCATTTAATTCCTTCAGCTACTATTATCAATTGGTTAATATTATAAGGTTAGCTGCGTCCTGAAGTGAGCACAATAAGTGGTGTGCACTGTATTTGATTAAATTTGATTAAGTGAGCATTCAGTGGACAGTGTAGCCTAATGTTTTTATGGTATAAAATTCAATGCATTTTCTGTAGCAATTTCAACATCCATTAATTAGGTGGTAATTATGATTAGGCCTAATTGAGGAGTGTTTTTTCAAAAGTAAACATACGTAAGAAGAAAAAAAAATTGAGTTATAGCCTACATAATATGTGAGTAGCATAATATTGAACTTCTGCATCGACCTGTGAATTGAGATTTAGCAAAAGTCGACTTTTGTCATGTGTAGAGGTGCTTGAAGACACTAGGTTTTTGCATATGTCGATATATGCTTATGAAAAGTTAAAACAAAACTTGATAAACGCAATAAATTATATTTTAAACTCTGATTAAACTTGTTCCATACCAAGCAGACAGTTCCATTAAAGGTACTTGCATTTGTCAGCTATAATATTAATTAATTATTATTTACTCTTGAAATTAGATCACAAGTGCTGCTGTAACTATAAAGTTAAAGTTTTAAAGTTAGACTTCTTTCTTGCATATAGATGACAGTGGCGTACCAACAGGGGGGGGCAGTCCTCCCCAGGCCCCACTTTGAACAAAGGCCCCAAAATTTTATTTATTTTCCTGCAACATGACAAATCTTGGTTTGAGTTGTTTGAAATAGTTGTCTATTAAACAACATTATATTTTAAACAATGAATTAACTAAAAAGCAAGTTAGAAACAACCACATCGGAGATACCATAGGCCTACTGTAATAATATAAACTCCGACTAGCAAGAGAAGAGAAGGCACAGTGCAGGCGAACAGAATGAACTAAACATTACCCACCCTCCCTTCTAACCACACAAGAATGCACCGGAGGTATGCAGTGTTCTGCCTTATACAAAGAAAAGTACTAGAATTTTAGAAAAAAAAAAAAAAAAAGGAATAAGCTTAGTAAAAGAAAAAATACAAAGAAATAGTGTTTGGTGCCAGTTTGATAGTTGGAGAGTTCGGATTAATGTAAGTAATGTTGTACTTTGTATTTGAAATAACCTACAAGAAATTTGCGTTGTTTTAAAAAAAAACGAAATGCAATTATACTAGTGGATGGGAAAAATGAAAAAGAAGAAGGCTAGAGAAAGAGAAATTGGACATGTGTCTGGTTCGATTTTGAAATTTGCCCAATATGTTCCTATATGTCCCCAGGCATTAGGGCCTCCAGGTGGAGTTTCCTGCTAATGATGCGAATTTTGTTACATTTGTTTTGTAGATGTATGTATGTAGATGTAGTTATCTCGTTCTGTAGATCCTGTGTTGAGTGGGACTCAAGGATATAGAACACGTCAGATTACAATATACAAGCAAGTAATAAATAATGATATATAATATACTACACTATAAACTTATTCAAACTGGAAATACTCATCCATATTGTAGAAGGTGTGAGTCATTGAAAATTTCTTGAGAGATCCTTTGAAGGATTTGCTTTTTCTTTGAATACATAATAATTTAATGTTGTTTGGAAGCTTATTGTATATCTGTATTGCGGAGTAATAAGCGCCATTCTGAAAAAGTTTTAATGCATTAACCGGTCTATGTAAATCATTCCTGTTTCTAGTAATATGTTCATGAACACTGCTATTAGTTTGGAATCTCTCAATATTATCTACCATATAACACATAACAGAGTATATATACTCCCCTGTGAGAGTGAGGACTTTTAATTTTTCAAAGAGCGGTTTGCATGATTCTCTCCTTTTCTTTCCACACATTATTCTAATTGCTTGCTTTTGTAGCTTAAATATTTTATCCCTATGGGTCGAGTTACCCCAGAATATGATTCCATACTTCATTATCGAGTGGAAATTTGCAAAATACATCATGTGTAAGGCATCCTGTTTTAATACCTGATTCAGGACTCTTAAGGTAAAGCATGCTGAACTTAGTTTTGGAATTATCATTTCAATATGTGACTTCCAGTCGAGATGTTGATCAATTTGTAATCCTAAAAATTTGATATTACTAATTTCTTCTATGCTTTGTGTTTGGTAATTAATTACAAGGTTTTGGGTACATCTTTGTTTTGTTCTGAATTGAATAAAGTGGGTTTTTTCTATATTAAGCGTCATTTTATTGGCTTGGAACCATATATTTAATTCGTGAAAAGCCTTTGTAACTACTCTTGCCAGTTGTTCCTGGGATTTTCCTGTTACAAAAACACTAGTGTCATCCGCGAAAAGCAATACCTTTGTTTCGTCACTTAAGTTATGTGGCAAGTCATTGATGAAAATTAAAAATAGCAAAGGTCCTAGTATTGATCCCTGTGGTACTCCACTTCTAACTACTCCTAGATTAGATTTGTTTCCATTTATTACGACATTTTGAGTTCTATCAGACAGGTATGATTTGAACCAATTCAGTGTTAAATTATCTATTCCATAATGTTCCAATTTTTCAATTAATAGTTCATGATTTATACAGTCGAATGCTTTAGCTAAGTCACAGAAAATTCCCAACATATATTTCTTTTTATCTAGCGCTTCCAGTATTTCTGTGATGAGTTTAAATGTAGCATTTTCAGTAGACATGCCACTTCTAAAACCAAATTGTGATGGTGTAAGAATATTATTGAAATTAAGATAGTAAACTATGCGGTTATATACAACTTTTTCGAATACTTTTGAAAATGAAATTAAGAGCGATATAGGCCTGTAATTTGATGGTTAATTTTTGTCTCCTTTTAGGTAGATTTTGAAGAAAAATCTACCTATTGCAATGGATACCACTTCATGATTTTCGAAAAATTCTTTCATATCTTTACGTTTCATGCTCCCCTAAGTACGAAACCACCGCCCGTTCAAAAAAAAATTTTGTGATATTTATATATATATATATATATATATATATATTTATATATATCTTTACACGATAGCGGCCGTAATTTTGAAGATATTTGAACCAAATTTTATTATGTTATTTCTAGGCCCAATAGTTCGGACAAGTTCGTTAATGGGCAAAATTGGCCCAAGGGGGTGGTCGGGGGAGGGGGTTGAAATTTTAAAACATTTATATCTCGGCCCCTATGAAGTATAGAGGGAAACTTTGTTTGAATAAATTAGAGTACTCCCTATGGAGTTCACAGTGACACCAACAATTCGGGGATTTTGGGGGGTACGAGTGGGGGTGGGGGTGAGGGGATGGAAATTCGAAATTTTTGAAACTACGTCTTGTGGGGTATCGTTGAAAAGCTCTTGATGAGTACTCTACAAATCAATAACTAGTTTCTTGATAGCTCTCATATGACGCGAGATTTTAATGTTTGAAAATAATAACACTTAAAAGAATTATTATAATATCATAATTTTGTCTTGTTTAGCGGCTTTGCTAATTTTATTCATTGCTGATCTTGCGCACGGCCTCCCAGAATATTATATCCTATTCTTGTTGTCAAAACAAATGATTGTAGGCTCTTCCTCTTTACCGAATTCAGTTCTTATTACTGCGGGTTTGCGCAGCGATAATAAATTAAACCAAAAGCACTTTGAAATCTACCTCAGCCTGTAGGCCTGCCTAAAGGTATTTTTTTTAAACAGGGGCTTGACAATTGCATGTTTCATTCTTTCAGGAAATATTCCAGTTTCTAGTGAACAGTTAAATATATGGCTAAGGGGTATACTAAGTTCCGAACAGCAACTTTTTAATAGCTTATTACTTATGTCATCCCATCCAGATGAGCTTTTAGTTTTAAGCAATTTTATTATATTTTCAATTTCTATAGAGGAAGTCAGTGTGATTTCAAATTTATGGTTACAAATTGTAGATTTTGTCAGAAGGCCTATTGCCTTGACACTGGTATTGTTAGTGGGAACACAATTCTCTGCAATATTTATGAAGTGGTTATTAAATGCATTTGTAATATCTGATAGATTGTCTAGTTTCTAATTTTTGTATATTAATGACGTACAATCACTTTTTTCCTTTGCTTTCCCTGTTTCATTTTTTACTATATTCCATATAGTCTTAACTTTGTTGTTTGATTTATTAATTATTTGTGAAAAATACCTGCTCTTTGCTTCTTTAATAACCTTTTTAAGCACATTGCAATATCTTTTGTAATACACTTTCTGAGTTTGATTGTTACTGGTTCTGTATTGTAAATAGAGCTCTCTTTTTTAAGCACATGATATTTTAATACCATGCCATATTATTTAAATTAGGTATTTTAGTAGTTGTCTTTTTTGGAAAGTTGGCCTCAAAGTGTCGCAACACGATATTTAGAAATTCATTTAATTTACTATCAACAGTGTTATAGGTAAATATAGTTTCCCAATTTTCATTTGCAAGATCTTGTTTGAAACTTAAAATCGAAACATCATTCATTACTCTGATAATATTACTACGGGTATGTTTTCTAGTCGGATAAGCTTCTGTATTGTTTAACATTACCATCTGAGCATCATGGTCTGATAACCCATTTATTATTGGGATTACTTCAAACTTCAAGTTTTTTTCTTTATTTAAGAATATATGATCTATTGTTGTTTGAGAGTTGTTTTGAATTCTAGTTGGGAAGTTCACTATGAAGTCTAGATTATAACTACCTACTAAGGACAGAAGTCTTGCCTTATTTTCACTATCAGTTGACATGTCTACATTAAAATCACCACACAGTATCATATTTACACTATTATTATATAATGAATTAAGAACCTTTTCTAACTGATTGATAAAATAGTTGTAATTACCTGATGGTGCTCTGTAGATTGTTATTATTACAAACGTGTCATTGTCAGTTTCCACTCTTGCTGAGCAACATTCGAAATCCTGTTCCTTGCAAAAGGAACTGGTGTCTATATCATTAAAATCTAAGTTTCTTTTGATAAAAATACTCACACCTCCACATTTTTTGGAATGTCTACAAAAATTTGAACATAAAGAAAAATTATCAATTTTTAATTGTTCCAGCTCTTTTTCTGCACAGTGGTGTTCTGTCAAACAAATAACTTGAATTTCCTGTAGATTAGAATTAATTGAATCCTGAATTGCTAAGTTGAATTCTTCAATTTTATTTTCAAGTCCCCTTATATTTTGATGTATTAATGTAAATGATGTATTAATTCTGGTTTTTGGCTTAACTGAAGTCTCAAGAGGACAGAGAGACAGGTGGTAAGCCCATCACCTACCAGCCCCCTCAATAAACTAAGGTATTACTTGGACGTGAAATGGCCGAGAAATTTTGTCCAGTGGCCTTAATTTAAGCTTTTACATGCCATAAATCTATGATGTGTGCCCCCATCTTAAAGTCCCTCCCAGACGACTATGTGCCCAGTATTTTTACATCCTGAAAAATCAATTGACTGCAGCTGGGTTTGATACCATGAACTAAATATTATAACTTAGGTCTATGTATAATATCAAAAGAGTATTTAAAATTCCTATAAATATGTAAAATAACTTCACTAAAATTATCATCATATGGTGTACCATGGACATTTATGGTTTTCCATAGTGTGAAGGGAAAGAGTAAAATATGTGATTATTAAGGCCTGGATTTTTAGGTTTTTTAAAACCCTGTATTAGTTTTTTAAACATACTAAAACAGTTTTATTTTAGTTTTTTACCATTTCAGACACTTATTTCAAATTTAACTTTAAACAGATTAAAACAAACATTTTAATTAATTTTTTTTTTACCTATTTTTTTCATGGCTCTAAGTCATAAAACTGTAGGAACACATTTTGCTTAGTTATCAACAGTCTATAGTTATAGATACTGGTACAGATATTGGGAATAATATTAAAATAGTATTTAAAATATGTAAAATAACTTCACTAAAACTATCATCATATGATGAACCATGAACATTTATGGTTTTCCAATTGCCTGCCATTTTTAGACTTGAACATTTTCCATAGATTTGACAACTTTGAATATGAAGGGTACAGGGGAAGAAGGCGGAAGGTCAACAAAATCGGAAATTTAGTTATAAAGCCCATCTGGTAGCTCACTGAGCACTCTTTCAGTGTTGCATGAAACCGGTGAAGAAAGCATAAGGTACCGGTAAGGAGAAAATAGAAGTTTAAATTTCACCATATAGGGAATGAAAAAGGAATGTCCATGTATCACAGGGAATGAAGGCAGAGAGTCAGGTGGCCGGCACTCACTGTCCTCGCCCAAGACACCACACCGGTGCGGTCTTTTATATTTTGTTGCTTTAATTGCAAGTACTAAGTAGTCAAACAGAGACAATAATCTGTGGTTCATGAATGCTTATATATCAATGATAAATAACCTATATGACTCATAGGCATATGTATAAATTGGCTACGTGAAAAAATCGCGGGAAAAGTTGTGTTATATATGGACATAATGTTATTTTTTCGTATTGTAGCTCAATCCACCATGCTAGATTGCAGCATTGTCACTATTCACTTTTCTTCCTTCGTTAAAAGAGAGGATGATTGGTATTACTATTAAAGATATTTGCTTCATGTAATAAGAAAAATATTACCCTAAAGAAAAATATTACTAGAGATGTTTGATTTCTTTTTCCATTGACCATATTGTACAGAATTTGAGAAGTGTGATCACTTGTGCCATCATACCATTGATGATATGGCAAGCTGTTGAAGTGCTGGTGCTGTGATCAGAGAAGATGATATTGTGAGCTATGGGCATTGTAGTTAGGTGCATGGAGTGAGTGTTTCAAATAATCGAAAATCATCGCATGTTAATGTGAAAGGTTAATTCGTGTCACTTTCTGAACCAAGTTTTTGTTTGTTTGTTTGTTTGTTTTTCGTTTTGTTTTTCTAGCAACGTAAAATTTATCTCTAACTCCAAAGGATATTTTGTAATCTCTAAGTAAAAATACAAGATGCCTTTGTGTTTTGTGCTGAGATGTAAAAGTGGGTAGGACTACATGCTGTCTTCCCCAGAGATCCATTGTTTTAAGCCACCCAAAGATAAAATAGATTTTAAAAGTGAGATAGAGCAATACCAAGGAGAGACAGGCATTTGTTTTCACCATTTTCATGTTGATATGGCATTCGGTGCATTTTTGCTAGACCATATGGGCATTTGAATCCTTTACAGAGTCTCCTCAAAACACTTCTGAAGGGAGAAGAAGTAACTCATGCTTGAGGCAGAGTTTATAACCTTTTGATTAACAAGCTTTCTAAAATAAACTCATCAGACTATCTCAACCCTTTACTTTAGAAATGTTGCACATTTTAAGCATTGAATCAAAACATATCTTATGATTTTAGAAAGACATTTAACTATATTCTCTAATGAATTTGAACTGTTCTGAGCTGATAATTTACTTTCAAGATAGCAATTTTATTATGCTGCGTGGAAATTTTGTTCTTGGCTCTTGTCAAATTTCTATTAATATTTTTTTCTAGTTCAAGTAGGCGATGTCCTCTTTGTTTTTAATTAATGAATAACCATCTAGTGATGATTGTATGCTTTGTTTATATGACAGACGTGGCAAATTACCCTGATCAGAGCTCGACAGAAAAGGTCCAACTACAACTAAAGTACAAAATTACTGTCGATATCAATGTAAGACTATTATTTTTCAATTTCCCATAGGCCTATTTATTTTTATGTCACTATAACGTTTCCATTTCTCTTTCACAGTGAATGTGAAAAACAATTAAGTTACTAGCTGTGATGTGCCAAAGATTTGTAATCTGTAGGTGAATAGGAACACAATGTTAAATCTAAACATTATTGGTATAGCCTATACCAATTAAAATATAAACACTCCAGGCATGTGCTGGCAATACATCAACAAATATAATCTAATAAAGGACTCATACTCAAGAAATCTCCCAAGGGAAGGTTTTGTGTAGGTCTACCTATTCACCCCACAGATATCAACCATGTTTTAATTCCACTTATTCCATTTCTATCATGACAAATGTGTGTTCCTGTACACCCCTTACAGTAAGTGCTCATTCTAATTGACTCTTCACATGTACAAATAGGAACAAGCAAAAATTTTAATAGGTGCCTATTCACCTCTCTCTGTGGGGTATTTTTATGAATTTTTAAGACATAATTACATTTTGAACTTTCTGATAACTGAGTATCATTAGAAGAAAGTAGGACCCAAATAACTAACCACAATTCTTTTATTTAAGAAAATGTTATTGTTTTCTTACATTAAAAAGAACAAAATCCTGTTTTTTGGAGGTTTGATTTTTTAGCTTTGATTCTTAATCTAATAATTCGAACGTAATGGAAACTCATACAATAAAAAGTGAGCCCAATAATAGGCCTATTATACTCAGACAGATGCAATATTATAATGAATACCTGTTTCATCTTCATATTTTCCATCTTTGATTTCTACAGTTTGCTCATTTTCTGAGTTCAGGAACTGTTTCCTTTTCTGAATGACATCATTTGTCATTCCATGCAGCACCTTCAGGCAGTTCTTTTGTAAGCTTCCAAGTGATGACAGAGCAAAGATTATGTCTGGATGCAGCCAAGGCTTGAATGCACGAATAAACATCGCATCACCTAGTCTGCACATAAATGAATCAATTAATAGAAAAGATAAGAAAAATAAGACTTATTTACCATAAAACTCTATACAGAAATATTGTTTTCATCACCTATTCTTTATAACAAATAACTACTTATGACTAATTAAAACTAATACACTGCCATCAATAAGTCTCTACACAGCTCTGGTTTAGTTCGTCACCCATGTGAAGGTTGCCGTCACGCATCGTGTCTTAAAAGGAGTGTGCTGCATATCCCATTTCATAGGAATACATTTAAAATGAAAATATTTTTATTCCTACTTATGGTACATAATGAAGAGGGTATAAGTATTATTTAGCTCATTAAAATGAAAAGAATTTGCCAATATTACAAATAACAACAGTAGGCCTACTTCATTGTCTCTAAGAATAATTGATAAAGATTCTTTTTCTTGATTAGCATGTAATAAAAGTACAGTTATGCACATATCAGTTCTTTTTAAATTTATTTTTAATCATTATTATTATTATTATCATTATGTATTTCATGTTTTTGCCCTGGCTGAGTGGTAGAGAAGGCCTTATGGCCTTAACTCCGCCAGGTTAAATAAATAAATAAATAAATTTTCCCAGAGCCAAGATATGTTAAGAAAGGTTCTGTCGAATTAACAGACTTATGGTAGGCCTATATTCTCAACATGGTTTTTATTCAAGTCATGTTTTCTTTAGATTCGTCTCTACAAATTCATATTTAAATCTCAAAGTTTTCAGAATTAAAGGTATTTAGTTACGTATAAGTGTAACAGTCAAATGTCTGTAAATTTACAGTTCAATCCCATGGATCACTGTTCAGAAAATAAAAAACATGGGAAGCAAAAAAAAAAGTGCATTTCTAGCGTTATACCCGCAGATCCATCTGATGACAACACCACATCAGCCTACAACCATAACGGCTGCATGATTCATAGCACATTCACAGTTGCCGGTAAGAGCATGCAGAGTCAAATTACCCAACGACATCCCTTGTCTCTGAGTGAGATTGTAACAGCTGATGCCAATTCAGCACTCATCGTGTAGTTTCTAGTCATCCCAGGGAGAGTGGTAAAAAATATATTTTAGCACATTAGTAGCCTACATAACCATCAGCCACCGCTGGAAGGTTGGTATTTCTCCTTACCTTCCTTTCAGACTTGTAGCAGATATACCTGAGTAGGTCTTGTTTACTATTGTTGTGCATCTGTTTGTTATTGCCGATGAGTCGAAAACTGGAGTAAGTAATTTCAATAAATCTATAATTAAAGTTTTCAAACATATATTAAAGCAAATGAATTTGTGTCTTCCAGAAGAAGGTAAACATTTAAAAATCTTCTTTAAATAGGTGAGTTTTATGTTAATTTAATTTCTTACTTCATAAATGATTGTAGCAGAACATTATAATGTACATGGCAGTACACTTGTGGAGTCGAAAACCCATTGCTCTCTGATCATAGTGCACTTTGGCTCCAACTCCAGAATCTAACACCAACAACCAGCAATGAAATTTGCAACACACCTAAACAACGCATCATTAGCTTTAAATATCTAAGTGATCTCATCACTGAGCTATCCTATGTAGATTGGTGTACTCTGCTATCCTCGACTTGTGGATTGGAAAATTTCTCCTCATTGTTCGGAACATTAAAGACTCTACTTGATCACTTCTGCTCCTTCAATGTGATGCAAAAGAGTCAAAGTAACAACTCACCCAAGCCCTGGTTCTCAAAAGACCTCAAAGCCATTAGAGATAAAATGTTTCGATTATACAAGCTAAAACAAGCTGATGGTTCCGATTTCAATGTGTCCGAATTCCAAAACAGCAGAAGTGAGTATAGAAAGAAATTAAGAACATCCAAAATATCTTTCAACGAACAACTCATATTCAACTCTGTAAACAAATGCAAAACTGCTTGGAGTGTAATTAATACTGAATCTGGTAAATCTAAACATAAACAGCCCGACAATAACCTATCTGCCGAAGTCTTCAATAAGTACTTCATTGAGTCAGTGAATCAATTACAGAATAATGTCTGTCTTGATAAAGATCCTATACATCTTAGGACTATCCCTACAACTGAAACTGTTTTCAAATGGAATCCTGTTACCCCTGAAGACGTACATAAGGCAATTTCTGGACTCTCTAACTCCAAAAGCCAAGACATTTATGGATTCTCAAACTTCTTCATGAAGCAGATAATCTATGTGATAGTGCATCCGTTATCGTTTGTGATAAATCAGTGTCTCGAGCAGGGTGTATTCCCTGACTCCCTCAAATACTCTAAAGTTATTCCTGTCTTCAAGAAAGGAGCTAAAGACCAGCCTGCGAACTATAGGCCAATATCATTGGTACCAATTCTGTCTAAAATTGTCGAATCTATTATGTATAAACAGCTAGAATTCTACTTTGAAACCAATGGCTACTTCTACAAAAGCCAATATGGCTTCCGAGCTGACAAATCCACAACTCTAGCAGTGGAAGAGATTGTCAGATTCATCCTGGAATCCTTTGAAGATAAGAGTAGAGCCATAATGCACCTTTGTGACCTCACTAAAGCCTTTGATTGCTTACCCCATGAGATTATCTGCTTGAAACTTGAACACTATGGCGTAACAGGGAAGGAGCTTGCCACTGTCAAGTCCTACTTAAGTGAACGATATCAGGCGGTTTTTACCAAAAACGAACAATCATCTTATAAAAGAATCTCAACAGGTGTTCCCCAAGGATCCATCCTTGGCCCCTTCCTATTTATAGTAGCTATTAATGACCTTCACTCTGCTATTCCAGCAAGACTTGTTCTGTATGCTGACGACACCACCGTACTGAACTCAACTAATGACGACAGCAACACTGACTACATACTGGCCCAGCTTAGTAAATGGTTCTCTGCTCATGGTCTCTGTATGAACTCCAGCAAAACTCAGTCTCTTACATTTGATCATATGTCTGAGGACATTGACTCTGTCAAAGTGTTGGGTATCTTTTTGGACAGCAAACTCAACTGGAAAGCACATACTCAAGAGCTATGTAAAAAAGTGTCTAGTGCTATCTTCCTGCTGAGGAAATTAAAAAATGCTCTGCCCCCTCATGCTGTACTTATGGCTTACCACTGTTTCTTCAATACGCACTTGTCCTACGGCATTATGCTCTGGGGCAACAGCCCTGCTGCCAGTGATGTGTTCACACTGCAAAAAAAGGCATTGCGCGCTATAAAAGGCTGTGGTCCCTTTGATAGCTGTGTACCACTCTTTGCTGAATATCAAATTTTGACATTATCCTCCTTATTTGTATACTTTAACCTTGTCTTTATGCATATGAATCTTCCTGCAGCAACTGTACAACATGATGTTCACAATCACAACACTCGTGGGAGAAATAATCTAGTACCCAATAGATACAGACTTCAAAAGACACTTGACAGTCACATTGTCACTGGTACTAAACTCTACAACAAACTACCTGAAAGCTCAAAGTCGCTAAACTCCTTACAACTGTTCAAGAAGAAAGTAAAATCGCTGCTGTTAAAAAACAACTTCTACACTGTAAGAGAACACCTCACCACTAATTGGACTTAATATTTATGTAATCTTACTAAGCCTAACACATGTAAATGTTTAATGGGTATCAAATAAATAAAATAATCTAAATAATCATATGCTAGCACTGCCAACTCAATTCCGTTTCTTAGTGGAATCTTGCCTGCACAAGAGCTGCAGAGCAACTTCTTGATGGCACTGTAGAAGTGTGTGGATGTATAGGCCTACAATTGATTAAATAACAAAGTTACAGTTAAATCGTACAATTTAATAACTAAACCTATTCTATACAAAGCAAACTATGCAATAGAAAATCATTTGAAAAATACAAACATATCCATAATTTAAGAGTTCCACAAGAGTTCATCATTGATAAATGGTATATGATGGAGCATTCTTTTAACACTGTCATTTTGAATAATCTTGTCTAATAGGGTTTTATGTGGTCTGGAATATTTTATATAGGACTATGCCCCTGTGAAAAATACTTTTAAGATTGTTTTGAAACATATATTACTTTTTGAATCTCAAAGTAGGAATTTCTAGAATACTCAAGTTTGAAAATCAGAGCCCAATATATTTTTAAAAACTGACTAATGATTGCATCTTCACCATTCAGTTATACTTGCTCACATATCTACTCAATTCAATATGTATTACAGAAATACTAATTTGCAGGAACCACAGCAAAGTAATGATATACTAAATGTTCACAAGGATCTTCTACTCAACTCCACTATAATAAATTATCACTTACACAGAATGTGTTTCACAGAAATTCATCTCCATCATGAGCTGTTGACAGCTATAGTGGAGTTGAGTACTGAATCATTTTCAATATTTAGTATTACGAGACAGTTCAAAATTGAAGCTTCTGCGTCAATTAATAACTCTAATGTATAAAGAAATAACAACCTTGTATTTTCCCTACTGCTAATATATAATAGTAATAAGATGTGACTTACTGCTGAACTGCTTGTACATATTCTGAATCTCTATCCATCTGGGCATTAATCTTTACTCCCATGGCTGATTCTGAAAGAAATTGTATTTTATGGTTTAATTTATAGGTTCATAAAAATTATGAAGTAATTGCCTAAATACAGGGCTGTTTTTATAAATTTCCGCACAAATAAAAACCTCAACAACAATTGAAAATAATAATTATCTTATGTGTCTGCTGTTTGTTGCACAAATTAATAGGCCTATAATGTCAGAAGGTGAAAAGGTGACATCCAGTGCTGTTGCATCATCAGAGAATGCAGTATCAGCATTAGGAAGAAGGAAATGTTCTTGTCTTGTTTTTATCTATAGCTTAGGTTTCAGATAGCAGTCAGCAGTTAGATGTCTTTAAAGAAACATTTAGATAGCATTTTTGGGGAAATGTATGTGGCAATATAGGCCTACTTGCCAAGAATGGAAAGGAAATTTGGGGCAATATGTTTAGAATAGAAGTAACTATGGCTTCATATAATTGCCAATAGGCCTACTGTTTTTTTTTTTTTTTTTTTTTTTTTTTTTGCAATCTTTGTATTGCCTTGAGAATTGTTGAAGGTTGCCAAATGTTCCAACTAAAATGGGAAACACAGCAATATTACCAGATTAGTCTGAGATTGCAGATGCTATATGAGTGTGGTATTCTTTTGTGTGACTTTCAAGTCAAAATATCTTTGAGTAAAGAGAAATTAATCTACATAGCTAATCTGGTAGCAACAGGGATAGCTCATCTCATATCGGTATCCTTTCTTTATTCCTGTCTGATTAGGTTACATGACAAATCAAAATCTCTTTCTGATATCATGGTGAAGTTTTTAAACAGACTATTCCTCTCATATGCCCCATGTTTGATATCGACCAATAACGTTTAGCAAAACCTCAGATATAGACCAATCATGGCAGTTTATCTTACAATATTCTTGTAGGAATCGCGGGGATGGCATTTTATCGGGTAAAACCCTCTGCTTGTTACTGGACACAAAAGCATCAGTGTGCAGTGATTAATACGTCATATGTTGCCATTAAACAGCACGAAAACAGATTATTTTATACAACATAACTTGTTTGGAAATTGAAATAATATAAATGTACATGGATGAAAAAGGCAATTTCAATTTGGTGCAAGCCAGTTTGTATGTTTTTATTCTGTTGTGCTGTTAGCTTACCTCAATGAAGTTAACTATGTCTTATATGCACAATTGGTAGCACTGGTCACAGCATGGATATGGTAACTCGAATCATAGCACTGGTCACAACATGGACATGGTAACTCGAATCGATTCATGAATGGTTGATTCATAGTATGCTGTGATCTCGGAGCTGTTAGTTTTGTTTTTATACGACAAAGCATGAAAGTAATTATTATTTTAGTATAATCCATTACATTTTTATTCCTGGAATAGTCTTAATAAATCCCTATTGAGTTGACGAGTTTCATCAGATAAATTCGCTCCTGCTGCACAGTCGTGAATTTATCGATAAAGTTGTCAACTTTTGTGGGATTACCTATGATAATTATCAAGTCTTGTTTCACAGCACAGATCTGTATTCCAAATAGGATCTTATCCAGAAATGCCTCTTCCTTTGTTTCTGTTGGTTGACTTATTATTTTGTGAATTACTACATATGATGTTACTGCAACTACGATATCCAAGCTGCAACTGCGTGACAACACAGTGAGAATTTCTTGTTTATCTGAACATCTTGTTGCCCGTCCATTCAGTTGTTCTACATTTCCTTGCAAGTTTCTGCTGTCAGATATATATTCGTATGCCCCCAGAATTATGGAAATGCAAAACTGCGCCCTTCAAAATTTTCCGCCTTAGGCTGCAGCCTACTAGCCTATTGGAAGAAATGGCCCAGCCTATATACAAAGATATGGGGTACGCCGTAGCGTAGTGGTTGAGGCGCTGCGCTACAAACCGGAAGATTGCGGGTTCGATTCCCGATGAGGTCGTTGAGATTTTCAATTTGCCTAATCCTTCTGGTGGCACGATGGCCCTGGGGTCGACTCAGCCTCTAACAGAAATGAGTACCAGGAGCAATCCTGGGGGTAAAGGCGGCCAGTGCGTAAGGCTGACAACCTTACCACCTTCATGTGCCGAATGTCCAAAATCTAGGAGCCTCAACCTCCTGGTACCCTCTGGGCCTCCATAGCCTGTATAGGGACCACTTTACTTTTTATATACAAAGATATGTTCTGCAGTAAATTATGCTCTCTCAGGCAACCTAGTAACTCCTTAGTGCCTACATGGGGGTTAAGACTATCAAATAAGTAGGAATTAAAATCTTGAAGAATCTATTAATATACCGGTATTATATCTATATACCCATATATAAAAATGAATGTATGTATGTGTGTGTGTGTGTGTCCTTTATGCATTACCACACCATTCATCCGATCGCCATGAAACTTTGGGAAGTTGTTGGGTACATTCCCGGGAAGGTTTCTGTCATACTACATTTTTAATTTTAGCCTTCGTTCGCGAGTTATGAGTGAAAAACGGCAAGAAAACGTGCATTTTTAACGCTTTCGAAGCATCACTTTTCAGTTATTCATTTCAGTTGTCAAATCAATTGCAGAAGGCTTTGTCTATTTTTGTCATACCTTGGAAATAATATCGTCGCGATCGCTATGGAAGGCAATGGATATATCATGTTATTATAAAAGCTAGAGATGTCGATAAGGTAATGTTAAACATATTTTATTTGACATGGAATATAGTTTACAGAAAATTCCGGGGAAGTTGCTTAGTTCGGGGTCCTGGCTACAACGTTTTTATATGTAATCGTAATTAAAATATCTTATGTAGGGTCGTTAAATCTGCCTGAAATGTAACGGAATTATAAGTCTGGACAAATGAATATAGAAATCACGGCCTTAGTAGGCTTATTCCATTCTTCACCTATATAAATAAAAACTAATGTACTATGTCTGTCTGTCAAATACATTTACGCACTTTTTTTATCGTGAGTTTAATCGATTTCAATTCTCATAATCTTTCGAATACTGCATTTTTCCATTTATTTTCTAATCGTGAAATTCACTTCAAAGCCGGATTTATAGCTGTTTCATTAATCAGGCCTATCAATCGTTTAGTTTACACCTATGAATGTTTCGCGTGCAAAGTGTTAATAAATATAATATTTTAATTATTTTGCTCTTAATTGTTAATCTTTCGATTAATTGTCTTGGGAGAAGCCGTGGGGATCTGCTATAAGCTATAATAAGCTATAGCCTATCTAGCGTTTTCTGAGGGAATAGTTTGTGTGTGATAAGTCGTTCTTCCCCATTTCAAATTCTTAATACCTATATAAAGACCTTAAAGACCTAGAGTTTGAAAATCGAAAGTCCTTCATGAGTTATTTTCGCATTTACAAAATACAAAACCCGAGCGACGCCGGGCCTTTTAAGCTAGTTATATATAATAATTATTATAACCAGAGCGTTTTATTCTGCTGGTACCATCCAATAAATGTAGGCCTAGCTATAAACATTACCAATAACTTTACCAGTAATAGGCCTACCCATTTCTACTGGAGAACGTGAACACGACTTTTCCCAAATAAACATTATACACTGTTTTTTAGCCTCCAACTGATTCCTGAAAGGTCCTGCTAAAGCCCCACCTAATTTTCCTCTGTACAACATGAGCCATATAACACATATTACTTAAATGAACATGATTAATCACTTAGGTTAGCTGTTGTCAAATTACTATAAAATAGTAGTAGGCCTAATATTTTAATCTAGATGGCATTTGATACATTAGGTGCAGGCAATGTGCAGGCAATTTGCAGGTGTACTAGGCTATACCAAGATGGGGGATGTAGAAGGTCCTGCATCATATATAGGTTCCTGATGAATTATCATAACTCAATATTTAAAAATAAAAAGTAAGTAAAGACAGGTAAGATTGAAATTGTAAAATTCAATAACAAATATGATTTTATTCCATGTCAAAATATTATATTCCATATTAAAAGTTAAAGGCTTTTTCCCTACTGATGCAAGTCATGTGCTGTACAAAGGCAAAAAAAGAACAGGTAGGTTAAGTTACAGGCACTGGTTGCAGGAAATTCAAGTTTCCACCATGATAGGATGAACAAAAAAATATGAAAAACACTATCATAGAAAAAATAATAAAAACCACTCAACCAATCATTGTGGAGTTACAAGCGTGTATGTCAGGAATACGTATAGATTATCTATATGTGCTTTTATATCCTCTATAAAATTGTCCTTACAAATAGGCTAAATTGTCATTATTTCTTATGGGCATCACACAAATATGCCAAACTCCACCCTCTAATAATTTTTTTTTTAGATTCTGAATTAAATAGATTACAATATTGCCATACTCTGATGCACTATAAGACAGATTAGAATACTTACCACAAATAACATCCAAAGTGGCCAAATTAAAATAAGGATACACATCAAACTGTTCCTTATCAACATGGCTTTCCCATAATTTAAGCAAGATTTTTGTGTTATCATTCATGGTTGTAATAAATTTATCCAAAACTTTTATGCTAAATGCTGATGTTACAATCTTCTTGTGCCTTTTCCAAACTGTTCCTGGAAATATAATTATGAAACAATTATTTAAGTTATACTAATGTGACCATATTTCTGGGAATCAAAGGTGGGACCAATTGTAAAACTGCTCTCCATCCAACAAGCAATAATGCACATTAATTGTTCAATTTATTAAATCTTATGATGAACTGAATAAAAGACGCCAAATCACAATATAACATAAATATATAGGTTGTATCATAATTCACAGCGCAAATCAAAATGGTTGAAAGTATACGATAACAGAAGCAAAACAACAGGGGCGTATACTCTATTGGTGCTATGCGTGCGCCGCACGCCCTAATTCTAGATGGAATATTTTCATTCATAATATTTTATTTTGTCAGTAAATTGTGGAAAAATCAGTGTCATTTTCATTGCTGAAATGAGAAAACAAGGGCCCCGCTGCGAGGCTGTCACCCGTGTGCTACGATTCCGTAATGGGAATGAGTTTCTGAGCGGTACGTTAGACGTGGACTTGCCTCGAGGCTAGAACTTGTGTGCTTTGAGTTTTGAAGAAGGGCGATATCCTGACCGCGGGGTGAAGAAGGGAATAGGTTTCGCACGGTGGGGAGATTTCGCAGTGTCTTGAGTGCCTTGCGTGCTACTGAAGTTGCGCACTCAGCTGAGTTGTAGCGAAGTATATTGCGATTTCAAGAAGTTAAAAAGTAAATGATTGTAAATGTTATTTTATTTAATGTTATCAAAAGTGTTTGATTATTTTTTAGTCTTTTATTTTAAGAATTTCAACAGCAAATAATTGTAAATACAGTATTACTTTATTTACTGCTATTCTGCGCGCGGCGGGAGATTTGCCGGTAGTTTGCGTGCTACTGAAGTTTCGCAAGCAATTGTGTTGTACCTAAGTATATTACAATTTTAATAATTCCAAGGCAAATATTGTAAATATTATTTTATTTAGTGGTTAAAAATATCTGTTAAATTAATTTTTAGTGAATGTAGCCTATTTCATTCTGAAAACATTATGAAAGAGCACAGCTGTATTTTGGAAGATCTTCTGATAAATACATTTTTATCCAAAACTTTGCAAGATAAATTGCAAATTGTGACAAATGTACGGCCGAGTTAAGAAGTCTTTCTACAATATATAAAGGCAAGAATGTAGAATATACAGAACATTGTTCAGTCTCACATTCCTGAGGAAGGCCACAGAGTGAAAATTGCCATAAGCTCGAGCCTAATAATTTTGACACGGCTGATAACCCTAGAAGCCATCTTAACTAATCAGCGCCGTGAAAGCTTCAAATCTTCTAAGTACAAATCCTTCATGTTTTAAAAAGAAAGAATAAGCCTACTTTAATAAAGTAAGCTATTTTTAACTGTTCAGTTAAAGTTAATCTACATTCTCAATTAACTCGGGAATCAAGTACATTTTCTGTGTAGGACGATAGCATAGCACGCCCTTTATCAGAGATCAGGATACGCCACTGCAAAACAATTCCAGGCAACATGGGTCCACAAATAAGCCGTTTGTGAAATTTATTATTGCGAATGTGTAGTTATGAGGCGCCACTGACATCCTTAGTTGACTTCACTCATTGCGCACTTAGAAGAGATCCGCAATGTGTTCTTGTTTACAAAACTAAACATTGCCACAAGGTGATGGTGTAATCAAACCATACACAACAGACAATGGGTACATAACAGTACACAGTCAAAGCAGTCAGATCAGTCATCTGAACAGTATCAGGTGTGCTGAACTCTATGTAGTCAAAATGGAACCATACAGCAGCAGCAAAGAATAATATTTGCTTGCCAAGAATTCCGAGAAGATCTGGGATGTTTGAATGAATTTGAAACTCACTGCTGAGACGAGTGCAGTATTTCATTGATGCGCAAGGATGACACTTTGAACACCTCCTTTAACAGGAAGAGTGTAGAATATTAATAATATGACTGTAACATACTAAATTAGAATTGTATTCCTTGTTAAGTTAAGCTTTGAGAGAATTGTGAAGCAGCTTAGAATGGCAATTACATGAAAAGTCTCTTTTCAAATTCATGTGTACTGATTAGGACATTGTAGCCTATCTTATTGAAGCCAGTGGTGGCTCAAAACCACACATTCGAAATAATAAATCTCGCAAATGGCTTGTTTGTTGGAACTTTTTTGCTTCTGTTATCGTATACTTTCAACTGTTTCGGTTTGAGCTGTTAATTATGATACACCCTGATACAACCAAAGTCTAGTAGATTAAAAAACAATCATAAACATAATCCAAAATGTAGGCACATACATAGTTAACTGTAAAATAATACAATTAAGGATTAACAGAGGGCAAAGGGCACAACACTTACGTCCATTACTAGACAGATTTTAACACTCAGTTCTTAACAGGGGTGCCCATACCTCCCAAAAGCTATGGTGCATTCCCCCCCAAAAGAAACCCATTGTTGTGTGGACAGTTTTGGAAATGCTCCCACCTGACTGAGAGCTCAATTTCAAATGTTTGTTGTTTTTATCACAGCTGAGAAGCTTTGCAAAGCTTAATACTCTGTAGCTTATATGATACCGGTACACAATAAAATTTTAAACAAGGAATTAGAAAGTTAAAATCAATAAAAAAAAACATCTTAATATATTAGTTAAAGGTGGAAATAAAATTGGCAAGTGGTATAGTCTGTAATTTTGTAATTCAATGTATTGTAATAGATTAATGGAGTTACTAACACTTTACGTTATGAACATAATATATATACACCAGGGAAAGTCATTAAGTAAATCACAAAAGGTAATCAAAAAATAATTTACCACGATAATCACTTGGAAACAATTTTTATTTTTCCACATAATCCCCAGCAACGTAGATGCACTTAACCCATCGTTTTATCATAGCCCCAATCCCAGCTGCATAAAATTCTTTGGGTTGCTGTCTCATCCACAGTAGGACTTCATGTTGAACTCGGGATACAATTCAATAATTTCGTTGGGAAGTGCTACAGCATCTACCTTACTGCCCAGACTTAGCCCCAAGCGATTTTCATCTGTTTTGTCCACTGCAACAACATCTTGGAGGCAAACAATTTGCAGATGACGATGATGGTGGGTCACCTCATTTCACCTCCCCTCACCAAATTGTGTCCCAACTTGCCCCCAGCCTTAAAATTGCTTGGGGCTGCCATACAGGTTACGGAATAATAAATATCACGTAGCAGGATTTGCTCATTGTTGAGATGGAATTGTTGCTACAGAGAACAGCAAATCAACCACTGGAATTCAGTACCTTAGCTATGGTTCTTACAGCTGGAATAGGAAAGATCGAGTTTCATCTTCCAAGAGGATGGTCCTCCCAACATTTCCTCAACAAAGTTAAATAACACGTGCCAAGCAGTTGGATTGTGTGTTCAGGTCATGACAGGTTTTGTGCACTGAAATGCCATTTCCTTGTTAACTCCCACAGATTTCAATATTCCTGAGTGATTCCTTTTTCTACCTACTGTATTTGTCAATATCATACGAACAATACTACCTACAATCATTAATTTAACATTGATGGTTTATTTTTAAAAAAGCTGAAATTGTTCATAAATGATGTTTACAAAAAGATAGAAAAAACAGCAATTTTAAAATATTGATATTTTTAGAAATTATCATGAAATGGAAATTTAGTGCATGAAACATGGCTACCAATTTGAACAGTAGTTAACTGTAACTTTAACAGTTTAATGAATTATGAAAATGTATGTAATTGTAGTGGTATTCAATAAAGAGCATTGCCTTTTACAGGTTTCAGAGAATTTGGAATGGATATTACAGAATATCTCCTAAATATTACAAGGTTACAGAACAATCCATTGTTGAGAAAAAATAATGAATTTCTCACCAAACCTGTATATCCCTCCTTAAGAGCTAAAAGTGTTATTTGAAACATTTTTTCCCCATACATTCTCTAAGAGTAGCCTTGACTCATAAATAATACAGCTGTGAATGATGTTTTAGACAAATGAATGTACAATTCTGCAATTCAATCATTCTATGTTGGATAGGGATACTCATAAACATATTTTTAAAACTATATAAACATTAAAGAATCTTTTCTTACCTTTGTTTGTAAGCATTCCTTGTCCCAACCAGGGTTCACCAAATTTGTATAATATTGATTTATTGACATGTTTGTTACTCCCCATTACAATCTGTAAGAAAATACATCCTATTTTATTATAAACTGCCAGTTTAAACAATGACAACTCTTGAGAGTCAGTGACGAGCAACGCTAATATAAAACAGTTTCATCAACTTGACTTGAACTATAGAATGTATGATCCTTAATAGTCGATGTTCATAAACTGCATTTTAAGTTTACAGTAGAATGTTACACAGAATGTAGCTAGGGTTACCCAACCAGCAGAAAACAGGTGTCACAGTGTAAGATGTCGATTTTTAGTTTTTGTGCCATTTATTAAGTGCCAGTATGGTACTTTATGAGATTGTGTGTGGGGACGAAAAATGTCTGTCTGTCTGTCCGTCCGTCCGTGTGTCTGTACGCGCCATAACTCAAATTCGCTTATTCGGATTTTCATGAAACTTGGAAAACACATTTATAATGTCCATGGGAAGAACCCTATTGACATTGAACCAAATCGGTTCACCGGTATAGGAGCAATGCCCAATTTAGTGCCCATTTAATAGATTATGGCGCCTTTCTAATAGAAAGGCGCCATAACTCAAATTTACTGTATCGGATTTCCATGAAACTTGGTATACGCATTTATGATGTCCATGAAAAGTACCCTATTGAATTTGAACCTAATCTGTTGACCGGTACCGGAGTAAAACTCAATTTAGTGTCTATTTTAAAGGCGCAATAACTCAAATACGCTTTATCGGATTTTTATGAAACTTCGTATCCACATTTATAATGTCCATGGGAAGACGTCTATTGATATTCGACTAAATCGGTTGGCCAGTACCGGAATAATGCCCAATTTAGTGCCTTTTATGTTAATATATAAGAAGTCGCGATAGATAGATAGAATTTTATTGTCTTTTCACAATACAATTACAGTGTAATGTTTGTATAGACAAGTATACAAGAATTAATATAAAAAATACATAGATATACAATAGGTTACTATACATAAGATGTTGAAAATAAAACCTGTATACAATAAATAGTGTATAAATACCTTAACAGACACTACAACATATACAAAAGGTCAAAATTATTCTATAAGCCAGTCTAGAAAGTATAATTCAGGAACTCTTCTGTAGTATAGAAGCAATTTCGAGTAAGCAGTTTCTTTAAGATTCTCCTGTATTTCACAGGTTCTAAAGTTCTGATGGAGGGTGGAGGGTGGTAGTTTGTTGAATAATTTAGCAGAGGTAGACTTAAAACTGTTTTGAGTAGTGGAAAAATAGCAGAAGTCTTTTTAATATCATTACTATGTCGAGTATAATAAGTATGTGAATCAGAATTTAAATGAAAATATTTGAGGTTGTTTTTAATATATAGTAGACACTGAAAGATATACAAGCAGGGTAGCGACATAATATTAAGTCTAGTAAATATATTTCTGCAATGAGCTCTGTTGGGTAGTTTACAGATTAATCTAATTGCTTGTTTTTGAAGAATAAAAAGACTTTTAGAGTGGCAGCTATTTCCCCATAATGTAGTCCCATAGGAAATATAGGAGTGAATATATCCATAATAAACCGCAATCAAGATCTCCCTGCTTACAGTGAATTGTAGCTTTCTTATCAAGTAAAGCCCTTTAGTAATTTTGGATGCTATGTGTTTCACATGGGCTTGCCACTTTAGATTACTTTGTAACATTATTCCTAAAAATTTAATTGGTTCAACCCTTTCTTGATCATTATTATTATTATAAGAAATTTTTAAAGTTTGTGTTTTCTCTAGATTGATAGACAGGTTATTAGCTAGACACCAGTCATGCAGAATATAAATTTTGTGAGAATTATCCAGTTCACTATTAAGTGTCTTAGAAGTACAACTTAGACAAATGTCATCAGCATATAAGTAACAGTTTAAGGTCCTAGAATTTACATTATGAGGCAAATCGTTAATGTATATAATGAACAAAAGTGGACCTAATATGGATCCTTGTGGGACACCATGTTTCACTGGCAGGAGATGTGAGAAAATATTATTGTAATAAACAGTTTGGAATCTATTGGATAAGTTTGAATTGATTATTTTAATAGCCGCTGGTGCAAAACCAATAGCTTTTAGTTTAAGCAGTAATGTGTTGTGTTTGATCGTATCAAATGCTTTGGATAAATCAAATAGCCTAACATCAACAGATGATTTCTTTTCTTTGCCATCCATGCAATTTTGTATGAAACTCATAACTGCATCACATGTAGACATTTTCTTTCTGAATCCATATTGACTCTCTGATAGCAGCTGATTTGAATCAAGATATTTAATCATTTGTATGTACATTAACTTCTCGAATACTTTCGAAATAGTTGGAACTAACGATACCGGTCTGTAGTTGCTAAGTAAATTTTTGTCATTCTTTTTATGAATAGGTACAATTTTAGATATTTTTAACTTTCCAGGGAAGCAACCTTCGTCAATGCAACCATTGATAATATGACATAATACTTCAGAAATATTCTGACTACTAAGTTTCAGTATTGATGAATTGATATTGTAAATATCTAGCGAATTGCTATTATTAAGAGAGAGAATAGCAGTATGTACATCTTCCACCGAGACATGTTGAAAAAAGGAAGGCATTGGGTGTCACATTGGGATCGGTGTATGCAACATTTACATAATGAGTAGGAGTGATCTTACTACAAGGAATATTTTGGACAATGTTATCTACGCTGTTTATAAAAAAGTTATTGAAGCTGTTGGCACTTAATTTAGTACCAAGTTCTGAATCCTTATTATCACTAGTAAAATTCCCTTTTATAATTTCCCACATCTGTTTAGGTTTATTTAAGGCCTGTGTAACCAACTTATTGTTGTATTCCAGTTTGGCTTGGTTAATAGCCTTTCTATATCAGTGGCGGATCGTGGGTGTAGGAACAGGGTGTTGCACTATTGTACGGTAATTATAATTCCTTTATTGCAACCAATGGCCATAGTATGATGAATAGAGCTCTGATGGAATATGTGGCAGGGGAAACAGAAGTACCCCGAGAAAACCTGCCCCGACCCCATTTTGTCCACCACAAATTCCACATGGATCCACCAAGATTCGATCCCGGGTCCCAGCGGTGGAAGGCGAGCAATCTAACCACTCAGTCATGGGGGAGGGGGTGGTTTTACAGGAATTAAATACATAACCTGATAATATATAAATAGTCGCTTTGCTCGTTCGGGGCTAAACCTTCAAACTCCCAGTGGGGCTCTGCCTCTCTGTGTGGTTCTAAGAAAAAGTTTTTTTTTTGTTGTTTTTTTTTAAACTGACACTTTATAGAAGAGATACATTAATTGCATTTAGACTGCCGTAGCCCATAACAACTACTTAGCCATACTAAACCTTAAAAAAAACTGTGTAACGACTTTAAGATTTTTCTGGGGTAAACATTTAAAATTTAGAACATTCTGGAATTTTCTCGTCGGTTACACGCTAAAAGCTATAAGTCTGTCAAATTTCAGATTTCTAGCTCATGGGTAAGTGGTTAAACATTAGGTTGGGTTCGTTCCCCGGTACTTAATCGAATTTTTCTGAAGTAGGGAGGTCTGGAATGGGGTGTACTCAGCCTCCTGATACAAATTGAGGAGATACTTGATTGAGAAGTAGGATGTCGGATAGTAGGCCTAGTCCCTCTAGGGATGTAGAGCCAGGGAGTTTAGTTTAGTGTCTAATAGATAGATGAAATTAGCAATATAGGTTCCGCCACAAAGTGACTGCATTGGCAATTAGCATATCTGTGAGGGACTTCATAGTTCATACCCCGTGCCCTAACCATTGAGCTAGAATAGAACTGGAGTTAGGAGTCCAGCACAGCAAGTGAGGCCGACAGTTTCGACTAGCTCCGCCTGGAAAATCTGGCAAGAAGCTATTTGTCTGCTCAGCAAGAAATGTCAAGTAGGCATATATATGCCTGAAAATTTATTGCTATAGAGTGAACATTACCTTACCTTTAACTCCAAATAATTTATTTTTATCAATACGAATGGTTTTACCCGTGACTTCTCTTTCATTATGTAAGTCTAACCGACAAAATCGCGCGTATTCAATACAACATTTATTACTAGGGCCCAGATTCTTATCTTTTAAACTATTTTATTCCTTGCTAGTTAAGTGTGATATTTGAATATAATTATTCGTTTCATTGTCAAGAGTTACGTTAAATTAATATTACGTTGAAATGTTTAGAAATTAAAATATATTTGATATTTGATAACACTTTTAGGCAGTACCAACTGCAATCGGTCACATTAGCTATTTACATAAATATTCATCTTTAAGAATCTAAGCTATGAATATTTACAATCTTACAAACTTAATTACATTAGTCAAAATTATTCTAGTTATACTAATGCCATAACCCAAGTGACACTAAATGAATAACATATACTAGCAGATTACACATGTAGGCCTAATTACTTAAGCTAAGTTGCTCTATTCTATTTGTAAATCTGATTCTAAGTATTCTTTAACATTATAAAGAAGGATTTTTTAAAGCTAGGAATATAGTTTTTTGTGAAAACAAATTTGGGGACATTTCTTTAAGTTTATATGGTATTTTTTATATAACGTTGTCTCAAATTTATTTTGATTTCTGGTCTGATAAATAAGAACTTCGTGTTTGATAGCTTTTTATGTTATATTTTACTAATGACAAGACATAAAAAATATACAAATTTATTATTGTTAGTAAGCCTGTCTCAATAACTAGTGGTTTGCAATGCTCTATTTTTTTTAGCATTGGTTATTATTCTAATTGTTTTTTTCTGGATAAATAATACTTGATTAATTCCTACACCATTTCCCCATAGGCTACAACTAGATCACACCTTATTACGCTATGAAAAAATGCATAGTAGGCAGTCTTTACATAATCTGAAGATACTTACTTACTTACTCAATGGCAATAGACGATTCCTAAGCAAGCTAAATGAATATTATCTGTTTTATGGAACCCGGAGGTTCATTGCAGTGCTTACCTGAGCCCGCGATTCAACCCCATTCTGCACTATCTCCATCCATCCATCACTCGCAAATCCTACTTCCCTTGAATCTCCTAATGTTGTCCTCCCACCTGCATCTAAGTCTTCCAAGTGGTCTATTCCTTTCGGGCCTCCCCGTCAATATTTTTTAAATATGTCTTTCTTCCCCCATGCGTGCAACATGTCCAGCCCATTTCATCCTCCATGATTTAATTAGCTTTACTATATCCGGTGACGAGTACAGGTTATGAAGCTCGTCATCAAGCCGTTTTCTCCAGTCCCCATTTTCATCTCTCTTAGGCCCAAATATTTTCCTAAGCACCCTGTTTTCGAACACGTTTAGATTTGTTCTTCGCGAAGAGTAAGCGACCATGTCTCACATAATGTTTCATATAATACAACCGGCAGGATAATTGTATTATAAATTTTTATTTTTGGATTTGTGGAATTAAACGAGAAGATAAGAATTTCTTACCTGCATAAAAACTAGCATTTCCTTATTTGTGTCTACACTTAAATTCGGCCTTAATATTATTTGTGTCTGTAATTATTGCTCCCAGATAAACAATTCTGTAATCTACTTATTAAATAGATTAACATGAGAGCCTTTTACAAATACTTCTAATCTAAGTTAATCAGTTTCAGTCATTACCTACCTCAGCTCATCCTTTTATGCAAAACTAAGTCTGCCCATTGTTGTGTTTTTTATTAGTTCTTCGATTTTTCCATGCATTGCCATCCTACCTGAATTATGATATAGGCCTATCCTAAAAATTGCTAAAATCTGGATTAAGGATCAATTACTAAATATTATATTAAACGTTATTATCACAATAAAATACACTTAAAATGAATGATGACGATTTTGAAGTAGAACAATATATTTCAATTTCTAAAGATTTGAACGTAATACTAATTTAATGTAATAAGTGTAGTACTGAATACATGCTATTTTGTCGGTTAGGCCCACATGTATGGAAACGACATAAGTCACGTAAAAACATACGTATTAATATTAATCTTAATTATAATAATGACATACTTTAATATATTAATATTAATTATTCTTATAATGCATGCAATGTCTTACAATCATTCGTCAACAATATCTTCAATTTCCAAAACCAAACATGTGATAATTCCATACAAGAAAGGCGATTTGACGTTTCGTATTGAGCAGACAAATAGTTTCTTGCCATAGTTTCCGGGGGAGACTAGTCGAAAAAGTGGCCTCACTTCTTAGTACAGGGGAAAGGCTGTAGTGCTAACTCCAGGTATAAATGGAGCTCAATGGCCCTAACTTGCTTGCAGACAGCAGCCGACGCGACGTACTCTAGCGGTTGTTCGCAGAGTGAAAGCGACGACGAAAACCTTTAAACCCCGGGCGGGTTACCACCAAATCAAGCCTCTCGCACCCGTTACTAGCCGACAAGAAGAGGCAGCAAGTCGTGGCTTTTCTAATGCAACAACCCCGCGCATTTAAATGTTTAAATGATTTAAACTTGTTAAATATCGCGTGAAGCGTGTTTATAGATAATAAAAACCTACCACAAGGACGATTTCGAAGTAGTTTAATAGTAGGCATATGCAGTACTATAATAAAAAAAATCAAAATATTCTTCATTAAAAACTGGTCGTTGTGCAACACTGCAACATGATCAGAGGCCGCCACTGTTCTATATAGATATTAATTTCCTTATATCTGTTTCTTATCAGCATGGAGGAAGAAATTTTAGCCATAGAAGAAAGTTTGCTGCATTGTGATTTGAGTTCTTTTAATTCTGCAGAGTACCACTTATTAGGTAAATTTGGTTTAGGTCTATTTTTCCCAACAATTATGCTCCTTCTACAAATTCTCTTCTTTAAAGGGAACCAGGTATTAACAGCCCTAATAAATAATTCAAAGAACATGGTAAACTGAGTTTCAACAGATGAGTTTGCATGTCTTACTAATAATCCAGTTGTAACATTTATACCAGGAATATACACAGCTGAGGAAAGAAAGTGTACTAATAATCGTTGCATAAGGCTGAATGTGTGCAACCTTTACACAGCCTGGCCCCCTTGTTTAAACTTGACGTAAATAATCAAGATGGCCGATATGCGTAACAGCCGGTCGCTTCGTAGATGTCTGAGATTGAATTTTGAGGTTATGCATCCATTCTTAAGGTAACTTGTTATGAAACATTCTGGGCTACTTTAGCGGAATTATAAACATTGTTCCTTGTTTGCGGGACATATTTCCATACTTGTACCCATGATTACAGCTTTCTGAAAACAATATAATGAAATACTGAAACTACAATTAGTCTGCAGACGATCCATCGTTGTTTGCCCGCTACACCGATAGATGGCGTTCAGCAGTCCCTTCATAGCCTGAGGCTAGTAACGTCATGAAAAGCGTGACGTATTTGATGGCGTTGGACTTACATACCTGGTGTAAACTCGGCAGTTACACACCTATTATTAGTAATGCGGCTTATGCAGAACTTGCACGGTGAACAACCAAACAACCGTTCAACGCAGGTATAAGCAGCTTTTATTAGTAAGGCTGATAACCAATTGATCGAGCTTAAACAATATCAGTCTTACTAATAATCCAGTTGTAACATTTATACCAGGAATATACACAGCTGAGGAAAGAAAGAGTACTAATAATCGTTGCATAATGCTGAATGTGTGCAACCTTTACACAGCCTAGCCCCCTTGTTTAAACTTGACGTAAATAATCAAGATGGCCGATCTGCGTAACAGCCGGTCGCTTCGTAGATGTCTGAGATTGAATTTTGAGGTTATGCATCCATTCTTAAGGTAACTTGTTATGAAACATTCTGGGCTACTTTTGCGGAATTATAAACATTGTTCCTTGTTTGCGGGACATATTTCCATACTTGTACCCATGATTACAGCTTTCTGAAAACAATATAATGAAATACTAAACTACAATTAGTCTGCAGACGATCCACCGTTGTTTGCCGCTGCACCGATAGATGGCGTTCAGCAGTCCCTTCATAGCCAGGAGCTAGTAACGTCACAAATAGAGTGACGTATTTGATGACGTTGGACGTACAAACCCGATGTAAACTCGGCAGTTACACACTCGTTATTGGTAATGCGGCTTATGCAGAACTTACACGGTGAACAACCAAACAACCGTTCAACGCAGATATAAGCAGCTTTTATTAGTAAGGCTGTATAAGAATGAGGAAGTATTGTACTCACTGATGTACCGTTGTACCCTGTATTCAGCAAGAGATTTTACTTTATAGCTAGTTTCTACATCTATGTGTATGCAAAATATGACTGCGTAATGATCTGAGAAGAATGTGTCGATGACTTCAGAATGATATTTATGAGGTTGATAACTCAAATATGCTTTATTGGATTTTCCTGAAACTTTGTATACCCATTTATAATGTACATGGGAAGACGTCTACTGATATTGGACCAAATCGGTAGACCGGTACCGGAGTAAAGCCCAATTTAGTGTATATTTTAAAGACGCGGTAACTCAAATACGCTTTACCGGATTTTTATGAAACTTGGTATACATATTTATAATGTCCATGGGAAGACGTCTATTGATTACGGATAAAATCGGGTGACCTGTTTCGGAGTAATGCTCAATTTAGTGCCTATTTCATGGTAATATACGTATTCGAAAGAATTTATGAAATGCAAATCAGTTATCATGACAACATAGCCTATTGTTTTACTGTGATCTTATAAGGCTCTGGAAATTAAAATACAGTTAGCTATGACAAATAACACTATTGCTTTACATGCGCTTATCCAACTAGACCGTTAAACTGACCCAGATGGCTTAGATGGTAACATCTTGGCCTCACATTCTGGCGTTCCATGGTTCAAATCCCGAAACCGGCCAATTTGACTTTTTTTGTATTCTGCATATCATAATTGCAATTGTAACTGATTAAACTAAAACATACTGGCACTTTGTTACATCAGTTTACCTGATTTTATTAGTTTCATTTTTGAACAACATTCTCTGATCGCGACAAACATAAAGACAACATTTCTAACCATAGTATTTTCAGTTTGAAAAGAGGTCTACACTACCCATCATAATTCGCAATTGAAATTTAACATGGTGCCTAAAGTTTTTTTTGTTACTTTTGTGACAGAAATATTAAATACGGGTGACAGATAGCCTAGGTTTTCTATGTTGTAGTTGCACATTCTGTTAGTTTGTGACAATTTTGAGCAAGGTATCACAGTGCTGTGAAACTGAAGTTTCAAGCCTGGAAAAGTTCCTTATCTTGGAGACCTATTGCCAGAAATTGCACTTTTTGATAAATAATGTTTGAAAGTTTCAATTTTTGAGCTACAGATATTTTTATTTTTTTGGAAAGCTCAAAATTTTGTACTGAAGTTGAATCCATTCAATTCAGAAAATTTATTTTTCTGACTTATGGTTGGGTTTCCCTGGCAGGATCGCATACTATGATATAAACTAAAGAATGGACATATAATATTTACGTCATTTCCTATAACAGATCAAACAGTTAAAAGCGCAAATTACAATGATTACCTACTCACACTGTACCACATTATTACTGTACTACATTTAACAAGCCTTGGAGTTTGGCATAATATTTTTAAGATTTTAACAAGATTCTGTAGGAAAGGTTGAGCTGGAATTTGCTGGAGAGGGTGATGGTAGTAGCAATTTGTGTGATGTATGAGTTGTACATTTCCTATACTATAGCCTAGACAGTTCTGATTTCTGGCTAATCCTGTCAAAACATGTGTTTCTCTTTGCTCCCCATGTGTTTCAAGTTATGTAGGCCCACACTATTGATTAATGATTGTTTTAAAAATGGTTAAGGTCTTCTAGTGTATCAGAATTATAAAATGAAGGTAGCTGGGAGCCAGGTATACAATACGAAAAGAAAGGAATGTTGAGTTCTTTTATACAAAAAGAATAATTTTCATCGGGTGATTTAAATGAATGCAATGACCTCTAAACAGCCTTGAGGGTTAGAGGGTGTAAAAGTATTTTCAGTCTTTCATGAGAAATGTGTGCTTCACAGTTCCAGCAGCATGGTGTTTGACTGTTGTGCACATGCCCACCCGCATGCCGCAGCTGCGAGGGAGAGAGAGCACTGTTGCTTTCACAGTGCTGACCGCGTGCATTAATGGAAGGTAGTGTTTTTAAAAATGTTTTCTGTTTGCTCCGCGTGTGTTGTGCTTAAAAACCATGAACAATATTCTTGAATGTGATAAAGTGTAGAATTGTATTATTATCTTGTTTCCAGCTATTCTATTTGATTCATTTTTTTCGGTTCTTTTATTTAACAGAAAACTTTAATCATAGCAGATCAAGGACCAAATTATTGATCTTTTCACAGAAATTAAAACAAGAAGAATGGATTTCATTTTTAAACGAATACATCAAGCTTCAACTGTAACAATTTATATTATAGTAATTTTTAAAAAAATGTTTTTGTTCTTTTAGGGTTTTATGAAGTTTCTGAATAAATTTTCTTTTTATATATATCTATGTTTCTCTTTACACAGTTTTAAAACAAAGGCTAAATATTTTCTGGAGCTCCACTCCTACTAATTTTAGCTACGAGCCACCGCTGCTTGGGAACACAGTTCATTCTGACATAGTAGAACTAATGGACTAATGAATCACTTAAAATACATTGATTATTGCTATCATCTGTAAGTGTAAGTGTAAGTGTTTATTATAGTAATTAGCTTTTTACAAATTCTAATGCAAACAGTCACATGAGTCTGCATGGACCGTACATGCTTACGCAAAACACAACAAAAAGAAATAGAACAAATAATATAAAAATTAAAAAAAACACAAACTAAACCAATTCCTCACCCTCCACACCCACTCTCCAATTTGTCGCTTTCTTAAACCTGAACTGTCTTGCCTTCATTAAAAACTTCCCAATGCTTTCCTCATTGTTTTTGTAAATCAGGAACTCCAAACATATTCGTTGCTCCCTATTTGATTCCATAAAAGATACTGGTAGATATTTTTCCCTCCAATTTTCCAAACCTTCACCATTCACCAAAATATGAGACCATGATTCTATTGCTACCATCTGGCAAAAAAAAACTGTTATACCAGTCAGGGAATTCTCCTCTTTCCCCCTCTTAATTCATGCTTAAATTTGGACTGAACAATAAATCTTTACACTAACCAAAACTGAAGAACAATTTCATCGTTGTAAAGATGTGCAATGAGGAGTCCTTTTCCAGCAATATCTAAACTCTATAAAAGTTAAGTGTCAACAGATAAAATGTACGACTAGAAAAATGGAGTACTGTACGTCCAAGAAAATAATGGAGGTGCATAAACACCATCATCGTCTTCCTTTGTACACATTTGTGTTTAAATTTATTATTCTAAAACTACCAGTCTCTGAATATAAAATTTTTATCTGTTTCACCATCAAATACCTACTGTATAATGTTAATAAACATAGTATGTTAGGTAATACATTATTGGGTTTGCAAGTAAATTATATTAAAAGGTTGCTGTGATTGACTTGAGTACAATCCTGAGAATGATTAAAATATATATACTTATATGATTTGTATATATGTACGTGTAAAGGTATATGTATTTTTGTATACATATAATATATGTAAGGGGTGGGTCTCTGTCACCATGGCATGGCGCATCCCAAGATTGCGGATAGAGGATACAGCCTCCAGATATGGAGGGTAGCTGCGAATATGTTGAATAAGCAGTTGCAGACAGACGACATGAGGGTCCTCCAGCTTGGGGGTTTGGTGTGAGGCTAAAGGTTGACGCTCACTTGCCCGAGCAGACCGACCAGACCGACACGGAAAATAATAGTTTGCATGTTTCTTGATGGGTGAACGCTTACCTACCCGGCCAGAAGCACCGTCCTTCCGCGGAAGACGGGAAGCTATTCTTTGGGTCCGATTCGAGCCGAAACTTCCGATGCTTCGGATGGGGTTCGATACTATTCGTATGTTTTCGCTAGCGTTCGGATGACCACCCCTATTCATTTTACTCATTTAACCTTCAAGACTCGAGCTGGTCGCAGCTCGCTACCCTGTCCGTGACACTGGGCACTCAGACTCAAGAAAGCTTCCTTGCTCTAACATGCATTTGTGTGATTCCTGCTTCAGAAATTGGTTATTCACACTAAAAATCTTATGTGAAACACTCACATTACTTCCTTTACCCTTCGTATTAAAGCATAAAGTAAACTGCTTAATTGCAGCAGTTCGCTTTCAGTTATCTCAGCCTCATTAATGTATTATTCGCGAGGCAAGACTTAAAACTAGAGTTTGAGTATGTGATGAATGGCTTATAACAACACTTCAATCAATTTAATTTTTAAAATGTTCAAAATAAAGTTGTAGTTTCTAGTATAAGAAGTGTCTCGTGTTACAAAATTTAAACAAAATTGTTAGACCCGTTTCGAGAACAGAAATAAATTGCTCAATCATGTAAAGTGGTAGTAAAAGTAAGAAAAAGTCATCGTCGATCTTCATATCACATCCCCAGAAGATAAAACTGAAAAATAGAATTTTGTTTTTATATGAGTTTTCATTCTCCAGCTGAAGAGTTCTCACAGACTTACAAAGGCGTATTTCTGAAAATTGTATTTTTGAATTGAGGGGATCTACAAATGTGTATTATTGTTGAAAACTCAACATTCGATTTCATGGTCGAGCATAATACTTCCTCTATCTACAGTATTTATGGTATGGGTAGAGGAAGTAAATGGATGGAATAGCACAAGCATACGCAAAGCCAAGTCGTACAACAATAAATTTTAAAAAAATCAATTACTGCGAGAGATGTGTTAACGAATCGGAAGTAAGATATTTCAAAACTTTAAAACCAAACATTAATATTTATTTGTAACGGTATACCTACTAAGAATAATCCTGGTTACTTTCGCATGTGTTTTAAATAGGCCCATTAAAGTAATGCACGTGTACAATACTATTCAATATTATCTTATTACATATTTAATTATTGAATAGGGTATCCATCATACTTCATCACCTCTAATTCATGCAGAGTTTACTTTTGCAGTTAATGTTGGTATAAAATAAAGCTAAATTTTTCAATTTTTATAATATCAGTGTTGCTTACCATTTATTAGATATAACATGCTATATCAATATTATAAACAGAGTGGGCCTACAATGGCCATAATAATATTAATAATGAATTATTAACTAATGTGAAATAGCATAGATAAAACTAAAGGTAAGTCAAGTGATCCCTGTATGGCCCAATCAGAACCATATGGTTTCCAGGAAGTTAAAGCTCCCGGATTGAGACATACCGCACATGAAGGTGGCAAGGTTGTCAGCCCTATGCACCGGCCGTTATTTACCCCTAAGAATACTCCTGGTACTCATTTTTGTTAGAGGCTGAGTCGACCTCAGGGCCATAGTGCCACCTGAAGGATTAAGCCAATTGAAAAGTCTCAACGACCTCATCGGGAATCGAACCCGCGGTTTGTAACGCAGTGCCATAACCACTACACCACGGCGTACCCCAGCATAGATGAAAGCTTGAAGAAATTAGTCTTTACGAAAATAATTAATAATCACCTCAATGATAGGAACAATAAATATCATATGAGAGGTTGTATTAAAATATTAAAGATGTGGAATGGTTCATTACTATGTAATTTGCAAATTTATGTGAAATATTGAAGAAACTGAACCATTGCTGCACCCCACTTAACGACTGGCGCTTGAGTGATTGATGACGGACCAGACAATTCCGCATAGTGAGCGTTGAAACTGCCGCGGAAGACGGACGGCTACTGATTTCTGTTCGGTCTGCTCGGGCAAGTGAGCGACAACCTTAACAACCTCTCCCAGTAAAATGTATTGTTAAGTAACACTGCCTGATTTATGGATCCTATCAGTGTAACATTTTACAGAGGTAAAATAGTCCCTCGTTTAGGTCTCCAGTTAGGGACTACACTGAGGGAGTCAAAATCTTAGGAACTGCAGCTTGGGAACAAGGAACGTTAGGAGCTTATATAGACCTGGGGTGCTTAAATCGGTAGCTAGAGAATTAGAAAAATACAGGTTAGATATAGTAGCAGTACAGGAAGTTAGATGGGAGGGTGAAGGTTCAATGCAGACAGACGCGTATACCTTTTTCTACGGGGAAAGGAATGATAACCATCAATTAGGGACTGGGTTCTTTATACATAGGAGACTTAATTCAGCCATTAAGAAAGTAGAGTTTATTAATGATAAGCTATCTTATATTATTCTAAGAGGACGTTTGTGACATCAGAGTTATGAGTAGGGTTTCGATGTTTATGACATGTCATATTTTAAGCCTGACCATTCGTGCTGCAAACACAAATTAAACACGAATTGCACATTTGTTATCCTAATTGGACCATTTTTATTTTGCACATAAAGTCATATTTTGGTCATTTTCATGGTCTTCGTCATACTTTGGTCATATTTGTAGTTTAATGTCATATTTCAGTTATAAATTCGGTGAAAGAGCACAATTTTGCAATATGTGCACTAAATTATCAGCTTAATTTTTTTTCCAAAAGAGCGTCACGAATATTTCGGTTTTACTGTAACTGAAATGTGAAGGGACAATAACAAGTAATAGCACAATTACTTCATCCTCCTTGTTATTAACAACTTCGAACAGACATGTTTTAAAAATATTTTCAGTTCACATTTGCAGTGGGATCTGCAAATATTAACAGACTAGATCTCCGGTTAGGGACTTACAAGTAAAATTCTAAATGACCTGTAAAATTGTTAAAAAGTGATTATCTGATTGATATAAAGCACTGTAATAATTTAGTATCATTAAGTGTTTTAAATTAGATAATTTATTTTTATAAAATACATTCTTATACGTGATCATATTCAGAGTTTTAAGTCATATTTAGTCATTTTAAGGTCATATTTGCAATCATATTTTCCACTTTTTAGGTCATAAACATCTGAACACTAGTTATGAATGGCCATGCCCCAACAGAAGATAAACAAGATGATGACAAGGACAGTTTTTATGAGGAAATAGAATGACATTTGATCAGTTTCCAGCATATCACAAGAAAATTGTGCTAGGAGATTTCAATGCCAGAGTAGGAAGGTAGTATATTTTCAAGCCCACAATTAGGAACGAAAGTCTCCACTTGTAGAGCAATGACAATGGGTTAGGCTAGTAAATATTGCCGCCGCTAAAAATATAATCGTAAAGAGTACAAAATTCCCACATCCTGGTATTCATAAATACATATGGACCTCGCCAGATGAAAAGACTCATAATCAAATTGATCATGTGCTAATAGATGCAAGGAGGCAGTCTAGTATAATCGATGTTCGAACTTTTAGGGGTGCTGACTGCGATTCGGATCACTATCTGGTAGTTGCAGCTCTTCGGGAGAAACTTTCATTAAACAAAGGAACTAGGCAAAATTTCGATATAGAGAGATTCTATCTGAAAAAGCTAGGTGAAGACGAAAGTAGGAATGCTTACCAAGTCGAGATTTCAAATAGATTTGCAATCCTAGAAAACACTGCTGAACAAGAAGCTAGGGATGATATGAATATCAATGAAACGTGGGAATGTATTAAAGACAATATTAAAGTAGCTGCAAAGGAAAAATTAGATCCGCTTGAACTGAAACCAAATAAACCGTGGATTGATGATTACTGCGTGAAATTAGTAAATGCAAGAAAGCAGGGAAAACTGCAGTGATTGCAGAATCCAAATGACACTAAGATCGAAAATCTCAACAGTACTAAACAAAAAACCTCTAGAACCATTAGAACTAAGAAAAGATACTATCTCAAAGATAAAGGAAATAAATTAGAGGAAAATAGTAAAGACAAAAATGTTAGGGATCTCTACAAGGTTTTCAATCTAGAATAAATGTAAATAAGGACAATGATGGCACTATACTCACGGCTTCAAACAATATTCTGAATAGGAGAAAAAATCTCTTTAATCAATTATTAAATGTACATGGAGATGTCCAAAGTGTAAAAAGTGAAATATTCACAGCAGAGCCATTGGTTGCTGAATCAACTCTAACAGAAGTAGAAACAGCTATACTAAAAACACACAAATCTCCAGGCATTGACCAAATTCCAGCAGAATTAATTAAGGCAGGTGGGAATAGATTAAACTCAGAGATTCATAAACTCATTCTTATGATTTGGAGAAAGGAGGAATTGCCAAAGGAACGGAAAGAATCTATCATAATACCGATCCATAGAAAGGGAGATATGGGCTAAATGTAACAACTATTGAGGAATTTCTCTCATATCAACATCATACAAAATTCTATCTAATAACTTCTGTCAAGATTAATCCCACATGAGGACGAAATCATTGGAGATTATCAGTGTGGATTTAAGCGAAATAAAACAAGCATTGATCATATATTTTGTATTTGCCAAATCTTGGAGAAAAAGTCGGAATATAATAAGTCTGTTCACCAGCTGCACATAGATTTAAAAAAAGCATATGATTCAATTAGGCGAGACAAATTGTACAATATCCTCATTGAGTTTGGGATACCAAAGAAGTTAGTTACGCTGATCAAAATGTGTCTAAATGAAATCAATGGCAGAGTCAGGGTAGGGAAACTTACATCAGATAGGTTTACCATTAGAAGCAGCTTGTTGGGCGATGACATAAACGCTTTCGAGAGAAATGCAGAAAGTCTTTTCGATACCTGCAAGAATGTTGGATTGGAAATTAATACAGAAAACACTAAGTATATGGCCATGGAACGTCAAAATAATGCTCCACAAAATATTAGAATAGCTGGTAAATTGTTCGAACAAGTGGAAAAATTCAGCAGTAATTACAGACACAAATAATACTATGGCAGAAGTTAAGTGTAGACTCAAATCAAGAAATGCTTGATTTATGAAGTTCAGAAACTCTTTTGTTCTCATCTTCTGTCCAGAAATAAAAAAATAATGATTTATAAGACTATTATACTGCCGGTTGTATTAAATGGATGCGATATTATATGGACGAGAGACATGGTCACTTACTCTTTTGGAGAAACATAATCTGAGAGTGTTTGAAAACAGGGTGCTTAGGAAAATATTTGGACCTAAGAGAGATGAAAATGGGGACTGGAGAAAACTGCATAACCTGACATGACCTGTACTCTTCACCAGATATAGCAAGAGTAATTAAATCACAGATGATGAAATGGGCTGGACATGTTGCATTCATGGGGGAGGAAAGACGTATCTCCAAATATTGTCTGGGAGACCCGAAGGGAAAAGTCCACCTGGAAGACCTAGACATAGGTGGGAGGACGCATTATTAGGATAGATTTAAAGGAAGTAAGATTTGCGAGCGATGATTGGATAAAGTTAGCACAGAATAGGGTTGAATGGCGGGCTCAGGTAAGTGCGGCAATAAACCTTCAGGTTCCATAAAATACATAATATTCCTTTAGCTTGCTCAGGAATTGTCTATTGCCATCGAGTAAGTAAGTAAATAATTTATTTGGTTTCAGTTCAAGCGGACTTTATTTTTCTTTTGCAGCTACTTTAATATTGTCTTTAATGCATTACTTTCCAGGTGTTATCGATATTCATATCATCGCTAGCTTCTTGTTCGGCAGTATTTTCTAAGACTGCAATTCTATTTGAAATCTCGACTTGGTAAGCATTATATATATATAATATGCTATGGTGTCCTTTACAGATGCCTTACGAATTAACAATTGTCACATAGAATATATGAGGAATTTCACATACCTATTAAAAATTATACGAGATAACAGTAATCTGAACAAGACATACTCACTTCAACATAATGTGGATCTGCTAAAACTACAGCAAGAATCGGACCAATCCATACTCGTGCTACAGGACCATGTTCTTCTGATAATTTCACTACGTAGTCAAAGAAAGCTGTAAACAAATGAAGAAACTAAATAATTTCTACTGAATAAATAGAACGTATGTTTCAATAAATCTTTTACAAAAATTGTAGTGTTAGCTTCATTTAGTTACTTTCGCTGACACAATTAAATTCTTATTCTTAGTTTTAAAATGACTTTAGTTATTTTATTTCAATGTAAAACATGATATTATTTGATATTGGAAACAAATTTTACAAATGGAATGGTAATTTTATATTAGATCTAGGATAGAAATGGCAGATGTCTGCTATACAATTTTATAATATATTTACAAATTGGGATAGAACTTAGAAACATGGTGTAAGATTTTAACTGAGTGATTCTGTTTTTTCTGTGTTAAGACAATTATTTACTAATTTTTAAAAATTAATAATAATATCAGTAAAATACTTACATTAATAAAATCAATGCAATAGTAAATTCATGAGCTTGAGGTGTTTAAGATTATATATATAGGCCTACACACACACACATACACATAATATGAATAAGTTGGTACGCATGGAGGTCAGGGGTGGATCCAGAACTCGCTGTAGGGCCAACATAAATTCTGAGGTTCTCCCCCGGGGGGGGGGGGGTGGGAATTAAGTGCAAAATGATGAGTTTTTAGGTCCTCTAAGGGATTCCTTCAAATTTCTTATTAGTATTTTTTTTTTGCCTGGAGTTTTAGTTCTGTTCAGAAATTTGTCGGTTTTTAATTATAATCTTTAATCATATAGCCTATTAAACTTTTTAACCTATAACTTAAAGTAAATTCTGATCTGAAATAGTCCACAAGAATTAAATTAATCTTTTATAATAATAATTGAAGATATGGAACTCAAACAACTGCTGTCTTGTGGATTGTCACAAGGCATTTTAGAATATAAATACTATTTGACTTTCATTTTAAAATCCTCTTGTTGAAATAGGGTGAGTACATAAATGCTTTTATTTCATTTTGTTTTGAATTTAATTAAATTTGAATTATATTTTATTAGGTAATTACTTTCGACGAATAAAAAGTCAAATCAATGAAAAAGAAAAAATTAAGGGGGACCACGGCCCCTACGGCCCCTTCCCTGGATATGCCACTGATGCAGGTAGGTGTACTTATTATAAACCTTTACTTTTACAATAAAGCAGGAGCGGTTCCTCAGTACATGCTACCATGCTGCAGCACTGCAAGTGGTTATTCATTTGCACAACCTTAATATTGACATTTAATTGTATTTATTGACTTTGAGGCAATAGAAAATAGTTCCCCCCCCCCCAATGGACTTATTTGCACGGTCAGTATTATCGCCTCACTCATAACGTTGACGGGCGGCTCGCTTTGTTCTCATATTACAATTCTTGTTGTTGCTGTAAAAGGTTTTCTCAAAAGACACCGCTGGCTGAATTCGTGTTGCCAATTCTCTCATTGCTCAATGTCATTGCCACGTAAGTGTTTTGCTGCATCTACATCTTCCCGCTCTGTTTACTAACACTGTGCAGTGTGGCAACTACTCCAAGCGGCGGCGACTTCTTTGATGTTAACTGTCAACGAATTGAGCGCGGCGATAATACACTAAATGACACTGATCTAATTGGCACTGGTAAGTCTCCCCTTCCGTCTCCATTCCCCTTCTCAAGTGCGGCATTTTCTGCAGATCAGTCGCTTGGTAGGTTCTCCCTTGTTCATTCCCTCTGAACAAAACCGCACTATAGATCATCCCAACCTTAAAAACAGTATTAGTCTTAGGCATCGCACTGATGCCAGATCTACTCACATTACAAGGCCAGGCACATGATGTAATAAAGCTCGTACATAGGCGTGAAAACCTCAAAATTTGTTTGTTGTATATAATAATTAATGTAAGTCATGCCCTGCAGATAGAATGACAGTACACCCTCCTTCCCTTATTTTCAACCCCCATGAGTAATATTTTCTCTATAGGCCCACAAATCTACATTCTCTGACCAATGTCTAGAAAATGTTACACAGGTACCCTGCCTGTAGACTTGAGTAAAAATTCTACAAGACAATCATTCTCGAAAAAAACACCCCTTGCGAAATTTTCAACCCCTACTATGTGATCTTTTTGCAAGTCTACATTCTTTGAACGATTTTTACCAAACTTTACACACACACATACCCAAGAGAAAAATAGGCGAAGTTAATTTTGGAAGAAGCCACCCCTTAAATGTTTCTACCCCTATTATATCACCAAAATTTAGATCTACATTCTTGACCTATTTTTAACAGACTTTATACATAGAACGTATAGAATCAGGAGAAAGTTAATTTGGAAGAAACGACTCCTTAAATGTTGCAATCCCTAATATATAAATTTTATTTAAATCTACATTCTCTGACCAATTTTTACCAGACTTTACACAGGAGAATTATTTATGTAAAACTAAATTTGGAAAAAAATCCCTTGAATATTTTAATTCCTATTAAATGACGTTTAAATCTACATTCTTTGGCGCATTTTACCAGACTTGACACACAGATAGGCAAGACTAATAGGGATTTCTGACTGTTCTTACCTCAACCCCACCATCCATGGTCTTTAGAAGTAATGAGGTGCAAAATCCCAAATCCTTGAGTGTAATAAGTCATTCTTCCTCTAGTACCTAGATTTTGAAAAGTAAAAGCGCTCTCTCCAAAATTGACTTCGAAGTACAAGAAAACTACAAAACCAGGTGATGCCAGGTCCTTTAAGCTATCTATATTTATAAAAATGAATGTGTGTGTGTGTGTGTGTCCTTTATGCATTACTACACCATTCATCCGATCGCCATGAAACTTTGGGAAGTTGTTGGGTACATTCCCGGGAAGGTTTCTGTCATACTACATTTTTAATTTTAGCCTTCGTTCGCGAGTTATGAGTGAAAAACGGCAAGAAAACGTGCATTTTTTATGCTTTCGAAGCATCAGTTTTGAGTTATTCATTTCAGTTGTCAAATCAATTGCAGAAGGCTTTGTCTATTATTGTCATACCTTGGAAATAATATCGTCGCGATCGCTATGGAAGGCAATGGATATCTCAGGTTATTATAAAAGCTATAGATGTCGATAAGGTAATGTTAAACATATTTTATTTGACATGGAATATAGTTTACAGAAAATTCCGGGGAAGTTGCTTAGTTCAGGGTCCTGGCTACAACGTTTTTATATGTAATCGTAATTAAAATATCTTATGTAGGGTCGTTAAATCTGCCTGAAATGTAACGGAATTATAAGTCTGGACAAATAAATATAGAAATCACGGCCTCAGTAGGCTTATTCCATTCTTCACCTATATAAATAAAAACTAATGTACTATGTCTGTCTGTCAAATACATTTACGCACTTTTTTTATCGTGAGTTTAATCGATTTCAATTCTTATAATCTTTCGAATACTGCATTTTTCCATTTATTTTCTAATCGTGAAATTCACTTCAAAGCCGGATTTATAGCTGTTTCATTAATTAGGCCTATCAAATGTTTAGTTTACACCTATGAATGTTTCGCGTGCAAAGTGTTAATAAATATAATACTTTAATTATTTTGCTCTTAATTGTTAATCTTTCAATTAATTATCTTGGGAGAAGCCGTGGGGATCTGCTATAAGCTATAATAAGCTATAGCCTATCTAGCGTTTTCTGAGGGAATAGTTTGTGTGTGATAAGTCGTTCTTCCCCATTTCAAATTCTTAATATCTATATAAAGACCTTAAAGACCTAGAGTTTGAAAATCGAAAGTCCTTCATAAGTTATTTTCGCATTTACAAAATACAAAACCCGAGCGACGCCGGGCCTTTTAAGCTAGTAATTTATAAATGTTAAATTTAATATTAAATTTCATTTAGATAATATTATTTCTTATTATTGTTATTATTGCTATTATTATTACTATTATTGTGTTGTAATAAACAAATTTTCAAGGATATAATTATATTAGGAGAGTAATAGTTAAAATACATTATATATTTTAGGCCTGTTCACTATCCTCAGGGAGTAGTATTATTCCTTCCATAAATGTTTTTGCTTGCTCGCTCTTTTAGGTTTATTTTTTGCTGGCGTTCTCAGAGGACCTTTCGTTTTTTCTTTTCTTATTCTTTACAGTAAACTTTCTGAACACCTGGTAGCTTCTGCTGTCTCTTTAATTGCCTGGGTAACTTTCATTTTCTTCAAGAAATAATTAAGTATGTTTAATTCTATAGTATTTTGGAACCAAATCCAAAGAATTTTAGTATCCAAAGTATCCAAAGAATTATAGGGGAATCAGTGTTATGGCATCTATAAATATAATTTTTAGCACTATAATTAAGATCAGAATGGAAGAATTAATACAGAATAAAGTATCTGATGTTCAAGCTGGCTTTACAGCAGGGAGATCCTGCCTAGATTATATATTTAGAATTAGACAAATTATTGAAAAAATGGTAGCTAAAGGGAAAGAAGTTCACTGTGTATTTATTGATCTTGAAAAGGCATACGACTCAGTACCTGTAAATAAGCTTTGGAATGCCTTATATAATTTCGGAATTTCTGATTCAATTATTATGCACCTTATAAAACGACTATATGAATGCAATGCCTGTATAAAAGTTGGAAATAAGCTATCCAAAGAGTTTTGCGTAACTAAAGGCCTGAGACAGGGTTGCGGAATGTCACCAACATTATTCAAAATATACCTAGAAGATGTGTTAAACAAATGCAATAAAGCTTGTTATAAAATGGGTATAGAAATAAATGATAAAACTATCTATAATCTATTGTTTGCTGATGACCAAGTTATAATAGGGCAAGATCAAGATGATGTGGAATTTATGTAAACTTGTAGATCCATTTGAGAAAGCTGGACTGCGAATAAATTTTGAAAAGACTAAGTATATGGTCGTAGGAGGACCTGGAGAAAACCTTAAAATAAATGATCAGGTAATTCAACAAGTTGATGATTTCAAATATCTTGGATCTATTATTGACAAATCTGGCACATGTGAAAAGGATATAACAAGTAGAATTAATCTTGCAAGAAAGGCAATTAAATCATTAAATGGATTTTTTTGGAACAGAAATTTGACAAGAAAAACAAAATTGAATATAATAAGGACATTTTAACATACAGGGGAGAAAGTTGGACTATAAATGAAAAGATGCGCAGAAAGATATTGGCGACTGAAATGGATAGCTTAAGAAGGAGTATGAGAATATCAAGAATTCAACATATTAGGAATGATTACATAAGAATGGAAATGGATGCAGAAGAGACGGTCATTGATCGACTAGAAGCAAGAACTCTAAAATGGTATGAGCACATAAAGAGAATGGAGGAAAAATGGCCAAGTAATGTTATTAATTGGACCACTCCTGGAAGAAGAAAGAGGAGAAGGGCACGTCTTGCCTGGATAGGCCTAGATGGAGTAGATAAAGCCATGCAGTGGAGAGGTTTGGAGGAAGGACAGTGGAAGGACAGAACTTTTTGGAGAAATGCAACAGGAACAAAAGGCAACCACTGAAAAGTGGAAACCCTGTAAAAGTAGAAGTATGTAGGCTAAGTATTTTGGAACTTAAAATTCATCCTATTAGATAAATCCTTAAGCATGAAGATAAGAAAGGATGTGATGGACACCTGCATTCTACGAGTTATGACTTATGGATCCCAAACATGGACATTAACTAAAAAAGAGAAAAACATGCTACAGATCTGTCAGAGGAAGATGGAGAGGAAGCTGCTAAACATCACATTGAAAGATCGAATAAGAAATGAAGACATTAGGGAGGCGACATCTATAAAGGATGTGATGGTTACTGCTTCCAGATTAAAATGGATGTGGGCATGGCATGTTATGAGAATGAACCCGGAGAAAAGGACACATGCGATGACAGTGTGGGAGCCCAGAACTGGGAAAAGAAGTGTTGGAATGCACGATGGGAGGATGAGTTTAAGAGTGTTGTGGGTAACTTGTGGTCTAGGAGTGCCAGAGACAGAAAGAAGTGGAACACTCTTGAAAATTAATACTAAAGCTAGGGTCAATTATAGACTTAAATTTTAGCGTTCTCAGGTGAGGCTAGCCTGAAACGTTTCTTCAACGAATCAGCCACCCTGGTGTGCCAGGAGGCCCTTGCCCGCTATGGGATGCTTGTGGGCTAATTCTAATTTTAATTCTATAGTTCGCTCTTTACTGAGCAATTTGCCAACACCACGATTTCTAGTTTCTCTATTCATAATTAATATAAAATATTAATAAGTAATTTAATTTTTAAAAACACAAGAACCACTTCATAACAAAGTTAAAACTTACTACACAGCTAATATTATAACACTGAGGCTCTGAAGAAGATATGATAATCTTAGAGACATCGGGAAAACTGTGATAATTTATTGATGCTACATGATACAGAGCTCTGGTTCGTTTTAAAAAACTTTTTCAGACATCTATAAACATTTCTTTTCACTTAGTCACCAACGCAAAGTCAAAAACAAAGTAGGTTACACGCTACCTAACTTTTTTGTGTTACCATCCGACAAATTTCAAGCAGCACTTAATAAAAAAAATATAGCTTTCTTCTGCCAAGGGAAAGACAATATTTTCTATAACCATCAGGCAATCCAAGAAAAAATGTTTGGTCGGTTTCGATTATTGGTTTCTTGTCTATCGCGTGATAAGTTATTCATCTGAAAAAATATAGATTTCCACCAAAATAACGTAATGTGAAAAATAGGCCTCATATTAATTATTTATGACTTCACAATTGACATCATGAGAAAGAGCGGAAAATTCTCTACAAAACCACGCAATTACATTATTACATTTATCACTTTGAGTTTTTGGAAAATTGGCAACATTGGTGGCATAGAAAAGGACGAAGCTAATTGCAGAACGTACGGATGCAAGTGAGATGCAAATACTACATTTACCTCAATACTGTCTTTTAAGGTTGGGACGATCTATGTATTCGAAGGTCGTGGGATCAAATCCGGACGCGGTCGATGGATTTTTCAGGAAGTAAAAAAATCCTGGGCACGGACTCCTCCGGAAAAGACTTTAATCTGGGGGCCCGAGTCGTAAAAGAAATGGAAGCCTAAACTAAAGCCTCTGGACAGAATTACTCAGCCCTTTCACGTCCAAGTACAATAATGCGATGGGTTTATCACCTGTCCCTCTGTCCTCTCTCTCGAAAATAAGCTTAACAAAATTGGAGGCCTTATGCCCCACCAGCAATAAGTCAGTCAGCATGACAAAGTAGGCTATGGGTTCGTGGTCTTTTCTAAATTCTAGACCTGCTGTAAGATCCTTGAGCCATCATGTTTCTCCTTTGATTTGTTTTGATATCGTTTAATTTCATATTTAAGGTCGTCCATTTTGTAACACTACAGAAAAGGGACTTGTCTTCTTGCACTACTCAGCTGACATAACAGTCGAGACATTTTATTACTCAGATAGGCCTAATCTTGTCTTTTGTTTTCTTTTTCGGCACAGCACACTGAGTAGCGAGGGATGGTGGAAATAATGAGCTCGCTCACTCCTGCATTCAGCAATGGTTTGGAAATGTCTAAATGATATAAAATAGAAATGAATGGTTTCTCGCAGTCGAGAGGTCTCGATAATATCAGTATATCAATAAATATTTCACATATAAACTATTCGTGTACTAATGTTTAAGATTATAACAGTTATGACTAAATATTAATTTTGCCAATCATTGCAGAATTTCCCTAGAAAAATTAAGCTGGTCAACCTGATTTTTGTCTCACGAGCACAGTCGAGACATTTTATTTACTCAGATAGGCCTAATCTTATTTTTTTCGGCACGGCACACTGAGTACTTAATGTAGTGTTTTATCCTGTTTTCAAACATGTATTCGGAATTTCTCTATCAGCCACAGTTTTTTGTTATTTTAATTTTTTAAATATTTTAAAACATCTTTTCTCCATTTGCTCCTAGAGCATTGTAAATATGATGGAATCAAATGAAATTTATTTTGGGTGTAAAGTAGGGGACTAACAAAGCCCTGGGCCCCACGTATCTATTGTTTTTCATGTTCTAGGCTTCTCACTGCATGGAAAAATGGCACACAATACATGCCATTTGCCATCCCGATGATCTGGAGGGTATCCAAAGATCAGAACCACAGATTTTCTCTGTTGGACATTACATGATAATATTATAAGAGAAAAATTGCTCTGACAGTGGGATTTGAACCCAGGACCTTTGACTATCCGTGCCAATGCTCTACTAACTGAGTTAAGCCAGAGTTCACTTCACAGCGCCAGATGGAACCTCTCTCCTATGGAAGATTTACCCTTCCCTCTGGCTCTGTGAAGTGTACTCTGGCTTAGCTCAGTTGGTAGAGTATTGGCACGGATAGCCAAAGGTCCTGGGTTCAAATTCTAGTGTCGGAGGAATTCTTCTCTTTTAATATTATCAAACATTAAAGGGATTACGTCAAAATCAAAACATACACTAAAATACCCTAACTTGCAATCTACAATGAGACAGTTCCACACTGCGAAGAATTGCCCATACGAAAGTCTCCAGAACATTTGGCATTAGAAGAAGAGAGCTCAGGGTCTGATGGAAGTAAAGAAGAAAAAGAAAAAGATTCTGGTGATACAACTTTTGAACCAGTGCTTTAGTTGGAAAATATTTTTTGGGGGTACTCATCTTACTTCAAAATTTTCCATATCGCCTCATACTGAATGTAATCCTTCGGTTGACATTTTCTGCATGCAGTTTCTTCTGCTGACCTATTGCCTCCTTGTAGTCATGACCTGACGTATGGAGCAGGATCAAAAACGTCTAGTGGTGGTCCTACACATTTTATGAAATCAAGGTGGCTAGCCAACATGTGATCTATGGAGAAAGTAACTGTAGAAATGCGCACGAAGGTGAAGATTAGAACGCATATCTGTGGCGAATTTAATAGTGATTGTCATTTTTGGTATTGAATTAGACATTTAATAAGTATTTTAGGACAATCTCGTTCCTGTACTGCCAGTACGACGTACCGGAGCACATATTTTTCCCGGCCCAACTAAAGCACTGTTTTGAACTAAGCTTTTCACCTGAGCCTCATTTCTTGACTCAAGAAGATCTTAACGATCTCATACGAGATTTAAAGCTATGAAAAAAACAGTATGAAATGCTAAAAGGCTAAGAGGATGAAAGCTCCTTCAAAAGAAAACAAAGGTATGTACTTATCGCAATTGTCATTCTGAATTTAAAGACTATTTTTCTGAAGGAAATGGCTTAATGTTTTGAAATGGCATTTCTTCTCTTATGGAGACACTTGGTAATGAACATAACCCAACAAAATGGGGCTTGTTCGTTGTTTTCTCTAAAGTTAGTTTAAAAGCCGTGCTTCTGCATAATGTAAATAAATTCCCATCAGTATCTGTGGCTCACTCTGCTAGTATGAAAGAAACATTTGAAAACTTGAAATTTATGTTGGGAAACTTCATTATGCAGTGTATGAATGGAATATTTGTGGTGATTTGAAAGTTATTGGTCTGCAGCTTGGTTACACAAAGTACTGTTTTTTTATGTGAATGGGATAGTAGGGACGGAAAAAAATTTCATTAGAAAAGAATGGCCTAAACGAGAATCACTCATTCCTGAACAGAAAAATGTGAAACATGACCCATTGTTATCCTAAAATTGTGTATCTAAGTCCGTTACATATCAAACTAGGATTAATAAAGAATTTCGTCATGTAGAATATTTTGGGTTTCGTGTATTTAAAACAGAATATAATAGTTAGAGAATTCAAGTTTTTCAGCCTTAAGCACTAGTATATAGTAGGAACTCAACAAGATATTAGAGCTGAATACGTAGAATGTTTATAGGTTATTTATTTTACTACCAATAACATATAATGATACAGTTTATAACTGACCTTGTTGTACCAATTAGTTGCAAGAATAAATTATATCATATCACAATATACACAGCTTACTATCTTGTTTCAAACTGTCCTTGTTAATGGTAAAGTCATAAGTATAAGTCATTATTATATCATAACATACCAGTTGACTAATAAATCGTCATAAGAAGTTTTTTATATTAATAAAATATATTACACATTTATATCAATAAGTCCTGTATTAAAACTTTAAAATTACAATCTTGTATATTTTGTTTGCAATTAATTATAATTTATTAAAAAGTAGTTGTTTAACAACTAATTATTAAATGTAAGTTAGTTATTATTTTAAAACTATTGTGAAACCAGGTCTCATCAAATTATGAGTATAGCCATTTACTTGGATTTTTTATGTATACATTTTCTTTTTCATAATTGTGGTATATAGAAGTTTAATATTCGTTTTAAAAAGTTAGTATCTTTAATGCTTTTGTTGATACTTATATTTTCGTATTTTATCACTTACAATAATTGTGGTAATGGATTCATGAGGAATTCCATTGTAATAAAATTGTTTTTTATTTTTTGATGTCACTCTTCACTATTGAATTGATTATATAGTAGTATAATTCTTGTTATTAGGTTAAAATATACAATTAAGATTGCTAACAGGAGCTCAAGATATATTTTTTTTATAGTCAGTAATTGCCGTAGACAGTATAAGCTTATGTTAACTTGAATTGTTGTGCTTATTATTAGTTTTCTTTCTTCTCAGCTCAATATATGTTGATTCATTGGACTTTTGTATTCTTGAAATACATTTCGGCAACCGTTATGCCATCATCAGTCAATAACCAACAGTTTTGTAGAACTGCTGAGACGTGTTTACTGAGTGAGCTGTTTAGCTAAATAGCTAAACAGCTCACTCAGAAAACACGATGATGGCGTAAAGGTTGCCGAAATGCATTTCAAGAATACAGACGTCCAATGAATCAACATATATTGAGCTGAGAGCGAAGAAAAACTAATTATAAGCACAACAATTCAAGTTAACATAAGCATATACTGTCTACGCCTATTACTGACTATAAAAAAAATATATCTTGAGCTCCTGTTAGCCATCTTAATTGTATATTTTAACCTAATAACAAGAATTATACTACTAAATAATCAATTCAATAGTGAAGAGTGACATCAAAAAATAAAAAAACAATTTTATCACAATGGAATTCCTAATGAATCCATTACCACAATTATTGTAAGTGATAAAATACGAAAATATAAGTATCAACAAAAGCATTAAAGGTACTAACTTTTTTAAACGAATATTAAACTTCTATATTAGTACACCACAATTGTGAAAAAGAAAATATATACATAAAAAAACCAAGTAAATGGCTATACTCATAATTTGATGAGACCTGGTTTCACAATAGTTTTAAAATAATAACTAACTTTAAATTTAATAATTAGTTGTTAAACAACTACTTTTTGATAAATTATAATTAATTGCAAACAAAATATACAAGATTGTAATTTTAAAGTTTTAATACAGGACTTATTGATATAAATGTGTAATATATTTGATCAATATAAAAACTTCTTATGACGATTTATTAGTCAACTAGTATGTTATGATATAATAATGACTTATACTTATGACTTTACCATTAACAAGGACAGTTTGAAACAAGATAGTAAGCTGTGTATATTGTGATATGATATAATTTATTCTTGCAACTAATTGGTACAACAAGGTCAGTTATAAACTGTATCATTATATGTTATTGGCAGTAAAATAAATAACCTATAAACATTCTACGTATTCAGCTCTAATATCTTGTTGAGTTCCTACTATATACTAGTGCTTAAGGCTGAAAAACTTGAATTCTCTAACTATTATATTAATCAGCACTAGCAGAAATGAAATTCATTAATATTTAAGACAGAAGTTTCCTAATATTAGTGATGCAAAAATTAAAGAAGGAATATTTGTGGGTCCACAAATACGATCACTAATACATGTTGAAAAGTTTACTACTGAATCCACTGGAGAAAACAGCTTGGCGAGCATTTAAAGATGTTACTCAGAGTTTTTTTTAGAAATCAAAAGGAGGAAAATTACCATGATATTGTCAACGATCTTATAAAAGGTTAAGTGATCCCTATACAGGCCATGGAGGCCCAGAGGGTTCCAGGAGGTTGAGGCTCCCAGATTTTGGGCATTCGGCACGTGAAGGTGATAAGGTTGTCAGCCTTACGCACCACCCGCCTTTACCCCCAGGATTGCACCTTGTACTTATTTCTGTTAGAGGCTGAGTCGACCCCAGGGCAACAATCTTATAACATCTTATAAAATTTGGGTTGTAATATGTCCTTAAAAGTACACTTCCTGCACTTGCATCTAGATTTCTTCCCGGAAAATCTTGCTGATGAGCATGGGGAACACTTTCATCAGCAGATTTTAGCTATAGAAGAGAGGTATCAAGGCAAATGGAATCCTAATATGCTGGCCGATTATTGTTGGACCATCAAGAGTGATGCTCCACAGGTGAAATAAAGCAGAAAATTGTAATTTCTTACTTTCTAGGTGAGTTACAATGTTTGAATGTTGTGTAGTTAAGATTGCAGAAAGTATTTAAATGTTTGAAATTAAAAATGCCTGTCTCTCGAAAACTTTGAGTGAGGGAGGAAAACCGACATCATATTTCAATTTAGGAGAAAAAACTATCAGAATGACATATTTTCCTTTCTGAGACAGAATTTTTTTGTTTGTTTATCAGTGTTATCGTAGTAATTTTATCATCTTATAAGAGGGGTGTTTACAACAGTTAACTTCACAACAATGAAAAAGAGAGTCTATTACCTTTTGTGTTGTGCCCAAACTCTAGAGCATTTCCGATTAGAGGAAGTGTTTTAGGTCCAGGGATATTTTCAGCCTTTTTCATCATGGGGCGCAGCTTTGTACGATAATGCATCAATATGAAGTAGAAAGCTACTCCTATCAAACTCAATAGAAGCAGCATCTTCAGTCCAGAGCTGATTATCTGAAAAAAGTTATAGAAACATGGTGTTATAAAAGAAATCATCTCTCCTCAATAGTAGTGGCTTGTACAGTCCATGGTGGGCTGGGGAAAAGTGAGGGGTTAGGGCTACAATGATTTAAACCACTTGGAAAAAGATATAAAAAATCAAGTTAAAAGTTTATAGTTGATTGAGAATATCTTTTTTCTTCTTCTTCTATCTTCAAGGATTAGGCTAGAGCCTGTTAACAAATTTTCAATATTAAGTTTTGTTGCACAAATAAGTGTTGCAATGCATGCGTGATTGTCGACGAACGTCTCAGTGTTGTGATGAGAATGGAGATTTTAGACACTTGCAGTACATTAAAATATTGGGGATGAAATTCCATGCAACAAAGTTGTAGATTTTTATGAACATAAAACGAGGTGACATTATTGTCACTTAAGTACAGTCATATTTTTAACCCGTGGACAATCCTATGCCTATGAAAATTGGTAGGAAAATATAGCTATGTGTTATAAAAAGAATTTACACACCCCTAAGCCGGTCACCCCGTTATGCTGAGTCTTGCCGCTAACATACCCTTGAAACTTGGAAAACTATGCTGCCGGGTTGCCATTTTTAACGCAAATAGGTTACTTTTTCTAAAATTACCTCAATTAATAAAATTATTTAAACAGAAAATGCAAAATATTTCATCGAATTAAAAACAAGGTGGTAGAAATGCACTTACACCCATAATTTGGCATAAAATACGCATGTCACGACAGATATGGAGTTCTGAGATTTCACACGATGAAATATATTTTATCAATCAAATTTTCACACAAGGGCTGTAATAAAAGTTAGTTTGAAAATCTAATTATTTTGATTCGAAGATAAAATCTTTTATGATTTGGTTCCAGCTATGTAGTAATAGTAATAGTAGTAGTAATAATAATATTAATAATAACTTAATAATAATAATAATAATAATAATAAAAGCTTGTCTTCGAGCAAAAAATGCTTGACATTGTCATAGTGTTATATTAGGTTTGTGTATCTACTTGTATGTTTAAAATTTCGTCAACATTATAGAAGATCCTCTGAGTTAGCTAATCAGAGATACGACTTTTTAATATTTGTCAACCCCCATACATAGATGTTGTTTGGAAACTTGTTACCTTTTTTTGTGCCATTCCTGAGAAATTGCTTAGTGTTTTATGTAGCCAGCATCTGGGTGCCTCAAAGTGAATTTGATGTCTAAGTTCATAAGCATGAGATATAGTTCTGACCGGAATAGCAGCCAAATTATCCTTTACAAACAAAACAGCATCTAAGATATATTGGCTAGTCAACGTCATTATTTTTTTATCTATAAATAATGGTCTGCAATGAGTTCTGGGTGATGAATTTTTTAATATTATCAATGCTTTCTTTTGTAAAATAAATGCCTTTTTGAGAATTACAGCTAATGCTCCATGTCATAAGGCCATATTGTAAAATACTTTGGAAGTATACAAAATATGTCCCTTTGAAATATGTAAGTGGAATGTGTTCTTTTAACTTACGAAGAAGAAATAAAATACGTGATAATTTCCTGCAAACGAATTCAATATATTTACCCCACGTAAATAGCCTACATAGCCTCTAACTATGCAAAGTACAGTCAACCCTCGATACAATGCCCCTCTTTACAGTGGCACCCTCGCACTGCGCCAATAAATGCAAGTGAAAAATCTTCTCCCATATAAAATACATAAGAAACCTCGTTACTGTGCCAATTCATTTAGTGCCAGTGAATATAAGATAAGATTTTACAAAATATTGCTTGCGCTGATTTTTTTCTGTTTCAGAATTATTTTGACACTGACATAATATTACGAAGATTATGTACTGTATTTCCAAGAAGTGAGAGTTCCTCTGCCACTAACTGTACTCGTAAATGTAGTGCGGTGGAATGAGGAAGCTATGTTAAGAAGTCGGACAGACAGCTTGCATGAGGTTAGAGCAGGTAGATAGAGCTCTTTATACAATGAGACATTCCAAACTTTAACTTCTTTTAGTGCAGTGTATATTTAGCTGTTAAACACTATACTACAGTTACTCAGTTACAGTTAATCACTTACATGAACCCACATGATTTCCAACCTCTTTGTGTACTGTAGCACTGAACATTTACTGTATTAAATTAAGTTGCTGTACAGTACAGTGTATTTTATTTTGTACTGAAGTTCTCTATTTCCTTTTTATTTAATTTTTCTTTCTTAATACAGTACAGTAAATTAATACAGCACTGTATTATGCAATTTTTATTTTAAGTTAAATTTTGTTTTATTGCCACCCTCGCTTAGTGCCACTAAATGTTAGAGAACGAATGGTGGCATTATATCGAGGGTTGACTGTATATTAAAATAGTTATTGTGTTCCGGTACTTTTTAAAGAAAGTAATAAGTTACGAATTCTGTCTTTGTGCCATTCAGTAAAAAGCCATTCGCATTAAACCATTTCTTCGCTGCTTCTAAGATAATCACGGCAGTACGTTCAAGTTCATTAAAATCCGTATGACTATGCAAGAATGTAGTATCATTAGCACATGCAATTGTTTGAGCAGGAAAGTTGTATAGCAAGTCATTAATCATTATTAAAAACAATACAGATCCTTGTGCCACGCCAAATTTTTGGCACATAACAGCTGACTTCTTCCCATTCACTGAAATGTATCCTGTTATTCAATTATGAAATCAACTATCTTCTTGTGTTCAAGTAATAGGAAAAGTCAAAGGAAATACACTTCCTCTAGGCCAGAAGATACAGCAAAAGTGCCCTTGATGCTGGCAGCATTTCCACGCTGCAGGGCGATGCCAATACGCTGCCTCAAAAACTCGGTTGAACGAGGTTCCCCGGTTAGAGAACACAGCCTTCTGCCAATGTCCGCAACAAGTGCTGAGGCATCTTTGCACCATGAACCCATGGTCTCCACCGCAAAGACGACGAAAAAGTAATTATCAATATCTATTTTGAATAAATAAAAAAAAAAAAAAAAAAAAAAATTATGAAATAAATATATCTAAATCCTTTTCCTTTTACCATGAAAACTTCATTTTTAAATTAATAATTCATTATTAACATAATCTAACGCTTTGGTAGGTCACAGAAGATGAAATGTTACGTTCTTCGAAAGCTTCAATTATGTAATTTTTGTAGAGCCGAAGTAGTGTTCAGGTTCTTTCTAAATCCATATTGATTGCTCGAGAATAAGCTGTTCTTTTCAAAATAATCGCAGAACCGTCTTTTCATTACATTTTCTAAATATTTTTGAAATGGTGGGAACAAGAGAAATCGGTCTATAATTATTGGGATCAGATTTTTCTCTTTTTTATATATAGGTATAATTTTCGATATTCTAAGGGATTCTGGAAAAATGTCTATTAGTAAACAATTATTTATGGTTATAGATAATGGAATCAGAATAAAAAAAAAACCTATTTGTTCCAAAAAATTATCTGTCATGTTGTAATAGTCTCCAGTCTTATAATTTTTTACTGCGTTTAATTTTGAATATTTGGTCAGCTTGCACTTCTCTCCACATTAAAGTAGTACAAACTTTAACACTACCTGTCAGGAGTTCCATAGCTGATGTTTGAGGAGGTAATAAATTAGAATTCATATTTACCGGCAATATTTACATTGTTTTGCAGATGTGGAATTAATAAGCTTCCAAGCGAGCTACATTTATTTGTGGAATTTTCAATAAATTTGATATTTGCATCAAACTTAGAATTACTGATCGCGAATCACTCCACAGAAACTGTTTTGATGGATCTCCAGAACCTTTCGTACATAAGCTCTGGTCTTTCGAGTCAAAGCAGAATTATTGTCAAATACACGAACAAATAAACAAAAAATAAATAAACCTTAAACAAAACAGAAGATATACGCAATAAAACAGATCATAAACGCTAACAAGTAATATGTCGCTGAGGGTATACGGCGTCTACCTGCGTATACCCTCGACTTCACCACAGTCAACGCCTAGAAGACACAGAAACAACTATTCAGTGGAAGGAAGAAATGCATTCTAACTCACCTTTCAAGAAGATCAAATCCCAATTTTTTCAGTTAAATTAATAACAAGAAACCGAATACAGCAATATCTTATGTAACAGATATGCTCTTATTATAAAAGGAAAAACATAAAAAAACGAGGTTATGAAAATTGATGAAGTTTTATGTACGGCTTATAGAAAAATTACAGACAATATCAAAGGCTTTCTGGTGGCACATCTGTACAAACCAAGATTTATATAGACTCTGGTCACAAACCACTGACCTCTAATGTAACAGGACTTCACACTACAGTTATTTCTTTGTATCGGTACTAAGAAGTGAAGCCATTTTTTCAACTGTCTAGCGTGTATGGAAGATTATACGTTTGGTTTGGCATAGAAGACTTCTTTTTTTTTTTTTTACGAATGATTACGAATTTTTTTAGAGAAAATGGTGATTTCATGTACAGCTATAGGGCAATTCCATGGTCACGGACTAACATTCACAGAGAAAAGTCACTATACTGGCAGCCATTACACCAACAATATTAAACACAGAAGAAATTGGCATATGCAGAGCAACACATAAAGAACTAAAGTATTTACAAATAAACTTAGAGTTCTCTAACATTTATGTGCACAGATATATTTAACTTATAGCACCTTGTCACAGACTAACTTATTTTGGACATAGGTTTCATTTGTAGGAACAAAACAGAAAATTTCTGTGATTTGATATACATTAGGCAGATTTGTTTTATTTGTTTTGAAGTAGGTAGGTATATAGCAGCTTATGATATGGTTCTTTAAAATATGAACCATCAGTTTAATGGTAATAAAAAATGAAATACTAGTGTCACGGACTAACATGAAAAGTTGTCACGGACTAACTTCTGGATGTAAATAAAAAAAATCATATTTACAACATAACAAAGAGGTGGAACGCTTAGTACATGATTTGAAACGTCTGTCTAATAATCTCAAACTCGTTTTCATTGATTCGAAGTATGTTAGTTCGTGTTGAAGACGTGGTTTTGGGCTCTTCAGTCAGTGCATGGAAAATACTTTTGATAAGCGAGTAGTCTTCATCTTTTACAGCTCTGAAACTATTTTGGCCTTCATTCAGCTGTTTAAGTCAACCATTTGAAAACAACTATATTTTTTAACCCCTTCATCAGTGTCTTGACTATTGCTAGACAAAATATTAATTCTGAAATCCTCAATTATGAGGTTATTGAATACAAATGTTGCATCGCTGAACCTATCACAATATTTTTTGGTTCTTTCAGCAGATGTCTTCCCCATTTTTATAGTATAGGTCTAAATGAAGAAAGAAAGATGTGTTAACTTTTCAGAAAAATTCGTTTTATTGAATATCGTAGGCCTAACTATTTTGATCTCAATAATTATAAATTTAAATTTTGGATCTTGAAAATTAAATATGTTTCATATAAAAATAGGTTAGGCCCACAAAACATTTAATTATTCTTTATTTTTCTCCACTACCCTTCACATTTTATTACAAATATTCTAATATCTGTGAAATATATCATTTTGAGACTCTGTGACACCATTATTTGTGGAGAAAAAACATTCAATTTCAGTATCCAAGTAAAGGTGTACTGCTCCATACTAGTACACAGAGAATATAAAATATAATTACAATACATGCATTATTTATTGTTTTAGGTAAACTTTTACATCTTTTTTGTCACGGACTAACAGTTTCTGTGTATTATTGGACTTATTACATATATTATTTACCTAATTTGACTTCTGCAATTCAATGAAGTAATGTTTTCCCTCCATAATAAGTCATCTTTTGTTTTATGATGAAAAAGAATCCTTGGAAAGCACTGCTGCCGTATCTGTTGGACTAAATTGTGAATGTCCATGTTCATCGTAAATTTGGTGTTTTCTATGAATTATCTAATAGATTATATTTTAAGTCCAAATTTAAAAGACAAATGCATGAAATATTTATATTTTCTTAAACTTTAACTCTTTGACTTAGAGAAACTGCAATAATTTACAATATTTGTAACATTTTATTTTTTCAATCTGTGTCAATGTTATCATGGAATTGCCCTTTAGGTTGCACATACCGTAATAAAAGAATAAAAAGCATATCACTTCCACATGTAGGAATTTTTTTATATGTTCTGTTGTACAATACTGGTTTCCAATAACCTTCAATTACTTTTTCTATTTTCATAACTGTAGGTCAACTTGTCTTGCCTTCCTACATACGTAAATGAAATAACTTGCCTTCTAATTATTCGTATAAATTATAAATGAGAAATGGAACACGCCTTTGCGTCACTTTGTGAGAGTTTTCATCCTAATATTAGCCCAAAGAAAAGTTTACTATTTGTTTTATTTGGAATCCCGATGGGCTAAATTAATTAAGCACAATTAGTTATAAAAACTGCAAAATCTAAGTAAAATGAATGTTCACACAATTCATTTGGTGTAAGTTTTAAAATGAATCTTAACTGTCTTTTTAATAAATTACGGGTAGGCCTATCCTTTCGTTAATTAATTTGCTGTAAATTTGGATAAGAAAATTGATTATTACTTTTAAATTACAGGTATCCTCTCAGTAAACCTGATCAGTACTGTAATGTTTAAGTGTCCTATTTATATTTGTAGCAGCATTTTCAAATATTGATTTAAATAGGTACTTGTATCATTGTGTTGATTTGTGTAATTATGTTTTTTTTAGCAATAACATAATATTTAAATGCACATTGTTTAGAATACGCAATACGTTTATGTAATTATTTTAGTTTCATGTCCTTCTTAAAACAGTTGTCATTAACTGCAAGCATGTACTGAAACTAGTTTCCTTCTTTGAGCTGATTGATACTAAATGCAAGTTTCCATAGTTTTGTAAAATAAAAAATTGTGCATGCACCACTATGTGCAAAACTAAGGTACGGTAATCAATTGCCATTTTTTCATAACCTTTACCCACCTCAAAATGAAAAGCCTTCTCATCTTTTTACATAAGAAAAGTTCTCCCCATTATGTAGTTTTTGAATCAGCTCTTTGATTTTACATGCATTGTCATCCTGCATCTGATGGGATTTTAATACTCTGAATTATGATATAGGCCTATACATTGTTACATCTGGATTGATCACGTGTAAAGAATTAATTAATAAATACCATATGAAACTTTATTATCACAATGAAATACATGTAAAATTATCAACAAAGATTTTAAAAACAAATTTATTATTTTTTTTAATTTGCCAACATTTCAGCGTAATAATAATTTAACGTAAGAAGTGTTGCACTGAATATACATAATTTTTTTTTGTTAGGTACACATTATATGAAAACGAAAAAAATCATGGGTAAAAACTACGTATTAATGATAAATATACAGGGTGATCCAAAATATGGCTACTTGACTCTCCGCATTGAGCAGACGAATAGTTTCTTGCCAAATATTCCTGGCGGGACTAGTCGAATCAGTAAACCTCACTTTCTGTGCCGTACTGTAACTCCAGTATTTTGGTTTAAGCTCAATGCCACAAACTGGGACAACGAAAATATTGTTTTCAATACCATTTTATAGTAGGCCTATTCAACTTTTTTAACCGCCTTTACTTCTGAAGGTTAATGCCGCATTCACATAGAAAATTAATCGTAATCATAACGTAAACTTAAAAGTTCGGGGCCACGTTTTCAATGAGACCATTCACCAGGGGCGGCTGGTGCCTTTGAAATTTGGTGGTTCACAATGTTATATTGCGTGAATTAACATGATTTTTAAACCAATATGAGAAATGTATATTCTTACAGAAAATAGGCGCATAGCAATATTGAGCAAAATTATTCTTTACCACACTCACCTATTTATATAGAAAGTCGGCTCTCCTCTCCTTCCTCGTGACAAACTTTTCAATAACTCGCTCATTGAAGTCCCTCATCTTCAGGATGAAATCTCTCTCAATTGAAAGCATGGCCAGTGCACATAACCGCTTCTCAGACAGAAAAGATTTAATCCTCTTAAGGGTGGAGAAATTTCGTTCAGCCTCACATGTTGTCATTGGGATTGTTAGAATAACGTTAAGTAACTTGACTGATTCACTGGAAGTGGAACATAAATTATTGTCTCTGAAGAACTCCATTAATGAGACAGCTCCTGAAATATTTCTGAATTCTTCAGTGCTATAAATGGTTGAAAGTTCTGTGTGTAGCTTCTTTTCTTCAACAAATTTGTAGGTCTCCAGGGCAAATTTTACTTGTTTTTCGGGGAAATTTTCATTATAATCAGCAAATTTGTCAGACTGACTCGATCCGCCCGCTCAGTGTTTGAGAAAAGTAAGATTAGGACAAGCCCTCAAGAAGCGAAGAGTGGGGAAATGTCATCCACAATCTCAACTGCGGGGTGGCGGGAGGGGTAGAATGTTAGTTAACATCATGTAGCCTTATACCCCGATAACCTCCTCCTCGTCCCTCTGCGTCTGCGAGCCACAGACATTGGAAGGCCTTGGGTAGCAGAGTGGATTCGGTTTGAGCCATTGAGGTAGAATAGAACTGGAGTTAGGAGTCCAGCACAGCAAGTGAGGCCGACTGTTTCGACTAGCTCCGCCTGGAAAATCTGGCAAGAAGCCATTTGTCTGCTCAGCAAGAAATGTCAAGTAGGCATATATGCCTGAAAATTTATTGCGATAGAGTGAACATTACAGGTCGCTCGTTTAATCTTGACAAATGAAAAAATTATATGAGAGGCTAGATGCGAGTCGCTTACTCATCTTTTGCGGAAGGACTGACACACAGAGGCAGGAGCTGAGTCAAATGTTGTGTACGTTACTCACATGTTGCTGTGCTGAAGTTGTCAAAGCAAATTGCCACACTTCCAGTATTGTCAACCACTCTGAAACATTTGCACTTAAGTTTGTTGTATTTCTTCTATTCCCGACATGTCTCCCTCGTCTTCTTCCTCGTCTGAATAGCTGTCATTTTCATTATCCTCGTCCCTGCTTTCCATCCCATTGTCTTGAATAATAATTCTTTTAATCCTTTCTTCCACTACAGCGTCTTTATCCCAGTATTCTTGTTCCATTTTTTCGACATGATGGCAAGCCTTTTCCCATTCCGTTTGTCCAATTTCCTGATATCTTTGCCTGCAGAGGATTTCTTTCTTTCTTTCTTTACCGTAGTTTCACCTCTCCCTTTTAGGATTTAAGCGACCCAAGCCGCCCGGGCCTTACAGGGCCGCGCCCTGTCGGGAGAGGGATTATCTTTGGATCACATACATACTTTTTTGACCAGACAAGGACATGGAGGGCCTCCCCGGATGAGTGATCAGCCCAATGCCGGGGCCACCTCCGAGACAACACGAACACATAGGACGAGACACACCATTCACACACACACACACTCAATCCAAACAAGGCGAGGATGGGATGAAGATGATAATGACGGCCAGATGATATCTTGGAACCACAAGGGCCGAAAGTTACCCGACATTTGTCTCAAAGGTGAGGAAAAACCCCATAAAAAACCTCACCTAGGTAACTTGTCCCGACCAGGAATCGAACCCGGGCCCGTTACGTTTCTAGCAGTTACCTATTGCTTTACGTCTCCCCATATTAATTCAATGGGGTTCAAATCTGAGTGGTACGGTTAAAGCTGTGTGACCAATATTTGGTCAATCAATTTTTTTTTTTTTTTTTCTGAGCTGGCTTTTGGCTAAGATTAAATTATACTAATATGTCTTCGTGCTGTGCTGATGAAATGGAGTGTTTTGATTTTGTAGCCAGGACTGCATATCTATTTTTAGTATATTTGATGTGGGTGGTTTGTCTACCTGTGCATTGTGATAGGAATCATTGTCAATTACTAGAACAGAGTCAGGAGGTAAATTTGGAATTAACATTGTACGAAGCCACTTGACGTAGTTTTCAGTGCACATGTCTTTATGAAAGTCTCCTGTTTTCTGCTGGGATCTGTAAATAAGGAAAGCGCCTGGTATGAACCCGAACCTTCCACCTGCATGGGCTATAATTAATCGCTCCCCTTTGGATGCAGGCGACATCAAACCTGAAGTGCTGTCATCAGACCAACTTTCTGAACAGTGTGTCTGCTGTGTATATAGGTTTTGTATTCATAAACTATTGGGCGTCCTTCAGCTCTGTATTTACGGAGAGAAGTAGCCTAAGGTAGACCTCGCGCAAAGAACAAATATCATGATTTTAAATTAGAACGCGTCTTTTATTTCCTGTTTTTCTCCACTTAAAGCTCTTTTTTTTTAATCACAATTCGAAGGCTCGGGAGTTTACCTTGAAAATTGATGGTCTCTCGCAATTTTTGTAATAATCTTTTTGCTGAAGGTGCAGTCTTTTCTTGAACATAGGAATTTATATAGTGCGTCGAATCACACAATTGTCGAAATCATCGATTTCAGTAACTGTTTTTGGGACGGTGTGCTTCTTTCCCGGAGTACCAAAAGAAGTAAAGAATGTAAAAGACCCCTAAATAAAGAGAAAGCGCGAAGTATAGTTTTCTTTCGAAATCTCGACATTTGTCTGGAACTTAAAATTGCTATAACGTTTGAACATTTGAATACAAAATAACAAATGACTACTCATTTTCAAAGACATTTATTGCCGTACAACTTCTTTTATGAGGGCATTGATGTAAACGTAAGGGCTGAAGCGCCAGAGGGCAATGTGTGTCGAAAAGCGTGAGGCGAAAGAGCGTTTTTCGAAAATGTGCTATTTTCGCTGGCGGATATCTGGAAAGCTACTGGGAATAGAAAAAAATGTATAGGATCAAACTTCTAGGAAATTTTATCAGCTTAAATTGTGAACAAAGTAACTTTTCCTCTATAATGCACCGTTAGTGAGATATAAGTCAAAAACCAATAAAAGAGACCTACTACGGGCCCCCCTGCCCCCCGCTCACCCCCCTCCCATCCTCCGGGACTTTTAGTGTGTTAATCAGGACAGACCCTCTGACAACACTGCCAAATTTCAAAACTACTATTTTTCGTTCGTTGCCTGGACTATATGCGATGTCGTGGTGGCTGCTGCAACTCTTTCTTGCACTTTCTGAATTGCTTTAAAATACGCTGGAAAAAATCGATCTTTATGTTTGGCTTCTTCCTTCATGTACTCATAAACATTTGCAATAATCTCGCGACTTTGACTGTGTAGAGTTTTCCCTTTTAGTTTTGACAGTATAGGAGGCATTATCACGTTATTAAATAAAAAGCACTCGTTAAAACACTTGCAAGAACCTGTGCTGCATAAAACTTAGCAGTCAACTGTCCTCTCCAAACAGAGCACAGGAAAGCAGACTGTTTGTTATTGTAACATGAGATACAACTGCTCGGAGCTCAAGAGAAGGCGAACGGAAGGAATTTGCTGCGTAAGCCAAAGTCTCAGCATGTTTAGCGATCGCATCTTAATACTACCTGTCCTGAAAATATTAGTCGCGTTTCTAGTTCAACGTTTTAATGTTTAAGAATTTTATTTTTAACCGTTAGGCCTACAATTATTAAGTTGTAAGTTACCGGTTATTCTCAAATCCTATAATTACTTCAATTTGGTTTTCTTCCGTTACTTTATTCAGGAATTCGACAGTTTAAGAATAACTTAATCTGCAAAAAATAATTATTGTAATAGTATAATATGTAATATGTAATTTTAAAAAGTTTACAATGTTGTACTTTATTACACGAGTAACGAATACAGGGGTGCCCACCCCCCAAAGTCATGACTCACCCCCCCAAACTTCATTGCTCACCCCCCCAAACTTCATTGCTCACCCCAACCCAATTGGCTGTCGACAAGGGCGCCCATATGATACTGTCTGAGGAGGGGGGGAATTTTTTTTAATTAATTTATTTTTTGTCACTTTAACTTCTTGGGCCACTTTGTAACATGATATTAATAATATAATAAGTGCAACAATGACGTAGCCAGAAAATAATTGTGGGGAGGGTCGGAGGTTCCGGGAGAGTTTGGAATACCCCCTAAAAAGGGGGTCGGGGGTCCATCCCCAGAAAATTTTTAAATATTGAATTAATGAAAATCACATTTTACGCTATTTTAGCAATAAAAAACTAGTTAGGAAATATGTTTACCATACTCTAAGACATGCCAATGTAAACAAGAAAATGTTACCTAAGTCGGGTGTCCACCCCCGGGAAATTTTTAAATGTTGAACTAATGAAAATCACATTTTACGCTATTTTAGCACTGAAAAACTAGTTAGCAAATTTGTTTACTATACTCTAAGAAATGGCAACTTAAACAAGAAATTGTTACCTAAGTTATAATACTTATTACTATTTATAAGAAAAGTTGAATAACACATGGAACAGTGGACATAATAGGCCTACTCATTATGTTATGAAAAGAAAATAACCCTATATCATATTTGACACACCAACAAATCTTGTTTAATAAAATATTTTTTTTAATACAGGTTTTTTAGGTTTTGACTTTTGGGGGGTCCAAACCCCCTGAACCCCCCTTTCCTAATCCACTGTGGATTCTGCTTCCATGTTGTCGATTTGGTAAAACTTCTGCAATTCAAATAATTGTCTTAAAAGAAAAACATATGACTATAATAATTATTAATATACATTTTTTCCTTCGCCCCCCCCCCGCCCCCGGGTATGGGCGCCCATGGCTGTCGAAATTCTTCATCTTTATAAAGAATTAGAAGAGACCTTTTGAAGTTCTAGAACTTGGCTGTTTTTATTTTTAACATATAAAACTCTAATTTTGCAACAATTTCCACCCCCCAGAAAATTCATAATTGATAATATTTTGCCCCCCCCAGAAATTTCAATGACGCAGTCTGCGTCTTAACCCCCCCCCCCCCCTGAGGGCACCCCTGACGAATATAATAATTGCATAACACTGTATAACGAGTTTGAAGTGCACGAGATTCATACGCTGTTTTTTGTAACTTACAAATTTATAAAAGAAATTAATAAAATTAATATTAGTGTATGAATCTCGATTTTATAATAGATGCGAACAATGAATAGTACTCTATGAAAACTAATATTATGTAACGAATTTTAGCAACAATAAAGGCTGCTTATAATTATAGTATACAAAAAATTAATTTTAACTCACGTGATATGATGCAAGTTGAACTTCCTTATTCGCTGGACGACAGAGGACGGGCAAGCTCGGTGTCGTCACTTTCTTCAGATGATTGTGAGTCACTCGAGTCACTACTATCACTTTCGGCACCCCCCAAAGCAATTACGAACTGATCTATGGTGTTTTCCAACAATCCATCCCTTTCCCAGTATTCAGTCTCCAGCTTCCGCACATGATTGCAGTACCCTAACCAATCACTCTCAGTAACTGACGAAAATGCATTTGTTGTCATGTCCCTCAGTACTGCCATTGACATTTCTCCAGCAACGTTTTTTTCACGTACCAGGCGTTTTACTTTTGCCCATGCAAGTTCAATTGGACTAAGGTCGCACATATATGGAGGCAATCGGAGAACATCATGGCCATGAAATTTCAAAATTTATTCTATACGAAAAGTTTTTTCTGGGCATTTGTTTCTTTCTACTAACATAAAAAGTTCAGTTTTCCTCATTTCTACGGCGAAAGGGACGTTGTTTTTCTCCAGCCACGAAATCATTTCTGCTCTTACAGAATTTCTTGTTGGTGGTTTGTTTTCTTGAATGCTGTGGTATGGAGCATTATCCATAACAACAACACTTCTTTCTGGTAGATTAGGCAGGAGCTGAGTGGTAACCCAGCGTTCAAAATTTGTTGAATTCATCTGGCCGTGGTAATCTCCTGTAGCCCTACCAGCCTGGAAAATTAGTAATGAATTTTCCACGAAACCACTTTCTGAACCAGCATGAACGACTATGAGGCGATTCGTTGAACTTGACTTTGTCAGTACTCCTGATTGACTATCACTCTGCCAACATTTATGGACCGTCAAATTGTTATCTATCCAGGTTTCATCAATATATATTATACGGCGATATTGCTCCCGGAATCGCCGTATTGCCCTCAGATACATACAACGCCAATCAATAATATGTGGGCGTTCAATTTGTATTTTCCTCTCATTCTGACATTTTTTCCATTTATAACCCATGTCTTTCAAAACCCCCATGAAAAGTTTATTTTTTTCTTTCAATACAGGCAAGAGTTTTGGACATGTAGGCACCTGTTTTTTTACTAAATAAAATTCGCTTATGGTATCTCTAATTACCCTTTTATCAAAATCGTCCAAATGAACATTTCTTTCCTCTTGGCGTTTTCTGTGCTTACCTGGAGTAGAAAGGGAAGTCTCACCGGCATCAGCACCTTCTCTACGAATTCTTGTTATTGAGCTGACTGAAATACCAGTGTAATGTGATATTCGAAAATTTGCTTGTTTCACTGCGTGGCTAAGTTTTCCTTGTCGTGATTCCTCATCACAAGCAAGTATAACCCTTCTAATAGTTTCCCGGGCCTCGCTATGTATTGTTTTTCCTTTTTTCCTCTGTGGTTCCATTGTGATATACTGTAAACGAAATTGACTACGGCCTACTAATAATTATTACCATTAACTTAGTTACGTTGATGAATAAAACACAATCTTTATAAACACTGAAATGAAAATGAAACACACGACCGTGCAAGAAGTACAAGACTTTGTGAATGATTAGTACACTTCAATGCATTGCCCGCACGTGCAACGGGGAATCACAGCGACAATATTCCCCTCTCCTCATACCCCGCTCGTCTTCTGTTGAGCCCAAAAGGGGGCCCGGCCGACCAGGTTTTATTTTTTTTACTTTCTGAATTGACTCTAATATAAAATTGGTTATAAGTCAATAAACAGCTTAAGTTATGTTTTATGTGTTTATTTTATCCGCATTGTCCTGTCGTATACCGGTGACACGGAATTATCAGTTAATCTCAAACAGATTAATCTTGAATAAAAATTTCTATTTTTTTAAATTAGAAGCAGAAATCATTTTGGACTCAACAGCAGGCCTCACTAACGTTCGGCATTTAAAATTATAATTTTCAAAAGATTAAACTGGTACATACAGATAAAATTGTTCCAAACAAAACATTTTAATGTATTTTTCCGTTTCCTGCCCGGCATCAGTTATCGATTTGGTTCAAAATCAATAGGCATCGTCCCATGGACGTTATAAATGGTATACCAAATTTTATGAAAATTCGACAAAGCGTATTTGAGTTATCGCGCTCACAGACACGCGGACAAACAGTCAGTCAGTCTGGCACTTAATAATTGTGTAATATCATTACAATAATCTTTTTGTTGCATACATTATAAAGGGCGAGTTAGGTAGTGAATTTAATATTTTACGGAGGCCCGGGAAAATTTTTCACTGGGGCCCTTGCTTTCTTTCCACGGCCCTGCATATACTTGCAGATTACACATGTAATTACTTACGCTAAGTTGCTCTATTCTATTTGTAAATCTGATTCTAAGTATTCTTTAACATTATAAAAAGGATTTTTTAAAGCTAGGAATATAGTTGTGAAAACAAATTTGGGGACATTTCTTGAAGTTTATATGGTATTTTTTATATAATGTTGCCCCAAATTCATTTTGATTTCTGGTCTGATAAATAAGAACTTCGTGTTTGATAGCTTTTTATGTTATATTTTACTAATCACAAGACATAAAAAAATATACAAATTTATTATTGTTAGTATGCCTGTCTCAATAAATAGTGGTTTGCAATGCTCTATTTTTTAGCATTGGTTATTATTCTAATTGTTTTTTTTCTGGATAAATAATACTTGATTAATTCCTACACCATTTCCCCATAGGCTACTACTAGATCACACCTTATTATGCTCTGGAAAAATGCATATTAGGCAGTCTTTACATAATCTGAAGATACTTACTTACTTACTCACTCTATGGCAATGGACAGTTCCTAAGCAAGCTAAATGAATATTATGTTTTATGGAACCCGAAGGCTCATTGCCCCGCTTACTTGAGTCCGCCATTCAACCCTATTCTGTGCTAACTCCATCCAGCCATCACTCGCAAATCCTACTTCCCTTGAATCTATCCTAATATTGTCCTCCCACCTGCGTCTAGGTCTTCCAAGTGGTATATTCCTTTCGGGTCTCCCCGTCAATATTTTTTAAATATGTCTTTCTTCCCTCATGCGTGCAACAAGTCCAGCCCATTTCATCCTCAATGATTTAATTAGCTTTACTATATCCGGTGACGAGTACAGGTTATGAAGCTCGTCATCAAGCCGTTTTCTCCAGTCCCCATTTTCATCTCTCTTAGGCCCAAATATTTTCCTAAGCACCCTGTTTTCGAACACTTTCAGATTTTGTTCTCCGCGAAGAGTAAGCGACCATGTCTCACATAATGTCTCATATAATACAACAGGCAGGATAATTGTATTATAAATTTTTATTTTTGGATTTGTGGACATTAGACGAGAAGTTAAGAGTTTCTTACCCGCATAAAAACTACCATTTCCTGATTTGTGTCTACACTTATATTCGGCCTTAATATTATTTGTGTCTGTAATTATTGCTCCCAGATAAACAATTCTTTAATCTACTTATTAAATATATTACACATGAGAGCCTTTTACAAATACTTCTAAACTAAGTTAATCAGGCCGTGGGTGAGTCGGTAGCACGCCTGCCTTCCACTCCGGCGGCCCGGGTTCGATTCCCGGCCGGGTCGGGGATTTTTCAGTAGTGAAAGATCCCCTCCCCGGGTTCAGGACTGGGTGTTAGGTTAAGTCTTAGGTTAACATAATGCACATCGTGCGCGATTCCTAAATTTATCGGTTTCAATCATTACCTACCTCAGCTCATTCTTTTATGCAAAACTAAGTCTGCCCATTGTTGTGTTTTTTTTATTAGTTCTTCGATTTTTCCATGCATTGCCATCCTATCTGAATTATGATATAGGCCTATCCTAAAAATTGCTAACATCTGGATTAAGGATTAATTACTAAATATGGTATTAAACGTTATTATAACAATAAAATATACTTAAAATGAATGATGACGATTTTGAAGTAGAACAATATATTTCAATTTCTAAAGATTTCAACGTAATACTAATTTAATGTAATAAGTGTAGTATTGAATACATGCTATTTTGTCGGTTAGGTCTACATGTATGGAAACGACAGAAGTCACGGGTAAAAACATACGTATTAATATTAATCTTAATTATAATAATGACATACTTTTAATATGTTAATATTAATTATTCTTATAATGCATGCAAGAAGAACTGTCTTACAATGATTCGTCAACAACATCTTCAATTTCCAAACCAAACATGTGATAATTCCATACAAGAAAGGTGATATGACGTTTCGTATTGAGCAGACAAATAGTTTCTTGCCATAGTTTCCGGGCGAGACTAGTCGAAAAAGTGGCCTCACATCTTAGTACAGGGGATTGTATTTAGTGCTAAGTCCAGGTATATATATGGAGGTCAATGGTTTGAACAAACGCAAAGGTTCCTACAGACATTCACTCTGCGTTTAATAAAGAAAGAAGAGCGCACGAATGTGCATAGAGTTTTGCGTTTAAGAATACAGATAATCAGAACACTACAGATAATAATCACACTTGACTGGTATTTTATAAAATACGTAATACTAAAATTGGAAGCTTAAATTTTGGTTGTAGTGCAAACCTGCTACCATATTAAGTAGCCGCCCCTGCCATTCACAATGCATCACGCAAAATTTAAACATAACGTCAAATTAAACGTTAACTTAGAACCTTGCAAACTCCAAGCTTTCGCGTTAAGTTTATGCGAAAAATAACGATACAACCAATCAGAGCTCTCAACTCCACAGAACAGGAGAGGGAAGTGGAAGTAGCCAAGAGATGTTGTCTATGAATGAGAAACTCGTAAAGTTGTATCCTATCCCTGCCTGTATGATAAAAGCCATCCATTATACAAAAATGCGGCATTGAAAGAAAATATATTGACATTAATTTCCCAATAAATGAACTACAGTAGTAAACACAACCCACCTAATATGATGTTAATTTGTATAGCCTATGTCTGCATACACGTATATGATTTCAATTTTTAAAGGCTTAAATGTGTTTAATATAAACATGAAAGTATTTTCGTCTGTAGAAGCCATTTTATCAGCTGTTCACGTACTCATTTGTGATTGGTTGTTACCAACGTTAAGTTTTCGTCTTGAATGCTCAATGCCGTGCTAAAGTTTGCATTACGTTTTATGTTCTTAAGTTTACGGTTAATTTTCTATGTGAATGCGGCTCACTGCCCGCAAAGCCCGAGCAGAGGGACATGGAAAATAATAGTTTTCTTGATGGTTAAACGCTCCAGAGAATACATGAATCGCTCACTTGCCGGACAAGAAGGACTGACATGCGGCCGCTTACGTCTCTGGACATGATTCTATCGGAAAGTTCTTGTCCACAAAACGACGACCGGTATCATTTGAATGTCTTCGCTAGCGTTCGGATGATCACCCCCATTATTTTACTCATACAACCGTCAACGCTTGAGCTAGTCACAACCCTGTTCATGACTATACACTTCAGAGAATTTAAGTTTAAAAATGTTCCAAATAAAGTTTTAACTCTTAGTATAAAAATTATCTATTCGGCTGCGGTGATCTAGAGGTAGCGTGCCCGCATCTAGATCTGAAGGTCGTGGGATCAAACCCGGCCGCAGTCGATGGGTTTTTCAGGTCGTAAAAATCCTGGGCACGGAGTCCTCCGGGAGGGACTCCAAGCCTAAATTAGAGCCTCTGGACAAAATTTCTAGGCCCTTTCACGTCCAAGTAATACCTTAGTTTCCGGAGGGGAGTTGAGAGGCGATGGGCATACCACCTGTCCCTCTGCCCTCTCTAGGAAAATAAGCGTAACAAAATTCACATCGGTAAACAGAAACCTCCACTTGGAGGCCCTTTGCCCCAACATGGGGGCATAGGATGAGAGAGAGAGAGAGAGAGAGAGAGAGAGAGAGAGAGAGAGATAAGAAGTACTAATAGTACTCGATTGAGTAATGGATTGAGAGCTATTAGTACTCAATCCAACTGATGATGACTGAATAGTCGAAATGCATCCTCTCTTCATAAAGAAAACTAGGAGATAAGCTTGCAAATTACACAGAAAAACGAGAGTGTAAGATCGCAATACACACAGCACACAAACATAGTGAGTAAACGTCAGAACTAAGGACATCTCCAAAATAAGAAGATTAAGAGTGAGTAATAAAAACATTCAGTGTTGTACATACTTGTACGATAAAGAACATAAACTGAAGCATCCAGCTAAAAAGGATTCTCTTTGATTGAAATTGTGCAAAAGTGAGACTAACACATGATCAAATAATTTTTAGGTAAAATAGCTGTTTTTAGCAATTTTGTCACAATATAATTAATGTTTTTTATCATAGACTTGAGATATTATTGTCTCATATTTAAAAAACTGTCAAACTGGCCAAATCATAATTTATAATTTCATTTTAATCTATTTGTTTTTGTAATATGATGTAAAAAATCTGTTTGTACTATATGCTGTCAACAGAATATATCAAAATATTTCTGTAATATTAATTATAGAATACTTTTAATGGTCATAGCATTCGTATCTCCAGTGATCTGTAAGTGTATAAGGGTTTAAGGTGGAATATTTATCACGTCCAAAATATATGCTATAATTCAGCAGCTTAGCTATTAGCGTCCTTCATTTAAGATTTCTATTAGAATTTCAGGGCATTACAGTGGAAACAACATAATATATTTTACATGTGGTTTTGTTATGTAAGACTCATAATTTCTCTCAACTAAACTTAAGGACTATTCCAGCATAAAGACTTTGACATTTTCCATGTCTACATTTTTTAGTTGAAATAGTACAAGGTTTTTTTCGGTAAACAAATTGCAATTATTGTTTAAGGTTTTGTTGTACTACTAATGCGTGATTTATTTATCTTGCCTAATGGACTCTGATACCAGTTTTTTTTCGGTTTAGGCCTAATTACCTTTAACGTACACAAACAACCATGCCCGATGAGGGACTCAAACTCGCAGCCTCCTTCTCCACGGCTTTTAGGCAGTATGCCTTAGCTACTGTGGCTAAGGAAGACCGAGAGAAAAGTTTCAGGCAAGCTTTTTAAACGTTGGGAACCATGATCCACTTCGGGTCACTAGCCAAGAGTCATGAATTGCTTGCAGTCTCGAGCCACGAGCAACAAAATACGAGTCACGAACTGACTTGACTCATGTGCCACGAGCTACGAACCACGAACTGCTTGGACTAACGAGCCACGAATTGACGTAAGGCACGAGCCACTAACGACTAATTCCACCACCCATGAAATATGAAGGTCAGCATCAGTATTTGAAGGCGGGACCGCTAGCACGTAGGCACAATTGCTGGCGTTGATTTAACCAGGGACCTCAGAGAATAAAAAACAATTAGTTATACCCTATAAACCTACTCCTTAACTTAATTCTAAAGCTTCGATTCTCAAGTTACCATAACGTCGGCAGTTTTCTCGCTGCCGCGCCTAAAGACGAAGGCAGCTTTACCTACACATGTGTAGGAAGGGTAGCTTCATACCTGGGAATATCATATTGAATGCAGTTCTACGTCCAATTTCATTTCTTACATTCACGCTTCAGATGTTACATTAAATTATTTCATAATTAACTATAGATTATAATGATAACCCATGGGTTTTAATCAAAGAAACCTGTGTGTAGAGGAAATAAATAGAAATAGTTATCGTAGGCCTACTGGATTATCTCCTATCTTTTGTCTACGACTTTATTTTTACATAAATAAGCAAGTTTCATGAATAATATGGAAAAACACAATATTTCGTCCAAAAATTGTTTTTCAAAAGTAAACAACAAGGAATTAACGATGAATAACAAGTTTTAACTACAGTCGAGTCCTCCGAAAGAAAACGCACACTCTCCGACAGCTCCATGGTCCTGCTTGCTTGCATGAAAGCTAACCTTTCTGGCTGATATCAGGATTGGGGCATTTGGTCAGCATATCGACACCCTCTGAGATATTGATTGATTAATTAACCGGAACCTCTAGTTATTTATTCGACTAAAATATCACTTCTTCTCACGAGTGTTAAATGCGCTCGTCCTAGAACTTTTAATTTAAGGAAAATCCTAAGAGAAACGCCCAACACAAGCTACTGAACCTTGCATGAAGTCACTTGCTGCATTCTATTTGTGGCTAATTAAGAAGATGCCAATGGTGTAACGAAGTGCATTTTATATTGATGGACGTGGACAATAATTTGAAAGAATGTACGCTATGGAAAAGTGTGATTCTGAATGCATTAAGTTTCGGTACAGATCTAAACTTTTCAGTTTATGAAACTTACATATGGTAATCAGCTAGTATAAGTATCAGACATCAATGATGAATTTTGAATAGTGGATATTTAATTTGAAATCATGCAGTAATATTGTGTGATATCATGCATCCTGATTTTTTTTTAAAAGTCTGACGTGTACCTACACTCACGTAGCTTTCTCTACCTTGACCACGAGCAATACATCTGCTTGAGTCCGTATTTTAGGAGTGCGTATTCACTTGTTTCAGTCTCATGGAAAGTCATATCCTTCTAGTAATGGGATCCTTGTCTAATGGTAGCCTGTATTACTGAAAAATTCGCGTTTCTTTTAACGATTCTGCAGATTTATGTTCACCAACCAGAGACTTCTAAAGAAAAGTCATGGAAAAGAAATGGAGGCCCAGAGGGTTCCAGGGCGTTGAGGCTCCCAGATTTTGGACATTCGGAACATGAAGGTGGTAATGTTGTCTTCCTTACGTACCAGCCGCCTTTACCCCCAGGATTGCTCCTGGTACTCTTTTCTGTTAGAGGCGGAGTCGACCCCAGGGCCATAGTGCCACCAGAAGGACCAGAGACTTCTACTGTGTATTAATCGCTCCAGGTTTCTTAGCGATAAGAACTAGGATTACTATCACTTGTGGGGGGAACTTTCGCCGAGTTTATACTCCTAACATATAGGGGGAAGTCCGTGTAATTTGGACCGCTTAACTTCAGACGACATAAAGTCATTGATTGCATTGAAAATTCTCAAAATCATTTATATAAGTATGTTGGTATACTATATATCGAGTATTTTAGCGAAAATTAATTGCAAGAATATTAAGAGAAATTGTTTAAAAATAATGTTTACAGCAAAATTTGTTTCCGTGTAAATTGGACCGATGTCGTGTAATTTGGACGAGGAAGGTGTGTAATTTGGTCTGGTACACACAAACGCTTAAAATATACGTTATGCTATTTATTAATGGTATTCCTAACAATATACTTAAATACTATGTTATCTAGTCACTTTTCACTTATCTACTAGGTCACTTTTCACATGGAGAACAACAAGATCACCAACAACAATGATGATGATAACAACAATGAAAATAGCAATAGTAAAAATAATAATGATGATGGTGATGATAATGATAATATTAATAATAATGACAACAATAATACTAATAATAAACATGATGTTCACATACATTGATAGTGGTAGTGACAATAATGAAAATAATAACAGTAATAATAATAATAATGGTAATGATAATAATATTAATATTACAATTAATAATAATATTAATAGTAATAAGAATAATGTAAATTAAGTTGATGATAATGTTAATAATAATTAAGTTTATTTTACTAAATATTTATTTTTATTATCAGTTAATGTACGTTCCTGGCATCTGCTATAGCGGTCCAAAATACAAACTCAAAAGCAGTCCAAATTACACGCCTTGTAATGATTACGTTAAAAAATTTATATTATAAAAACTACTATATACATGAAATAATTATATTGTAGCTGAACACACCTTGATATTCCTTGCAACACTTGTATGCAAAAGTTCTCTTCAGAAACCAATGTACACTTCTCAATACACTATTTAAAAATGAAACAAGATTACAGGAATGTGGACAATAACCTTCTTTTCTTCTTCCCCCCTCGACGGAGGGTATTAGAGCAACGACCTTTCTGAGGATAAAGCTGTCCTTGGCGGTCTTGCAAATGTGGTCAAAAACAAGGGCTGACTAAACTTGCAAATATCATAATTGAGGGCAGTCCAAAATACACACCGGTCCAAATTACACGGACTTCCCAAAAGTATTTATAAGTAGTGTAGTTATAAACATCTACATGCTTAATTTTTTTTCGACCATACTATAATATGCTTATTACATGGGACAGTAACAGTGTCTTAATGCATATAAGAGGTACAGCATTTCATTAAAGTTCTGTTATTGTTATTCTAACTATCAAAATACCGTACTCGGAACAATCTTCAAAACTTGAAAGCAGTAATTGAAATTCAAACAGCACAAAATAAAATAAACCTCTATTCAAAATAAAATAAATTTTGTTTATGTTAATTTAATATTGTAATAAACTAAGTTAATTTCGTGCTTTTTAATGTGCATTGCTTTGAAGTTAACATGTCCAAGCGAAGTCCTGATCCCTGCATACCTTTTTCACCTGTCATCAGTCTCAATAGACAGAACAACTAACAGCTGAATGGTAGTTTTATCAATTACAAGGTTTTCGAAAGACTGAAAAGTTAGACATTTAATTATGATCTAACAAAAACTGCCGTATGCAACTTGCCTATAATGGTAATTAAGACGAACGTATGAAAATTATGAAACTCGCTGCGCTCGATTCATAAAAATACTCGCATCTTAATGAATTCCATTATAGGATCATTGCACAGTATACTATTTTAACATTGGGTCTTTCTCATTACAAATGAGTAGAGACTTTAGGCACCAAAACTTATGCAAGAAAAACGATATTATAATATGAAAATGGGCACTGAAATAGGCATTATCACTTAACTTAATAACACGTCCTTCTAAATAAATATTGATATTTTAGGGTATCGGTACCAGTATCGCAGTCCTAGAAGGACGTAATATGGGTGTAAACTTAGCCTACTTTAATTTACAAATAACTTGCTATCAAATTTTAAAAATATGCTTCAGTTATTTGTTTTTGTTTTACTTTCTTTTTTAGTTAAGCACATTATACACTCTATTTCTTTGTCTCTCCTCTTTCTTCACTTTGATATTTTTGAAACGGCACCCGAGCACGAGCAGTCTTGCTCATTCGGGTGTATTACTAAATGTAATACCTCTTGTAATATCTCTTGTAATAAATAAATAAAATAATAAATAAATAAAATAATAATAGTTATTGACAACACACTTGAGATTAAATAAAATCGATACCATGATACCACTTACATCAAACACCCGTCTTCGTGGATGGGTACAGCACTGAGAAAAAGTAGAAAAAGATGGCCCTCCGTAACCCACCATTTACTCCCAACAACCCACATTACACAATAGAAGTCGAATGAGAGAAAGATGGTAATATAACAGCGAGGAAGAGATGAAGCCACTACCAAAGGAACCCCAGGCGGCAACCGTCTAATTCAGTGCCCTAATCCCAAACCGACCCACCCTCCATAAACATCTTGGGGTACAATAGCCGAAAAGGAGGCAAGGCAAATGTGCAGCACGTGCCAAAGCCTTAAGATGTGCGTTGTTGCCACAGTGGCGCTGATTTCCAAAAGTATGAAATAATCATAATAAATAAGTAACTGTGTATCGCATAATGATTATTATATGTGTTACAACTGCTTTAGAAACCAACTGTGAGAATGTAATATTCTGCATTAAGAACCCAAATGCATGTTAGTAAGTTATATCCGAGGGAATCCTAGAGTCATAAGATATTTAGAAGTTACACAATAAATACCGCTGAGATGCATTAATTTTGCAAGGAACACTTAGGCCTACCTACAAATAAAAATGGTTTGGTTGGTTTGTTATTTATGCTGATAGTGTATCATTAATCGACTCAACCTCTAACAGAAATGAGTACCAGGAGCAATCCTGGGGGTAAAGACGGTCGGTGCGTAAGGCTGACAACCTTACCACCTTCCTGTGTCGAATGTCTAAAAATCTGGGAGCCTCAACCTCCTGGAACTCTCTGAGCCTCCATGGCCTGTAATAGGGAACACTTTACTTTACTTTAGTATATCATTAATATAAAGACGGTATATTTTAGTTCTAATTATTATTATTATATTATTATTATTATTATTATTATTATTGTACGCTAGGTAATAAAATCGTTATTTCTTTTGTTCTTATGTCAGCCAGAGAATGTGGTAAAACCAAGTTCTAGAGGATGTAAACAGAAGCAGTATATATTCTTCAGATGTGAAGAAAAGAAAGGTGAAAAATAAAGACTTTTTCAGGAAATGCTAGGTAGTTCAATAGTCTCGAAAATCGCATTATTCGTGAGGCAAATTTGTGTATGAAATGAGTAGCTAATAATCCTTCAGAGTTTATTAGGAAAAAAATTCAAGTGAAAGTTTATGCAGTTAGCATAATATAATGCATAGTGTAGGCCTACCGTATATAATATATTATGTATCTACTCTTATACAATTCAACGGCCCTAAATAGCGTGCTTGCTCGCTCGCCCGCTGCGTGAGACATCGGGTAGGCCTATAGGCTACTCGGCGATGTTCGTCTCTCGCAGTGTAAACTTTCATGACGACTACAAAATTAGGAAAACTGTTTCTTTATTATATAAGGCCTAAGTGAAATGAACACAATGAACAAATATTCTAATTTTATTTTTACTTACAATTTTCATAGCTCTGAACCACAAACATTTTTAATAATCTACCAGTGTAAATTTCTTAAAAATCCTGGAGTCAATGAATAATGGCGGGCGAAGCCGGGGGCACCAGCAGTAAAATATTGATGGTTTAACTCTTGAAATATCGCTGATAATAATAATCCAAACAAACCATTCCTCTCCTTGAAACATTATATAATTTCTGAAAATTACACTGAATTGATCAAATAAAATTCACATCATATTCATGTCAATAAACAGTTGAGTAACAATACGTATTATGTGTTCACAGGTTCCTTTGGAACTGCATAATCGATTCTGATAAATCGTAGAATGTACTCTGAAGCCGGAATTCTAGCTGTTTCATTAATATTATTAGTTTATGAATGGTTCACGTGCAAGTGTTAATAAATATAATGTTTTAATAATTATTATTCTCTTAATTTTTAATTTTTAAATGAATTATCGTGGGCGAAGCCACGGGCATCTCCTAGTATTATACAATTCATGCAGAAAATTTAAACAAAATCGTTAATACCATTTTCGGGAAAATTACGAAAAACGAAATTCTATTCATGGAAAAGTCGTAAAAAATAAAGAGAATGTCGTTCTCTGAAGGATAATCCAAATAAAATCTGATTTGATGCATTCCAAAAACGTTCGTTACTCTAAGCACGGGCAATACACCTTTCTCACTTCATATACAATAAAAGATCGTATTGCAAGGAGTGCATAGTCAGTTGATTCAGCCTGATTCAAGGATTTATTATTATTCACCAGGCATGACTGACTTTGTATGAACGTACCTGACTTATAACTACTCTTCAGAGAATTTGTTGAAAAAATGTTTGGAATAAAAGTTTTATATCTTGATATAAGCACCTTATATGCAAAGTCAAATCGTTCCAGTCGATTTCAAGAAAAGCACGAAAAATGAATGTTTCTTAGTGTAAAGTAATGTAAACAATAAGAGAAATTCGTCGCCAATCTTCGTGTCACATTTCCAATTACCCAATTATAAAATGTCAAACACTAAGTTGTATCAAGTGGCCTACGTGCTTAGGGTAGTTCCCAACACGCCTCTCCCCCATACATACCCATACATACATACAAACATACAAGTTGTATGGCGATATAGATATAGATTTAACAAGAAATACAGAATAAGCACAATTGCTAACTCAAGGAAATAACATGACATTGCAACAACGCCCGACTTGGCTGGCAGGTAGTGGCAAGGACAACCGCATATGGTTAGGGGTGGGTCTGGGTAGATCCTAATAATCACTACTGATGAGGGTCAGACTTAAAAGAGGGCCGTTCCCTTTGTTGCCGCCTGGGTATCGTTTGAGCGCGAACAATTAAGGCAAGCGCTTTCTTTCTCATGAAGGTGACTGATCGTGTTCAACACAAGTTTGGGAAACACATCCTACCATAACAAGATTTAGGACACCTGTTACATGGGAAAAACATGAAGTAAAATTTTTACGATACGAGTGACAGCACAAAGCATTAATAAAATATCTGTTATTCAGTTACTGATCATTTAAACTTTTCTAATGCATGCTATAAGATATTAATTTCAAAAATCAGGTTATAGACATTAGCAGGTATTATCACATCAAATAGAAGCAACATTATAATCACTGTACACAATTCTATTACAAATACATTACCTTATATTGTAAGATACACATATGTATAATAGAACATAGGAGTTTTGTCAATCATCTGGTTTCTGCAAATGAGTTTACCACCGACAGAGCTCCAAAATATTTTTATTTCATGTACCGTATTATAGGTGTTATAGACGGAGGAATTATTGTGTTCGACCCCAAAATCTGAACATAAATATATATTTTCAGGTCCACAGAATAACAAAATGCTATTCTCACAATCATGCCTGTGTGTGTACCTATAATCAGCATGGCTCGATAATGAAAAGTCGTTTAAAACATTTTATAAGCTATTTTGGGTTAGATATCTTTTGGGGTTGTGACAGGACGATTTGACGCCGACCATCTCTGACTTTCAATGCCACTTTAGACGGAGAAAATTTAATTTCTCGCGATTTTCTCGGACGAATATAACGATTTTGTTTACATTTTTACATCAGATACTTATATTAAGAGCTAAAACTTTATTTGGATTTTTTTCATTAAAATCATCATTCGTATAGAAAAATCAGACGAACAATACAGGTTGAGGATGAGATAATTGAATGAAATATATGTGAATAAGATTTTATTTGGGTTGTGTATCCTTCGCATATTAATCACGATGAGTAGCAACGACTTTTCATTTTTATAATCACTCTACATGAAGATAATTTCATTTTCGCGATTTTCTCGAAAACGGCTTTAACAATTTTGTTTAAATTTTCTGCATGGATTGCATAATACAAAGGTCTAAAAACCTTCTTCTGAAACACTTTTTCCAATAATTTCTCTCAAGAGACTCATTTCATACATAAACTTAGGTTTTAAGTCTTGCCTTGAGAATAATGCAACAATGAATGTAGCTGAGTCAACTGCATATATGCAGTACACCATATACTCTATGCTGAAGTAATAGAGGAAGTTATTTGATTAATTCAAATCAGATTTTTTCATAATGTATTTCTGAATAGACCTACGTAGCCAAAAATAATTTGTCCTGAAACTTTCGTAGATATATATGAATTGCCTTTTCCCAAAGTAAACAAATGGTGCAAATCCTGTTGCACAGACTTCCCCACATTTAAATATACCCCTCATACATACCAGGTGAATCTTCTCATCCTGCGTATACTTACTTGGCGAACCTGAATTTTACACACGATGCGATATACAGGTGCTCACACTGCATTCACCAGTTCGTCCGATTAAGAGGATAGAGGGTGGATTATTCACAATTTTTTTTTTAAATTAGTATATTTTGTTTGTTTTTGTGGTTAAAAATACAATGTAACATAATGTATGTATTGGCTAAGTTTCACTGCCAAGTCTCCCTATTTACGCGAAAAGGCTACATTAGTTAAATGTTTAAATTTTAGCTATGTAAATAAATATATCTATTATTTGTTAAACAGTCTTCAAACAAAAATCTATATTAAAGTTAGTTTGATTATTTAAAAATCGTCAGTTTGTAAGGCTGGGTAGGCCTACTTGTAATGAGGCTGCATATAGGATCACACATTTTTCAATTAAATGTCATGCAAAGCTTTAAAATCATTTTACCATACTTTTATTTTCACTTCATTTTTATATATTCAGAACTAATCGGGTTCTAAAGATTTCATGCGAGTTGTAAATTTTACAAGTAAGTTCTATAGGGTATGACTAGGGACCGTATTATTTAGTAACAGCAATAAGCGCGAAATTTTACAAAACAGCTACCTTCAGCTTTATTTAGCTTTGTACATGCATAAAATAACAATATTAAGCAAATTGAATCCACGAAATATCGCGAAATTTTTCCGATTGTGTGAAATGCCTAAGTAAGCACGAAAAATGCGCAAAATATGCGCGAAATAAGCACAATCCAAATGTAAATTGAAAAGAAAGTATGTACAAAAATTTGATTCAAATCGTAATATTTTGTTTAGTTTGATTTTTCCTTCATTTCTTATAGCATGCTTCTTTTTCTACTAGTTCTATGGCTGCAGAGAAGTTATCGATACGTGTGATCGATTACAGCAAAGACAAAAGATTTCAATGATTAGATTCTCTTCTTTACCATATGACTTTTTTCTCTTCACTCACATTATCACCAGTCACCATTTTACCAGCTTCCCGTTGATTAATGTAAACATTATGTGATAATAAATTACTCTACTCTACTGTCTCTACGCTATTCAGTGATCACGATACACTCTTTTTCTGCTATCTCTGTGCCGAGTTTGGAATTCCTATGTAAGATTACGGCAAAGAGTGTAGATTCAGCAGATTTCGTAATTTATTCACAGTAGTTGACAGTTTTTTGCAGATGGCTATCTTACTGACAGAAGCAATAAGTGCCCCCAAAATAACACACACATATATACATACATACATGTATATGAATTCTACAGATTTAAAAGAACATTACATTATGACCTTTTTTCGTGGTTCACGTAATAATATAGCGTCATAAAGGAAAAAATTGCGGGATTAAGAAAAATAGGCATGGGTTTTGACTGGATATAATGGAATCCATGTAATATGGAGGTCTTTTAGTCTCGGTCGGTCGTCCAGTTTGTTGGAGATGCTACTTCTACGGGAAGCATCAGAGTTGGGAACTCGCTTCTCCACTGGGGATGATCTTCGCAGGTCATTTGGGGTCATCGCTGCCTATGATTTCGGCTTGTTTGGAGAAGATGGGCACCGATAGAATCTATTCAAGTATTGTTTTTCTTCATTACTTCAAATTATTTATCTTTTCACGAAGGAATAGCTAAGAAGTGAGAGAAGCGATCTTTGTCAGAAATATTCATATTTGCTATAGATTGTAATTGAAATTGTAAATATGTTTTAAAAATGAAATTGGATATACTTTGATTTTCTTGGTTTGAGGATTGTGTTATCAAAGCACTTTGAGTATCTGTGAGGATGAGAATTCGTTTACCATGGTAAGCTTTCTCGGGTCCTCTTAAAGCACAGTTTTTCAAGTAGAAATATTTGCTATCTTGGGTAAAATCCCATAGGCGAGTAAATACCCTAACTGCCCTGTTTTCCCGTAATAGACTCGAACTGCGGTAGGTACCTGGGCACAAAGGTGTTCTAGGATGATCAGTTGGCAAAAAGGGGTACTGAGATACCCTTTGTAGGCCCTGAACCTGTGGTTGGAATCAGTACACGTACTGCTAAAACCTCGGTAAAAACATGGATTGAAGAAAAATAACAACACAGGTGGAAAACCTATTTTGGACAAAGACAAGCCAGGAAACTGGTCTCAGGTCCAAGCAACACTCTTTCCTCATCTCTACTAAAATTGAACCGAAGAGGAATAAGGAAAGTTGTTGCACTAATTAGGCTACTGAACATGGTCACTTCATCGAACAAAGTGGAACTGTATAAAGATGAACCCATTTGCAGAATGTACAAATAGGATAAGGAAACAGCCTCGAATGTTCTGTTTCATTGCCCATTAATAGCAAGAAAGATATTTATTTTTTTCTATAACCTGGGAAAACCTACGAAAAGATGCCGACATTGGAACCAAAATACTGCAACTAGTCCAGAGAACATATTTAAGGAAACAGTGAAAGCGTCTCTTCCAATTGGCTTGCACAATAAGCCTTCTAAGCTGACGTGCGGGAGGTCAATAAAAACTCCGATAGAACCCCCGTTATGAAATCAAATCAATGAGGTAAAATTATCAGGAACGGGGTGCACACAGCTTCGTGTCACCAATTGAAGTACTACTTGATAAAGAAGTAGCGATTTCGGTCAAGAAAACCATCAATTACGGCAATGGGAGTCGCCATGCTGACCACATGCCCCATTCCTGCCATCTACCGGCGCAGCTGTTGGATGGTGGGCCTAGTCCCATAATGGATGTAGCGGCATGGACTTTAGTTTAGTTTGGTCTAAACACCGACCCCGCTGGCTACTACCATGACCATATGTGGGTCTTCTACCAACAGTAGGCGTACATAATGCAGGCTGTAAATTCAGGTAACTTGTATAAAACTATTCTATTATTTATCATCGTACATTTTTTTAATGCATCCCTGTGAAACAACGTGATACCCTAGATGTTTTGCCATTAACTATAGGCCTATCTACAAGCAGCATAACTGCAAGGCCATACGGAAATCAGCATAGTACATCAACAAGAAGAACATCTCAAAAGTTGTGACTTTTATAATAAACAACAGCATGAGTATAACTGGGACGCTAGGACCTGAACCAAACTCGCGCAGACAGCGTAAGCCTCTCACACACCAAAGCCGAGCTGAGCCGGGCCGGGCGAAGCAATGCCAAGCCAAGCCGAGCAAAATCTGCGATGCGTTCACACTGAACGCTCAGTAGGTTTTCGAGCCTTGTAGTGAGAGGTGCCTTTATCCTTCCTAGCAGTAGTGCAATAATAATGTCATCAAACTTGATGATGATGTTATTGGATAGTTCCTCACTTGATGATAGTATGTGAGACAAAGAAGGCGATACTGGACTCACAATCTCAATAAGGATCACGAAAAAAGCGGACAGTTCGCAACTCAATACGAGAAACTCCGAGAAGATGAATAACGTTTCTGGGGACATTTTAGAATGAGTACCCATACATTCGATTATATATTGGAATCCATTTGTCCAGGCCGGGACACCGAGCTTGACTGAACAAAAAACGCAGGCAGAAACCGCTTGAAGTAGCGGGAAGCAGGACTGCTCAAAATCGCTCGGCTTCGCTTCGCCCGGCCCGGCGTCTTATTTGAAAGCTCCCATTGAAATACAGCATAATTAGTGGTCAAGCGATTTTCGCCCTGCTCAGCTCGGCTCGGCCCGGCCTGGCTTTGGTGTGAAACCCCACTTATCGCCCGCCGGTAGCAATGGAGAAGAGAATGCATATACTGTATTATTCATTCCAAACTATGCAGTTCATAATAGCCCGTAACTATTGAAAACAAAAATAAAATGAATAAAGTATTTGTTTTTTTTAGTTATGAAATATTATTTAAGTAATGGTATGTAACTCACAGAATATCGCTGTTGGGTCTACAAAGCTTCAACGCCAGACATAGTACCGGCGTCGTCGTCATCATCATCATCATCACCATCGTCATCTGCGTCACTGTCATTTCCCACTTGAATTACCAGCTGTTCTGTTACTGCATCAATGGCCGGTACTCGGGCAATGTACGTTTCTTCAATGTCTCGAACATGTCGGCATCTTGAAATTCAGTCTCGGATGTCATGGACTGACATTTCTCTTCTACCAATTGCATTGCAGAGTCCAAAGTAGAATGTACATTTTTCTTTTCCACGTGGTCTTTAAGTGACTTCCAAATTAATTCTATGGGGTTTAGGTCGGAGTAGTAAGGTGGAAGTCGTAGAACGGAATGTCCATGTTGAGAAAGAAAGGCGTCAGTTTTGAATGTTTTCCAAGCCGGCTTTATTAGTTTAATCAGTGAATATAATTCAGGTTTCAGCATTTTCGAGTGAAATGGAATACCATGTAGTGTAATTCATCATGACTGCTTTCCTGCATGAGGAATTTGGAGCGGGGTTAAGTTCAGTGTTGTGGTATGGTGCATTTTCGATTACCAGAACCGAGTTTTGGGGAAGGGTATTCATTTAGTCGTAAGCCATTTTTGATAATTGAAAAAATTCATGTCATCGTGGTAATCTCCTGATTTTGTACCCGACTTAAACATTAGAAGTGCATTGGACACAAAACCGTCTTCACCACCTGTATGCACAATTATAGCCCGTTGTCCCTTCGAAACCGGAGCTAGCAGTCCCGTGTTACTGTTGTCACTCCATGCGTGTTTCTTGGTGTGCGATGAATGAATGTAGGTCGCCCTTCTTCCCTGTACGTTGTAAGACATCGTAAATACTTCAGACGTAAATTACAGATGTCCATTTTCTCAATTAATATCTTCCGGTTATTCGCTGTTTTCCTCCACCTGAAATGTAAATCTTTCAACACTTGCCTTAAAGCCTATTTACTTCCAGAAAAAATAATTTTGTTGTTTAGGACAGGTAACAGGTAATAGTGTTTTTAAAGTTGGCTTTCCTCGTTTGTTTTGTCAAATTCATTCACCGTCCTTCTAATTACACACTTATCAAAATCATCTAAGTCCGTTTTCACATTTTTTCTTGGTCGTTTTTTGTGTGGAGTACTAAATCTCGTTCCATCTTGAACACATTTCTCACCTTATTTCACACCTTCTCTCACCTTCTGCTGAATGAAATTCCTGTAGCACCCGAAACACGCTGCTGAATTGCATATTTAGGGTCATCTTGGTGCACCTGTTTGAAATACCTATATACATCCCACACTATTTCCCTACTCTGACTGTGAATTACTTTACTACCACAAACCTTTTTGCTAGAATAACTACATTCGCCTTCCATTGTTCTTATTAACGTATCACACTTCACTATTGAATGCTGTGAGGCTAACTAAGATGTTTTTATACGGTCCGTACAGTATGAACTGGCAGGGAACATCACGTGCTTTGACGGTCAGGCAGGTATAGATTACGTCATCGTAGCCTACTGCGCATCTGTTTTTTGGCTCAGGTCTTACCAATCGATTACATGTTCGAAGCAAATATAGGACTAGGTTGAAACTATACAACTTCTAAGCAAACAAAATACATTATACCTTTTTATGGTTATATCATAACAAACGTAAGAACAATGTACATACGGTACCTATGTAATTTATAGATAATTTGATTTTATAATTTTATATGCAGGCTACATAATGTTATTAAGGATATCGGCCTAAAATTCTTTTAATTGAAATCATTGTTGACATATAACGAAGCTCAAACTTTAATATTATATAATTTTAATTATTTTAAGGAAACTTAATTGTGCACATAACAAGATAGGCCTATTAGAACAAATATTCACAAAAATACTGTTACTTTAATAGTATATATTTATTACTGGCCTACAGCCTACAGTTAAGTTGTCCCGAAAGTGAAACACTAAGTTGTCCCGCAAGTTTTTAAATTAAAAAAATTAAAGTTACATAAATAAGTGGCATATAAGAAATTTACTGACAGAAAACACAAAAACACTAAAGAAACTGGGAAATAAAATGGGAAAAACAAATTACATTTATTAGTATTAGTACTGATTTCCGATGATTGAGCTTTTATGTATGAAGTCGCCCCTTGGTGAAAAACTTTCAGTAACACCAGGAGTGATCAGCTACAAGATTAAATCATTCATTCATTACTGGCCTACAACTGCTATTAAAAAATTTTAAATCATTATTATAATTCGTATTATATGCTGTAGGCCTACTCAGCATAAAATACTATGTTCAAAATAAAACATATGTAAGGTAAAGGCAAATTATGTGAGGTATTATTTATTTATATTGAGGGTATTAGGTGGTTCGTTTTACTACATTAGAATATTACAGTTAAATGTCCTTGATTTTTTACCTTTCGTCAGCACAAAGGGACTAAAGTTGTAAATATTGTAAGATGTTCATTGCAGGACTATGTCTCCATTACACACACTGTATTGTATTTCTCAAATTGTTTTGTATAGCCTATGGGAATTAGCCTATACCTTCTACCAGCCACGAAACTACTTTGTAAACATAGTGCTTGCAGATAAATGACCTTACATTTGATAAGAAAGTCCTCTCTTCCACTTTTCCTTTCATAAACATGAGCGACAGGTGTCTCAGCTCTCAGCTTTTTAAAGCGACAATTTTGCCATAATAAAACGTGTTTTGCAGTTTCAGGGACGGGCTATTGTTTTTTTTTTTTTACAAGCCTTTCCTTTAGAGAACCTACCTGTCACAAAATTAGAAGATAATTCATTTCGACATGACAATTGAGTAAAGCTCCTCTTGTTAGTGATTTCAATCTCAGCTCCTCTTGTTAGTGATTTAAATCTTAACTACGGGACAGGTTTAACAGCGTTATTTTTCTACCTGTGTCAAGACTGGTTAAGGAAATAGGTACAAGTTTCCACATTAAAAAAAAATATTTTCTCAATAATTTTTAAAATATGCAGGCAACTTTTGAAGTTCACTTTGTTGCAAAAATGATTTAAAGTCACATTATTTTCAAAGTTTCGAATTATTTAATGCAAGGTGTTGCACTTGCTGTGATATTTTTCGCCTATGTAGGACTACGCAAAGTACTTAGAGGCGTTTCTGTGTTTTCCTTTGACTCCAAATTGCTTTCATCCTTTGGCTGTGAGCTTCCTTCCTCTCGTTTGTCCATGTTGTTCCAGTTTTTTTCTTAGGTCTGTCCTCTTGGTCAATTTCCCACTTATGCACCTTGATTCTAAAGCTATCTCTTTTCAAAATATCTTCTGGAGTAATTTCAGCCAGTTTTAAGTCATTTTTTACTTCATCAATCCATTTCATAGTATCTACTTTTGCTTTACTTCTACTTTCATAAAATTCCAATATTTGTTTTGTGAGCCTATTTGAATTCATAATTTTATTATTATTATTATTATTATTTTTCGCATGATCACTTTACATGAATTTAAATATAAATTTTAAATATAATATCTACTTAACTGCACAATTGACCACCGCTCTGGCGTAGGAGATGCGTTCGCTCTCCTCACGCAGCGGGCCCGGGTTCAATTCCTGGTCGGGGTTTTTCCTAAGGTGTGAATTGAATGTCGGGAACCTTTAGGTTCTCCTGGTACCCGGATATCATCTGGCCGGCATTATCACCTTCATCCATCCTCGCTTTGTTCGGAATGTAACTGGTGTGTATCGTCCTGTGTGTTCGCGTGTCTCTGAGGTGGCTCTGGCATTGGGCCGATCACTCATCCGAGGAGGCCTTCCATATCCTTGTCTGGTTAAAAAAAGTATTATGTGATTCATAGAAACTCCCTCTCCCGACGGGTAGCGATCCTGTAAGGCGTGGGCCGCGCAAATGTAGGTACATGGGGGAGGTAAAACTCAGGGAAAGAAGTAAAAGAAGAATTACACAATTGACTGTGGTTATTTTGTCTATCTGAGGTCTAAAACGAAGGCAAAACAAACCACAAAATGTTTGAAATAAGAGGGAACGCTAAAATGCTGCTGGTTTGAATAGTAATTTAACTTAATAACTTAGTTGCACCTTACAATTTGAAAAGTATTTTCATATATTTTTAAAAGACTTGATTTTTAGTGCATTAGTTTGCAATTACCTATCTACTTTTTACAAATTTGCTACTTTTTTTACCAATTTCATATTTATAATAATTTGCAATTCTATGTGAATAAGTAAAAAATATTGAATAAGGTGCTTTAAGTGCTTTAAGGTATAGGCCTACTTAAGTCGTTCTCTCAAAATTAAAAAAAAAAAAACTGATGAAGACTTTCATGTGATGTACACCATTTATGGTAATATATTTATGTAATTGTTTGCTTTTGAGATAAGGCTATGTTTTTGATGACATATAAATTACCAAATAATGTTTTATAAACAAGGCATTAATGATCTTAAAATCCTTCACAAGAAATTTTAAAAAGTCCTAAAAATAAATTTGATATTCTAAGATTACTTAATGTAATAATAATAATAATAATAATAATAATAATAATAATAATAATAATAATAATAATATATTCTTCATTAAATATAAAAATACAATAAACTTCGTCATGGTAAAATCACATATTAATAAATATTAATAAATAATTATATAATCTAAAACTAAGATTAAAAAAATACTAAAAGGTAATATAATTTTCTTAGAAAAAATCGTTCACACTATAAAACGGTCGCATACTTAGCCACTTCCTGAGAATATTCTTTACAGTGGCGAATGGTAGCTCCGATAGGGTAGTGGCAGTTGGACATTTGTTAAAAATTATGAGAGCCAGTATATGGTAATTTTTTGTCGTTCTTGTAAGTATAGTGTATGGTACATCAAGTGCATGTCTATTTCTAGTGCCATAACTGTGTACTGTACATCGTTCCTCCTAATAAAAGTACCTAACTTTGATTTCACATATAACACACAGTTGTGTGTACATATAGACTATATTATATATATATATATATATATATATATATATATATATATATTATATTGTATTTATATATATTATATATATTATTGTATTTACATATATTATATTGTATATTAAAAATATATGTGTATTATTATATATAAATAATATATATAAGTTAACTACTGTTAAAATATTTGTGGTTACAAAGAGAGGTCTACAATGGGCAGCCGTTAGAGAATTTGTGAGCAATCTGAATGCCTTATTTTGGGGCTTTAGTATAATGTTTGTGTGTGACGAGTTCCCCACAATAAGGGATTATACTTGATCACGCTTTAAAATATGCAAAGTAGGTCGGTCTAACATAGGATTGTGGTAGGAGATCTTTCAAATTTCTGATCAGATACAGCTTACGTCTAACGTAGTTAATATGACGTATTGACCAGGAAAGATGCGACTCAAGATAAATACCCAATAGGTTTAAAGTTTCATACGTGGTCCTATCACCAACAATGTCTGATCTTAAACTAAAAACAATGGTTTGAGATTTTCGGTCATTAATTAAAAAGCCATTAGCACTAAACCATGTTTTAGTTTGTAACCAAATAGATTTAGAACAATCTAATAGCTCTTTTAAACTCCTATGATGATTTTAAAATGTATTGTCTGCTTAAGTTAATTATTGACATGATATATTGCAGTCTAGAACATTTGTCATTATCAGAAATAATATAGAACCCAACACAGAACCCTGTGACACTCCAAAGAAATGGTCGTTTCCCTTGATCTAAAGCCCCCCATATCAACCACCTGCCGTCGGTTAGTTAAGTACGACTAAAAAGATTTAATTCCACGCCCAAAATGCCATAATATTTTAATTTATCGAATAACAGACTGTGTGAGACGTAATCAAACGCCTTACTCAAATCACCCATAGTGCCTGAGAAAGGACATTATCTTCAAACGAGTCGAAAGAATTAATTAACTCCGTTTTAATGACAGTTTCAAATACTTTACCAATGACAGGCACCAATGAGATAGATCTACAACTACTAGGACTTTCCCTTGTGCCATTTTTTACACAGGCGAGTCATTCCATGTCAAATCAACACAGAAAAGTACAATTTCCAACCTGACCATGTCGATTTTCATAAAATTTGGTGTGTTCATTGGATCTGATGAGAGAATGAAAAACGTCAAATTACAGAATTGTAGCACCAGTACAACAAAAGTGATGACTGCCCAAAGTTCGGAAAATGTGCTCAAAATGTGATAAACACTGCAGACAAAAACGGCTACAACTTCTGTTCTAATAGAGATAGAACTATGAAACAGGTAATTTTAGAAAGGTCTGCGAACAAGCTTTCAAATGATATGCAGCATGGCTATGTTTAAACAATGTAAACAATTAAAGTCAATATCCTTAACTTTTGACCTTGAATATCTCAAAACATGTCACCTTCAAAATTGATGAAAAAAAGTTTGCTTATTCATGTTACACTATACAATATAGTAAAAATCAAGTTGGGATGACATTGGAATTAGGAGATATAAATTAATATGTACAGCTATGTGATGGAATAAAGCAATACAAATTGTATGCAGCCTGCAACAAAGTGGCATAAAGTACGGAAAAACATATAAACTGTTAAAAAGGTTTTATTGCACAACTTTTGATAATTTCAGATTTTGAGGGAAGTTACTATATCCTAGATAGATGTTGATACACATTGTAAGGGCGAACCAATATATACGCAATTATTTGTTTTAAAATGTTTGTAGACATACCATAAAATCCGTAGTGGAGAACGGCTTCATGTTGTGAACAATATTGAGCACTTCTTCAGATGAGACTTCTTGAAACATAAACGTGGTCGATAAACAATCCTTTGCTTGAACAAGCTACCAGGAAATAGTGTGTTTGACCTTTTGTTATTATTTAAGTATAAATATTTTAATTAATAATTGCACTATTGCATTCAAATATTAAATATTAAACACTGCATAAAGTATTCTTTATTTTATTTGTATAGACTAATTTCCATTTACTAGGATTGGAAATTAAAATGAAAATTTTGAAGTGTAGAAAAGATTATACTATGAACAAAAATGGATTTTATTGACAAAAATTAATAAAGAAAACGTCAAAGCGAACAACAACAAAAACACACAAAATTATTAAAATCTTAAATTCCACCTTAACCCTTAACATAAAACATACCTGGGTCCATTCACAATATCACCTTTCATAAGATAAAACACAAATATATAAAACACATTAAAGTATTGTTGTCATAATAAATTTATAAAGGTCACAATTATGAAGATGAAAGTTGGTTTCTTCTGCCTGGACTCCAGATGTGTCATTTACTTAAAAGAATATGCATTTCGGCGTATACGATGCGCCATCCTCAGTAGTAATCAACACCACACTCCTCTGATACATTGATATTGTGTGTTTGTTTACTAGGCGGATTAAGTCACCTAGGTCACAGCTGTAGTGAGTTCAAATAAATGATTGTGGTCAGCTGTGGTCTCATTAAGGATATTGTTCTTATTTTTGTATATTTGATAATTTTCCAATACATTAAGTCTATTGCCTTTTTTATAAATGTGTAGAATTTCCAGGGTGTTATCTATGTTATTTCATCTATGTCCACTATTGACAAGGTGTTTTGCATATGCTGAGCGTGTTCTGTTGTATTTAAAATCATTAACATGTTCATTAAATCTCTGTTTGAACTTTCTACTAGTCTGGCCCACATACACTCTTTTACAATCAGTACAAGTCAATTTATAAACTCCACTTCCTTCCATTTTATCTGCATTGTTAGTACCATTGCTGTATAATTTATTCTTTAGATTACAGTTGGTTCTGTATGCAATTTTAAAGTTCTCTTTACGCAATACTGTGACCTTATAATTATATTGTATAATTGTGACCTTTACATTATGACAACAATACTTTAATGTGTTTTATATATTTGTGTTTTATCTTATGATAGGTAATATTGTGAATGGACCCAGATATGTTTTATGTTAGGAGTTAAGATGGAATTTTTATCAAGATTTTAATACTTGTAACTCTTATCGGAAAATTGAAGTTTATTAATACACAAAATTATATTATTATTAGGACGACTAACTGCACAAAATTGAGATGCTCTTAAGAGAAAAAAAAAATCAAGAAGATATCTAAACCAACACCTCTACTAGTCGTTTTGAAGTAATGGCCCATGGGCTGCCTAGAACCAAGGTAAGGTTTACGTGGGACAGCCTACTGAACTTCATCAAACCGTGTGCCATGTCGTTCCGAACGATTAGTAAAATGCTGCAATGAACAACAAAAACATGCAAGTACAAAAGCAGCTCAGTTCCTATGTTAGTATATCACAAATATGGAATTTCATCAGAATCCTAGTCCTAAAGATCATAACAAAACAAAACTTCACTGTATATCGGAAATGGTTTTTTACACTAAATATATGGGAGCACACGATTTCGTTGTGTTAATTTTTCTGACAAGACATCATCACATATCTAAATACTGAAAACGTTTCCAATTGTTCACAACTTTTCATTTTTATTTCACATTATATTTCTTAGTAATAGTTAATATTTTAGTAATAGTTTAAATCTTTTCACATCATATTTCTTAGTAATAGTTAATATTTTAGTAATAGTTTAAATCTTTTCACATCATATTTCTTAGTAATAGTTAATATTTTAGTAATAGTTTAAATCTTAGTAAGTATCAAACTATTTTAATATATTTTTTTTATGTATTGTATTATCTCTAGTGAACTAGTTCTAAGTCTTAAATGATAATAATATAATCATGTTCCTGTGTATTTGTAACTTTGTACTTGTATCATGCTTATTTTATTGTAAGATTGTAAAGCTCAGTTGTATTAATCCTGGTTGAATGGAAGAGAAGGCCTAATGGCCTTAATTCCACCAGGTAAAATAAAACAATTCTAATTCTAACAGAAGAAGACAAACGAAAGGCGTGTGCGTCTTGTCAAAAGAAAGACATGTGTGCACTATCGGAGGAGAAAGTAAAGATGTAAAGAAGCTTTTTTGTGTGGCGAACAGAAAGGTGTGTAGCGATTACAACATGTGAGACACAATGCAGACTCACGCCAAGGAATTTTAAAATAATAGCCCCGAACTAGGAAACAGACTGGCGTGCAGTTTGTTAGATGAGGGTGGCCAAAATGTTAAGTGGCCACAGCAATGGAATTGCACGTTATTTAGTAATAATATCCTCAATTATGTGGAATAGTTAGTATGTTTTCTGCCAGGCATGAGTCAAAAATTGCAAATTTAAAATCTACTGAAAAAGACTTTTCGGGTGTGACCACTGTTTGCCAAGTGATGTTTGGAATAATATTTTCTTCGCGGTTACTATCAAAACTAGGGGGTTTCTTTAAGTCTGTTACTCATAGCCACTAAATAACCAAAGGTAAAATCTTCTATATTATTTTCCTTCTGACTGGTTTTTTTTATTACTTCCTCTACCCGTAGCATAGGTGCTATAGGTAGAGGATGCGTTGTGTTAGACCCTGGAATTAAATGTTGGGTTTTCTACATAAATATACGTTATTCGGGCCCTTGAATAAAAAATGGTATTTTCAGAAACATGTATCTATGTGTGTCTCGCCCGAGAACGAAAAATCGAATAAAACATTTTATATTTGTGTTAGATATCTTCTGGGGATGCGACACTGATATTGACGACTTCAATGATTTTAAGTTTTGTAAACGATTTACTTATAGGGCCACTTAGAGCTAAACATTTTTTTTTTTCAGAAAAATCTCCTAGGGGAGTTTTAAGCCAACCGTCATTCGGAGAAACCTAATCCTACCTAATCCTACCTAATCAAGGCTGCAATACGACCTCTCATTCTGCAGAATATGAAATTAGAAGGTTGTATTGCCCATGCTTGTGGTAAAGAAAGTTACATGACTGCATTACATCAGATTTCATTTGGGTTGGAGCTTACGGAACTACGGCCACTGATGCCTTAACAACAGTCCTCGGGGTCACACCACTGGATCTCTTTATAAGGCAAAGGGGGAACATAATGAGAGACCCCTACTCATCAATGTTGTTGGATGAAGCAACAAATAAAGTTTCCCAGAAACCAAAAGAAGACTATATAAATAGCAGAAAGGGACAAAGAAAATGCGACAGTATTGGGCGAAAATCAAGACCCAACAGTTGAACAAGCGTGGTCCTAAGTAGGCCCATTTGAAACAAGAAGAAGAAGTATTCTGTATAGCTTCAAATAATAATAATAATAATAATAATAATAATAATAATAATAATAATAATAATAATAATAATCATTATTTAGTAGAACACAAGCAAATGAGAATATCCAATAAATCATATACTTCAGTAAGTTGCGATAAATAATAAAGCATACATTAAAGGATGAATGGCACACTGTATTTAGTAACTTGCATGAGCAGTTCACTGCATTAATCAACAATCATAATAAGTAATTTCAGAAATACCAAATTCTAATGCCAGTGATTTTCTTTCCAGGTAGAGAGACCCTGTTCGAATCACCAACGGAATTTGCCTTAAGATTTTACGTACATTACTGTAATACAAGTTTTAGTTGATTAAAACTATCAAAAATATGTATGTATTTATAAAACTTTTCCTATAGCTTAGTTCTAGTTTTAAGCTATTGTATACGTAGATCTAAGTATTTACCCACGACCTGATGTAGGATTAACAAAACAAAACATCTTTGTGACAAAAATCCAAAATAACATAAAACACACTAAATTTATTAAAGAATTTTTAAAAAAGAAAGAAGCGTTAAATTCTGAACAGGAATATAAAATAAAACTGCAGTGCTGTGCTGAAAAGAAGAATAACTTTTTTTAAAATCCCGACTGGATTAACCGGATGTCCGGACGAGCGGGAATCTACTGTAGGAATAGTTTTAAAGGTCACTAAATGGAGGATTTAAAGAAGCTTTACTGGAAACTGGGCTGTGCCAAATGACTCATTTCACGATGAAAATAGTCATGTATTAAATTAAACTAGAGAAATTTTCCTACAGTTTATGTAGTAACGATTTTTTGGTAAAATGAATAGTTTCAGCGTACGAGCACCGCAAAGTCTACTCCGACACGCGTTTTGGTCAAAGCCACGGAAGATGCGGATACGCTAATAATAATCAATACGGCAATGAACACTTCATCTACATTTGATTTCATAATAGTTGTCGGCGAAGATGTAGATCTTTTTATTCTTTTGACGGCTCTATCTACGAGTTCAAACATATATATATATATATATATATATATATATATATATATATATATATATATATATATATGAGTCTCTAGTTTAATTTATTACATGACGATTTTCATCGTAAAATGAGTCGGAAAGGAGATATTGTCAAAAAAACTGTTTTGGGGCGCCATTTCTTTAATATGGCGGCGCGAGCGGCAAAGATACGAGGTGGCAAAGTGAAAATTCGAAAAGAGCAAGTCGAAATCTATAAAATCACCAATTTTCAAACCTCCGGGAAAACTTTCCAGGTAAAACTACCAAATGACTGGACTACATGCCCGGGGCCGAAGAAGGAGTTTCCATTCGCTAAAGGAAGTAGCAAAATCCTTTGGAACGCAGCTAAAAATAAAATAAAGTATATTATTCATAAATTTAAGTAGGTAATATAAAACCAATTACTACTTTATTGAACAATCTTAATCATTTATAAATAATTAAAACAAGTTTATAAATTGTAACAACAAACCTTCGCAAAAAATGTCATAAATCGAACCATAGATCATCGGCTCTCCGTATCGCTGCTCTGCCATTTGAGCTACCATGGCAACGTGCCGGTACAATATTAAATTCTCCAACTGACTCACCTATCCAGGAAAGAGCTCGGACCATAAAGTACGGTACTTACAAGTTTGTAAGTCGCCATTGGGTTGTTATCTCAATATTCAGAACGCCTGGTGGTAGGCCTACCCGAGGTAAAGGGGCTGGGGAATTTTGTTTAGAGGCTCTAATTTAGGCTTGAATAATGCGCCGAAAATTTAAGACATGAGACCATGATATACAGCTACCTTGAGTTCCTACCAGAGGACTTCGCGTCCAGATTATTACGTCCTGAAAAATCCATCGATTCTACCGCGACCATAGGATCCAGGAACGGGCGCACTACTTTAGCACCACCGAAGTCGGTTTATTACTTAGATCGAATTAATTTCTGAAATGTAGTAAATTGAGTCATAACTAAAAACAGGATTTCCATGCAAATGCAAGTTTAAATATAAGTTTAAACTTGCTAAATAGCCTGTCCATTGCATGGTTTAGGCCTACTGATTTCAAATAAGTAGGCTGCTCATACTTTACATATTTGTATGTTTTGACCTTTTTATGCAGGCTACAATTTCATGCATAATGTAGGCCTATGTTTTGGGGTTTAAATTTAATAAAGCATATTTTGAAGTTTATCTGGTATATTAGGTTCATTTTTGTAGTTTGAGTGCATATTTTATATTAAATCGCATAATACTGCATTTAGGATCTGCATATGGGGATATGGGTATGGCAGCTAAAGACAAAGTTATCAATGGAAATCCCAATTATGGATTCGTGTATTCCAAAAAAAAAAGCAATTTGCGATGAAAATGTCGAAGGCAAAATTTTGGCCTCGCTTTGAAGCAATTATCATAATTTAAGTTTGCACCTGTCATTTCTTGTGACGTAAAAAGTTGAGCTTTTGCGTACAAAAACATTTTGGCAGATGAACGAATGAGTTTGACTGTTGCAAATTTGTAAAGGCCTGTTGGTAGCAGGCCTTCATTGTGCCACTCGAAAATAAAATGTAAGTTTAAATTTGGGTAGTGGAAATTTGTGCTTTCCTTTTCACTGTGCGCATTTGTTCATTTGAAATGCATGCATATTTTAATTTTGTTTTTGTTCATGGAATTCCTTCCTTAGTCATGACAATATAATACTTGAGTAGGTCTGATAAGTGTAACTCAACTTGTACAGTACCGGTACATCAATACTTTTGCACACTAGTCGGTCACTATATGAATGCTCGCGGTAGGAAGAACAACTATACAATTACGGAAAAAGTGGGCAGGGCCTCGGAAGTGCAGTCCCGCAAAGAAAACATCCGCAGTTCCGAGTTGCATTTACTAGTGATGAGTGGAGATATAAGGAGGTTAGTAGTTTACATTGTGCAACTGTACATTCCTCTCTCGGATACCTAGCGTTGACGATGTTATGTACTGTCAACAAAACAATGGCGCCTTGCTCCAAGTGCACTCATATCGTGGCTGCTAGTACTGTATAAGAAAATGGAAAATTGTGTTAATATAATATTTTTAAAAGCTAATGCTGATGGAGCACGAAATCTCTAGAATGTATTCATATATCCTAAAATATCTACTAATTTATTAACATTTTCACTGCTACTGACGAGAAATTAGATGCAATCAAAACTATTAAATCAACAGAGTAATGCTTTATGTTAAAATGTGAGGCATATAATTCTGTGTTTTAATTGTCACTCATGGAAACCAGCTATTCAGCTGAAATGTTTCGTATGGATTTAAAAAATTATAAAGGGGTCGGTCTGGGTGGAGCAGTCTGTATGTTACTGGTTATCTGTCCTCAACCCTCAAGATCTTGGTTCGATCCAGTTTGATGACATTTATGTGTGCATGATTATTGTTTGTAGTCGTTCGAATATGTAAAATAGCTCCTGCAGGAGAAAATTCCGGAAAACTGGCTACGGTCACAGGCAGAAGTTGCAGTACACCTCCGTTATTAAATAACCGTAAAGCTAACCACCAAACCCAAGGGTGACGTCAGATATTTCAAAGCAGGCAGCTTAATTGTAGTTATAAGTATAGCTGGCATATGGAGCTTAAGTTACTCATGAACACAAGAAGGATGTCAAATATACGAGCCAAATATCCCTATTCTAAGTAGAAATTGAACCTCACTGCAATCATAGTAATAGACTAATAATTTAGGAAATAGAGGCACAATACCTCACCTTGTGGTAAACTTAGAGCAAGGATTTGGCTCCTTACTATAGACTTCCTGCAGAACAACGCAGTTGTAGGGGTCAACTCGGCACTCAATAACCCGGCAATTAGAATTACTCGGCAACCAGGACGGGAGAATCAAACATTTTTTGGACAATTAATGAGATAAAATATTTTGTTCATAGAATAGTAACTACATGTCTTTCATTTTCTCAACAACAGTTTTAATTTTTAAGCACTCATTCCCGATAACTCGGTATCTCGGAAACTCAGCGCCCTTTCGGTCCATAATTAGACCGATTTTTCGGGACTCTACTTACTGAAAAACCGCCTATATTCAAATACCAGCTACTCTATTCAAAGAAGATTGAACGAAATAATTAGAATTACTAGTAGTTTTTACCAACAATGTAATTGTGCTGTATAATTGTATGACATACTTTGTCTTGTTAGGCAAGCACTAGTTGGGGAAGTTAAAGGATTAATAATAATAATAATAATAATAATAATAATAATAATAATAATAATAGTAATAATCTAATGGATAACTATTATTCAGTAAAATAACGTTACTAGTTTTAAAAGTCATATGTTTCCAAAAATCTCGACTGTTTTGAAAATATGTTATTAGTTCTTATTGTTATACGCAACATGATAAATCTTCCTTAAAAGCTGCAATGTTATTTCACTTCCATTCTTTTTATATTATCCACCAACGGATATTGAATTCCGTTCTCAGACTTCGTAGTCTTATACGCAAACCAGTTAACCTAATAACTAATCGTTTTCAGTACTTATCTTCATATCACACTCTAATCACGTTTATCTGCTCTCCACACATATCCATACAACATCCATCTATTCCCGGTAATTTACTGTAACTTCCGCACGATCCTTTAACCTTCTTCCCTCCAGCAATGCGTTCTAAATCTAGGCTAAACGAATATATTCAATAAACGTGCATTTTAAACGCACATATAAAACATTTGCTCTAGCGTTACGTAACATTTATAATGTATAATAAATTACATCTTGTTACTATGGTGTAAATTTAATGGATTTTATCCACCTTATACCCTCAAAAAACTTATGTAGGCCTAACTTATACCATCCAACTAATATTTTGGGATTGCTTCGAAAAATTTTACTATATTTTTTCACACGTTTTTTATCTTCTATCTTATTGTAAACTTCTAAAATATATGCGTTAAACAGGTTAAAACATATTACAGATAGCTAAAACATTGAAATTAGAAGTTTTTGACATTTTACATATTACATTAAATTGGATTCACAAGTAACATTTGTTCAAAAATGTACAACATTAATTTAAACTTACCAATCAAATATTAAAATTCAGTCTTATGTATTTGTCATGTATAATAAAACTTTTTTTTATTAAAAACCCATGCAAGATGGAACAGTCATAGAATAAAACAACATTTAAAACTAGATTTTACCTATTACCTGTAATTATAGCAGTCTTTTGTTTATGTATAAAAATATAGAAGAAATTTCCTATTTGTATCAAATAGGCGTCGTAATTTCTGTATGTAGGTATTATTCAACCGTAAGTACAATATTAGATGTAACACCTGTATGCTGATTCTATTCAGCCAAAAGTAAATTAATGTTCATTAATGCTTGCTAGTGTATTATGCTTTTGATCCAGATAAAAATATAATATGCTGTGTATGTTATTTAGTGATTTTTTCCGCTGCAATCCCAATATGCTGATGTGGTTATATGTTACATGAAGAGAAGTGATGATGCATTTCGGCAAGACAGATTTGCCATCTTCAGATCCTAAGTAAAATAAATATAAAACAATAAGAGGAAAAATAATTGTGAATTTGAGATGTTATAATTATGTAAAATATATGTCCAACAAGAAAAATTACTAACCTTGAGTTTGTGGATCGAAACTACACCGTTGCAGTGTCTATTGTGTACTGAACCTTTGATCCTTAGAATGATGTTAATTTATACCGGTTGAGTGTGTTCTGAAATCAGTTCGAATAGAGGGTTGTAATCTATAGTGTCTTCATTTATAATTTTATGTTTATTTCTATATATTTCAAAGGATTCTAGTGTATTTAGTTTAGGTTCTTTATCTTGTTTATGTATAATTTCTAATGTATTTTCTATTGTGTTGAGTGAATGCGTTTTGTCTAAAAGATGTTTGGCATATGCTGATTTTCGGTTTTTAGATTTATAGTCCATTACGTGTTCATGATATCTTAGCTTGAATTTCCGTCCTGTTTGCCCTATATATACATTGTCACAATTATTGCATTTTAGTTTATATACCCCATTCTCGTTAAATTGATCTGTGTTGTTGTTAGCAGGATTATATAGTTTGTTCTTTATTTTATTATTGGTTTTATATGCTACTTTAATATCATTTTGTTTAAATATTTTTGTAATTTGATATACTTTTTTGTCAGTGTAGTTAAAAGTGACATATTTTTTCCCGTTATGTTTATCTTAATTAATTGGAGTTAGGTAACTAGTTCTATTGTTTTGTGCAAGCTTATTCTTTTTTTGTTTTTTCAGTAGTTGTAAAATTGTTTTCTTTTTGTAACCATTATTGGTAGCAATTTGTAGGATTGTATTAAGTTCATTATTGTGTTGTCGTTTATTCATCGGTATATTAAGCAACCTTTGGATCATGTTATTAAATGCTGCCATTTTTTGGCTATGGGGATGGTTTGAGCTCTTGTTAATTATTGTATCAGTGAATGTCGATTTTCTATATATGCCGAAACTAAGTGTGTTATTTATTTATAAACTTGATTATGAAGTAACTAAATTTTCCAACTAGTACATTCGCAGAAATATTTTTTACAAAATATAGAAGAAAAGCATATACAAAATCTCATTAGTAAACATGATATAATGACGTACCACAGATTTGTAGACGACATTTTTATAATATGTAAAGAATAAAAAACCAACGAAATTGTAGAAGATTTTAATAACCTTAATAACAAGTTAATTTTCACGCATGAAATTGATCAAAACAAAACCTTAAATTATTTGGAACTAAGTATAACAAGAAATAATAACTGATACAATAATTAACAAGAGCTCAAACCATCCCCATAGCCAAAAAATGGCAGCATTTAATAACATGATCCAAAGGTTGCTTAATATACCGATGAATAAACGACAACACAATAATGAACTTAATACAATCCTACAAATTGCTACCAATAATGGTTACAAAAAGAAAACAATTTTACAACTACTGAAAAAACAAAAAAAGAATAAGCTTGCACAAAACAATAGAACTAGTTACCTAACTCCAATTAATTAAGATAAACATAACGGGAAAAAATATGTCACTTTTAACTATACTGACAAGAAAGTATATCAAATTACAAAAATATTTAAACAATATTATATTAAAGTAGCATATAAAACCAATAATAAAATAAAGAACAAACTATATAATCCTGCTAACAACAACATAGATAAATTTAACGAGAATGGGGTATATAAACTAAAATGCAATAATTGTGACAATGTATATATAGGGCAAACAGGACGGAAATTCAAGCTAAGATATCATGAACACGTAATGGACTATAAATCTAAAAACCTAAAATCAGCATATGCCAAACATCTTTTAGACAAAACACATTCACTCAACACAATAGAAAATACATTAGAAATTATACATAAACAAGATAAAGAACCTAAACTAAATACACTAGAATCCTTGGAAATATATAGAAATAAACATAAAATTATAAATGAAGACACTATAGATTACAACCCTCTATTCGAACTGATTTCAGAACACACTCAACCGGTATAAATCAACATCATTCTAAGGATCAAAGGTTCAGTACACAATAGACACTGCAACGGTGTAGTTTCGATCCACAAACTCAAGGTTAGTAATTTTTCTTGTTGGACATATATTTTGCATAATTATAACATCTCAAATTCACAATTATTTTTCCTCTTATTGTTTTATATTTATTTTACTTAGGATCTGAAGATGGCAAATCTGTCTTGCCGAAATGCATCATCACTTCTCTTCATGTAACATATAACCACATCAGCATATTGGGATTGCAGCGGAAAAAATCACTAAATAACATACACAGCATATTATATTTTTATCTGGATCTAAAGCATAATACACTAGCAAGCATTAATGAACATTAATTTACTTTTGGCTGAATAGAATCAGCATACAGGTGTTACATCTAATATTGTACTTACGGTTGAATAATACCTACATACAGAAATTACGACGCCTATTTGATACAAATAGGAAATTTCTTCTATATTTTTATACATAAACAAAAGACTACTATAATTACAGGTAATAGGTAAACTCTAGCTTTATATGTTGTTTTATTCTATGACTGTTCCATCTTGCATGGGTTTTTAATAAAAAAAAGTTTTATTATAGCCTACATGACAAATACATAAGACTGAATTTTAATATTTGATTGGTAAGTTTAAATTAATGTTGTACATTTTTGAACAAATGTTACTTGTGAATCCAATTTAATGTAATATGTAAAATGTCAGAAACTTCTAATTTCAATGTTTTAGCTATCTGTAATATGTTTTAACCTGTTTAACGCATATATTTTAGAAGTCTACAATAAGATAGAAAATAAAAAACGTGTGAAAAAATATAGTAAAATTTTTCGAAGCAATCCCAAAATATTAGTTGGATGGTATAAGTTAGGCCTACATAAGTTTTTTGAGGGTATAAGGTGGATAAAATTCATTAAATTTACGCTATAATATTCACCCTCAAAAGGAATAATGAAATTTATTGTTACTATGGTACCTTTAATTTTTTTATTGAACCGGTTTGGACCAAATTTTCACACTATGTTCCCAATTATTTTGCATGAATATATGCCTAGTATTGGTTTTATAGTTTTTGAATAATTAATTTTTATTTTTATACTCTTATTATCTTCAGCACACTGTATTTTTAGTTAAATTTAAATCAATGCTTACCACATTTTAATATGTTGTGCAGAATAGTTAGCAAATAACTCAACATATTTTTTTCTATCTGCCCGTTGGTTTGTAAGTACTGATATCCAAATTTATAATAATAAAAATGTTAACATTTTTAGAATAACCATTATTATTCAGGACACAGTCAACATTATACAAAATTGATGCTTCGAACTGATCTAGAGGATGCTGTCTAAGAGTAAAATTGGACATCATTTTCTACAAAAAGTAATAGTGAGAATACTGAAAAAAAGATACGGTAAGGGCCTTTTCACACTGGATCACCGGATTTTGCTGACACACATGGGTCACTTGTGACGGTCACCGCTAGTATTGCCACATGATAAAACTACATTGTAGGTACATGATAAAACAATTTATATTCGCTTTTGACATCCCAAATGGCAGGTCGGCATTCCACTTCACTTATAAAATCTACAGTATGAATCAAACCTAAACTCATGGCCGGATAACCAGTTTCGCTGAGCTCGATTATGCAAACGAATTATGTGTATATAACTTGCATTGTTGGCAATCATAATAAAAGTGACTGTGCGGTGACCGTCACAAGTGACCCAGTGTGAATGCTCCCATTTAAACCAATGCTTCTTCGCCGGTGACCGTCACAAGTGACTAAGTGTGAAAAGGCTCTAAATGTCAAATATAATTTAACACCACTTTCACGAAATTATTGACACTATTCTTATGAATTTTGGCCTCTGTCTATTTTTCTTGTAATTAAGTATATTTACCGGTATATACAATTCTTGTAATACGTAAAAAAACAATCTGAGTTGTTTCCTTGATTTGTTAAATCTGTCATTAGAAATCGGTCAAATCGTCTTGATATGTTAAATGTAATATATCATACATGCCATTTATGTAATAAAAAGAATCTCTCAAAATGTAATCTTTCAACCAGTGTCCCATTAATTTCATTGTGTTAATATTTTTGGTAAACTAATTTCATTTAATATATAAAGCTTAAGTACATATCTATTGCATTCTTATTAGTTGTAAAACTATGCATATAGGCCTATTTGTTTGTTAATTTTATTCAGCCCCTGGTTGAGTGGTAAGAGAAGGCCTATGGCCTTAACTCTGCCAGAATAAATAAAGAATAGTTATATTTTTTAACGATATTATCGTCATCCCTCTAATAAAGTTTGCGTTTAGAGAACATATTAAAACATAATGTTTAGGTTTAAACAAAAAGGGTTCACGGTATGATTAACATTCTAGAATGGTGACTTAGAGAGGTGTAATTTGTCTGTTATCCATTCGTTCTGATAGATTCGGAATAATGGTATGTTATACACTTCTATGCAATGTTTCTTACATATAATTAAAATATGATTCAATTAAAGCATGTCAATTTCATGGTACTTTTTACTGTGCTATTAATTGCTTGTTAATAGTAGAACAGGCTATGAATGCTATTACAATTTATTCACATCTAAACGTTTACTAATTTAAGGCAAACCGTATGATTTTATAGTAGTACTGAGTCAAGTTGGGTATGCCGTAGCGTAGTGGTTGAGGCGCTGCGCTACAAACCGGAAAGTCGCGGGTTCGATTCCCGATGAGGTCGTTGAGATTTTTCAATTGGCCTAATCCTTCTGGTGGCACTATGGCCCTGGGGTCGACTAAGCCTCTATCAGAAATGAGTACCAGGAGCAATCCTGGGGGTAAAGGCGGCCGGTGCGTAAGGCTGACAACCTTACCGTCTTCATGTGCCGAATGTCCAAAATATGGGAGCCTCAACCTCCTGGAACCCTCTAGGCCTCCATGGCCTGTATAGGGATCACTTTACTTAACTGAGTCAAGATATTCATTCATTACGTTACTAGGAAGTACGTGAGAAAGAAAGTAATGTATTACAAACAGTAGAGTGTTACGAAATGCTAAGAGTATTTACGTATAGGCCTACTTAAAACTGCAATTAAATTATGCCACTTCGATTTAGACTAGATTGAGGCTTAACTAACACTTTAATTTATTCAAGATATTCAATTTGAATCGGAGTAAGTTACACGCTCTGCAGATTTCTATTAAGTGTAAATAAATTTTGATTTAATTAAACTCTGCTACATTTTATAGCGAGAATAAAATTTAATTAATTAAAAATTACCTTGATATATTTAGCAGAATTATTATTATTATTATTATTATTATTATTATTATTATTATTATTATTATTATTGATATTATATTTCGCGTGTGTGGCATTTATATAGAGCTCTATAAAATGGAAAAATCTGTCATAATTTAGTGCACGAAATTTTATAGCAGCGCTCTATAAATGAAATACTAATGAATAAACTTTTTTAAGTTTAAAATTTTAATTAAATTAATTTAATTGTTGCATTTTATAGTATTCTTTAGCATTATTATAATGATAATTATTGTTATTAATTTTATTTGTTTGTCAATCGTTTCGAAATTGCTATAAAATTAAAGTTTTAATTTAATTAAGCTGTATAACTATTAATTTACTATTAGTTTATACATATGCCTACATTTCTTGTTTTAAATGGTAGCATGTTCACAAAATACAATGAATACATAACCTATGAAAGTGGGACACGCACTTGCAGGGTGGTAATTGGAATATGTTATGTGACTTACTTGAATGGAGTTGGAGTCACTGAGCGGTCCACCAAGCTGCCACCGAAACACTAGGGTAACTGACTGAGGAGAAAGTGCTAGCATAAGATTATATGAGAACCTCACAGTTGAGAGAATGCACATTTCTCGTGTTGTCAAAATCATTCCAAGTACCGATGTCGCAATTAATACCAACGGGTGTCTCTGACTGCGTGTTATAATGCAAACTAAGGAACTAGCGTAACAAGAATTGAAATCAATGAGTTGTAAGCATTTTTCTTCCAAGGGCTACCATGCTTAAACCTGAGATTTGAGGTTCAAACCTGGTTGAGAGCGCAGGATTTTCGAGCGTAGTCTAAAACACCACCGGATAGAAGGCAAGTATGCCACATTAATAGGGACCTTTCAAAATTAAAAAAAAAAAACTTTCCTTATCTATATTTAACAATATTAAGCAAACAGAATCCACGAAATATCGCGAAATCTGTTCGATTGTGCGAAATATCTAAATAATCGCGAAATACGCCCATTCCACACGGAAATTGAGAAATGTGTACACAAATTTTATTCAAAATCGTAATATTTAGTTTTAATGTGATTTTTTCTTTAATTCTTATGACGTGCTCCCTTTTCTGCTATTTCTTTGGCTGCCCAGAAGTTATCGATACTTGTGATCGATTACAGCAAGGACTGAGAAATATACGCTATTCAGTGATCATGATACACTTTTTCTGCTATCTCTGCGCCGAGTTTGGGGTGCCTAGACCACTCGCCTTCCATCTGGGACCCGGGACCGAATCTCGGTGGATCTATGTGGAGTTTGTGGTAGAGAAAATGGGGTAAGGAGTATGTTTTCTTTTGTTTCCCCTGTTTTAATTATTTTGTATGTATACATTGTATTTTTGGCATGAACATTGTAATTGGGATTTATACTTGTAACTAGCTGACCCATCAATGCTTCGCATTGTTAGATTTATGTATATATCGGTTAAGTGAACACAATTTAAAGTCGACTTGATGTACTTCTATAAAGCATCAGCCGTCCAGCCGACACGGTGGACGTATTTATATTCCACATACTCCTTCACCCGTAGTTAACTCTCATTATGTCTTAAAAAATAATTAGTCGTTCTTTTTCAATTTTGGGAAACATACAGTAAAAAGCTGGGGGTAGGGGATGCGTTCGTTCATCTCACGCAGCGGGCTCCGATTCGAATACTGGCCGGGACAAGTTACCTAGGTAGAGTTTTTTTCCGGGATTTTTCATCACCTGTGAGACAAATGTCTGGTAGCTTTAGGCTGTGGTAACTTTAGGCCCTAGTGGTCCCCGGAAATCATCTGGCAGCCATTATCATCCTCATCCCATCCTCGCCTTGTTTAGAGTGAGTGTGTGAATGGTGTATCTCGTCCTATGTGTTTGTGTTGTATCGGAGGTGGCCTCGGCATTGGACTGATCACTCATCCGGGAGGTCCTCCATGTCCTTGTCTGGTCAAGAAAGTATGTATATGATCCATAGATAATCCCTTTCCCGATAGGTCGCGGCCCTGTAAGGCCCGGACAACGTGGGTCGCTTAAATGACCCCAAAAGGGAGAGGTAAAAACTAAGGTAAAGTTAGAGAGATAATATGGCAAATAGGAATTAATCAGGAAATTATAGGCCATCTGTTGATATTGTATGAACTATGTTTCGCAATACAGTCCTAAGCTAACTATAAGAAAAGAGTTCAACTCTTAAGAATGGAACCCAGGACCTTCTAAATTTACTTCGTGTCACAAAATAGTTGATAATCATTTATGGAATTCTATTGCTAGCCTTCCTCATAATTTTATATCTATTAGGTCTACACGAAATCACAGGTCATGCCAAGCCACCTGTGTAGTTAAAAAAAAAATGTTGTCATGGGGATTGTGTACATGCAGTATGAATTACTTTTGGTGAATTTCATAACTTTACAACCCTACTTTGGCCCTTAAAGGTCCTTAGAGGCCAAAGATTTTGAAATCCTTTCTTAGTGCGCATCCAGAGCCTTGGAGCAATATGTGTACCAAGTTTCACGTTCCTAGGCTGTATAGTTTTTGAGAAACTGTGATCAGTCAGTGAGTCAGTGGGTTTTGGCTTTTATAAATAGAGATGTTCATTATTACTAAATAAATAAATAAATAAAAATAAATAAATATCGTTCCACCGTTGCTTCATTCATCATAATAATGACCATTTGGTTACAATAAAGGAAATATTATTTCGTAGTCTACGGGCCCACCCCTCATCAATAAAGGCCTTGAATGTAAAGCCATCAAGAGCCTAGTAAATGAAGCCTCATTCGAGAACTGAGCTTTAATCCCCAATAATACATACATATTTTTGTAAAAATAAAGGATATATTTTAATTTAAATACTGTATGTTTTCTTATTTAATATATTCCAGCAACCGTTCATAATATCCTACGAACAATATATTGGGAATGGTTTAATACAAATTCGTATCTTAATTTCAACATTTTTTACATACAGTATTTCAGGAGACTTACCCCTATGTAGGCCTATTTGCATTATTTCGGTATTTTGCCTCATATTTTCCTTATTTCATAGATTTAAATCACGTACATAAAAATAGATAAGCGTTCGAAATGAATTAGATAAGCGATCGAAATGTTTCTCGCGTAGGTTCCACAAGAATTGTCTCGACTATTTAGCTCAAGAATCACTGACCAATTCAGTATAAGAATATGTGGAATTTCAACTAATCAAAAATGTCTGTCATCATAATTTTATCGTTTTATTTTTATCCCTTTCGTTTTATCGCACCTGCGTTATTGAGGTAGGCGTTCTAGTTGTAGCGTCCCATCATTGCGTCAACTATCTAGGCTATGCCTCTTATTTAATTAGTCCAGTCACCAGGTACTTTTGCCTGGAAAAAGGTCCGAAGTTAATGATTTTTTTAGTATGTTGTATGTGGGTATTCTGTGGTGTAGAATCCAAGTTTTCCAATTCGAGAACCCTGTGCGGACTTCAGGGCAGCCGAAAAACCCGGAAATTTTGTGGCTTTTTTCAGTTTTTTCCTTATAACTCCTAAACAATGCATTTTAGCCTAAAACACTCCATTACAAAAGGTAAAGAGCATGAAATTTCATATTATTTGTACTGTTTAAATGTTTTCTAAAACCAACTATGTACCGTGATATGGCGATTCAAAGTTTTGAAAAAATGAGATGTTCATTTAAGAATAAAGTATACAATTGAAGCGTCCAATTCCAAAACTGTCTCAATCCATTTTTTAAAAAATTGAGATAATGGCGGTTTCGTCATCTAACTACATATCTCTAACAATGTAGTAATGAATATTGTGCATAAACTTCCTCTTTCCTTCCAAAATTAAGCTTCAGAAAAGACAAACAGTTCCAAAACTTTCTCATTCCATCCCTTGTACTGTTACAAAACTGTCTCGTTCCATACATGAATTTCTTTTTCCTTATAAATAACCTTTCATTTTATGTTTCCAGCTGTTGTCAGCAGTGTATTAGCACAAATTATAATTATGAACGTTGTAACTCTCATATACCCATTGTTAGAAGGCAACAAATAGTACAGACTCTGTAAATAAGAAGATAGTGTTTTCTATGCATTGCTCACAAATACAAGCTAATTAAGCACTATTATTAAGAAATGGATAGTAATAGGCTATATTGATATCACCTAGTGGTAAAGGACGGAAGAAATGGAAAGATCCTTCGAAATGGGGGGCAAAAAATAAAGAAAAACGCAAGAAGTGGGGGGGGGGGAGAAACTAAGGTCATGAAAGTGTATGCAGACGGGTGCCCAGGACAAAATAAAAAACTACAATAATGGGAATGTTAATGTCTTGACTCTATAATAGCATACCAACTGTAAAGAACTCCAAGTTATTTTCCCAATTGTCGGCCACTCTTTTCTCCCAGCCATTAGAGTTTTTGTGAGAATAGAAAATATCATTAGGAAGAGGGATACTATTATTAAACCATGTGAATATAGAGACATTATTGCACAAAGTGCAAATCTGAAGGAACTGGGAGAGGATTTTGTTATCATTGATTGGAAGAAAATAGTGCAAGCTACTCTCAAACCTAGTGGGGCATTTCCATTTTTCCACAGCTAAGCGAATCATTCTAAGGAAACTGCATCTGGAAAAAATGTGATTGTAAGAGGGGAAGTAAATTAATAGACATAGGAGCATTCAAATCGGTGTTAAAGAGAGGAAAAATATTTTGCAGATGACCCCAGAATCTCAGAATCAAAAGGAAGAGAAACTATCCGATCTCAACACTTTGGTTCCGAGTGGAGAAAAATGACTGATTTATCATTTTACAAGAGCGTAATAGAGGGTGATTCAAGGTTAAACAGAGAAGAAAATGCAAATGAGGATTTATTTATGGAAAAAGAAGACTTAAAAATTTGAACTGAAGTGTAATAACCAAACAGAATAATCTATTCATTCTGTATGACCATTACTTTAATATTTGAATTCAATGTCATAGACAAAATAGAAATTTAAGTAATAGATTATTGTATTTACATTAATAAGAAGCCTCTTCTAAAATATTAGAAACAAAAAAGACTCTCTCGTTTCACCCTACAGTTTCAAAACTCTCTCAATCCAACCAAAAATATGAAATAACTCCTGAAATATTGATCCCTGATTTTCAGGAATATCACTCATGAGAAGAGTGTTTCTCAACTGTAAAATTAAAAAAAATTGGAACACTGCAAACAGTTAGGAAAAAGTTATCAGTTTTTGACGTTTCCTGAAAATTGTTAAAACTGGATTGAGACAGTTTTGGAATTGGATGCTTCAATTAATGATGTATAAAAATGTATTTTATAAAAATTTATACTACATGTGATGATATGTGGATATATTAACTAAGTAGAAAATGTGTAAATTATTACAAATTATCAATTAATATTGATTCATAAAAGCTCCCAATGGCAAATCGGCATCACCTCTCGGTAATTTCTCCTGAGTAATGATCTTATCGATGATGTCCTCCTTTGCTGCCATTTCAGCATTCACTCCTTACAGGAAGAAGACCTTAGCAGCAGAAAATGTGCAGTAATTGACTGCGTAAGGTTGTATGGGGTAAGACTACATCACGCACGTTCGAGTCAGTGTACGTGGACTATGTACAGAAACACTTTGGGTGTAACGCCATAGTAGTATTCGATGGATACCTTATTGACGTCGCTTATCAGAACACCAAAGCAGCTGAACGATATCGCTGGGCTTTGCTGCACTAGTCCAGAAAATTTTATTTTAGTTAACAACGGCCGTTACACTGTCAAAAGAAAAATGTCTGTCCAACGACAACTTTATTTCAATGCTGGTGACTGAAATGGCAGCAAAGGGTGTCGAGGTTAAGCAGGCAACAGAAGAAGCCGATGTCATTATAGTGAAAACTGCAATACGTAAGGTTGCTGGATTCGATAGTGTTACTTTCACAGGTGAAAACGTCGATCTCTTAGTCTTGATGACTGCATTAGGCTCTTCTGAAAAGAACGTTCATTTCCAAAAGATTGGGATAGGTAATGCCCCCAGTGTTTTGTCTTCGTCAGCTTCGTGCAATACTCAGGATATTATTTTCCTTCATGCAGCAAGCGTGTGTGACAATACATCAAACCCATTTGGACCAGGAAAGAAGAAAGTTTTCACTATTTATGAGAAAACCCTTTCTCTGTCTGACATCGTTACTGTTCTCAAAGATGAAGAAGCAACACCACACCAAATTTCGAAAGCCGGGGGCAAAGTTTCTTGTGATACTATACGGTGGAAACATGGACACAGATACTCTGGACGATCTTCACTACCGAATATTTTCAAACTCCATGGAAAATCCAAATCCAACCTTACCAGATTTCCCCCTGCACAAGACGCTGCCCGTTGTAATTCTTTTCGTACCTATCTGCAAGTGCAGACGTGGTTTGGCTACGAAAAGTTAATGTCAATTTAACGAAACGAGGGCTGATCCCCATAACAATGACCATGGATGCTGCTCAAGAAAAGTTGTTGTACATGTTATAATGCAGGTGCACGACAGGGTGTAGAACCGTGGCTTGCAGCTGCAAAAAAAGCAGGACTCCTGTATTCAGTCATCTGCAAAAATTGTGCAGGAAATGCTTGAGAAAATTCGCCTGAGACCAACATCAACGAGGGAGATGGACGTTGTGAGCGACGACGAGGAGGACATCATCGATGAGATCATTGCTCAGGAGGAATTACTGAGAGATGATGCCGATTTGCCATCTGGAGCAAAGAGGTCAAGGCTTTTATGAATCAATATTAATGGATAATTTCTAATAATTTACGCATTTTATACTTAGTTAATATATCCACATATCACATGTAGTATAATCTCTATATATATAAGAGGCTTTGTTCTGACGGAATGAATGACTGATTGACTGACTGACTGACTGACTGACTGACTGACTGACTGACTGACTGACTGAGAATCAACGTAGAGCCTAAACTATAACAGGTAGAGACTTGGAATTATGACAGTACCTTCATTTCATAATGTAGGTGCTCACTAAGAAAGGATTTTGAAAAATTTTGATTTTAAATGCCAAAAATTATATGTTTTTGAGAATACTTAATCACTTTTTACACAGGATTATAAAAACAAAATCACAGAACATATTGTTGCCAGTGGTATCAGATGGGTTTGGAAATAATTGAAATGGGACTTTGACAATTTAGAAAAGCTATCAATATAATAATGTTATAAATAAATATTAAATAATTAAATCCACGAAAATAATGCAGTCACATAACTTTCTCTAGCCTGGAAATAGAGAAAACAATACGAGGTAAGGTAATATGTTTTGGGAAGAGAAGTTTGAAAGTGATATTGCATTTCTGTGTAATGTTCATCCCCAAAACGGTTTTATGGTAACATGAGAGTAAGAAATAAAAATTCTCTGCCACGATAATACAATTTTATGTTACCGGAATTTCTGTTTCTTCTTATTTGAACCCCTACCAGGCTTGCTGTGTACTGTACAAGCGATGGGATGCAAAATTCTACATCCTCTATGAGCCATAAAAAGCTATATCAAGCGTTTTCTGAGGGAATAGTTTGAGTGTGATAAGTCTTTCTTCCTATTTCAAATTATAAATACCTATATTAGGACCTAGAATTTAAAAATCTAAAGTCCTTCATAAGTTAATTTCCAATTACAAAATAAAAAACCCGGGTGACGCCGGGCCTTTTAAGCTAGTTTTTTTATAAAATACATTTTTATGCAACGATAATTGAGTACTTTATTCTTAAATGAACATCTCATTAAGGATGGGATTTCTATTGTAGGATATTGAACGTTATTCATGCAGAAATGTTTAAAGATGAAAGTTACTAGGGAAAATGCTGCATTTTTCGCAGTTTTACGATGTTTTGAAATTTTTTAAAAACTTTGAAGCGCCATATCTCGGTACGTATTTGGTTTTATAAAACGTGTAAACAGTGAAAATAGTAGGACATTTCATGTTCTTTAACTTTTATAATGGAGTGTTTTAGGCTAAAATGCATTGTTTAGGAGTTATAAGGAAAACACTGAAAAAGCCCCAAAATTTCCGTGTTTTTCGGCTGCCCTGAAGTCCGCACAGGGTTCTCGAATTGGAAAACTTGGATTCTACACCACAGAATACCCACATACAACATACTACAAAATCATTCACTTCGGACCTTTTTCCAGGCAACCCCAATTTTCAGTACCTGGTGACAGGACTAAATTGGTAGGTGGCAGGAATGAAGAATGTGGTAAACATACTTTCCAATGGCTGAGAAGGAAAGTCTTCTTAACCATGGATGTTATTTCTTTATTTCAAGTTATGTAGAAATACTAAGGTTGAAATAGCGAATACACATCGTTCGAGTATTCTCTACTTCAAAAAATCTGATGTGAAAGTCACATAACTTCTTCTGCCCAAATAAAAGTTAGCAGTATTCACATATCCTTGTACAAAATCGCAAGACACAATTTTATGCTAATTATGCTATAAATACCATATAACCCCTTTTTTGAATGTTGCGAGTAAAAACGCAGGCTATGGACAAACAAAAAAGTAATAATAATAAAAAAAATAATAAATAAAAAAAGTGACTGCAAACGTTTATTCAACTTTTCACCATTAAGAATAATTTCCGAAATTTATAGAATATTCCCCTCAGATATTTCTTTACTGTAAGATGGCCAACAATAGGCCTACATCTTTCTCACTTCACGTGATTATATAGAATAAAAGGCAGTGAATGTCCACGTATTGAGTTGTTCAGGCAAGACAGAGATTTTACAAACAGTGGGTAAATTACAACCACCCTTTAGAGAATTTTTTTTTAAAAAGTTTAAAATAAAAGTTTTAGCTCTTGGTATAAGCACTCCATGTACAAAATTTAAAGGAAATCCTTAGAGCCGTTTTTGAGAAAATCATGACAAACAAAAATTTCTTCGTGTCAAGTCCCCTTAAAAGTAAGGGAAAGTTGTCGCCATTCTTCGTGTCTCAGCCTCAGAAGGTACCTAACCAAAATACAAAATTTTGTTTTCGTACGACTTTCCGTTACATGAGGCCGTATCGCAAAGAGCGCGTATTCACAGTGGGTGGCTTATAACTACCCTTCAGAGAATTATTTCGAAAAAATGTTTCAAATAAAAGTTTTAGCTCTTAGTATAAGCAACCCCTGTGAAAAATTTAAAGAAAATCGTTAGGGCAGTTTTCGAGAAAATCCCGAAAAAGGAAAAATTCTTCATGCAAAGTCCCCTTAAAAATAAGAGAAACTTATCGCCAATCTTCATCTCACATCTTCAGGAGGTACCTGACCCAAATACGAAATTTTGTTTTCATACGATTCTCCGTTTTGGAGCTAGCTTGTTCACAGGTATCCACACAGACACACACACACAGACATGTTTCCAAAAGTAGTATTTTTGGATTCAGGGGGCCTTGAAACGTGTATATATGCTAAAAACTCAACTTCGAATTTTGGGGTCGAAAACAATACTTCCTCTATACCTATAGTACCTACGGTACGGGCAGAGGAAGTAAAAATTCGCATGAGGAACACAACTCCGATAATAAATACGTTTCGTTTAGCGGACACTCAGTTTTCCTCTCTTTGTTTGAATTCTCTTGTCATACTGTTGGTAAATTTCTTAAGCGCAAGTTTCGTCCCATTTGCAGTGTAACAAAAGTAAAAAAAAGATCATTCTAACATAAGTTATACCATATTTTATTTATTAAGATGTAACGATCTTAGAAAAAGTATATTCTAGTCGTTTAAAATAGCTTACGCTTAGCATTCTTTTTCCACGACATACAGTATGATCATAAGTTTTAAAAAATATTGGAATATTAAGGTTTTTTTCAAAGCAGAAGATAACACGAACCGAGGGCTCTATAGGGAGCTCAGCATTTACTCTTTTTGTAAAATTATATCGTATTATTCTGAACTGAAGATTAACGCCGTTGTATGGAATTAAATTTTAACACTATTTCATTTATAACTTACCAATTAAAAATTAAATTCGTTCTTTTTTCGTTTCACATTATAGGTATTCTAAAATTCCCATGTCTCTCAATAAAAAAAAAATGGAACTGAAAAGAGTGTTACGAGATGATTAACCTTTGTACGTGCGTGTAGATGTGCGTGTTTATCTGTACGGAATGCACGTAAAACTATACTGTAACAGATATTTGTGAAAGCGCTTTCGATATTAATGACCCTCTGTATGTCCACAGTGAGTTTAGTCCTCAGCGCAGACGCACTGATGGTATTGGTCCAAATACTAGGAAATATTATGCAGATAAGTTTTTGCGTTAAAGCTTTTCACCAACTCTAAAAACGAAAATGTCGGTTCATTGAATTATTTTCTTTTTCTATTAAGCATTTATGTGGCCGCTTAATCACGGCAACTCCATAACATATTCCAATTACCACCCTGCAACTCTAAAGTATTTTTATTTCCGCCATTTCAACTATGTAATCACTTCTCTTCGGAGTTTGTTGTGTACAGTACTTAAATGCTATTTGTGACTTATTGCATCGGGGATGCCTTCGCTCTCCTCTTGCAGCGGACGGAACTTTTTTCTGTGTGGGTTTTTCTGGGGGTTTCCCTCGTCTATAAGACAAATGTCAGGAAACTTTACGCCCCTGGTCCTCGGCCATCTTTGACTGCGATTATCACCTTCATCACATCCGCCTTGATCAAAGTGAGTGTGCGAGCGACTGATGTATTTTGTCCTCTGTGTACGTGTTGTCTGGGAGGTGACCCCGACATCGGGTTGATCACTCATCTGTGGAGGCCCTCCATGTCCTAGTATGGCCAGAAAATATATATGTAACCCAATGATCAATCCCTCTCTCGACTGGTCACGATCCTGTAAGGCCAGGAGGCGTGGGCCGCATAAGCCATTCCAAATAACTGGAGAGGTAGGCTGAGAGAAATAAGAAGAAAAGCATAAGGACCATTAATTAATATTCCCATCTGGCTTACTTACTTACTTTCTCAATGGCAATATACAATTCCTCAGCAAGATAAAGGAATATTATCGATTTTATGGGACCAAAGGCTCTTTGCCGCGCTTACATGAGCCCGCCGTTCAACCCTATTCTGTGCTATATACTAAATCCCTACACTACGAAACATTAAAAATTATTTAATCTTGCATGGTATCAGTGTTGACTTCGTTGACTTTCGTCAGTTACAGTTTTTTGGTCTTTTGACTTGCTAACAAATTATTGTAGGCCTAAGTTTATATTTAAAGACCCTACATATTAATTTGGGGTACGCCGTAGCGTAGTGGTTGAGGCGCTGCGCTACAAACCAGAAGGTCGCGGGTTCGATCCCCGATGAGGTCGTTGGAGTTTTTCAATTGCCTAATCCTTCTGGTGGCACTATGACCCTGGGGTCGACTCAGCCTCTAACAGAAATGAGTACCAAGAGCAATCCTGGGGGTAAAGGCGGCCGGTGCGTAAGGCTGACAACCTTACCACCTTCATGTGCCGATGTCTAAAAAAATCTGGGAGCCTCAACCTCCTGGAACCCTCTGGGCCTCCATGGCCTGTAATAGGGAACACTTTACTTTACTTTACATATTAATTTAAGAGACAGTTCATCGAGCTTCGTTGTGAACAGGACTACAAAGAGAACCTGATAAATCTGTCTTAAAGTGGAATTATGTTCTATAGGGCTATTAGGGCAGGATTATAAAGAAGATCAGTCATAAACCAAGTAGGCCCTACTGTATATACATATATTTTCAAATATATCAGAACAAAACCTATGACTTTCTGAGTTACACTGTAATAACAATATTTACAAAGAACGGAATGCATTCAGATGCCAGCTTTACTAGTCTGATTCATTCTGTAATCCTGAGCTAATATAAGTAAAATGCAATCTCATTATTCTCTGTGCGACAATAGTATATTGCGATACAAGTGCCGTTAGCGGTGCATACGGATCGAGGAAAGAGTTTTTTCAATTTCCGAGATCCGTTATGCGCTTGCGGCACGAGTATTGCAGGCTATTTTTTGTACGATGAATATTTATATGAATTAATTGAGATATTAGCTAAAAATATTATGTATAGACACTATTGAAGAAGGATGTAATGTTCCAGAAGTGATTCGCATGTGTTTGTTGTTATGGGAACCGAATATCTGTCTTGTTAAAGTCGCCACAAACTGGGGGGCCTTGGTTCCGGTTTTCCACAAAGGCTTGTATTATGACTAGCAGGTGCCCGTGGCTTCGCCAAGATAATTCTTTTAAAAATTAAAAATTAAGAGTATAATAATATTAAAGCATTATATTTATTAACACTTGCACGCGAATCATTCATAAACTAAGCCATTAATAATATTAATGAAACAGCTAAAATTCCTGCTTTAGAGTACATTCCACGACATGAAAGCGCCCCCTGGGAAAACTATATCAGAATCGATTATGCAGTTCCAAAGAACCTGTGAACACATAATACGTATTGTTTTTCAGCTGTTTATTGACATGAGTATGATGTGAATTTTATTTTATCAATTCAGTGTAATTTTCAGAAATTATATAATGTTTCAAGGGAAGGAATGGTTTGTTTGGATTATTATTATCAGCGATATTTCAAGAGATAAAACCATCAATATTTTACAGCTGTTGCCCCCGGCTTCGCCCGCCATTATTCATTGACTCCAGGATTTTTAAGAAAATTACACTGGTAGATTATTAAAGATGTTTGTGGTTCAGAGCTATGAAAATTGTAAGTAAAAATAAAATTAGAATATTTGCTCATTGTGTTCATTTCACTTAGGCCTTATATAATAAAGAAACTGTTTTCCTTCCTAATTTTGTAGTCGTCATGAAAGTTTAGACTGCGAGAGACGAACATCGCCGAGTATACCCGATGTCTCACGAAGCGGGCGAGCAAGCACGCTATTTAGGGCCGTTGAATTGTATAAGAAGTAGATGATTTTATTTACGGCACTTGTGCTTTTGTATTTTTTACCGCACGGAGATTTCTTTTGTTTTCATAGCAACCAGATTGCGTGCGGGAATGTCAAATTACGATCCACGGCAACAATAATCGTAAGTACCACCAATTAGTTACGTATTGTAAAAAATACATTAAGGGTACTCAGTAGACATAGAAAACCCCTATCTCTACAATATTAAATTGTCTTATATATAATGAACATTTACTACTAACCTATTATAGTTAGAATGTTCAAATTTTTAGGGGTTCATTTCTGCATGAAGATACACGTTCAAAGTAGAGCATTTTGAAATATTTTAACTTCAGGTATTTGGAAAATTTTGATAATTTTATGAAAACAAAAAAGATAAATACAATAAAAAATATACCTTTATTAAAAATGATCAAAGAAAAATTTCCTTCTTTCAGTATGTTTTACATATTTCTATAAAGTGAATATAAAAAACACATCTCCACTGGATGCATAGTTTCTGAGAAAATGTTCCTTATATATAGGACAATTTAACACTGCAGAGATAGGGTTTCTCCATGTCTACTGCATTCCCTTGATAACTAGCAGTTATGCCATGGAAGGTCTGCTGGAGAAAATTAACCATAAGCTCTACAATATTATTGTCTGTAAGAAATACTGTTATGCGGTAGGGCCTATAGACCTATACAAAGATCCCGATAGAAAGAATTATTCACTCAAACATCTTTTAACTAACGTCACTAATATCCTGGTGGAGTTTGCGGTGTTCCCCCTGACTTTGCGGAAGTTCAGCCCCATTTCTCTAGTTGGGACTCCTTTCTTATCCCAATGAGATGATGATGAGCGTGATGATACGGTTGTCAGAGAGTTTCTTAAATCTAAAGCCTTTGCTGACTAACGACACTAGGAGAAACAATCCATGAAAGATAAAAATTCCCCTTATCCGGATCGTGAATTCAACACATAGGTCTATCACATTTTAAATTACAGGCTCCGAATGGTCGATGTAGATGGTACATCAATTTAATATGAATAATGAATAAGCAATTTTAATCCGAAATATAATACAAATGTTAGATTAGCCAAAGGAAAACTAAAATTACTAAATGTTGTGGTCTAAAGAGTAATTTATTGCGGCAGGACCATGTAGGGCCAAAAATGAACACATAAGATACACGATACGAATAAGAAATAAAGACCAAACAAGCTCCAAAATAAACCTCAAAAGAAAACTGTACCCGAACTTAAAATTCCCAATTATACATACCTATGTAAGCTAACCGGAACTCTTACATTATTCTTAACAAAATTTCTTAGGATCTTACCTATTCAACAGTAGATTCACGGTAGACTTGTATCAGTCGGACATCTCCTTGCATCCACGGAAATTACGCCACATTACAATTAGAAATATGTTACGTCAATCTGTCAACATTGGAAAATTATATCTGGGCCAAGCACGCTACATACGTACGTGAATACACTGTTTCACTTTACCTCATACAAAATGTAAACAACAGGGAAGTCTTTTAAACAACACTTTCACGGAAGAGGGACAACTATACTCAGATTCGGCATACTACTGGCCGCGGGTCATATCCGGCCCGACAAAGCTTTTTCTGTGGCCCGCTTAACCCGCCTGATTGCACTAATGAAGGAATATAACAAAAAAATACATTACCAGGCAAAACATTCTCCAGGGTTTGATCAATTTAATGGACATGAGCGTGTTGTGAAGACAGAAGAACTGTGTAACAAAATCACTTATCAACAGCAGTTTCTCATGACTATTGCTGAAACTTTGTGTCCGGATTTTATCGATAAATTTATGAGCAACGAATCTATCTTCATACAATCCGGACCTCTCCACCGCTGTGGTGTAGGGGATACGTTCGCTCCTCTCACGCAGCAGGCCCGGGTTCGAATCCTGGTCGAGAAAATTACCTAGGTGGGGTTTATTCCTGAGTTTTTCCTCACATGTGAGACAAATGTCGGGTAACTTCAGGCTCACTCGCTGTGTTCAATTGTTGTTTCTTATCAAAGAAGCTACTAGCTACAAGCTTTCAGTCCTTGTAATTTTACATAAAAGTCAATTGCATGAATATGCGATAAAATGAAAGTAATAAAAATGAAACGATGAAATTATGACGATGGATACCTGCGATTAGTTGGAATTTCACATATTCTTATACTGGACTGTTCACTGATTCATGAGCTAAGACCTTGAGAAACAATTGCTTCCTACGTACTGTAAGTTAATGGTTAGGAGAATGAAATAGGCTTTGAAAGGTTTGCTACTCCAGGCCTATATCAAAATACAGTACGGGTGTAAAGTTGAAATATATTATTGTCATAGGATGCCATCTTATTGGATCCACACAGTGTAACGCATGTCTAGAAGAAGTTTCAGCTGAATAAATATTGAACTGACCTCGTCTCAACGGTGTTGTGAAATATGAATAACGACTATTATTACGGGCATCAAGTCTCTGTCAAGCCGCTATGTTGAGATAGGTTAGATCCAGCACATTTCGGTGTTAGTACTTCTATAATATAATGCATGTTGTCTGCCTCCTATTACATGGTCTTATAGGCTAATTACAACACAATGAATGAATAGCATGAAAATATGTGAAGGGCATAGGCCTCCTGCAAAGTAGGGAATAGCTAATTTAATTCTCATTAAGAAGACAAATCCTAAGAGTCACGCCTACTTATCTAAATAGACTATATTTCACTACTGGTGCAGTGGTCTACCACCTAGGTAGCCGTCACGGTGGCTCATGCTTAGAGCTTGGGCCTGGCATGCTAGCGGTCCCGAGTTCAAATCTCGGGGCCGGCGGGCGTGTCATTTGTGGTGGACAAAGCCGTGACATTTGGGGGTTTTTCTCGGGGATCCTCCCGTTTCCCCCTACATTCATTCCACACTCTTCACTCTCCACTTCAACTTCCTTCCCCCCCCCCTCATTATCATCCCGTTCAGCTCCTGCTGAAGATTCTGCTCCGGGTCTCCCCCGTCCTGCCCCGTTGCTTATGGTCAAGAGTTGCTGGTGGTGTACCGTGCCTTTGGGGGTCTCAAAGGGACCCTGGGTTAGTGGCGCACGCCAGGGTGTGCCGCGCCTATGGGGCTCTTGTACGAGGGACCCTGGGTACGGTGCACGTGGAGTGGTACCTGGTCCTTGTTGGATGTAGGGGAGCTCGTGGTGGAGTCTGTTGACAGGGGGGCCTTAGGGCATGCACATCATTCCGTCTCCTAGGGGGTGCACAATGAGCCCGCCTATGTGGCCTACGTGCGCGATCCCGTCAGGGCTCATCCCCTGGACCATACATACATACATATACTACCTAGGCTACTATTTACACATTTCACTTAGCTATGTAGGCATTATGCAAATCATGAATGCAGTGTGCACACAACTGTCCTTGGTCTTGAGACATGCTGTCAGCTGTCTTGTCAGTAGTTTCCATGAGTAACGATACAATTTTGTCTTCCTGACATTAATTAAGCACGTGTGAGGAAAAGGCATTCAGTGGTGGGAGTTGAATTCAGAAAGACAAGCCATTTTCCCCTCCTGCCAGTCATGACAGCCGTAGCCGTATACCTAAGTCTGCGCGATGTGAATCCCTTGAAGACTCCCGTACTAATGGAACATCCCCCCTTCAAATAACAATAGCCTATGACTCTGATAATCCGGGGGTGGAAGGCGGGGCCAACAAAAAATGGACTCATCTAGGTTGCTGCTCATCTTTCTCAGCAGGTTCAGGAAGAAAATTATTGTACTGTGCTGTCGTGGGCACTTTTCATCTTTAGGATTCCTGCTGCTTTCTTGAAGGCAACTGTCCAGCGTGTGTTTGGTCTTCCTCTGGTCCTCCATCCAATTCTTGGGTCCCACACCGTCATCCTTTGGATCTAACGGGAATGGTTCATCCTAACAACATGGCCTCTCCATTTCCATTTTAATTGGCATGTCATTGAAACAACGTCGACCATACTAGTTTCTACTTTACTTCTTATTTTTTTATTATGTACTTCACTGTCACCTGTGTATTTTGGGCTCCATTTTTCACTGACAGATTTTAAGCACATTCCTTTGCCTTGATGTTAGTGTCCACGTTTGGCATTAGATTACCACAAGAAATACATATTATATTTAGGCCAAATAATATCCTTCGAAAATAGTTCAGAGGAGAAAATAAAGCGACGAATCAACATAGCATGGAAAAGATATTGGAACGTAAAGTTTATTTTGGAAAATGAACACCACAAACTGAGCTCAAGAAGAGACGAATTTCATTCCTGTGTAATACTAGTGTTGTTGTACAACTTAAGTACATGCACACAAATGCAGTACGATCTCAATGCGTATTTTGAACATTTAAATTTCTAATACATATATACGTAACGACAGAAACAGACTAGAAGAAAGGATAAATGAGGTTGAAAACAAAATAAGAAACTTTGAGACAAAGATAAGACAAATAGAAGAAAGCGAAGAAAAAAGACAAAAACAAGAGAGGAAAAATAATATACTCATCAAGAAAATACAGGTCACAGACACAGAAGAATACAACATCCACAAGGAAATAGGAGAAGTTTTCGAAATACTGGAAATAAGACCAATGTACGAACAAGCAAGACACATAGGAAAAGACTGGAAAGGAAGAGACATGATACTAATAAAAATGAAAGATTTCGAAGAAAAACTGAAGGTACTAAAACACAAAAATAAACTAGCAGGGAAAGAATGCTACATCGAAAGCGATATGACAAAAGAGGAAAGACACATTCAAGCTATGGTACGGAGAAGAGCTAGAGAAGAAGCAGAGAAAGGCCACACAGTGAAAGTCGGGTACCAGAAAATCCAAATTAATGGAAAATGGGAATACCTAAATGGAGAAACAACAAAAAACCAGGAATGGGCAACCAGAAAAGAAGATAGCACAAAAGAAGCAGCAACGCCAACAATTACAAATGACAACAAAACAAAAAACGAAGCTCAACCTACCCAAAGAAGAAAAACACTGTGAGCAACAAACTGCAACTGAGCACATTGAATATACGGACACTAAGGACGAAAGAAAGAGAACTCGAACTAGACAATGCATTGGACAAACTGAAATTTGGAATAATAGGCCTGGCAGAAGTTAGAAAAATGGGAGAACAGATAATCGAAAAGGAAAATGGCAACATCCTCTGCCATATAGGAACGACTAAAGGGCAAAAAGGAGTGGGGTTCCTAATACACAAGAACCTTAAAGAAAATATACAAGAATTCACAGGAATCAACGAGAGAATAGCGGTATTGAAAGTACAAATAAATACAACAAAAATCACGATAATACAGATCTACGCCCCCACTGAGTCCAGTACAGACGAGGAGCTAGAAGAATTCTACGAGGAGCTAGAAAGAACAATAAACCAGCACAAGACCCAAAGACTATTCATAATCGGAGATTTTAACAGCAAAGTAGGGAAGAAACAGGAAGAAGAAAAACCTATGGGTCCATACGGCATGGGAAGTAGAAATGAAAGAGGAAACAGGCTCGTCCAGTTTGCAGAGGAGCACAACCTATCAATACTAAACACATTCTTCCAAAAACCCCAAACAGCAAAATGGACATGGAAATCGCCAGATGGGAAGACTAAAAATGAAATTGACTTCATACTGAGTGACAGCCGAGAATTAGTAGAGGATGTGCAAGTAATAAATGGCCTCAAACTAGACACGGATCATAGAATGGTTAAGGCAACACTTAGGATAACAAAACCAAAGAGATGCATGAGACTGAACAAACCAAAAGCCGAAAAGATAAATCAAGACATATTCAAAACTACACTCAGAGAAAAAATACAACAACTGCCACACGAGGAAGGAGAAGGAGTACAGGAAACATACACAAAACTGCAAAACTGCATACTACAAGCGGCAGATTTCGCCTCAAAAGAAGAGGGCAAAATAAAAAACAAACACAAACTATCTACAAACACCATAGCAATGATCGAGGAAAGGGAACAAATGAAAAAACACATGGAAGAAACAGAAATAGAAAGGTTAGAATATGCGGAACTGAACAGAAAAACCAAAAGAGAAATACGAAAGGACCTAAGAGAGTACACACTAAACCGAACACGGAACATCCTAGAGAACTCAAAATCCATCAAAAGAGTGAAGAAGGAACTAGAGCGTGATAAACACTGGATGTTGGGAGTAAAGGACACAAGAGGGGACACAACGAGATCAAGACAGGAAATAAACAAAGCAGCAACCCAATTCTATAAGGACCTTTACGATAGCAACACAACAACACAATACCACAGCTATCGAACGGAAGAAGAAAAAGTACCTACAATAATGAAAAGCGAAGTCGAGAACGCTATAATGCAACTCAAGAATAATAAAACACCGGGAAGCGACGGAATAATAAATGAGTGCTTGAAATGGGGGAAAGATGCATTAACAACAGAAATAGCTGAACTTTTTAACAAAATTCTCCAAAATGAAGAAATACCCGAACAATGGCAAGTAAGCGAGATAGTACTGATCCACAAAAAAGGAAGCAGAGACGACCTAAACAACTTCAGACCAATAAGCCTGCTACCCAGTCTATATAAACTATTCACAAAAATACTCACGAACAGACTAGCAAAAATAATGGATGAAAACCAGCCACCAGAACAAGCAGGCTTCCGCGCAAACTACAGCACCATAGACCACATACACACAATAAACCGAGTGATTGAAAAAACACACGAGTTTAACCAAAGATTATATGTTGCATTCATCGATTATAGAAAGGCGTTTGATTCAATAGAACATAACTTCATGCTGAAAGCACTAGAAAATATAGGCATAAACCCAAAGTACATAAGGATCTTGTATGGAATATACAGGAACAGCAAAGCGATAGTGAAGACAGAAATCGAGGGAGAAACGTTTAGAGTAAAAAAAGGAGTCAAACAGGGAGATCCTATTTCGCCCAAGCTCTTCACATGCACACTAGAGGCGATTTTCAGAGGACTGAGCTGGAACAAAAAAATGAAAGGGATAAACATCAACGGAAGGCTACTGTCAAACTTAAGATTTGCTGATGACATAGTGTTGTTCGCAAAATCCGCCACAGAGCTACAGGAAATGCTAGCAGAACTGAGTACTAAAAGCGCAATAGCGGGACTACAAATGAACCCTACAAAGACCAAAGCAATGACAAATCACATAGAGACACCAATAATAATTGACACACCAATCCATTACTGTAGCGAGTACATATATCTAGGCCAAGCAGTCAGTCTGACAGAAAATGGGGACAATGAGATCGAAAGAAGAATAAGGCAAGCATGGGGGAAATTCTGGGGACTCAAATTCTTACTCCTAGACAAAGACATTAACAGAGAACTAAGATTGGAAGCACTACAGACCTGCATCATACCGACACTAACATATGGAAGTCAAACCTGGACGCTGACTAAACAACAAGAACTGAAGATACAAAGATGCCAGCGCAGAATGGAGAGAAAAATCTTAGACATTAAACTAGTAGACAAAGTAAGAAACGAAGAACTGAGGCTAAGAAGTGGTATCGAAGAGGCACATAAACAGGCAAGAGAGCTCAAATGGAGGTGGGGAGGACATGTGGCCAGACTACCTGCAGACAGATGGGTCTATGCCACCACGATCTGGGACCCAAGAAGAGGGAAAAGAAGAAGAGGGAGACCGAGAAGGAGATGGGCTCAGGACTTCATAGAAGTGATAGGACCTCAATGGTCACGAATAGCAAGGGATAGGAGGGAGTGGAAAATCATAATTTTAGGTTTAGAATAAAATGTTGACATAATTTAGAAATTAAAAGTGAAGTGAAGTGAATTAGGGAAAAGTACAGGACACTCATTCTGGACTCAAAATGGAACACAAGCTACACACAGTAACAAACAGTTAAAGTAAAAGCTCAAATCCGAGCATGCACACAGGAAATAGCTCACCCCGTGTGTACAAACTGAGCTAGCCCTACCGAGAGTAGGAGGCCCTTGCCTGAAAAGGATTCAGTGGCTTTTTCTAATTCTAATTCTAATTCTAATACATATCACATAGCTTAACAGCAGAACAATTGTTGTTCAAACCAATTTCATTTATATCTTATGTGGTGTGATAATTAACAGTCGAATAGGTCAATAGTTTGAAGCCAGTTTTCTTAAACTACTGGTCTAGATCAGGGTCTGCGAGCTGGTACTCATTGAGTACCTAAAGCATTCCCTTTGCATTATTACCCTTCCACATGGGCGTAATTTCAGCTTTTTAACTGGGGTGGCAAGGTCTGCCGGGGGGTCTAGGGGGTATGAACATTTTTGAAAATTCGACGTTAAAATTATGTAGTTTAAGCATTTTTAAAACTTTTTTACATACCATACCAGCATAAATGTTAAGTTTAATGAAGTTTAATAAAGAATCAAGATTGTGCCACGTTTATAAACTGTAATTTTTCACTTGTTTGCAAATAACTGATATTTTTACTGCCGATTTTTGGGGTGGCGAAAAGAGGGGTTTGGGAATTCTGGGGGTGGCAACTGCCACTCCTTGCCACCCCGTAATTACGCCACTGCCCTTCCACGACCCTTCAAGATACAGCGCACCTCTTGTGTAACATACGGAGCGTGGAAGCAGTCAGTGATGTACGTTATCTTTTGCTAACTGCTAAGGAGTATGGCGCAGCAAAAGAAAACCTATTCTTTCCGTCAGGACTGGGGATTAGTAGATACAACAAAACAATGAAATCTCGTTTTGTTTGATATTTTGTGTGCCCATTCGCTTTATTGTAGGCTACATTTCAACATCAGACGAAACTTCAATACCAACTAGCATGCTAACTAGTATGAAGGCATTGTTTACTTATAAACTGTAATAAATTACGAAATTAACTTGTCATTAATGTTTAGCTGCGACAGATAATTGCTTACTAATAAATGTAACGATCAGCTTAATGTGACTTTGTATTAACATTAGAATTTCTTATGACAAAATTGGATAATACACAGATCAACAACCATTTTGGTGCCTTATAATTTATACCTATTCTTGGGTATATTTAGGTCGCTGATGCCGAATCTGCCATTATTTTTTCCCTATCAGCTTTAGTTTTTCGGATATGGTATTACCAATATGCATATTATCCCATGTTACGTTTGATATAAATAAAAAACAGTGCCTATTTCTAGCTTCTAAATCATGTGAAGAAAACAGCAACACACTAACATATCATTATCATTACAATAACAATATAACATGGGGGTCTTTCAAAAAATTGATATTATCACATACTGTAAGGTTGTTTATGACTTATGAACTGTCAATTTGAGGGCCAAAAAATAATCCAGCTTCTAGTTTTTCTGTACTTCGTATAGTTTTCGTCCTACGTGTCCAAATATGCTCAAGAACCTTCACTAGCTATATTATCAAGCAAGATTTTGTTTGCTAGACTAAGGCAGCGTTCACACTGAGGCGATAAGCGATAAGCGATATATAGCAAGGAATATGTTGCGGCGATATATTGCTAGGAAGGTTCATACTGCGAGCCATAAATCGGCGCGACCTGGGCGTTAAAAATATGGTGGAACACAATCCTCACTATCCTACTTCAGATACAATTATGAGCTCAAGTGAGGAAGACGTTGTAGTGGCTTATTGGTTCAGGCGTAGAATGAGAAGAAAAAGAAAATATTGGGTACATCCCTAAATCTTGCCAACGTGCACCATAGCTCGGCTGTTGTTTCTCGACAGCTGTCTCTCAACATGAATCAAAATTCAGGGAGTTTTATCGAATAAACCCTGAAAACTTATTTCGAAAATTTGTTTTCTGAAGGGTAATTTAAGCCACCCACTGTTTGTAGAAACTCTGTTTTGGCTGTTGAACAAATAAAGTGTGCGTAGAACGCCACGCGACAGAAGTGAAACTTGTTTTAATTTTTATTTGTTCATTGTTTGATTATTGGATTTTTTCAATTTTGCATTACTGGACGTTTTAATATTGGGTTTTTGGACTTTTTAATTTTTTAATTTTGAATCTTTGAATTTTTTTAATTTTGGATTTTTATATTTTCGATCTTTGATTTTTTTTATTTTTTGGATTTTTCTATTTTTAAATTTTGGAGATGTGTCGGTTTACAATACCCAGCCATTTAGTACAACAAATACTTTATATACCTGTATATGCTTGGGGAAAAAAAGAATACCAAAGTTTAAAAAGTGTAAGTAATAATGGAAAATTCATTGGTCTTTTAAAAAAATTCCTTGTCATTTTTTCACTATTTTAGGTAATAAATGCATTTTTCTATTTTGCATTTTTCATTATTTTATGGTCATTAAATACCTTTCCCTACTCATTAGTAAGTAACTGGATACAGTTGGCAGGAGTCATTGGTTTTAAGTGGGAAAGATTCTCCCTTGACAAGCACCGCTTGCAGTTTCCCGCGAAGCAAGTGTTAAGTTTCGTGTCAATTGTTGAAAGATTATAAATAGTAAGTAGTAAATAGAGCTAGCGATTCTTGAATGATAAACAATCCTGAGAAGAGCATGACAATATATGACATCCCCGGGATTCTGAAAATTGCATTTCCTCAGGCAATGGCTATGCAAAATATACTCCCCATGTTAATTCTGTCAAATTGTATTATAATGAGGGCCCGGATTCTGATGACCTAAAATTGTTTGAAAAATGACCCTAAATTTAAAGAAAATGACTTAATAATTATACAAAAAATGACCTAAAAACTGACATTTTATTTATAAAAAAAATATTATAGTACACACAAAGTTATAGACTAGTTTGTACATAATTATAAAAACTGTAAATAACTGTAATGTTGTGAATGTTCTTTTCTCACGGAAATTTATACTGGCACTGAGGCACTGGCGAGTCAAAATTCGCCATTTCCTTTTGTGGTCTGCTGGATTATAATGTAATTTAGCCTAATTGAGGGTAAACAGTAGTTTGCACTCTCAAATCCAAGCAGGTGGCAGGTCTGGTGCCAAGTCAACCTAATAACAATAGTAATATAATACAAAATTTTGGAGTTTCTTTTATTCTCATTTTCGACTGAGACATGACAACACTAAACGCCGAATTTTTCCTTCTTGCATTAAACAAACAACACTTCAAAGACAGCACTGCTAGCGACGAAAAAAAGTTAATACACTCAATGTAAATAGATGAAAATGACTAAATAAGGAAGCAAATTACACGAAAATGACAAAATAATGACCTAAAATTGAAATAAATGCCCTAAAAATATAAAATTGCATAAAATGACAAAAAATGATCTAATAAAAATGTATTTCTATAATCTAGAGGCCATGATTAGGATTTATCAACAAGTTGGCAATGTCAATGTAGCATCAATAAAAAGATGACATGTTATTAGAATCCGGGCCCTGATTATAATTAATCCCTGAATTATAATTAAATTATTTATTTCATGTTTATGTTTAATGTTTAATGTTTAATGTTTGTAAGCCAGTCAACGAACACGAGGTGTATAGACATGGTCATTGAGATAAAAACTATACCAATTTAGGTATATCACAATTAAAAAATTCAATTAGATTGTAAAATGGCGTTGTCATCAACCAGCCAGAGATCACAGATTTAAAACGAGTTCGACTTAGATAAAACAGTTCAACAGGAACTTTGTTAGCTATTTTGATACACATGTATTCAAAGTTTTTCATTGTTAAGGAGAGCCTGTACCTGGGGTAGTCTAATGAATTCTGTTGCCTAGTTTCATAAGAATGTAGGTCGCTTCTAAAACTAAATGAATTTATATTATCTTTAACATATAATAGACACTCAAGAATATACAGAGAAGGAGCCGTCAATATTTTCATATTAATAAATAAAGGTCTGCAATGTTCATTCAAAGATGAATTCGTGATAATTCTAATGGCCTTCTTCTGGAGTACAAAAACCTTATTAAAATGAGAACTATTTCCCCAGAGGGTGAGTCCGTAAGCAAGAATGCTGTGGAAATAGGCGAAATAAGCAGTTCTGATATAGTTCTTCGGCACAATAGATCTTAGTCTTATGAGAAGGAAGAGCACTCGGGATAATTTATGACAAATATGGATAATATGTGGCTCCCAGGTAAGTCTGGAATCGACTATAATACCAAGCATATTGAAACTCTTACTCTCATGATTGAAACTCTTACTCAGAGTTTAAAAATATTTACATTATGAGTTAATAATATAACAATTTGATTACTTACTTGCCTTACACAATAAATAAATAATGTATTTACCTGTGTCTTTTACTTCTGCTGCAATTTTCCTACATGCGGCACTCGTCACATCTGTCTTACTATATGCGGCAATGGAATAGTTCCAGATGCACTCATGAGATTTCACTAAATGAATTAAATGAATTACAGAATTGTCTTCTCATCGTCCCGACACGTTCACTGCTCGAAATATCGTAAGCAACAAATCGCTCAGGCGACCAGCATGCTGCACTTCGAGAGATATATCGCTTGCGATATGTTGCGCTATCGCGTGAGTGTGAACCTTTTTTATCGCCTCCCTTTAGATTTCAAGTATCTGTCCGTGCGTGTCGCGTATCGTATATCCCTCACGATATATCGCTTATCGCCTGAGTGTGAACCCTGCCTAACAGTTCACGAATAAATCCCCCCCCCCTTGACAAAAGTAGAGCTGGTAGAAAAAAACTGTTTATATGTTTATAAGCGCACTAAGTATAGCCAAAATCCGGTAAAACATCTGAGACACCAAACAAAAAGTTCTTTTTTGTTGGGCTGTGTTATCTATTGTAGAAAACGACAGGAAATAGTTGTTAGAAAGTCTAAAAAGGCAAAACAGACAAAATCAAACAAGATAGCAAGATCACAGCAAAACAATTGGTTCATGTCAGCTACCGCATTTCTAAATATATTGCGGAAACATGAAACCATTCACAATGGGGGAGAACGTTAAAGACCGTTTAACTTAGTAAGTAGACTACCACCACTTATAGACCTTACTAGAACCCATGACAGTGACATTCAATTTATAAGATCATGTAAAGTTTTTAGTTTTTGTTAATTCATTCACGAAGTTTTAATACGTTTGATCGTTATAGCTTATAGTGTGTAACTTTCCAAAGTGTGCACCTCATTCTCGCAGATGCCACTGCAACGCCACAGATGCGAAATTGAAACCTATTGCATGTGTCTAGTACCGCAGAGCATTAACGTCACGTTGTTTACATGGAGAAAAAGTGGAAAAAAGCTGAACTCTCGTTTCTCCTACAAGTTCAGCTCGCGGTGCCTGTTCTAGATTTACATGATAATTAACCCGGCACTTTTTCCTTTTTTGACCAAGAATAGGCCTACATAATAACATATAAGTCAGGGCAAGTCAATAAGTATCCGTACTCTCTTTTTTTTTTAAATATTTTGCAACAACAACATAAAACTTTCAATTATCTGTACCTAACTTTTTAACATAGTCCCCTTGCTCCTCAATCGTTGCACAAGCTTCCTGATGCCCTCAAAAAGAAGTTTTTCGGCTGATATGAGTAGCAAGTCACGTATGTACCGCTTCCTTCAGTTCTTGGTCTGTGATGATCCATGGATCCATGAATGATTGCATAAGGTTTGCCACTTCATTGACAGTCACTCTTCAGTTTGTTTGAATCATGATACTCACTTGCTCAATAGTAGGCTAATAGCGTCACTAGTGGATGTGGATGGGCGTCCTGTTCTTTCCTCGTCCTTCACACTTGTCCGACCATTTTTTAATTTTTTAATTTTACAATCCATTCGTACGCTTCGCCGTGGTAAAACATTGCTCCCATATTGGGCGGAAAATCTTCGATGGATTTCGGCTCTCGGTACACCTTCAGACGACAAAAAACGGATCACTGCACGCTGCTCTTCTGTGGTGCAAACGCTGAGCAGTGCAGCCATGTTTAATATGCAACAGCGCAACATAAGTGGAGTCATAACGGTCAAACATTCCACAAGCGGAAAACAACATGTCGACGTGTGGGAACACAAAGCGGCATAGCCAACCTACAAAAAATTAAACAAAAAGTGCGGATACTTATTGACTTGATAAATTTCATATTTGCCGCAGAGGGAGGATTATATTTCCCTATTGTCGGGAGTCTTTACACCATATACATGACGGTGATGTCAAAATCTTCAGAATTGTAGAGTGTTCTTTCTTGATTATTTTATGAATTTCTTGCAGAATCGGATGTCCAGTGTGTTGTAGTGTTGTTTAAAAAATAAATACGCATTTCGGCGCAATAGTTACGCCATCCTCAATTCCTGTTAAAAATCAGAGTATAAACTAACGTAAGAGGTAAACTAGTCTTTATAAGTGTTTTTTAAATTATGTATGGACTATTACTAACCTTGTGTTGTGGAGCCGGAACTTGGGTGAATGACTATGAAGTAACTGATTGTGGTGTAAGTTGCTGGTATTTATGGAGGGTGAGTGTGTTCATAAGTGATTTGGAATAGTGGGTTGTAATCGATTTGGTCTTCGTTTAGTATTATATCCTTGTGTTTATATATTTCGAGTTGTTCTAGAGTATTTAGTCTGTGTCCTTTGTTTTGTTTGTGTAAAATTTCCATTGTATTTTCAATGTTGTTAAGTTGGTGTTTTTCTGTAATTAAGTGTTTGGCGTAAGCTGATTTTTGTCTCTTGTTTTTATAATCTTGAGTGTGTTCCCGGTATCTGGTTTTGAATTTACGGCCTGTTTGCCCTATGTAAACCTTGTTACAGCTAGTGCATTTTAATTTATATATGCCATTCTCATTAAACTTTTCGTTGGTGGCGTTATTATTGTCCGTACTATGTAAAATATCTTTTAGTCTATTGTTAGTTTTGAATGCTACTATGTGCCCGTTTATCTGTATAATTGAAAGTTACAATTTTTTTACTGGCGTTCTTTCCTTGTTTTATGGGGGATAACGTAGTATTATTGTGTTTTTGTTGTATAAGTTCTTTTTTGTTTTTTAAGCAATTTGATGATAGTATTCTTCTTATATCCGTTATTGGTTGCAATCTGTATTATTGTGTTTAGTTCTTCGTTATAATGTTGTTTTTTCATTGGGATATTAAGAAGTCTGTAGATCATGCTATTAAACGCTGCCAGTTTTTGTGTGAAAGGGTGATTAGAACTATTATTAATTACCGTGTCTGTGAAAGTTGGCTTTCTGTTGATATTGAAGTTAAGCTTATTATTGTTTCTAGTTATGTTGATGTCGAGGTAGTTCGATGTGTTGTTTTCCTCTTTTTCTGATGTAAAGGTCAAATGTGTGTTTAGTTTGTTGAATTCTTCAAAAAAAATTCTATATTATTACAGCCCGTAAAAATGAAAACCCCATTGAACAAATAACAAACCTAACTTCGACAATTCTAAAGCAAAATTATTTCAAATTCCACTACAAAATATTCATACAAAACATGGTTCACCACTTTCAGGTATCTTGGCCGAAATCTTCTTACAGTACATTGAAGAGAAACATATAGCAAATATATTAACTAAATACAACATAAAAGTTTACAGAAGATTCGTTGATGGCATTCTTATCACATGTAAGAACAATAATATAGAAACATTTCTTGCTTAAGTAGGTATACCAACTGCTAGTATTGGGGCTTAGACAACTGTAAGCCCATTTCCACAACGCTTTGACATTTAATTCAAGTACCAACCTGACAGTGGAGTTTAGGATCCTATAAATTTCACCCAATTACAAGATATATTGTCGATATGTATTGTCAAAGTTGATAGCATTTATTTATTTTGAAGAAAACCCTCCAGCTTTCCCCATAGAGAGGATTGCGATAAAGGTCAAAGCATAATGATTACAATAAGTGCAGGGTAAAAAATACTATAATTAAAGAGTAGTCAAATGTTATATCAAACAGATGTTATATCAAACGCATAAATTAAAATCTCCTATTAACTTGACTCAATAAAATTCACTAAAAATACGAAAAGAAAAATCTCCGAAACAAAAACATATGAAGATATTATTTATTTATTTATTTATTTATTTAACCTGGCGGAGTTAAGGCCATAAGGCCTTCTCTACCACTCAGCCAGGGCAAAAACATGAAATACATAATGATAACAATAATAATGATTAAAAATAAATTAAAAAAGAACTGATATACATGAATACAAGAAACGAACATTAAATATAAAGAAAAAATTATAACATATATACTTGAATAATTAAGATACATTAAGATACATTAAGATACATTAAATGATAAAAAAGAAATTAATTGTTACAAATATGATTTAGTTATATAAAAGCATTAAGTGATAGAAACTGAAATTAACATAGAACATGAAAAAGATTATTAAGTACTACGTATATGTGCTGTTAACTGCGATCTGAAGGTTGACAGTGACCGGCAGTCCTTGATGTGAGATGGTAAAGAATTCCACATTCGGATGACTGAAGTAGTAAACGATGATGAGTAAAGAGATGTATGATATTTAGGTATTGCGAGAATATGATCTTGCCTGGACCGAGTGTGAAGAATTCGATATAGGAGGCAGAGAGAGTGCAATTTTCTTCTGTCGTCCAAGTGAAACCATGCCAATGTTTCAAATGCTGGCGTAATATGATCTGACTTACGAATACCACAAATGTAGCGAACGCAAGCATTATGAACACGTTGTAGTCTTTGTCCTAGTTTGAAGCTCAGGTCGCTTAGTAGAATATCACAGTAATCGAAATGAGGCATTATGAGTGTTGATACGAGTGTTTTCTTTAGAGAAGAAGGTAGACAGTTTTTTAATCGTTGGAGAGCGTGAAATATAGAGTATATTTTTTTGCAAATTTCTTTTATATGGATGTTCCAATTTAAATTACTGTCAAAATGAAAGCCAAGATTTTTTACATGCGGACTAAATGGAACAATGCTTCCGTTTAATTTGACGGGTGTCAAATTTTCCTCATTGACATTTTTCAACAAATTACGATGCCCCATTAAGATCGCCTGAGATTTTCCTGCATTAATTGTAAGTTTAGAGTGTCTTGCCCAATTAGTTATTGTTTCAAGATCGTTGTTAATTTCATTTATAGCCATGTTAATTCTGTCAGGTCGTGTATGTTTATACAGCTGTAAATCGTCAGCGTAAATGTGGTAGTTAGTGTCATTACTGATGGTGTTACAAACGTTGTTTATGTATATAGTAAACAGTAGGGCCTAATGGTCCCAGCACCGATCCTTGTGGCACTCCACGTAATGAGTAATGAGTAATTCAAAATTTACTGAGTCAAAAGCTTTAGAAAAGTCAATCAGTGTCATAATCGTCAATTTGCTGTCATCCATACCTTTGCGAATGTCCTCTGTCACATTGAGCAACGCCGTCGCAGTGCTGTATCCGGAACGAAAACCTGACTGATATGGATTGAGGTAGTTATGTCCATTGAGATAATCCGTCAGTTGTTTGTGCATAATTCGTTCCAGTGCTTTGGACAGAGTGGGCAGGATATTAATTGGTCTATAGTCACTAGGTGAGGATGGATTTTTCACTTTTGGTAAGGGACGCACCAAGGCTTTCTTCCACAATGTAGGAAAGGTAGCAGTCATAATTGATGCATTAAATATATGTGTCAAAGTCGGAACAATTACGTGTATGAGTTTGTGAATTAGAGTAATACTGATGTTATCTATGTATCTATGTTATCTAACCGTAAGTTTTGTGCCTTTCACATAAGTTTTATAATAAAGAGCTAGGGCTATTTAATGCTAGTCTGGAAATTTTCCTCCAACACATTAATGCTTATATAACCCTACAACAATCCATTAATGTCCGTGATTTATCCAGTGCATTTGAGGCGCGACTTCATAAACTTGTTTTGAAGTGTTGGGAACGGGAGCCTGTGCTTGTAGACTCGCAAAACAGATAACTCCCGTCATACTCGTCACTATTAGAAGACTCGAGGATTAGTTCGCGCTGACAAGGAACGTGGCAGTTGTGCAAACTTGCCCGTCACATTGTGCGAATGTTTGCAACTCCTCCACACTAGTACAATCCACGAGCCTTCCGTGTTTCAGATACATAACTATTGTTCATGTGTAAAGTGAAATTTATAACATACATATCTAATTTTGTTTTATAGAAGTATCTCTTACACATCTGTTAGTTAAAACTGCAAACAGTAGCCTATAGTGGTTCAAAATCATTCAAGGTCAGAAAGTTAAGACAAACAACTGAGGGAATCCTGGTGAGCGTTACCACAAAAAGGGATGCAAGGATTAAGGTATACTCCCTCCAACAAAATTTGATTCGTCAACCTAGCCAACTGAATTGCAGTGAGTGGCAAGATGCTTTGAAAATGACAGCAAATGTGTACCCTCTACATTCTATTCCGGGAAGATCTCGAAACGAATACCAATGCATTCTATGCGACAGTGAGGTAGAAACAATTGGCCATGTTTGAGATCGTGTCCTCTTAATGAAACGCTTCGAATTTCTCACTACAAAAATTAGAGCACTGATAGCTACAACTCTAAGGAAAAAGGGACTTGCTGTGTATGAAGAGGTCCATGGCCTATCCTATGAGAGCTCCTATCGGTGGACTGATATATTAGTCATTCCTCCATGCTGTTGTCTGCATTTAATCAATATTATTTATCAATATATGAGTAGCCAAACTAGTTTTAATGTACAGGTAGGGAAAAAAAGCGGACCGACTCTTGTAGCTGATTTCAGAGCAATGTGATACGTAAATAAATGTAAGAGATGTAATGGAAACGTTTGTCTTCACAAGCAATGCAAATTACGTGAAATTATTTCTCAATTCAAGCAATTTATCGGCTGTAGAACAAATTTTCATACATTCCCTGCTATCCTGTGAATGCCGCTAGGCATGCACAGTGGCTCATATCGGCAACTTAGATATTTTAGTCGGTCCGTTTTTTTCTCTACCTGTACATAATGCCATCGACCTGAGTTGTAACTCTCGAACTGGGGAAAGAAAGCCAGTTCTTTGCTGATATTCCATCCAGATCGACTCCAATATTATCGATTCTCGTGATCTCTCATCCAGACAAAAAATACGTATCAGTGATTACATTGCAATTTGGAAATATAGCAAAACACTTTCGTTTACTTCATTATGAACCTGAAGTAAATACATGTACAATTTATTGTTGTGTAACATCACAATATTATGTAAACGCGATTTCCATTAGATACGAGTTTCAGTAGACTATTCCGTTCATTCTAGAGAGTCTACTTGTAATATGTACAAACATTGAAGGAATTCACTTTCGTATAGTGCAGTCCTAAATAGTTTCCAGAAGCGATTCGTTGTTTGTGTTGTGTTTACAATAACATTGAAAGTTGGCCCAATTGGAAAAGGGAACTATATTAGGGCAAGGTGGTACATTTTCGAACACCTAACACATCGCACCCCTGGTGGAAGACTGCCACAAGTCAAAAATAACATTTTTTCAGGAGGAGCATTTAAAGATTTTGATTCAATATGAAAAATAGTAAATATTACTTTAACACAAAATTGCTGCCACTTCTGGACAAGAACACTGCCATAATCTCGGTTTTACGGGCTTGCCTATGATAAAAAAAACTGAGATGTGGCAGTTTTCTGCTATTTGAAATATCAGATGCTAGTGAGAAGAATACTGAATTATATGCTGTAGAATCCTTATCGTTACGATTTGGGTTGTGGCACTTTTCCAGGACATGGACATGATGACAAGCACTTATAAGTACTAGTTATCTAAAAATTCATTTTTTTTTACTTATGGCAGTCTTCCACCAGGGGTGCGACATATTCTTATTTTATGAACACAGTACACATAAGAGAAATTCAATTGTATTTTAAGTACGAAGTTGGTAACGTAGCTGACCTTACACAAAAGTATGAAAGCCAAATAACTGTTAAATTGATCATGGCAATCAATCTTTCATTTCCAGAATATCGTTCGAAAATGTGCCGCAATAGGTACAATTTTAAACACCAGTGGATACTATTTCGAACAGTGGCATTTTCAACGCACGAACTACTTTCTTCCAAATATTATTTTATTTATTACTTTTTGCCAGAGCATAATAATGAAGTGTCACATTTTGAATAGCCGCTACTTCTTTATCAATTAGCTCCTCCGTTGGTGTCACGAGGCTGAGTGCACCCCGTTCCAGACCTCCCTACCTCAGAAAAATCTGAGGAGATCGAACACAGGCTTACGGGTCCGTACTCAGCAACCACTAGACCACGCAGGCGGTCTATCATAACATTAACACCAATAATAAAAACTACTGAACAGCTCAAGAACGATTGCTGCATGCTATTCTGTATTGCATAAATTGCTAAGATATACTGTATTAACAATCAGTTGAAGTGTACTGCATAATTTTTCGTTGATGTAATACCACTGTTGAACGACGTATGAATGTCATCCTTTTAGATTTGAGTAGCAAAGCCAATAATAATAAAGATACAGAATTATGTGATGGCAAAACAGTTTTTCTATGCAAGGTGTAAGCGAGCAATCGCGGGTTAAACAACTGTTCGAAATTGTACCTAAAATGTGTTCGTATTTGTACTTGGCGCTACAATTTGTAATTGACAACATATTTGCAAATTCCGCTCACGAATGGCACGTATTGAAGACTACTCCATTCGTTGATATGAGTTAAAAATTGGTCCTCATCAGTATATAGCAGTTAACACAATGATATTATTATATTATAAGCAATTTTATAACGTGTCATTTTTCAAGCACGGAGTTCTTAATCCGACTGGAAAGTAATAACACTGGTCAACATGATTTTTGTCTCATGAGTATCAATAGTTGTACTTAATGCAGTTTTTTATCATGTTTTCAAGTATGTATTCGGAATTTCTCCATCACCCACAGTTTTTTTTTTTATTTCAATTTCAATTAATGGATTTAAATATATTTTTTTAATAAACGGCCATTTGTCCATTGTAAAATAAAAACTCCTAGAGCATTGTAAATGTGATGGAACCAAATGAGCTAACTCAAATGGTACCGTTGCTACTGTTGTGCAAGTTCAGACTGTACAGACAGGCACAAACATGATCATGCATGCATTCATTACAACGATGTCAGTTGTGAGAGAGCAGTGAACCAGTAAACCCGTAATTGTGAGTGAATTTTGTCTGGATTATTGTATATTGTATATTACATATTTACAAATTTATTTCTTTTAATTTGTTGTTAGTTACAAAATGCCTAGAGCTTGTTTAAATCATCCTAACAACTTTTGTTATATATGTGGTGAAGTGATGCTGAAGTCCCAAAGGCAAAACCTTACTCCATTAGTAAAAAAGTGTTATGAACTTTATTTTGGGTGTAAAGTGGGGGACCAAACCAAGGACCTGGACCCCACATATCTGTTGTTTATCGTATAGTAGGCTTCTCACTGCATGGAAGAATGGCACATGCCACATGCCATTTGCTATCCCTATGATTTGGAGGGAACCCAAAGATCACTCCTCTGGCTGTTATTTCTGCTTAACAAACATTCAAGGGATTACGTCAAAATCAAAACATACAGTGGTGTACCCTGACTTGCAATCTGCAATGAGACCAGTTCCACATAGCGAAGAATTGCCCATACCAAAGCCTCCAGAACATGTGACATTAGATGAAGAGAGCTCAGATTCCGATGGAAGTAAGGAAGAAGAAGAAACAGATTTTGGTGATACAACTTTTGAACAAAGCTGTTCATCTGAGCCTCATTTATAGACTCAAGAAGATCTTAACGATCTCATACGAGATTTAAAATTATCCAAAAACCAGTCTGAAATGCTCGGCTCCCGGCTAAAAGGATGGATTCTTCTTCAAAAGAATACAAAGATATGTACTTATCGTAGTCGTCATTCTCAATTTAAAGGCTATTTTTCTGAAGAAAATGGCTTAGTGTTTTGTAATGACATTTCTTCTCTTATGGAGACATTTGGTATTGAACATAACCCAACAGAATGGCGCTTGTTCATTGATTCCTCCAAAGCTAGTTTAAAAGCAGTGCTTCTGCATAACGGAAATAAATTCCCATCAATACCTGTGGCTCCCTCAGCTAGTATGAAAGAAACATATGAAAACTTTCAATTTATATTGGCAAAGCTTCAATATGCAGTGTATGAATGGAGTATTTGTGGTGATTTGAAGGCAATTGCACTTATTCTTTGTCTGCAGCTTGGTTACACAAAGTACTGTTGCTTTTTGTGTCTTTGGGATAGTAGGGACAGAAAAACCCATTACATAAGAAAAGAATGGCCTAAACGCGAATCATTCATTCCTGGACAGAAAAATGTGAAACATGACGCATTGTGTAATCCTAAAAATGTGTATCTACCTCCCTTACATATCAAACTAGGATTGATGAAGAATTTTGTGAGAGCCATGGGCAATACTCCTGGTTTCATGTACCTAAAACAGAAGTTTCCTAAAATTAGTGAAGCAAAAATTAAAGACGGGATATTTGTGGGTCCACAAATACGATCACTAATGCATGATGAGAAGTTTGAGGAACTATTGAATCCACTGGAGAAAGCAGCTTGGCAAGCATTCAAAAAAGTAACACACAGTTTTTTGGGAAATCGAAAGGCGGAAAATTACCGTGATATTGTCAATGATCTTATAACATCTTATAAAAATTTGGGCTGTAATATGTCCTTAAAAATTCACTTCCAGCACTTGCACCTAGATTTCTTCCCGGAAAATCTTGGCGCAGTGAGCGATGAGCACGGGGAACGCTTTCATCAGGAGATTTCAGCTGTAGAAAAGAGATATCAAGGCAAATGGAATCCTAATATGCTGGCCGATTATTGTTGGATCATCAAGAGAGATGCTCCACAGGCGAAATATAGCAGAAAATCGTCATTTCTTACTTTCTAGGTGAGTCCGAATGTTCGGATATTGTGTATTTAAGAATGTAGAAAATATTAAAGTGTTTGAAATTATAAATGCCTGTCTCTCGGAAACCTTGCGTGATGGAGAAAAACCGATATCATATTTGAATTCAGGAGAAGAAATGCTATCAGAATCACATATTTTTCTTTCTGAGACAAAAAAAAAGTTTCTTTTTTGTTGCCCAGTGTAATTTATGGCCAAATCAGACAGCTTAGAACATAATTCACGCGGGCACAGGTCCACAAAACAATCAGTATGGACGCTATAGTCTATAATTAAAAACAGAATGGACAACATTTGAAAACCAAAAGTAGATAAAAATCTTAGTTCATTCAGAATTGTACCATGTTGAAAATGTACCACCATAGGCCTACCTTATATTATCTGTTGCATAGTATCTTACCGAAGTAGTTCTTTTCGTGCAAAATTCGAAGTAATAGGTCTCACACTTCAATCCACATAACTCACCAACACACTTTAGTCTGCGGAGGTGCCACATGTTGCCATTAAACAACACGAAAACAGATTATTTTATACAACATAACTTGTTTGAAAATTGAAATAATAGAAATGTGCATCGTTAAAAAACGCAATTTCGATTCGGTGAAGGCCAGTTCGCGTGCTTTTATTCTGTTCTGCTGTTAGCTTACCTGAATGAAGTTAACTATGTCTTATATGCACCATTGGTAGCCCTGGTTACAAAATGGTAACTCGAATCGATTCATGGATGGATGAATGGTAGTCCGTGATCCCGCAGCTGTTAGTTCGTTTTTATACAACAAAGTACGAAAGTAATTACTATATGTATAATCCGTTACATTTTTATCATGGACTAGTCTTAATAAATCCAACTCGAGTTGACGAGTTTCATCGATAAACTCGTCAACTCTCGTAGGATTACCTATGATAAACCAGAGCTAGAGTCTAATGATACTGGTTAGTTTAAATTTTCTCTCGTTGTATCAGTATAAATGAAAAGCTTTTCTATCTACAAAACTTTGTTATCTGATAATTAGGTAGCCATTTTCATTTGAAAGTTTGTACGTGATATTCATAGTATATTACAACTTAGGTCTGAGAAAATAGATACTGTCAAAGAAGTAGGTGGAAATTTCCCAGGATTTTGCAATTTGAAACAGATTTACACGTCCTGAAATTCCTTAAATTAATTTTCATTTTCTGGTCTTCACTTTATTAGTTTACACAACCAAGTAAATTATTTTAAAAATTAAGAAAAATATTTTATAAGGCTAATTTTTATACTAAAGAACATATTCTGGAATTTGTAGGTCATAGTGCATTTATTCTGCTATATGCGCATTTAAGGTCATAGAAATACCTTGCCCTACTCATTAAACCTGATGTAAATATGACTGCAATTTTCTTGTATTTTTTATTAATTTGTTTGTAATTGATATCTTCTGATTTCCATAAATTGGGATGGTTGCGAAAAACATCAATTAAACCGACACCTTCTCCAGTGTTTACATTTTTCTTCATTCTGTCATTTTTTGCTGCGCTAAAATCTAGGCATAGATCAGTTGGTACAGCAGTGGCACGGATAGTCAAAGGTTCTGGGTTCAAATCCCAGAGGAAGTTTTCTCCTATAGTATTCTTATATTGAATAACGTCTATGCTATTACACATTGAAATCTGAAAAATCAGAATACTCAGTAAACGCAGAAAGGGGTTTAAATTTGTTGTGACATTATTAGTATGTGCAATAAATTTTTTTATGCAAGTTCTCGGAAATGGACACTAGGAAACTACCCACTAAGTAATTTTTACAGACAAACGAATGTAGCCATTTTATTAATCATAGATAAGGGTTTCGAAATTTGCATTTTTATTACAATCATTAGAGCCAATTTTTCTCTACATTACATAGGTATGTATGCGAGAAGTAAAATGGCTGCCGATCATCTGCCAGATGTCATACCACGTTGCAGTTTTAACAAATAAATCTACGTTGATCAATTGTTTTTTGAGATGAAAAGAAATTCCTTTTTCGGTTCTTTTTTCTTCACAATTATCATACATCCCCCTTAAGTTAACATAAATAACAACCTTAACTCATTTTTAAAAATAACTATTTAAGACGTGTAAGGATAGAGTAGAAAACGTAATTTTTTAATATTATCTATTAACTTATTTACTGAAACCTATCCTTATGCAATAAGTTATTTTTATATTAAGCAAATAATGAGTTAGATAATTTTAATGTAGCCTAAGGGCATTATCCCGGGTTCGATCCCCGGTACTTCCTCGGATTTTTCTGAGGTAGGGAGGTCTGGTAGGGGTGCACTCAGCCTCGTGATTCAAATTGAGGAGCTACTTCATAGAGAAATAGCGGCTCCGGTCATGGAAACCACCATTAATTGCTGTGGGTGTCGGCATGCTGACCACATGCCCCTCAATCCTGCCATCTGCCTATGGTAGATGACGCAGCGGTCGGGTGGTAGGCCTTTTCCCTTCAGGGATGTTAGCGCCACGGAGTTCATTAAGGGCATTATATCGACGTGTCTTGAGTTTTCAACAAAATTACATGATTTTAGTCCCCGGTATCCTAAAATATTTTAAGTGGATAATATGTGTGTCTATGAACATTATACATCGAAAATGAGAAACAAAAATTATCAAAGCAACATTTTACATTGAGTTAAATGTCTGCTTGGAATACTACACGACGATTTTATATACCACTTTACAAGAACATTTTATTTATAATAATTAATAGAGACCGTATTTTTTTTTGGTAACAGCGATAAGCGCGAAACAACCACAGGTTTAAAATAAACTAATACTGCCCTCAATGTTAGGTCAGCATTGACTAAGGAATGTAATGTTTATATTATGTTATTCATTCTATTGTCCGGCTTCCGGCTCGGGCGCTCTTCAAGCGAGCATGTATTAATATCAAGAGAAGAGCTTAGAAAAGTGACCGGCACGTTCCTTGCTCCGTGACGTCATACTACAGAGCAGCCACGCTCTTTCCTCGGCAACATCTGCATACTGAGCACAGCGTGGAGAAAGGGTTCAACAGGCCAGTGGCGGTACGATCCTATGCACTGACAGAGTGCGTTCCGTTCTTCGTAGATAGTATGGGAATAGCACAATTACAATTCATTTGTACGAAAATAAAAGAGTACAACTGTGATAAATCAATGTAACAGAACAGTTTTGTTTGTAATGAAATTTAATATAGGCCCTACTTACACTAATCTGAAATGCATAATACATCCAGGTGCGGAAGCGTCCACATATTTAAATGAGGCTCCGAAACTGCTATAAACATACAAATACATAACTTAAGCTAAAACATAAGAATACTTTAAGCAGTACTGCAAAACTTGTCTACTCGGAAACTGAAAAATGTTAAAGTATACCAAATATACAAAATACTCAAAATATACAAACTATACAAAATACACAAAATATACTAAATGTACCAATTAAACTATACACCTTGTGAGCAGTGTGCATAGTATAGGCCTATTCAGACTTTTGATACACACCCTTACTTTGTGTCACTACCGTGCCCAAGCTCAAGGCATTGTCGAGATTTTTTTCCCTATTTTCTTGCGCACTAATTTTGCAATATTAGGAGTCATAGTCCGGCTAACACAAACGAACATTTTTCAAGTTCTGATCAGGTAGGTGGTTTTTATGTTGTGGTTTGCAGATCTTCATACAAGAAAAGAACTGTTCACATCCATACGTCGATCCAAATATACTCAACATTCTAGCAGCACATATTTGTAATCGAGGGAATCTTGCCTGGGGAAATCTTCTATAAAATATAGATAGATCCTTTTTGTTTCGAAAGCGGTCTTTCATTTCAATATCATTTTGCAAATCAATGACTTCTAGTTGCAATGACGTTGGAACAGTGTCAATATCCACAGAAAATGGTGCCGCAAATATGCAAATAGGCCTATGCTCTAAATTATCTCTGCCATGGTTAATACACGCACTTCAATATACCATCACGGCTAATCTTAACCCGTCCAGTTTTACTGCTGCACTGACGCCACTGCGCTGGTGCGTATTAACAGCAATACAACTCAACTGCTCGCTCTCCCAAGCTCTTGTGGGATGACTGGCTAATACGTCACAACTGCAGCATCTGCCGGACAGTGCGGGCCTAGATTCTCAAAACTTGTATTCAATCTTTGTGGTGGTGAGTTTGTGCCGCTTTTGCGAAACAAATTAGCCTGTCTTCGCTACAAATAGGTTAACGTTTAGTGGGAGAAGTCATTATAACTCTCACTCGATGAGACTCGGCTGGCTAGACCATCGCTCAGTCTCAAATCGTCTTTACTGCCGCATCGTGAGATTTCGACGCTGCCTAAGCACGCGGCACCACAAGTTGACGCATAAAAGAAGGAGGGGTTGGGGAATGCAACGGCGAAAAATATTCATTGACACTTCTAATGGGTTTATAATTATTAATGGCTTGGTTGATGCGGCCTTTATTTATTTGTTTACGAATCCAATTATTTTCTTATATTATTTAGGTAGACTCAGTCTCAAAGTCTACCCTTAAGCTACGCCACTGTCTGTCCATTTAGTGGAAACAGCCTGTTCGATAGTTTGTATTTGTTTAGCTGTGTTGTTGTTGCCAAAATTAGGAACAAAAAACAGAAACTAGACTAGTCCGTTTGATGGAAAACCTCCTTAATAAACGATCTACCAGTTGGATTATTTATATTCACATTACTCTATAAAATATTATTTTTAAGGATATACATGTATGGAACATTTAAGAAATTTATAGCGTTAGAAATTCATAATTATTTTTAAAATAGCCAAATAAGAACATGGAAATTTTATTTGGTAAATTTGTTAGGGAGTTCATATTGCTGGTGGTGTACCGTGCCTCTGGGGCTCCTGATTAGAGGGACGCGGGGTATGTGGCGCACGTGAGAGTGTGCTACTACCCTGGGGCTCTTGTGAAGGGGGAACACAGGGGATGCGGTGCACGTGGAATGGTACTTGGTACTTGTTGGAAGTAGGGGAGCTCCGTGGGGGATCGTGGTGGAGTCTGTTGACATGGGGGCCTTAGGGCATGCACATCGTTCCGTCTCCTACGGGGTGTACAATGGGCCCACCTATGCGGCCTACGTGTGCGAGTCCGTAAGGACTCAGCCCCTGTGCCGATAAGATAGGTAGTTTGTAAGCATTAATTTAAGTCCAAATACTAGTTTCTATGTGAAAGAATGTAAAGGTTATAACATTCTGAGTCCGCATTAACATTTCTATTGTTTTCTAATTGTTGGTAACGTACCGGGGTCTTGAAACTGAAATCAAAGTTTTAATCCAGATTTGTATGCTATTTGAATATAATCATTCATTGAAATATTTCCTAAGTGAAAGAAGTTGGAAAATAAAAATTTCATAGGTCCCCTGTGAGTGCGCTAAGCGAAAATCATGCGAGTTTTATCATGTTTTAATTGAATGAAGTTATCAACTTTCTTCTCATTTCTTTTATTGTCAGATGATTATTTTATAACTTTGTAACGATATTCATTTCAGTAATGGATATAACATTATATAACCAACAATATATCACCCGGTCGCGTAAAATTATATGTTACTCGCAATAAGTGGTTATCACAGACCGCCAAGCCGCGGGGCTTACAACTTCTTTAATGGAAAGTACTTCGGTAATAATATACCGGCGGGATATTTGATCAGCAACGTGAATGAATCAGACATGTACTTAATCAATGTGGTACAATCTTGTCATGCAACCTTCTCAGGACAAAAAATGAGACTACGTGAAGATTTTTCACTAATTTGCACAGAGTGGTGACCTAGACAATAACTTCGATTATTCATATCCGGGTGGTTGAAGGTTTAAATCCTCCATGTCAAGTTGTGAAATTTTTCAGAAGTCTCCTCATTCGCAAAGGAGATTAACAACTCCACCCTTTGAATCCGGGGTAAAGATCACTTGGAATAAATGCGCCAAATGCTGAAAGGAGGGGGCGAAGAGTATAGGAATAGAAGCTTTAGTTTCTAGTTGCTTTTCAATTTTGAAATGTTCTGGAGACACTCGAAAGAATTCAAAACTCAGTGCGCAGTCGCAAGTAGACTATTGCACCCAGATGCAAGGGCGACATATTGAACTCCTTCAGCAGGTAGGGAGCCAAGCAGGAAGATGTTTGAGAGCACATACGCTCTTGGTACCGTGCAATGCAATGCAATGGTAGACTTCCCTTCCACTCATTCTCCCCCTCACTTGTGCTGGATGTATTCCTGATTGGACCGCTCTCTACGGGGTACAGTAAAATTCTAACTAATGTACGAGACGCTCTGTAGTAAGTAGAATATTAATAAAAGCAATAGTATTCTTAGCAAGATATCCAGTAACTTTTTGATCCAATCCGACAATAGGCGCTTTTCCCCACTTTTCAGTATTGGGCGCAATTATCCCAGGCGAATTTTACTTATACAAAAATTCAGGTGAAAATGAGCCAAGAAGCCTTCTTTCGCCTTGTCTAGACACCGTAAAGCAGGCTAATAAAACCAGAGTGACCCACACGATTTGTTCAAGGCTGCAGTGTGTGGTGGCGTAGAGAATGCCTTCGCTCTCTTCACGCGGATGACCCGAGTTCGATTTCCGTCAGGCCAAGTCTCCTGGATGGATTTTTTCCGGGGGTTTTCTCACCTGTGAGACGAATGTAGAAAACTTTAAGCCCTAGTGTCTCCGGGTGTCATTATCACATTCATCCCATCTGCGCCTTATTCGGAATGAGCGTGTGCTCGACTGGTGTGTCTTTTCTTATGTGTTTATGTGGTCTCGGAGGTGGCCCGGGCATTGGGCTGATCAGTCATCCGGGGAGGTTCTCCATGTCCTTGTCTGGTCAAAAAAGTATGTAGGCCTATGTGATCCAAAAGGCTAATCTCTTTCCCGACAGGTCGCAGTCTTACAAGGTCCGGACGTCGGGGCCGCATAAACAATCTCTACAACGGAAGAGGTACAAACGGCTTCACAAGTTTTGAGCGTAAACTCAGGAAATGATAGCTGACAACATGTCCATGAAAAATCAGTATCCTATTTCGAACGATTATAGCGTTCTTAATCTAATATTACTTTGCAGTAGGTCTTTCATTTTGATCAATATTTTTTATTCAACTTTAGGCTATTTATAGGCCTACTCCTTTGAGCTTCAAGGCCATGTTAGGAGTTCGGGTTCTGTGTGTATACCAGTAGGCCGTGTAACTATTCATTGTCAACAATGTTTTATTGTTGGTGTATTTTATGGAGTACATTTCAACCGATATATTATTTTTAAATTAATATGATACGTAAGTAAATATCCAATCCGGCATATGCCTTTAGAGTGGCGAAACCATAAAAAACCCATGCCAAATTGGTCGGACTCGGAACTTGAACTTGTGACCTCCCGAATGCGAGTCCAATTCGTTACCATCTCGGCCACGTCACTCGGTTAATAATCTTTTACTTACTCAACGCAAGGAATAATTATATGAACAAATCGGATGCAGTTTAATTCACTTACTCTTTGACTTTTTGTAGCTAAGACAGGCCTATACAATTAATTGGTCCAGTGTGTTCTTGCCCCCCCCCCCATCCTTTTCTATGCTCTATGCGGTTGCAAGTAAAAACGTATTTAAGAAATGCATCATTATATTCTTTTAAAAAATTCAACCATAGCTATAAAGGAAAATATTTATATTTAATGACATTTATCATCTCATGAATAAAAGTCCTGTGATCACAATCAATAATTGTAACTTGAGAACCGGATTCTGTCAACTCCGTTACTCTTAAATGTACCATAGGTAACCCCACGAATCTATGCAAGGTGAGCCTCGTCAACTCGAGTTGGATTTATTAAGACTATTCCACTAATACAAATGTAACGGATTATACAAATGTCAATTACTTCCTTACGTTTTTATATAAAAACAAGATTAACAGCTGTGAGATCACGGCATACTATGAATCAATCGAATCGATTCGAGTTATCATGTTACGACATGTTACGACATTATCATGTTACCAAAAATGTATCTAATGCTACCAATGGTGCATATAAGACAAATTTAACTTAATTTAAGTAAGCTAACAGCAGAACAGAATAAAAGCACACTAACTGGCTTGCAACGAATTGAAATCGTGTTTAAAATCAATGTCACAGAAATTTCAACATGTTCACAATACTTGTGTTCGTTTTATCTTTAACATTCGTTTCCACGATCATGTCTCAAAATATTTCAAACACCTGTCTTGGATTCGATTGCAAAATAGACGTTCAATACAATCCCTGTGCTTATTATACCAAATTCTTAAGTTTTCCATACCCCTTTACTTGGCTCTCCGATTTACCTTTCTATCCTCCTACCATAATCATGGTACACGTTCGCAGCACAACTCTCTGTCATCAATTCCTAGTCATCATGCATCCGCATATTCTCACTCATTCACCATATCCACAGCCAGTTCTTGGAATTCCTTGTCACAAGATATCAGGGGTAGTCGGAGTGTACACTCTTTCAAATCTGCGCTTATTGAACAACTATTGCCCACTGAACAGTCACTCCATCTCTCATTGTACATAATCTTCTTATACTTATTTATAACTACCTAGTAGACCATGGGCTACCAATAGCAAACCCTCCCCCCCCCCCGTGGGATTTTCTGACACACATATTTTTTGTTGGTATTGTCGTCTAGTTTAATATTTCAGTTGTTTCCCCTTATCAATTACAGCATATCCCCGGAAAACTCCGAAAACCACGGAAATCCGGAAAAATTTACTTCGTTTTAATTTTTCAAAATCTTTGTACTTTGCTCCTAATATTCAAAGGGAATTGGTGAATCATATGTTTTTGTGTTGGTATTGCCATCTAGATTAAGGTTTCAGTTGTTTGCCCCTTACCAATTACAGCATATCCCCGGAAATCCCGGGAAACCACGTAGGGCCTATATACGGAGAAAATGACTATGTTTTCTTTTTAAATCTTTGTCCTTTGCTCCTAATATTTGAAGAGAATTTATGACTCATAGGTTTTTCTATTGGTATTACCATCTAGATTAAGGTTTCAGTTGTTTGCCTCTTATGAAATGCCATATCTCCAGAAAACTCCGAAAACCACGGAAATCCGGAGAAATTTACTTTTTAAAAAAATCGTTAAAAAAAAACCCTGTTCTTTGCTCCTAATATTCCCAGGGAATTTCTGACTCATATGTTTTTTGTTGGTATTTTCATGTTTAGTTTAAGGTTTCAGTTGTTTGCCCGCTATCAATTACAGCACATCCACGTAAACCCTGAAAACCACGGAAAACCGGAGAAAATGACTTTGTTTTAATTTTTTTAAATCTTAGTTCTTTGCTCCTAATATTCAAAGGGAATTTGTGACTCATATGCTTTTGTGTTGGTATTGCCATCTAGATTGAGGGATCAGTTGTTTTCCCCTTATCAATTACAGCATATCTCCGGAAATCTCCGAAAACCACGAAAATCCGGAGAAAATGAGTTTGTTTTCACTTTCAAAAAATCTTTGATCTTTGATACTAATATTCCCAGGGAATTTCTGAATCACATACTTTTTGTTGCTATTGCCATATAGCTTAGGGTTTCAGTTGTTTTCCCCTTACCAATTACAGCATGACAAAGAATACTGAAAAAATCCTGATGCTGAAGGGATGAAAACGATTGAAAACCTGGCAGCTCACCCTTCATATTCTAATTTGACATCTGTGAATGATAATTTATCTTGCCAAACCTTCCACAGTCACCATCAAATTTTCTTGACTGAAGTTAGGTTGGAACTTAAAAACAATTATACTATAAGAAACACAATAGAATTGGTTAATAAATTAAACGATATTGAATTGAATAAAAATGACAGGCTTATCTCACTGGATATAAAGAATCTTTACACTAACATTCCGACACGGGAGACAGTTAATATTGTTCAACAAACTCTAATTAATAATGGGGACAGGTATGAAGTAGCTGAACAAGAAACCACATTAATTACAGCTATATTGGAGCAAAACTACTTCAAATTTGACAACAAAATTTATACTCAAAAAGATGGTCTGGCAATGGGATCCCCATTGTCGGGCATACTATCAGAAACCTTTTTACAACACATAGAAGATAATTATATAGAACAATTAATTAATCAACATAGCATTAAAAAATACTACAGATACGTGGATGATTTATTGATTGTTTGTCATAAAGATGAAATTAATAACTTGCTTGTAAATTTTAATAATATACACGATAAATTAAAATTTACGTTGGAAACTGAAACTCAGTACAAACTCAATTTTCTAGATCTCAATATTATGAGGCACGGTAAAAAACTACAGTATAGTGTCTACAGGAAGGATACATATACAGATAATATAATAAACAATAAATCAAACCATCCCATCGGCCAAAAAAATGGCAGCTCTGGGCTACATGGTACCTAGACTTATAAGCATTCCCATGAATAAGTACTACTATAATAAGGAATTAAACATAATCCTACAAATTGCTAAAAATAATCATTATAAAGAATCGCTTATTTATAAGCTGATAAAAAGGAATAAAAATAAACTACGTAAAGCTAATAAGTAATAACCATACGTCGACACTAGAGCCAATAGAAAAAACTAACGAAAAAGCTAACAAATATGTTATATACAACTATACAGACAATAAAATACACTAAACCCTAAAACCCCTGCAACAACAAAACCTAAAGGTAGCATATAAAACTAATAATACATTGAAACAATTACTATTCAACAATGACAGCAACAATAATGAAGATAAATTGGAAACCAATGGAGTATATCAGCTAACTTGCAACTATTGTAAACAAATGTATATAGGTCAAACAGGTAGATCTTTCAGACAGCGGTTTCAGGAGCACATATCAGATTTTAAATACAACAGAAACAAGTCAGCTTATGCAAAATATTTAATTAATAACGGGCACCAAATTTTACCAATAGACAGTACTTCGAAGATTTTACACACACTCAGGAAAAGCCGAAAATTAGATACGCTAGAAAATTTAGAAATATACAGACACAAAAACAATATAATAAATGAAAACCCAATTGAATATAACGAACTTTTTGAACTGTACAGTGAACTTTACCCTCATCAGTTCCATAATGCATCGTCAGTATCAGGTTACTACTCATGAAGTTAAGACTTCATCATACAGCTTCTAATTCCCAGGTTAGTTATTTATATATATATATATATATATATATATATATATATATATATATATATATATATATATCTTAAAGGTCAAAGTTAGGAAATAGTAATAAAAAAAATAATTTTACGATATTAATTAATTCATTTTAATATTTTAGGACTGACGATGGCTAAATAAGGCCGAAATGCGCATCTCCATTAAGAAAGTTGGCAGCTAGGATAGCTAGATACACGGCATCTAAAAGGAATATTGTTAGAAATAGCGACATAAATGTTAATTACAAACTAATTCAGGATACAGTGGTTAGTGATGCATACATGTTTATTTAAATAAGGTATCTTCAAGACATAAATAGTGTGCAGTGATATTTATAGTTTATCTTAATTGAAAGTATTAGACTACTTGAATAAGGAATTTGACTACTAGACAGTATATCTTCAAGACATAAACAGTGTACAGTGATATATATGGTTAACTTATTTGATAGTATTAGACTACTGGTAAAAGAATTTGCTACTAGACATAGTAAGATAAGCAATTTTGAACAACATATAAATATTTTAATTTTTAGGGTCATAACAAATTAAGAGCATTTTAAAACGTATTGCTTTTTAAAGTTTTAAAAATAACTTATATATGGACTAATGCGACACTTAGTCGCTAATTTTAAAATTTTATCAGTTTGACTTGTATGTTGTTTGTAAATACGTTTATAAGAGTAGGTTACATAATATTTAGATACCGTGTATCCAGATGACACTATCTGCTACTTAGTTGTATTGTGGTTAAAGGTGGAACAATTTAAGACACATTAAGTTACCACAAACGGAAATGAAGTTCATCAATCAAAATGCTATTTAGATGTTTAAACCATTCTTTTCTATAGTTTTCTGTCTGATTTAGAAGAGGCTGTACTTGCAATTCCTCTTTCTCATTTGTTATATGGTCTTGTCTTGTGTATTCCTTGACTTTACGTAAAAACCTCAATTTAGCTGTTTGAATTTTACTTTTATCGTTTTCTTTAACGGTCCATGCTTCACTTCCATAACGTATCACTAGTACTGCTACAGCTGGGTAAAATCTTAGTTGTGTTTCTTGTCTTACTTTGTTATAGTGTGCGTTGCTTTAAACTAACTATATAATACTGGTATCAGAGAGCTTCTCTCAACATTAGCATTGTGTCTTCCTGGCCAGATGACACAAGGTTCCCTGAGTATCCGGGGTTCGAGAGGCTGTGGGTGCGTGTGGAACTGAGGTGGAGGGCCCAGGTAAAATATGCGGTCGTTGGCACGCCTGGAAGATGATGGGGCATGAATAATTAGGTATTTTGCTCTTACTTTACTTCAAAAAACGTATCCCTTAAATTTGCTACAAATGCTATAAAAACGGTATTTTTCTTTTAGTTAAAAAAATTAGAAATTTATTTTTTTGCATGTTGCTCGCTTATAGTGTACGTTGCTTTTAAACTAACTATATAATACTAGTATCAGAGAACTCCTCTCAACCTTAGCATTGTGTCATCCTGGCCAGATGACACAAGGTTCCCGGAGTATCCGGGGTTCGAGAGGCTCTGGATGCGTGTGGAACTGAGGTGGAGGGCCCAGGTAAAATAAGCGGTGGTTCGAACGCCTGGAAGATGGCGGGGCATAAAGGAGCCTCTCGAGTAATAAGATATTTTGCTCTCACTTTACTTAAGAGAAACGTATCCATTAAATTTGCTACAAATGCTATAAAAGCTGTCTTTTTCCGCGAAGCTGCAGGCACCTGCTAGTAGTTAATAAACATCCATTTGTTCAAGTATTGTTTGCTGAAATACTGCATATTTCTTGTGTAAAACATAATTATATTAGTTGTTGTAGTTCCTAGCGCTGCATCTTTTTCTTGGTCGTCCAATCAATCTCAACCCCGTTGGTCTATAATTTAATACTTGTTTAGATATCCTTTCCTCTGTCTGCTATTTAGACGTTTAACCCATTCTTTTCTATAGTTTTCTATCTCTTTTAGAAGTGGTTGTACTTACAATTCCTCTCTAATTTTCTCATTTGTTATAAGTTCTTCTCTTGTGTATCCCTTGACTGTACGTAAAAACCTCAATTTAGCTGTTGTGTCCCGGTTTTTGTTTTACAATCTGGTCACTCTATTTAAACATGCATTTAAAGAAACAACATTGGGTGTTCACCGTTTGGCCTGCCTTGTACTGCGAGTTCTGTAAACAATACTGACACTTGAGCAGATATACCAAGGAAGAATTCGAGAGATAAGCAAACAATTGTTTGTGTTTGAAATGCCCACAGCAGGTGATACACTCAAAGTAGAGTGCGTAGCAATCTAAATATTACATTAATGGCTGGCTTAAATCCGTTTGATGGAAAATTACTTGGCAGAGGTTTTCGAGAAAATTTTAGAAATTGTTGCAGTCGTATCTGGAAATCAGGGTTCAGTATCGAATAGTCGTGCCTACTTGCAGATAATGGAATACAACAAACTTGGCTTCTCCGGAAGGCATGCCACATTCTCTATGCGCAATAAGACGACATGAAGTGCGGAAAATTCGAAATTAAGTGAGGGAAATTTAAAATATCGCACTTGGTTGTACCAGTATTCTGCTCGCAAAAGGTTAAAATTTATTTTATCTATTACTGTCTCTAATTGAAGGTTCAATTTACTGTTTCCAGGCAAAAATGTTTAATCTTTAAATTCATCAAAACATAAAATACCTTCAAAACGTGAAACACACTTGTTGCCAGGAAGCAAATTCTCAGTCATATCAAAAGATTAAAGTACGTTCCAACCGGTCGTGTTCTAACTTATTAGGTCTATTTATTAACCGAGAGTTTAACCTTATTTTATCTTAGGGTATATTAAGGCTATAGTTATTTACAAACATAACTTAAAACATTCGTAATTACTTATAACAATATATGCATTACACATGAAATAGCTAACAATAATCTATAGGCTTATATTTATGTAAAAAGAATAACTAACTTGACCCTCTCGTTAATGAAGCTCTACTTTTGTAACTATTTGTCTAAATAACTATAGGGTGAGGTAAGGTAATGTAGTTATATATTTACATAAAGCTAATTTCTTTTAGCGAAAATACAGAATTACGAAGTTGTCTATGTCGGGGATTTTGTGGTCCACGAATACTATGTATTTAATTTGTACGAAAACTACCAACTTTATTGAAAAAAGAAGAGAAAATGTATTCCTATTTCTTTCCTCTTTTGATGTGAAAACAATTTAAAAAGTACGGAGCATACGGAGCACGATTCAAGTTCAGGGATAACATGTTATTTCTGTAAAATGTACTAGGGACAAAAATTCAATTTTATTTATTTATTATAATATATAATACTGAAGGACTAAGCTGATGAAATCTGTACTTAAACCCTTTCTACTCTGTGTATTTATACAATCTGGATTTTTCAAATAATGGAATAGCCTATACTTATTTCTGGTAGTAATGTTATTTTTATTTCTTTTTAAATTATAATTTGTTTTAAGAAGACTCTTTAATTGGGACTAATAATAAATCGATATAAGCTACATGGACCGTCTAACTTGACACTAGCTAAGGTTCCATTTAATTTATGATCAATTGGTTTGAGATTTATAAGTATAACCTAAATTCGCCCTTAGCGCGAGGGCCTGGCATGCTAGCGGTCCAGAGTTCAAATCTCGGGGCCGGCGGGCGTGTCATTTGTAGTGGACAAAGCCGTGACCTTTGGGGGGTTTTCTCGGGGATCCTCCCGTTTCCCCCTTCATTCATTCCACCAACACTCTCCACTTCAACTTCCTTCCCCCTCATTATCATCCCGTTCCCCTTTACTGGTTTTCGGGCCAGCTTCTGCTGCAGACTCTGCTGCGGGCCTCCCCCGTCCTGCCCCGATGCTTGTGGTCAAGATGTGCTGGTGGTGTCCCGTGCCTTTGGGGCTCTCAGATGGACCTGGGTTAGTGGCGCACGTCAGGGTGTGCCGCGCCTATGGGGCTCTTATAGGAGGAACCCTGGGTACGGTGCACGTGGAGTGGTACCTGGTCCTTGTTGGATGTAGGGGAGCTCCGTGGGGGCAGGTGGTGGAGTCTGTTGACATAGGCCTTAGGGCATGCACATCATTCCGTCTCCTAGGGGGTGCAAAAAGGGCACGCCTATGTGGCCTACTTGCGCGAGCCCGTCAGGGCTCAGCCCCTGAACCATACCATACCATACCATAACCTACATTCTCTCTCTTAGTTTAATCTCTCCCATTGTAGGGATGTTTATGCGGTCCACGCGCCACTCAGTCCTTACAAGGTCTTTCGGGAGACTTTTTTGACCAGAAAAAAACATGGAGAACCTCCCCGGATGGGTGATGAGCCCATTGCACAAATATCACAACCACATGAACACCAGTCGCATACACAGTCAAGCCGAACAAGGCGTGGATGGAATGAAGATGATAATGACGAACAGATGATATCCGGGGACCACAAGGGCCTAAAGTTTTCCAATATTCGTCTTACAGACGAGGAAAAGCCCCGGAAAACCCCCCACCTACGAAACTCGTTCCGAACAGGAATCGACCCCGTTCCCGCTGCATGAGGACAGCGAACGCATCTCATGCCATAGGGGTGGACGAGATTTCTAATCTCAGTTCACACGTAATTTTGCTAATTCATACGACATAACTTAGGTGGAAATATATGAATATTTAGAAGAAATGCCGAAACATTCACCCAACATATAAAAACATTCACCCAATAAAATTTTAATTATACATCAAGAAGACTGACTGACTTGTTCCTGTAACCCCCATGGTGGGGCATAGGGCCTCCAAGTGGAGGTTTCATAACCTATACTAATTTTGTTACGCTTATTTTCTGAGAGAGGGCAGAGGGACAGGTGCTAAGCCCATCGCCTCTCAACTCCCTCAACTAAGGTAATACTTGGACATGAAAGGGCCGAGAAATGTTGTCCAGAGGCTTCGAGTTCTTTTACGTGCCGTAAATATACAACATGGACCCCCCGGACTCCGTGCCCAGGATTTTTACGTCCTGAAAAATCCATCGACCGCGGCGGCCGGGTTTGATCCCACGACTTTCTGATCTAGAGGCGGGTACGCTACCTCTAGACCAGGGGAAGTCAACTACGTCTTGTGATGACGTTTGTGGAGCAAGAGCATGCGGATCCCATGTGTGTGACGTCAGCAAGAGCGCACGGTAGTAGGGGTGTTTAGAGTACGCTAGATTTAGGTACTAGAGGACCTATTCACTTTAGCTCTGTGGGTAGAACAACTTCTGGTTGGAAATACGGAGCATTTTTCAAAGTTAATGCAAGATGCGATCCTGATAGTGTTCTCTCTGCAGAACATGTGTTAGTTCTGCAAAACATTCTTCTTCAGTTCGAATCGAGGTTTCAGGATGTGGAAAACCTTTCTCCAATATTTAAACTTTTTGCTACCCCATATTTAGTTAATGTCAAAGACGTTCCTTGCCCGTATCAGTTGGAACTGCTAAACTTACAATGCGACGATCTGTTAAAGGACAAATACGAACGTAAAGTGGTCTTGGGTAACTTTTACAGAAATTTCTCTGAAACCAGATTCCCGAAACTTGCCGCACGAATATTATGTAATTTTGGATCGACATATGTGGCCGAACAATTTTTTTCACTAATGAAATGTGCAAAGCTCAAATCAAGAAGTACATTGTCAAATCACAACCTAAATGTAGTCTTCGATTAAATATTGCTCAAACATTACGTCCCAACATTGATAAACTTGTTAAAGAAAAAAGAGACAGGAAAGTCAGAAAATTGTTACTGTAATCTTGTATCATCTAAGGTGCAGACGAGCTTGTATGGTAATTAATTCAGTTCATTTTTTTAATTATTTTTATAGTAGTGAATTATGTTAATTCAAATGATAGTATTGTCTATTTTTGTCAAAGAACATAGATTTTGTGGAAAGGCAATTGTTCTCACAGAATAGAAAAATAGAATCATTTATAATATGTTAAACTACTGTGCTGTAATTAACCGATAAACTATCAAGAAAATCGATGTAGATGTAGATGTAGATGTAGTTATCTCGTTCTGTAGATCCTGTGTTGAGTGGGACTCAAGGATATAGAACACGTCAGATTATAATATACAAGCAAGTAATAAATAATGATATATAATATACTACACTATAAACTTATTCAAACTGGAAATACTCATCCATATTGTAGAAGGTGTGAGTAATTAAAAAATTCTTGAGAGATCCTTTGAAGGATTTGCTTTTTCTTTGAATACATAATAATTTAATGTTGTTTGGAAGCTTATTGTATATCTGTATTGCGGAGTAATAAACGCCATTCTGAAAAAGTTTTAATGCATTAACCGGTCTATGTAAATCATTCCTGTTTCTAGTAATATGTTCATGAACACTGCTATTAGTTTGGAATCTCTCAATATTATCTACCATATAACACATAACAGAGTATATATACTCCCCTGTGAGAGTGAGGACTTTTAATTTTTCAAAGAGCGGTTTGCATGATTCTCTCCTTTTCTTTCCACACATTATTCTAATTGCTTGCTTTTGTAGCTTAAATATTTTATCCCTATGGGTCGAGTTACCCCAGAATATGATTCCATACTTCATTATCGAGTGGAAATTTGCAAAATACACCATGCGTAAGGCATCCTGTTTTAAAACCTGATTCAGGACTCTTAAGGTAAAGCATGCTGAACTTAGTTTTGGAATTATCATTTCAATATGTGACTTCCAGTCGAGATGTTGATCAATTTGTAATCCTAAAAATTTGATATTACTAATTTCTTCTATGCTTTGTGTTTGGTAATTAATTACAAGGTTTTGGGTACATCTTTGTTTTGTTCTGAATTGAATAAAGTGGGTTTTTTCGATATTAAGCGTCTTTATTGGCTTGGAACCATATATTTAATTCGTGAAAAGCCTTTGTAGCTACTCTTGCCAGTTGTTCCTGGGATTTTCCTGTTACAAAAACACTAGTGTCATCCGCGAAAAGCAATACCTTTGTTTCGTCACTTAAGTTATGTGGCAAGTCATTGATGAAAATTAAAAATAGCAAAGGTCCTAGTATTGATCCCTGTGGTACTCCACTTCTAACTACTCCTAGATTAGATTTGTTTCCATTTAATACCACATTTTGAGTTCTTTCAGACAGGTATGATTTGAACCAATTCAGTGTTAAATTATCTATTCCATAATGTTTCAATTTTTCAATTAATAGTTCATGATTTATACAGTCGAATGCTTTAGCTAAGTCACAGAAAATTCCCAACGTATATTTCTTTTTATCTAGCGCTTCCAGTATTTCTGTGGTGAGTTTAAATGTAGCATTTTCAGTAGACATGCCACTTCTAAAACCAAATTGTGATGGTGTAAGAATATTATTCAAATTAAGATAGTAAATTATGCGGTTATATACAACTTTTTCGAATACTTTTGAAAATGAAGTTAAGAGCGATATAGGCCTGTAATTTGATGGTAAATTTTTGTCTCCTTTTTTAAACAGGGGCTTGACAATTGCATGTTTCATTCTTTCAGGAAATATTCCAGTTTCTAGTGAACAGTTAAATATATGGCTAAGGGGTTTACTAAGTTCCGAACAGCAACTTTTTAATAGCTTATTACTTATGTCATCCCATCCAGATGAGCTTTTACTTTTAAGCAATTTTATTATATTTTCAATTTCAATTTCATTAACTCGGAAACACGTATTACGTAAGTTCTAGCCCCCTAAATTCCCCCTGCCCGCAATACTAATACCCCTCTCTTCCCCCCTGTTCACTGATGCCTACATTTCACATACTCCTCGCAGAGGTACAACGCGAGCAGTGAGAGCAGAAAGCAGTGACGTCACAGAGCAACCTTCTGTCTTCCCCTGCTCTAGACCATCGCGGCCGACACATCAAGAAGGCATACTGCAAAAACATTTGAAAACACAAATTTATACCTGCTTTTCTCTAAGCGAGGTTTCTTGCTACAAGTAGGGTTGCCAACTATCCCATATTTCCTGAGAAATCCTTATTTTCACATAATTTGGACGAAAATCCTGGGTTCGGTATTTTGCAAGATATATCCCGTAGCCTATATCCAGAATTCACTACATTCATTCTTTTAAATTTGTTTTGGTACGATATTTTCATAATAGTCATGTATGAAATACCAGAATTACAAGAAGCCAGCAAGAATTACAAAGACAACAGTTTGTAAATCACTATCTCTCAATTGTTAAAACCTTATCATTATGTTTTTTTTTTTTTTTTTTTTTTGTATTGACATTTATGTTTGTATTGCTAATGTAGATGGATATACAATTTTTACAGTACGTTATGCTGTAGGCTACAATTAGTAAACTTTGGGTCCCTTATTTTTTGGCATTTATCCCTTATTTTCACTTCTGTTATACACTATTAGGCATATTTCTTGTTTCCAGTTTCAAGAGTTGGCAACCCTAGCTATAGTAATTTATTGGATTAGAGCAGAATGCGGAAAATAGAGAATGTAGAATGTAATGCAATTTTAAGTGTGATCACTGATCTGTTTAAGGAATTTCTAGATAATGATATGCATATAATTATATAATTCGGCATGCCATATCTATTGCAAATATTCTGATATATCAGATCAGGCACTCCATTCATTACGGCCAAAAAAACATCAACAACAGAGTTTGCTTTGTTGTTTTGGTGTGACTGATATGCAATGAGGTGAACGGATTATAATGTGGGACGCTCGCTGCTCAGTCAGTAGGCCAGTCAACTCTTGAAAACAGGTTTTCTTCAGACACGTAATATTGACTTAAGTGAGAGAACGTGTCTCTTGATGTTACATCATAGTCAGATACTTCGCGGACTATTTCCCATCCGATGCTCCGATGGGTAATTCCACAGAACTTTCACCAATTTTACAAAGGTTATCGGTTCTTCCTTCAGATTTACCGCCACATATTGTTATCACACGGAAGTTTCATCTTGTTTATCTGCAATTCTGTCATCCATGTCCTAACACTACTGTGTCGATGTAGGTCGCTGTAACTGATCAGTTTCAAGTTTTCTTACCCACTGAAGAAAGACGCATGCTGGGTTAAGTGCACTGTTGCAATGTTGTTACAACGGTTTCGTTGGCTTTAAATAGGCGCAGGTAAGACCACTAAAGTGAAGAGTGTTTAGCACTTTTACTTTTTCGAGAGTGAAATTTTCATACCATACTATAGAAAGGTTTTCCAATTTCAAGAAGAGAGAAAACCAATTTAATGTCCAGGAGTTGATCGATGGATTGCACAATTCTTTTGGGATAAAATTAAACAAATTATAAACAGTGAACTGAAAATAAAGTAACATTGGCAACTTTTCTTCTTTTATTACCTTTTTAAAGAAGTCTTGAAGTAGCCTAATTTTATTTTCCTTACATCTTGCACCAGTATTTCACGTAAAAATTCCTACTTCTAAAATTAGGCGATAAAAACAATGGAATTATAAATCAAACTTACAAAAGATTATTTCAGTAAAACCTAATACTTAATGTCTAGTTTAAACAAATTTGGAAAAGAATGCACCATATCAATAATAATTTTTCACAGTTAACTTTTAATGTTAAATGTGAGATTCGAGACTGTTCTGGTTTAGGCTAGACCTACAGAGCTTGAATATCCAATTTACTAATTGAAAGTATCTGTACATGCTTCCACTGACTTTATTATTGACTGCAAAATCAATTCCGTCTTTGATTATTTCCTTCGCCATAAAGCTGTCCCATTCTTTGAGGAACAATAGGCCTATAATACATTTCAATACAAAATATATTAATTTAATGTATTTTTCAAACCGACTTCGCTGGCCAGAAAGTACCTTTCTTTGCTGTTACTTGGAAATCCTCTATTGCAATCGATTGGTATGAAAATTGCTCCCGTGAAGCATTCCTGTGATGTTGTCGAAAGAGGCAGAGCTTATGCAAAAACAACATCTATCAGAAGTGTTTTCCTGCAAAATGATTATTTTATTTTTAATGGAATTAACTTTTGCTTTAATATCTGTATAAAGTTATTCAGATATTTTCTATACAGAATACAGAATTAGAAGACTATTGTTGTAAAGATAGCTGTTTTATATTAATTAAAATTGCATTTTCTGTCAAAGATGGCCCCTGTCTGGACATGATCTGTGACATTTTTCTAGGGTACAAGAACACTGAAAGAAAATATCCACGATTATTCGCAGATACTATTATTCCTATCAGTACTAATTTCGTGTAGGCCTACCTTTTAATAATTTACAAATCAAAATAACTTAAATAACTATTTCGGCAATAAAATGTTTGACAAAACACAAACTTAAGCCAGTACAATATTTAGTTTCGTTTAAACATTACTTGGACCTTCATGTCTCCCTTCTCATTCAAACCCTGCAATTCCTTATATTAGCGAAGGATTTTTCAATACCGGTTCGTTGATTGCATTTTCTATAACTTAAAAGAGATATAATTTGATTAGATCACGATTTAGTATTTTCAGCAAATGTTTCTGCTATCTTCAATTGTTTTGATAAGTGATTTGTCGGGGATGCGTTCGCTCCTCTCACGCAGCGGGCCCGGGTTCGATTCCTGGTCGGGACAAGTTACTTAGGTGAGGTTTTTTCTGGGGTTTTTCCTCACCTGTGAAACAAATGTCGGTAACTTTAGGCCATTGTGGTCCTCAGATATCATATGGCCGTCATTATCATCTTCATCCCATTCTCGCCTTGTTCAGAGTGAATGTGTGTGTGAATGGTGTGTCTCGTCCTATGTATTTGTGTTGTCTCGGAGGTGGTCCCGGCATTGGGCTGATCACTTATCCGGGGAGGCCCTCCATGTCCTTGTCTAGTCAGAAAAGTGTGTAAGTGATCCATAGATAATCCCTCTCCCGACAGGTCGCGGCCCTGAAAAGGCCCGGGCGGCTTGGGTCGCTTAAAATACTAAAAGGGAGAGGTAAAACTAAGATAAAGAAAGAAAGAAAGAAAGAAAGAAAGAAAGAAAGAAAGAAAGAAAGAAAGAAAGAAAGAAAGAAAGAAAAGCTTCTGCTATCTTCAACTGTTTTGATAAGTGATTTGTTTCAAACAAATTGTTGCCGACCAAAATAACCTGAATTCGGCTTCATACGATATTGCAAAAACAATTTTTTATTATTATTACTGTTCAAAGCACAAGCGAACTGAAATTGTTTTACTTTTAAAATTCACTATTCAAAATGAAATAAAAGTCATACGATCTTCGACTGTTATAAGAACTTAACAGCGCTAGCGCTTGTTTTGTTAACGTTGTGCTTGCCTCTTAAGTTCTACATAACAGCCTTACATCGTAAATAGCTATTACGGTACTTGGAATGCATTTCCTGTGTGGGTATCAGTTAGATGCAATTATAGTCTTAATTACTGTTCTCAATTTGTTTAGTGTATGTTTAATTCTTCTGAAGTTTCTTAGGATAAACTACTTTTCAACTAGACGTTTCCTTCTCGCGTGTTATATGAAGTTAATTAATATTGAGCTTATGTCATTCACTGCTGTTTGGTGTGCTATGTATTTTTGCTATAATTTCCGTGTTACGTTCGTAACAACCATAAGTACTGTTTAATAATAATTCTGTGCGAAAGGCTAATAAGCATATACGCCATTTTGATCTTAACGGCCCTAGAGTTAAAGAGAGATACCGCTAAACGACTTTAAAAATTTGTTACTTTATTACCTCAGGAAGTTTATATATTTAAGACTGAAAACCTCCTTCCAGTCTGATTAAGATAAAGTAAAATCATTTTATATTAATTTTTTTATTGACGTTCTCAGTTTAAAAATCGTAAATATTCATTTGCTGAACATTATTTTGTAACTCTTGGAAATCGAAATTTATGTCAGTTTCCAGATGAAATAATTTGGTTTTATTCTTATCCAAGCAATGACTTTCTCAACTAATACACACTATTTGAGCGATGATTTTTTGGTGATCAAACTTCACGAACTCAACCTAAGGTTACATTACATACCACCTATCTCTGCTCACTCTCATTCTAGTTGATATCATGAGTAGACCTGGGATTTTAAGGCAAATGCATATTTTGTTCCTTATGAAATATCATGAAATTTTTTAAATATGTTGACGTTTCATGATAAATCACTTACATTTATAGAGTTTTATAGTGCCCTAAAATGCCTAATGCATTTTTTCATTAATCTAAAACTAAGGTTTTGCTATTGGCTCCTCTAATTAATTTTGGAGACCTCGTCCAGGCGGCATGGGTTCGATTTCCAGTACCGGCAGTAATTTAGAAAGCTATGAGGTCTGGAACGGCGTTGACCCAGCGAAGCTACAGTGAGTATCGGTCACGGACGCAGCGCAATACGACTGAAGGATGTGTCATGTTGACCACACAACCACCCAATATATGCAGGCCAGCAGCCAAGGCCCTTGAAGACCTGTAGTGTTCTAATTTTTCATAGGCCCTATAATCCAAAACTGTTTTTGATAAGTGTCTTTTTAATTCTGTCTTAATTTTGCAGTTAATTCTGTTAAGAATAGGTATCCCACGCTTCTTACAGTTAAAAAAAAGATCACGTTACAGTTTAAGAGTATGTTGTAGTATTTTAAAGTCTATTTTCTGTCTATGTACACATTTTTAAAGCACATTTTAAGTGCCTATTATCTCTTTTAAAAGCCTATTTACTTGTTTTAAAAGCCTATTTTAGGTGCCTAAAACTAATTTTTATAGAGCCTAAAATCCCAGGTCTAATCATGAGGGTTCGGTTAAGTCGTTGCTCCTGTACTATTCCTGATGGAGTTTATCATTTGCAGCTCGCTTCACGGAAAGATATCTATTCAAACCGGCGAAGTAATTCTACAGTTCTGTGTTCTTTCTACTGTAGCCGTTTCTGAGGTATCTTCCATGTGTCGCGAGGAAGAAGGAGGCACGGTAAACAGGATCAATGCCAGTAGTATTTCATCGTCCTAGAGTTGTTCGCTCTTCCATTCACCTTACGCTTCACTAGAACGGCTACAGTTACCAGAACTAGACTGTAGTCTCAACCACAGCCTCTGCAGGAACTATTTCAGGAGGAACGCATCTCGGCGGACCAGAGGATTTCTGTGAGATTCCGGAATTTTAAATATCTCCACAGTTGGAAAAGAGACTGTCATTGGAAAAGCTTGTCAACAAGCTTGGATTGGCCATATGTGATAACGGGAATTCTCCCTGTGTGCCTCCGCCCAGAGGCGCCCCCTCAAGATAAATTAAATAACAAAACCCCTTTCAGCAAGTGAGCTTTGACGTCCATCAAATGTGATTTGTATTTTTATTTCCTCTCCCCGTACTCTTAGGTGTCTTGAGGGTATAAGGCTAACATACGTTAGCTACTATACTATGAAATAGGCCTAAGTTTCACCTGTCGCAATCTTTGCAGTTATTTCGCAGTGATATCATTTCTTAATTTTTATGAAATAGGCCTACCATACAATAAAATAATAGCTTAATCTCAAATACATAACGAGATATTATTGATATCACTTGTTAAGTGAAGTGTTTAATAGTCATAGAGGGTTGCTTTTTCGTAATAACATTGAACTAAAGATACAAGCAACAGGAATAATGATCAAATGTAACACCTTGTTCACCTTCACTTCCACCCATTCAATCTAGTATCTCAGTATTATGTAATTGCAGTGTGCCTATTATGTCCACTGAAAAATAAAATATCTATTTTTAAACTTTTTGGGTCAACCTCACGGTCAAGGTATTCATCATTCGGATCTGAGTGGGTTGCAAATGAGAAGAGAAAACACACTACTGAGTTTTCACTTCCATTGACAGATTTACTGTGGTATCATTAATAGACATACAAAAAATCATAGGCGTAACCAGGACGACCATATGGGGGGGGGGTTATAACATCTGGAGAGGGGAGTTCCGTGGTCCTCCCCCCGGAAAATTTTAAAAATTAAGGTGCACAATAACGAGTTTTAAGCTTCCCACGCTTTAAACTCATATTAAGTAATTTATAAGCAGATTTTTAAAAAAGGTGATATATCACAATAATTAAATAAATAGTACTAGTTTCCCTTTCTTAATCAATGGGGGGGGGGTTCAAACCCCCAAACCCCCCCCCCTCCTTACGCCTATGCAAAAAATTGATGGAATACTGAACATGAGCAGATAGTACGAGATGAGAGGAAGTTATCGGGTGTGGCATGTTTCGCGGATAGTTTCACTATCTTTGTTCTCATTTTCGAAAAGCTGAAATCGGTGATCGGAATCAGAGTGTAGTGTCCTTCGTAAACCATAGAAACCACACTCTATTGTAATTTTGTAGATAGAGTCCGAAACACACTGGAAAATGGAAGTGAAGATTTTATTTTTCTAACCTATAAATGGCTGTCTGTGAACATAAATTGGATGTTCGAAGTTAAGAATTACGACGGGCAGTGAGTTGCCCAAGGTTCACGTGATCCAGAAACACGGCTAGAAACTTGATGGCAATCAACACTAATATCACTGCTCCTAACTTAAGTACCACAAACCCAGTTCTATATGTCACTAACAGTAATACCACTATTCCTAACCTAACTGCCACTTACCTAGAATCGCGGGTGAATAGCGCGGGAAACGTGTATTTTGAATCACGGCACAAAGAATGCAGCGATAGTTCTGATAAGTGGAAACCAATGAGGTGCCGAATCTGTGACAGCCAATCAAAGTCATTTGCTCATTCACGGCAAGCATAGCTCCAACGCAACTCGTTATGTAGTGCGGTATGAAATGCTAGCGTTAATAATTGCATCAAACGTTCAAAGTGACCACCATGAACCTCTTTGTAGCGCCAATAGTGAGGTATTAGAAAGCGACTCAATACGCGTTTCCAACCCATGGTTTTTAAACAAAATACTTTTTTTTATCTCTTCTATCACCCCTAGCACTATGGGGATTGAACTTCTTAACATCCTGTATATGCACATAGCAGAGATGGGAAAGGGTTAGGGGAAGCCAAATTGGCAAAATTCACTGCTTTTCCACACTAGTCCATTTAACATTTCTTATGGTTATCTTTTGCGATCACTCATGCGCTGGTTGGGGGGGGGGGAGTTGTGAATATATTGCGACATAAATATAGTTCAGATAAAACCAGGCATATAAATTACGACCTAGATCTTTGTCACTCCTTCGCCGGGAACATGTAATTGCCTTTAATACAGTACTAAAATGCAATGTGAGCAAGTTCCTTTCCACTTTCTTCCTAACTTAGATTGGTTGGTATATGGTTATTTAATGACGGGGATGTACTGCAACTTAGGTCTGTGACCTTCGCCGGTGTTCCGGAATTTTGTTCCGCAGGAGTTCTTTTACATGCCAATAAATCTACTTACATGGGCCTGTCACATTTATGCATACTTAAATGCCATCGATCTAGGCTGGGATCGAACCCGCAACCGTAGACTCAGAAAGCCCGCGCAATACTAACTGCGCCACTCTGATTACCGGTATTTTGAAAAATGGTAAAAAATTAGATATATTCAGAAATTGTGAAACAAAATAGGCCTACCTATTACTTACAATAAATGTTTACTTGTCTATGTGGCTCCTGAGACAATATTTGCCCACCATATTTTGTCACTGCGCAACTTGTTGTGGTGGAAGATATGGATGCCGAAAAGCTGGCATTAAATGCTCATCCGTTTGTGAACCTGGCATGGTGGATGCACCAACAGTATACCATTAGACGAAGAAGATGAGTTTAAAATTGACGACATCCAAGCAAAAGAAGTCGTTTAGCCACTCTTTAATCAATGTTGTATATGTGTATAAATATTGTTCGGTAGATAGAAAAATATAACCCTAACCCGATGTACTTGCGTTCCAATATTAGAGATTAAAAATAGACAACTAAACATTTATTTAAAGTAATAGGTAGGCCTACTAGATCCTATAATTTATATATACCTAACTCTTTACCATTTTTCAAAATAATATTTTTTAACGAAAAATACGGCTATTTTTTCCTTTCCATGTAAAAAGAATTTATTGAAGTTTGCGCCAATGTTTGGCTTTTGCTGTATGAGGGGTGTCCCAAAAACCTAAAACCTTTCGGACGATTTTCAGTTTTTCACTAATAACTCCTAATCGATGCATTTCTAGAAAAATATTACTATTTTATAAAGCAAAATACATAAAATTCTGCGTCGATTGCGTACCTTAAATTTGATGTTACGTCAAGTTGTTAGAAAGATATGAGAGTTAAAAGAAACTACCATTTCCCCATTTTAAAAAATCGGGTTTTCGTTTGGATTATCGCAGTGTAAAATGTATTATATGAAATAAATAATAGAGTTGGGCATTATAGTGCACTGAATGATGTATCAGATATACCTCAAATAAATTGGGGGATTTTGAAAAAAGAGCGAAGAGTTAGCTCGTCAAATAAAAATTTCTTCCTTACCAGCGATATATTTTTCTACAATTCATAAACTTAAGTTTACAATTCCAATGCATTTACTGGTGTAAGCTCGTACAGCTTAGAGTCCATTTACTATATTTTTATAGCAATATTAGTAATGAAGTATTAACACAAGTCACTAGATGGCACTGATGCCAGTTGCTAGCAAACAGAATTCTTAGCACACTTATATTCATTTATCTACATTCAGATAAAACAAATATCTATTATGGGCCATAATATTATTATCTAAGGAATAATTCTACATATTTATTCCAGTTATTATTGGCTATTAGCAGTAAATACAGTAATTAATGTTAATTAGCAATAGAAAGCTGCATTGCCGACATCGAACTAATATCGATAAGTCGAGTGACAGCTCATTAACATTTACTTGGCGCTACAGACAGAATACATTAGCTCACTTAGAAGCGTCCTATCGATCATTGTACTTGGTTGTAGGAGCAGCTTTATGAACAGATCGATTATTTACCGCATTAAAATTATCTAATTTCTGTGTAATTATACATTACAATTAGAATGTAAATGTTCACATGCAGATTCTTTATGTTACAGAATAATTACAGCATGTTATTAGCTTTAAGAATACTCTTATTCTGGATGGAAGCTACTCGAAACTTCAGGAAGAGCCTTCCATGAGATTCCAGAACCTGACTCTTTGTAAGATGATTATGTGAACGCATTTTGGCCGTTAGACTTTTCTCATTCCCTCACCGATCGTCGCTTCGTAAGGGCACAGCCCCAATTTAGCAACAGACCACAAGTCTGCATATTAGTAGTACAGTTACACCACAGCACCTACGAGACTACAGCATGGAAACAACGCAGATATTCAACGCATAGCCAGTTTGGAGACTGGAATTGCAGCAGCCCTGGAACTTTGTGGAGCGTAGCTTGTAGCGATGGAAGGACTCGCTACTGGCCACCGTTCAGGATGATCTACAGCAACACAGAACTTCAGCTTCAATAACTGTACATCCCTTAACTACAGTCCGGCTAAATGCAGTCACATTCTCATCAGATGTAATCGACATGCAAGTTAAGTAATTCCAATCCAAACATTGCATTAATTTACAAAAGCCAAGCAAGGCTTAGCATCTTTATGTTATTATAAAGTAATTCTGCATGCATAATTGTAAGGAGTTTTGGCATCCTTGCAGCTCCTCTTTTCCCCTACGTGCAAGCTAAATATGCTGCCGTAGTAAATCTTGAACAATTTATTAAAGACCAAAAATATGGTCTAACATTCTTGCTTGTAACAAAGTAATTCCGTGTTTATCACGTTAAGAAGTTTTGGCAAATAATTGCAGCTTCTCTTTTCCTACTGACAGACAGAGTATACTGCAGTAGTATTTTGAGCCAATACAGCTCGATCATTCTAAAGAATTGTAACTATTGGAACAAAAAATAAAGAAACTTGGATTGTTGTTGTAGAAAACAAACCATATTATATTATAATAATAAATGAACCTTGTATCACTCCTGAAATCTACTTAGTAAAGATAGCAGATTATAATTAAACATTGGTTAATGCCAATCACAACTAAGAGTAAGAAGAGAAGCAGTAATCTACAAGAAAAGAAGAATAAAACAATACTCTCTCTCCATTATTCCTGCTTCCTTCAATATTCCTACACTACTAAGCACATATTTTCTGGATTATAATCCAGTGGTCCTCCGAAAATTATATAGCAAATTCTGTCAGGGACACAGGCCTACATTTCTGATCCTCAACGGGCCTGGATCCCTACATTTTCTGGTCATCCGGACCTCTATTCTATCCACGCTGTGGAGATACATCCCACGCCTTTGATCCTGCCTATACACCTGGATTCTATCCACACATTGGATAATCACTTTGTCCACTCCTCATACCTACAGTGTATATTGTTTGTAAAACATAACTTGTACTTGTACAATACTAATACTCTATTGTATTTTCAGCCTATGCTGACGGGATTACACACTAAGAGCAGTCATAGCAGGCCTAGTGGTAAGAAAAGGTGCAAGAATTCTGGTAGAGCAGTGCAAGGGACAACAGTCTTACTGGATAATCAGGTAAGTGACAGCCTTCCTTATAACACACTGTCATACACCACCCCTCACAATGCCAGACTCACAAGAACTTGCCACAGATGCCTCCAGACTTAAGAACTACAAGCAGAAGAGGGCAGTCATCAAAGGAAAGTTAACTAGATTCTACCAATATGTTTTGTCAGTTCAAGTTGACCAAGATAATATTGAAGAGATTGCACACAGACTATCACAGGATGAATCACTACTAAGGAACTTTGAGGAAATACAGGGCAAAATAGAAACATGTGACACAGACCCGGATTGGGAAGGAGAAAGACAAGCTTTCGAAGAAACATACTACACAACTGTAGGCATGGCTCGTAAGAAAATTAGAGACTATGAAATACAATACTCACAGGCTAACATACCACAAGTTCAGCCTCAAGACACAACTCAACCTAACACTCAAGCTAACTGCACTCCTAGAGTTCAGCTACCAAAGATAAATTTGCCACACTTCAATGGCAAGCATTCAGATTGGCTACCATTTAGAGAACTGTTCATCTCGCTTGTTCACAGCAACAATTCGCTTGATCCAGTTCAAAAGTTTCACTATTTGAGAATAGCATTGCAAGTCTCAGCCAATAAACTTATTGACACACTACCCTTAACTGCTAATGGTTATGAAACCGCCTGGAACTTGCTAAATGAGAGGTTTCAGAACAACAAAATTATACTGACAGTTATTACAATCTTTGATTGACTATAGCAAGATCCCTAAGGAATCACCCAGTCAATTAATGGACTTGCTTGACCACTTCACCTGACAGGTTAGGTCAATAGAATCTATCACACCAGAGAATCTTAGATGGGACTACATGCTCACTCATCTTCTCACGTCTAAACTTGACCCTGCTACGCTCAAAGCATGGAGCCTAGAGGGCACAGTAGATCAACTAAACACATTCAAGGAACTCTGTAACTTCCTACAGAAAAGGGGACAAGCTCTGGAGACACCAGATAGCTCCAGCAGGTCTAAAACTGTACACAATACACAGAACAAGCCTATCTACCACAGACAAGTGAGCCCACGTACCTTTGTTGCCCATGCAGCCAACAATTGTATACTGTGCAGGCAAGATCACCAGTTACACAAATGCGAAGACTTCCATAACCTTAACAACACACAGAGATGGAACTTTGTAAACAATAATAGACTATGCAGTAATTGTCTCAGAGCAGGACATAATGTCAGAAACTGCACATCTACATCTTGTTATAAATGCCAACAACGCCACCACACTCTGCTACACCAGGACAAGGTTCGCAGCAATGAATATAGGCAACATACAGCTACACAATACACTAGTAGATTGCCTAACAACAGACAGAACGGAAACCAAAGCCACAATTGTACTAGACGATCTCCAACTACTACCAGCAACAATACTACAGGCTCAGCATTTGCTAATAATGCACAGATCACTCCTAAAACTCGTACATTTCTTGCCACAGCAGAAATATTAGTCCAATCTCAGAATGGCAGACTCATAAAAGCCAGAGCATTATTGGACTCAGGTGCCACTCATACATTCATAACCCAAGATTTGGCTGATAGGCTACAGTTACAAACCAAGCCTACCACCATAGCTGTGACCGGTGTAAACCTACACACCTCCAATATCTTGGAAATTGGACATATACAGATAAGGGACGCCCATGGCAATGGCTACAAAAGACAGTTACAGTGCCTCATCATTAACCAGATTGCCAAAGACATTCCCAGTGCACCTATAGATGTCACCAGCTTGAGAATTCCTAATGACATTGTGCTAGCAGACAACAGATTTCACATACCCGGTAGCATTGACATATTGCTAGGGGCAGATGTATTCTGGAACTTGTTAATGGGACACACTATACCCATCAACAAAACCAACAAACACAAAGCATACATAAGAGAGACCAGACTGGGATGGATTCTCTCAGGACAAATACATTATGCACAAGGTAGAAGACAAGAACCACGTTGCCACTTAAGCATCACAGAACAGATACACAAGAACATGCAGAAATTCTGGGAAATGGAAGAAATTACCCAACCAGTAAGGCCTGAAGAAGACTCCATGTGCGAGCAACATTTTCAAGAAACAGTACAGAGAGATAAAGATGGACGCTACACAATAACACTGCCATTCAAGAAGCCCACAGATAATCTTGGTGCCTCTAGAACTGGAGCTCTGAAACGTTTCTTTTCTAATGAAGCTAGACTCTATAAACAGCCTACTATACTCCAACAGTACTCAGACTTCATGCAACAATATGAAGCCCTAGGTCACATGACCCAAGTGGAAGAAAGTTTCTACCAGGATGGCCCAGAAGCTTATTATATTCCACACCAATTTGTCCTAAAGGAAGACTCAGAAACCACAAAGCTCAGAGTAGTCTTCAACGCTTCATTCAAAACCTCTACAGGTACATCACTCAATGATATTCTTTACACTGGACCCTGTGTACAACCTGATCTCTACACCATACTCTTGAAGTTCAGATGCCACCCATATGTTGTGAGTGCCGACATAGAGAAAATGTACAGGATGGTAATGGTACAGCCACAGCAAAGAGACTTCCAAAGAATTTTCTGGAGACATTCTAAATCCACTCCAGTGAAGATATATTAGCTCAACACTATCACATATGGACAAGCCTGTTCAGCCTTTGAAGCAACCAGAGTACTCAACCAGTTGGCAGAGGATGAGAGAAACAGATTTCCCACAGCATCTAAATTGCTATCTACTTGCTTTTATGTTGACAATCTCCTTGCATCATTCTCTACAGAGCGAGAAGCTATACTAGCAGCCACAGAAGTATCACAACCGTTACAGGCAGGTGGATTTAACCTAACACAGTTTTGCTCTAACTCACAAGAAGTTTTGAGAACACTGCCACAAGAAAAGCTCTCTAAAGCTACACTTACTCAGTTAGAAGAGCAGAATACAGTCAAAACACTAGGATTACATTGGAATCCATTACAAGACTTGCTACAGTATACAGTGAAGTCATTACCAGAAGCTACTACCAAGAGACAGATTCTATCTGCCATCTGTACTCTATATGACCCTCAGGGACTAATTGCACCTATTATATCCGCAGCTAAATGTATTATGCAACAGATTTGGCTAAATGACATAAGCTGGGACCAGCAAGCTCCTGTCGACATACAGAAGGCCTGGAATGAATTGTACCTACAATTGAAGCACATAGAATTATACAGAATCCCAAGGAATGTCCTTATACACAACTTCAGTTATGTAGAGCTACACTTTTTCAGTGATGCCAGCCCACAGGCATATGGAGCAGCATGCTACATAAAATCCAAGAACAAGAGCCACAATACACAAGTTCAACTGCTGACAAGCAAATCTAGAGTGGCCCCACTTAAGCAAATTACTTTGCCCAGACTGGAGCTCTGTGCAGCTCAGTTGGCAGCCTGCTTATACCAAAAAGTAAGCTTATCTCTACAGATCATGATATCAGCAGTATATTTCTGGACTGACAGTCTTATAACCTTACAATGGATCACACAGCCTCCACACAAATGGAACACTTTTGTAGCACACAGAGTAACCAAAATTCAAGCTGCTACAGAAAACTGTCAATGGAGACATGTGCCAACACAGCAGAATCCTGCAGATTTCATCACTAAACCTGTCTCACCCAACAAGCTACATAACCAAACTCTATGGTGGAATGGTCCAAAATTCCTAACACAAGATGAATGTTTTTGGCCTACCACTGACAATGTATTTCAGACAGAAGAAATACCAGAAACCAAGAAGACAGCAAAAGCCTTTATGATCACAAGTACACACAATGAATACTTGCATAGATATTCCTCTTTCAGAAAGTTACTCAGGAATACAGCTTATATTCTGAGATTCAAACACAACTGTCTACACAAGTCTGATAGATTTGTTGGCCCTATCAGCTTGCAAGAGCTACAGAAAGCTCATGATGTTATCATACATGCTACTCAGAAAGAAGCCTTCTCAGAAGACATAGCTCATATTAGAAAGAATAATTGTGTTTCTAGAAGCAGTTCACTACTGCAATTGCATCCTTATCTAGATAAAGACAGCATACTTAGAGTTGGTGGAAGACTGCACCATACTGATCTAAACTACAATGCTAAGCATCCAATCATATTACCTGTCAAGCACCATATAACAGACATCATTGTCAGAGACACACATCTAAAAAATTTACATGAAGGCCCCCAAGGCATACTGTACACATTAAGGCAACAGTATTGGCCCATTCATGGAGTTCAAACTGTAAAATCAGCATTAAAAGGATGTCTTACTTGCTTTAGACACAGCCCTGTTAAAGCACAGCAAATTATGGGAACTTTGCCCCAAGCCAGAGTTACACCCAACCGAGCTTTCGACACCACAGCCATAGATTTTGTAGGTCCTATCTCTCTAAAGGATCATGGTAGAGGCAAAACAGTATACAAAGCTTTTATCTGTATGCACATATGTCTATGTACCAAAGCAGTACATATTGAATTGGTAACAGCAGCCACTTCAGCAGCATTCATTGCATCCTTGCAAAGATTCGTATCTAGAAGGGGACTACCTTCCCACCTATGCCTAGATAATGGCAGAAACTTCGTAGGAGCCTCACGAGAGCTGAGTAAACTCTATGAACAATTCCAGACAGAGCAAGCTAACACAGATATCATGAACTTTACAGCAAATCTAAACATACAATTCCATTTTCTGCCACCAAGGGCAAGCCATATGGCAGGACTGGTAGAAAGATCTAACCGCAGCATGAAAACTATTCTATACAAGGTGATGAAAGACACTATCTACAGCTATGAAGAAGCCAGCACTCTTCTATGCAGAATAGAAGCCATCATCAACAGCAGACCACTGACGCCGATGAGCAGCGACTCGCAAGACTACATGGCATTGACCCCAGGTCACTTCCTCATTGGTGCTCCTTTGAATTCTATCCCTCACCCAGATTTACAGTCTATAAACCTATCCAGGCTGTCACGATATCAATTGTTAGAGCAACAGTCACAATGCATTTGGACCAGATGGGTCAAAGAATACTTAAATACTTTGCAACAAAGACAAAAGTGGAACACAGAAACTAAAAACCTGCAAGCTAATCAATTAGTCATATTGATGGTGGACAATGTTCCTCCTATGAATTGGCCACTGGCTAGGATCCTAGAAGTTCATCCTGGACCAGATGGTAAGGTTAGAGTAGCAACAGTCAAAACTGCTAATTCTACTCTAAAGAGGCCTATATCTAAGCTGTGTCCACTGCCTGCTCAGTAATTTTTTTTCTCTTTTCTTGGGCCCCCCCCCCAGTACGTAAGCTCGTACAGCTTAGAGTCCATTTACTATATTTTTATAGCAATATTAGTAATGAAGTATTAACACAAGTCACTAGATGGCACTGATGCCAGTTGCTAGAAAACAGAATTCTTAGCACACTTATATTCATTTATCTACATTCAGATAAAACAAATATCTATTATGGGCCATAATATTATTATCTAAGGAATAATTCTACATATTTATTCCAGTTATTATTGGCTATTAGCAGTAAATACAGTAATTAATGTTAATTAGCAATAGAAAGCTGCATTGCCGACATCGAACTAATATCGATAAGTCGAGTGACAGCTCATTAGCATTTACTTGGCGCTACAGACAGAATACATTAGCTCACTTAGAAGCGTCCTATCGATCATTGTACTTGGTTGTAGGAGCAGCTTTATGAACAGATCGATTATTTACCGCATTAAAATTATCTAATTTCTGTGTAATTATACATTACAATTAGAATGTAAATGTTCACATGCAGATTCTTTATGTTACAGAATAATTACAGCATGTTATTAGCTTTAAGAATACTCTTATTCTGGATGGAAGCTACTCGAAACTTCAGGAAGAGCCTTCCATGGGATTCCAGAACCTGACTCTTTGTAAGATGATTATGTGAACGCATTTTGGCCGTTAGACTTTTCTCATTCCCTAACCGATCGTCGCTTCGTAAGGGCACAGCCCCAATTTAGCAACAGACCACAAGTCTGCATATTAGTAGTACAGTTACACCACAGCACCTACGAGACTACAGCATGGAAACAACGCAGATATTCAACGCATAGCCAGTTTGGAGACTGGAATTGCAGCAGCCCTGGAACTTTGTGGAGCGTAGCTTGTAGCCATGGAAGGACTCGCTACTGGCCACCGTTCAGGATGATCTACAGCAACACAGAACTTCAGCTTCAATAACTGTACATCCCTTAACTACAGTCCGGCTAAATGCAGTCACATTCTCATCAGATGTAATCGACATGCAAGTTAAGTAATTCCAATCCAAACATTGCATTAATTTACAAAAGCCAAGCAAGGCTTAGCATCTTTATGTTATTATAAAGTAATTCTGCATGCATAATTGTAAGGAGTTTTGGCATCCTTGCAGCTCCTCTTTTCCCCTACGTGCAAGCTAAATATGCTGCCGTAATAAATCTTGAACAATTTATTAAAGACCAAAAATATGGTCTAACATTCTTGCTTGTAACAAAGTAATTCCGTGTTTATCACGTTAAGAAGTTTTGGCAAATAATTGCAGCTTCTCTTTTCCTACTGACAGACAAAGTATACTGCAGTAGTATTTTGAGCCAATACAGCTCGATCATTCTAAAGAATTGTAACTATTGGAACAAAAAATAAAGAAACTTGGATTGTTGTTGTAGAAAACAAACCATATTATATTATAATAATAAATGAACCTTGTATCACTCCTGAAATCTACTTAGTAAAGATAGCAGATTATAATTAAACATTGGTTAATGCCAATCACAACTAAGAGTAAGAAGAGAAGCAGTAATCTACAAGAAAAGAAGAATAAAACAATACTCTCTCCATTATTCCTGCTTCCTTCAATATTCCTACACTACTAAGCACATATTTTCTGGATTATAATCCAGTGGCCCTCCGAAAATTATATAGCAAATTCTGTCAGGGACACAGGCCTACATTTCTGATCCTCAACGGGCCTGGATCCCTACAACTGGAAACATGCTGGTATCTGGTACCCTATGATCCCCAGGTGGGGCGAAGGGGCCTCCAATGGAGGTTTCATTACCTATACTAATTTTGATATGCTTATTTTCCGAGAGAGGGTAGAGGGACAGGTGGTAAGCCCATCGCCTCGCAACCCCCCTCTGGAAACTAAGTATTTCTTGGACGTGAAAGTGCTGAGAAATTTTGTCCAGAGGCTCTAATTTAGGCTTGGAGTTCTTTTACGTGCCGTAAATCTACGACACGGGACCCCCAGCGTAAAGTCCCTCCGTGCCCAGGATTTTTACGTCCTGAAAAATCCATCGACCGCGGCCGGGTTTGATCCCGCGCCCTGCGGATCTAGAGGCGGGCACGCTACCTCTAGACCACCGCGGCCGACACTGGAAACATGCACCTATGTTTATTCATAATGCCTTTTTTTTAACATAACGGTATCACCAAAATTTATCTAACAAGCATATGAGGTCATGTTGTAACAGAAGTGCGACAATGGACATACAGTTTATATAGTTTCGATAGACCCATAGCCTAGGCCTACATCATTTTCAAGAGGATTGCATTTCACAAAAAACTTAGTCAGAATTCAGAAATTACTTTATATATGAACTGGCTTCTTGCCTACCATCTTTATTTGATGGACAAGGAATTATGAGAAAATCACGTAAATATATTTACTATGATTTGTTTGAACCGGTGGCCACCCGTCAAACATCGAAAGTGCTCTCTATGTGATTGATGGCGGGTTCCTACTTCACCGAATACCGTGGGAGTTGAGAGAAAAGTTCTCTTGAGTCCTCAGCAAATGCGTAGGGTATGTTAAAAATACTTCGGGGTGCGATCAGTCGTAGTATTTGATGGCTATCCAGATGATCCTACAGATAAGAGCCCAAAACGTTAGAAGGAACAAGTTTATTGCAGAGAAATTTGCAGATGAAAACATCGCTGTCGAACAAGTTTTAGAGGATGCCGACCACAGTTAGAAGGGCTATACAAAATGCTACACAATCTGAATGTATGATTAAGGTAGGAGAAGACATAGATCTTCTAGTAATTATTAATGATTTATGTATAGCGTAGAGCTAATGCGTTAGCTGCTAATAGCAATCAGTTGGTTTTTTTTAATTCTTTTATTTATTTATTAAGCCCGGAAAAGGAAAGTCAGAGATCGTCTTCTATTCCCCGACACACTTCAAAGTGTCAAACAAAGTTATACAAAATATATTATTTCTTCACGCTTTCAGCGGATGCGATTCAACATCTGCCATTTTCAGACAGGCAAACCTTCTCGACAAAGATGCAGAGGTACAAAGGACTGTCGAGATATTTAAAAGCCGTGATGCGACTACAGATGAAATCGGTGTTGCTGGCACAAAAGTATTTACTGCTCTGTAAGCTTATGCTTAATTATTGTTTCTTCAATCTTCCTCTCTGAATGAAACACGCTTTAAAATGTTCTCCAAATCCATAGTACAGAAAATTTTCAACTTGGCTACACTTCCTCCACTTCCTCCAATGAGGGCTTTCCTACAAATTAATTCGTGTAATGGTCATTTGATGGACAGAGTTCAATGGAGGTTGGAAACTTACTAAGCATATGCCGCTCCCAATTCAGTCTACAGCCGAACAAGTCCCGCACGAACTGATTAATGATACTGCCTGCAAATGTTCGAAGGGGTATCGAAACGCATATGGTTGCAGGAAGGAAGGGATGAATTGTTTTCTAATATGCTTTATTTGCAGAGGAAAGTCCTGCACCAATATACCAGATGAAATTAATGACTAACCAAACTTGAACGACGGTAAAGATATGCTACCTAACAATGATGACGAATTAGAAGACTTTCTGGATGACAAGGGCCTTCGATCGGACCAATTGATCCAATCAGCTTCTAAGTGAGTCCCACGCAAGAGTTGGCCAATGACGCGGGTTTCTGCGTCGCGGCGGGCACAGCTCCAACTCCCGAGCGATCGGGTGAAATATCTATGCAAATAAAGCCGCGATCGGTGTAATGATTCAGGTTCTCACATTTACAGTAAGAATTACAATGAAAATAACCACGTACCTCATCACAAGAGATGTTGGAAATGGTCTCCTCTTGCATCCACACAATACTGGCACCTTTTTAGGAAATTTTCTTTCACGCGTATAAATTCAGCTTCCGAGACAGAGTTAATTTCTCTTGTGATAGGCCTATGTGATATTGTCTTTAAGTTCTTGTAACAGTATGTGAATATTATTTATGGGGAAACCTGAAAAATAAAGTGTATAGGTCAATTTCCCATACATTAGAGGAACCTAAAGACAATATCACAAGAGAAATTTACTCTATCTAGGTAGCTGAACTTATGCGCGTGAAAGAAAATTTCCTAAAAAGGTGCCAGTATTGTGTGGATGCAAGAGGAGAACATTTCGAACATCTCTTGTGATTAGGTACGTGGTTATTTTCATTGTAATTTTAACTGTAAATGTGAGAACTTGAATCATTGCACTGATCGCAGCTTTATTTGCGTAGATATTTCACCCGATCGCTCGGGAGTTGGAGCTGTGCCCGCCGCGACGCAGAAACCCGCGTCATTGGCCATCTCTTGCGTGGGACTCACTGTATTTTCAAACGCAGCAAATTCTATTAATCTTGTGTTTTTGTTATTTTCAATTTAATTTTTTTTTTTCTTTTCAAATTGTTGTCAATTACCTACACATCAAACCTTGCATCATATCTTTTTGTACTTCAAGTCATTTTTTTTTTCTTTTTAATTACATATTTACATGGCAATGTGCGTTTTTAATTTCAAATCCCTTGATTCACCAAAATTCGTTCCTTGGTTTGCCAGCAGAAATGAAAAAGTAGACAACGTATGTTGAAAATTGTTGTACCAGTGTTCACATATACGGTCTTGTACAATATATAATATATCTTACGTAACGCATATAAGGTTTAAAAATCCGAAACATGATTTTAAATTAAAAAATTGTCGTTATCTTTTTTTTAACTTGCATATCTTTCTAACGACTTGACGTAATTTCAAATATATGGTGCTCATCCAACGCAGAATTTTATATACTTTGATATATAAAAGGAAAAAATTTTCCTGGAACCCCTAGTAGGTTAGGCGACATAGGGTTTGTGCGCTAATTAATTCCCTGAAAGCTGCATGTAAAAAGAGTTTATTGAAAAGTTTGCACCAATTTCCTGCTTGTGATGTATGAGGGGTGTCCCAGAAACCTATCCATATGAGAGAACTGAATGAACATAACCAAAATATATAGTTCTTAATAGATCTAGAGGTACCTAATGCTTTGACAAGAATGCGAAATGCATAACATAGACGACTTAGTTTCTCAAATAGGTGTTGAATGTGCCTTTCGCAGTTAAGGTTTGAATCTATCTATACACCTAAGACTTCAGTTCAAATCACTTCCTCAGTTACCATGAGGGTTACATGCACAGCATCATGCAGTTGTTGATTAAAAGTTACACAGGCAGTTTTACTTGTGGTATTTCATTTTAGTTTATTATTTGCTAACCATTGCTCTAGTTTCGAAGAAGTGTCATCGATTTTCGCTTGTAAATGGTTTTTGTTAGAATCATTAAGTAATATGTTTGTGTCATCAGCAAAGAGAACAGTTTCACCATGAGCCATATTTAAGGGGAGGTAATTTATATAAAAAGGAAACAGAAATGGATTGACCAGAATTTTGATGATCCAGTTTGAACGACTTGTTTTCTATTGTCTAAGCACGAAGTGGACCAGTTTCCTGCTAGTCCTCTAATACCAGAGTAATGAAGTTTATCGATCAAGATTTTATGATTAACTGTGTAAAATGCTTTACTAAGATCCAGAAATAGCCCTAGAGTTTGATTTTTGTTGTGTATTGCATTAAGGACTGACTTTGTGAATGATTTAGAGTATTATTGATTTCTTTACCCTTTCTGAATCCATATTGAGAACTGCAAAGTATATTAAAGTTTTCTAAGAAGGAAACTAATCTGTTGTACAACAATTTTTCTAGAACTTCATAGAATCCTGATAATAGTTATATAGGTCTATAGTTCTCAACATTTTGCTCGTCACCTTTTTGAAAATTGGACAAACCTTCGCTACGCTGTAGATTTCGGGAAATTTCCTGAGCCCAATGATAAATTGCAGATGTCAGTTACTGGGATTAATAGAAAATAAGGACATTATTTTATGACTGCATCTGGAATCTCATTAGTTCCAAAGGCTAAGCTATTTTTTAAGTTTCTCATTATTTTCAAAATTTCATCTGAAGTTACTGGTTTTAAGAAAACATTATTTTCGTTGCGTAGACCTGTACAGCTGGTAGACGATTCTTTGTTACTGGGGTGCCTAGAACTTTCGATACATTAGCGAAGTGATTGTTGAATGTCTCAGCTAACTGATGAGACTTTTTTTTATGAATTTACCATTGTGTAATAGTTCGATCTTGTTTATCATGAGGCCTGATATCTTACCTGGTTCTCTTTTTACTACCTCTCAGGTAGCGTTACCTTTACATTATGATTTCATGATAAAGTTCACATTATTTTTTTTATTTTGCATCACAAACAACTTGTTTTTTCCAAGATGAAGTAAGTTTTGTAATATGATTTAAGATTTTAAGTTATTTCCTAGTTGACATAATTTGTAGAATTCCCTTTTTCTTTTAGGCCTACATGATGCTATAATTCCCTTTGTTATCCAGTTTTCCGTTTTGTTTTTTTTATTCTTGGTAACAACTTTCTTAATAGGAAATGCAATATTAACTATAGCCTCTCTAGTTATTTGTCAAAGACCTGTATTATGCAACTTCCAAAGCCACTGTAAAGAATGAAATCAATACTGTTCTCATGCGAACTGCACATACAGTCTGAATTGCATTTGAATATTTTCAGAAATTATATAATCTTCAAGGGAAGGAGATGTTTGTTTGAATTTTAATGTCGCCCTCGTTTCTTTCCGGGGTGAAATGGGTGAGTGTGCGAAATTTCGTGCAAATTGCTCAGACATATAGATCTGTATAGGGAACAAGCATACATACCCACATACATACATACATACATGCATACATACATACATACATACATACATACATACTTTCATCCCAACAATAGCAGAGAGACTAAAATACAACATTAATTTAACCCCTAATGTAACTGCAATGATAACTGGTCACGGCAAGACTAGAGCTTACCTACACAGATTTAAAATTATAGAAAACCCCACATGCCCTTGCGACAACGACCTGCAAACAGTAGACCACCTATTATATGACTGCAAATTAATCGAAACAGAAAGAGACTCATTAATCGCAACAGTACTAGAGACTGAAAACTGGCCCAACAAAAAAGATCGACTAAAAATATACTTCAAGAAGTTTAATAAATTCGCAAACAGTTTACCTTTTGGCACCATATTGTAATCAAATTTCATCTTGATCAAAGTTAGTTTATGAACAAACAAAATTGTAAAATAGAACAAAAACAGTTGTAGAAGATAAAGAAATACATGTAGTATTACCTGTAATGGAACATGTAGTATATAAAGTGAATTTTAAAAAAATACATACATACATACATGAGAACTTGCTACTGTACAAGATAAATCAACAGCCATTCATACAGATAGTAAATTAACTCTGGACTCGTTGAAAAATCCCCATAATCACCACAACCTAATTGAAGACATCAGACAGCAGGTTAGAAACAGATGAAATGAAGGATGGACCATACATTTCACCTGGGTGAAAGCCCACTGCGGAATCTACGGGAACGAGTTAGAGGATCAACTGGCAAAAGCAGCAGCTCGAAACGAAAATATCCAAGAGACATACAAGAAATTGCCTAAAAGTGTAGTGAAATCATAGTGCATGAAGATAGTGTGAATGAATGGCAAAGGTTTTGGTCAACGATTAACAACGGTAGAATCACAAATTCCTTTTTCCCTATAGTTAAAGATAGGTTATCATTAGATATCAAACTTACTGGTGCTACAACAACATTCCTTCAGGGGCATGGAAAGCTAAATGAATATTTTCACAGATTTAAAATATCAAACAACCCAAACTGTTCCTGCAACAAAGACATACAGACAGTAAATAATCTTATATGGGATTGTGAATTATTAGAAGAAAAAAGACGGATTTTGAGGTTAGATGTAGTAATAAGTGGTGGAAAGTGGCCAATTACACACAATGAACTGGTCAAAAAACATTTCAATACTTTTATTAGATTTATAAGAGCAATAGATTTGGACACGATATAGATTTTAAGCATTTAGAAGGTAAAGATAGTTATAATTAATACACATAAGAATCAGGTAAGTTAGGCGATTGATAAAATTTAGAATACACAGCGATAAGTTATCGGCATGTAATATTACATAAAGTAATGGGGCTTTCGCTGATAACATAAAAAATACATACATACATACATACGAAGACTTCCTGGTAAGCAACCACCTCCACCTATTAAACGAAGAAAGCGAAAGAACTACCTACAATAGTAACCGCGGATCCAGCAACATTGACCTCACCATAGCAGACAATCGCCTCCTGTCATCAATGGGAAATTGGAAAATATACGACCAAGAGAGCTGTTCCGACCACAGTATCCTAAAATACACAATTTGATCACCAAATAATACTCAGATGCACTTCAGCTACCAAGGTGTAAAATACAAAGCTGCAAAGGACAAGTATGACCAATTTGAAAGACACCTATTTGAAATAACCTCCAATGCTTATAACGGCAAACTTAGAAGCAAACAAAGAAGAACTGGACAAGACCCTATCACAAAGAATCGCAGAACTCCCAGAAATCGAAACAGAAATTGAAAAATTTGCACGACATGCAGAAGAACTTTTAAAACCCTTAGGACCCCGAACAAGAAAGCAGCTAGGCGAACAGTTCCATGGTGGACTGATGACCTAACAATAATGAGACAAAAAACAAACGCTCTGAGAAGACGTTACCAAAAATCAAAAAAACAACAATGAACTTAAGGAAACCCGCAAGATCAGCTACCTGGAAGAAAAACGAGAATACCAAGCAGCAATACAAAACGAGAAATTTAACTCATGGAAAAAATTTTGCTCAACGTCATCAACCATTAATCCTTGGAGCGAAGTAAAAAGCTCGCCTCAGGGAAAACAAGAAGAAGTTGCACACTCACTACTTTACAAAAGCCAGATGGATCGATTACTAGCGACATCTCAGAAACCCTGAACTGCTTGATCGACTACCTTATCCCCGAAGATAGTGAGGAAGAAGAAACGGAACATCACAAACACATCAGAAGCATCATAGAGGAACCCTACAATACTCCAGAGGATAAAGAGTTCACCCTACATGAAGTAAGACACACTATAAAAACTTTCAACCCCAATAAGGCCCCAGGACCAGATGGTCTGACTTCTGAAATATTAGGATTAGTTTCCCACACCCTCCCAAACTTCATGGCCGCAATATACAATGAATGCCTAAGAAGAGGTTGTTTTCCAAGAATATGGAAGGCAGCTACTATAATTCCCATAGTTAAACCAGGAAAAGACAACATCTCCGATCCATCGAAATTTCGACCAATTAGCTTGCTCAATACTAGCGGGAAAGTACTAGAAAAACTTCTAAGCAAAGGATTATGCACCATATGCACACGAAAGAATTATTCAAAGAAAACCAGTACGGCTTTACACCGCAAAAAAAAATACGTCAGACGCAGCACTTGAAGTTAAAAAATTCACAGAACCAGTACTAGAAGAAAGGAATATAGTAGCAATGGTCAGCCTCGATGTCAAAGGTGCCTTTGACGCCGCATGATGGCCCGGAATCCTCACGAGCTTACGAGATTACAAATGCCCCAGAAACCTCTACAAGCTTTCCCAGGATTACTTTACTCATAGAACCGCGACCATGTCCATCAACAACGAATCGGTTCAGAAGAAAGTTACTAAAGGTTGCCCACAAGGATCTTGCTGCGGGCCAGGATTCTGGAACATACTATACAACTCCATCCTAAACCTTAACTACACCAGCCACACAATTCGCCGACGATCTGGTCTTACTGGTCAAAGGAGAAACAATAAAAGAAGTAGAAAATTATACAAACATTGAATTAAATAAAATCGCGGTATGGGCAAATAGAAACAAAATGAGATTCAACGAAAGCAAGTCTAAAGTTATGCTAATGACACGCAGAAAACGGAAAGAAGATAATGAAATCAGCACCTACCTCAACTACAAACCACTACAACAAGTTAACTCAATGAAGTACTTAGGAATCCTATTTGACTATAAACTAACATTTAGAGAACACATAAACTACGCTACAGAAAAATGCACCAAACTCATATTCATGCTTTCAAAATCAGCAAAACTAAACTGGGGCCTCCAGTACAAAGCCTTGAAAACCATATATACGGGAGCACTTCTACCCTTACTATTATACGGAGCCCCGGTATGGAAAAACGCAATGGACAAAGCATTCTACAAAGCAAAAATGGAACGAGTCCAAAGACTAATCAACATAAAGATTGCAAAATCCTACCGCATAGTGTCCAACGATGCACTGTGCGCAATTACGGGAATAACCCCGATCCACATCAAGATAGCAGAACAGCTGAAGATCTATAACCTCAGTAAAGACAACCTATGTGATCACGACAAGGAAACAAAGAACTGGACTCACCCAGCAGACCACATGGACTGCAATGTAAGAAATTAGGAAGCTCACCAGCTCAAAATATATACTGACGGAAGCAAGAGTCACCAAGGAGAAGGTTCAGGAATTGCTATATACGTAGGAAATATACTACAACAACTTAAATACAGACTAAACGAAAGATGTACAAACAATCAGGCAGAACAATTAGCGATATTCAAGGCTTTACAACACATAGAAACAAATTATACCGAACATATAAAAGCAACGATCTACACAGATAGCAAAATAACAATACATTCACTTACAAACAAAGATATTCACACTTACTTAATAGAAGCAATAAGAAGAAAAACTGTCAAAATGAACAAAGATAATTGGATCATCAACTGCAATTGGATTAAAGCCCACGTTGGAAACCAGGGAAACGAACATGCAGACCAGCTGGCCAAGGATGCGGCATCAGACAACGATCTAAAAGAATGTTACAAGAAGATACCGAAAAGTGTAATATCCAGTGAAGTGAGAGCACTTAATGTTACCATCTGGCAAAACGAGTGGGACAAGTTAACCAAAGGAGTGTTAACAAAAACTTTCATCCCAACAATAACAGAGAGACTAAAATACAACATTAATTTAACCCCTAATGTAACTGCAATGATAACTGGTCACGGCAAGACTAGAGCTTACCTACACAGATTTAAAATTATAGAAAACCCCACATGCCCTTGCGACAACGACCTGCAAACAGTAGACCACCTATTATACGACTGCAAATTAATCGAAACAGAAAGAGACTCACTAATCGCAACAGTACTAAAGACTGAAAACTGGCCCAACAAAAAAAGATCTACTAAAAATATACTTCAAGAACTTTAATAAATTCGCAAACAGTTTACCTTTTGACACCATGTTGTAATCAAATTTCATCTTGATCAAAGTTAGTTTATGAACAAACAAAATTGTAAAATAGAACAAAAACAGTTGTAGAAGATAAAGAAATACATGTAGTACTACCAGAATGGAACATGTAGTAAATAAAGTGAATTTAAAAATAATACATACATACATACATACATACATACATACATACATACATACATACATACATACATACATACATACATACATACATACATACATACATACATACATACATACATACATACATACATACATACATACATACATACATACATACATACATACATACATACATACTTACATGCATACACACTTTCAATTTTATACATTAGATTAAGTTTTAGAAATTTGAGGTTGTAACCTTTGTTTTGTTTTATGTTTTAAGATATTTTGATGTTTTATGTTGTGTCTGTAGCTGTTATTTTTCTCTAACAAGAGGAATTTGTAATTATAAAGGAGACCTAGGATAAGCGGAAATGTAACCGCGGGAATTTTAAAACAGCATAATGAATGGTAATAAATAAACCTTACATACCATACCTTATTCTAAATGTAATTAATTAGAAAGGTTGAGAGTTGTACACGAATACAATTATTGTAAATGGCTTCATTAACTGATGTTGACTAGAAGTAAAAGGTAACATTATGCATTAGGTCTAGGAATAGCTGCAATGGTCAGCTCTCACGGGAAGTTGACTCATCGGACTACGTACGTACAATATTGAGAGAATCAAACCTGGTTCCAAACCAGTTATGCAGCCTTGACATAGGATAACATGGAACTGTAATGGTTAATGAACCTGTAGTAATTCCGTAGCGTATGTGTGAGTTTTATTTTATTTTATTTTCTTCATTCACTTACGCAGAAGGAAAGTATCGATTTCTGGAACAATAATTTAATTCGATATTTTAATGGATATTGCAAAGTACTACTCTCTGAAACCCCCTCTCCCAAAATGCCTGGTGACTCTGTTTTTCTCTTCGTATGTGTGTTTTCGTGATCTGCGTGTGCTCGCATATTTGCATGTGCATGGGGATGGGATATTATCGAATATAGAAAACAAAATATCGATTTTCGATATTTTGACATTGATATTTTAGTTCCGATAATATCATGATATTGATATTGATCTTCAATAATATCAATTTTCTCAATTTAAGAACAAAAATAAAGTGGAGGGTGAGAGAAGGACTTAAAAACTACATTGCTACAACATAGGCCTATTTATTTATAAAATGGTTAAAATTAAGGTTTCAGGTAATATTAAACATATTAAAACATAAGTATAACATACTGAATTGACTGCTATCGACTTTTAAGTCCACATATTTTCAGCATTTCTGGTCATCAATTTCAATTTTGCTGCTACAAGGCGTCTCAGTTACTCTTGGTCGTCAGAAGTAACAACAACAACAAACAGTGATGCCAAATCATTCCCTAAATCACTATAGAGTAGTCCTTCAACTTTGTTCCTAGAACACTCAGAAACAATGGACTCTTAGTTCAAGCATGCGCACAACATCGGTTTCCATACGTAAAGAAGGTAAAAAGTCAATGTGCTCATGCGTGAACTATATATTAATGGTTTCTTCTGAGTGCTCTAGGAACAAACCTATTATCCTGGTAAAACTTTCGATATTTTCGAATGTCGATATTTTGTTCCAAATTAATATCATTATCGATATTAAAAACTAAGAATTCTCACATTTGTGTCAGTACAGGCAATAAAACAAACATAGCTGAGAGTCGTCATATATTCTAGAAAACATTTTTAGTCATGGTACTGGAATATTTAATCTCTACTTGATAGGTCCCATCTTTTTAGTCTTTGGCCTTGGCAGCTCGCCACATATGTCGGGTTTATGACTAGCTCCATAAGTTGGGGAGATTGACGATCCCAATTCTACATTTTTTTGCCACGCTAGGATTATGAAGAACCCTCCCTTCCAAAGAGGGAAAATGTTTGACATCGCCTTGGATGAGGTTCTTTTCCCACATCTCAAGCTTTCTTGAAAATGCCTGAACTTCATAATAACCTGTATCACAGTATAAGTATTAATACTTATACTGTGCCTGTATCATCTCTCCCAAGTACTTGTCCTTGGCTTGCAATTGGAAGTTGAGTTCATTAAGCTTTATTAATAACATGTTAAGTAAAGAGAACTACAAGCACCATTACAAAACAGTCAGCTGGCGGTACAGTGTACAGTGTAACCAAACTCAAGAAGCTAAAGTCGACAGTAAATGTAGGCAACCTTCCCCCGAGCCACTCAAAATAACCCTGCGAGCTACAGGTAGCTCGCGATCAACGGTTTGGTGACCACTAAAGAAATTCTATCAAGTTTGAGGGAACAATTCCAGAAACTATTTCAAGAAATCGGATTTCGGGGACTATTGATCGCAACACCTTTTATGGACATTGATGGTGAATAATTTTCGTTGTGTATTATGAAAAACTTTAATTAAGATAGTCTGGCAGCAGAAATGGAAATTATTACTTTTGAGAGGGACCTGCCTATGATGCCTATTTTTCTAGTCTGATGCTATCGATGTAATACATTGGTGAAAATAACACTGGACAACAAAACTGACCTCCAAAAAAATTTTTACGCAAAACATATCATTTCTTATGTATTTTGATGTGCTGAGTTCAAATATGGCCTTTTTTGTCTAGCACCCTCAGTTTTTTAGTAAATCGTGTACTTACACTTCTAGTCGTTTATAAATAAAATATCAAAGACTAACTGGTAATATTCATATGTAGAAGAATCCTTCATAATAAAATTATATTTAATTTCGTAAAAGTAACCAATTAACATACCTGAAAACATTGCCAGCTCGTTTTCAAGTCCATCCTCTACTGCTGTCAGTTGAATTTCTGCCGTTTGCTGCTTCTTCTGTACTTTCCTGTGGTTTCTCTTTTGAGGCTCCAGCAGTAATCAGCAAGCATATTGGGTTTCCATCTTCCTTGATACCTTTTCTCAATTTCGGAAATATCTTGGTGAAATCTTTCTCCATGTTCATCACTAACTTGTCCTAGATTTGCAGGGAAAAATTCCAAATGGGAATGCAGGAAGTGAATTTTGAGAGACATGTTGCAACCTAGATTTCTATAGGCTCCTAGTAATTTCTCAATTAATTGTTCGTAATTTTGTGCTCTAGTATTACCTGAGAACTGTTCGGAAATGGTCTTGAATCATATCCATGCTTCAAGTTCCACATGATTCAATTTACTTTCAAACAGCTGATCTTTCATTAGTTCTCGAATCTGAGGCCCAACAAAAATGCCTTCCTTCAACTTAGAAGCACTGATTCTTGGAAATTTTTCTTCTAGGTATTTGAAACCTGCTCCAGATTTGTCTAATGCCTTGACAAAATTCTTCATTAGGCCTAATTTTATATGAAGTGGAGGCAATAAAATTTGTGATCTATCAACCAATGGTTCAGCTAAGATATTCTTTTCTCCAGGGACAAAATTCTTCCGGGGAGGCCATATTTTAGTGTCGTAATGTTTGGACTTATCACGGCTATTCCATTCGCACAAAAAGCAGCACTATTTCGTATATCCGCTTTGCAATCCTAACAATATTCCAATCATTTTGAAATCGCCACAGATGGACCAGTTGTACTTGACATATTGCACTTTTTGTAAAATTAGCTGCATACTTTTGTAACTTTCTTTCATTTGAACTGCATGACCAATGGGTACCGATGGTTGTGTATTACCATTATGTAAAAGCACAGCTTTCAAACTTAATTTTGAGGCATCTATGAAGAGCCTCCATTCATCTGGGTTGTGGATTTTACCAAGAGCATTCATCAAACTATCAATATCACAACAATACCTCAAATTCTCTTCCATTATGAAATATTTAATCAGGTGCTCTTCTCGTTTTCGAAAAATTGATATGGATGTATCTCTGTGTAAGAAATTCCATTCCTTTAGCCTAGAACCTAAAAGTTCTGCTTGAGCTTTGGAAAGATTTAAGTCTCGGACCAACTCTCCATGAGTTACCTCATGATGCATGTTGGGATCTGGGGCTTCAAATTCTGATCCTGAGCTTGATTGAACTACTGGGTTATCACTTCTTTCAGACTCGTCTTCTAACGTCCAGGATTCAGGAGGAACAGGAATGGGTATGTCATCACTGTGAGCAACAGGTCTAATAGCTGATGGAATGTTCCGATATTCAATTTTCTTTTTGTATTTTCCCTTAAGTCCTGTAATTTTAGTCATACAAAAATAGCAATCATCAATATGGTTCATTGGTTCCCTCCATACTATCGGAATTGCAAAAGGCATAGAAACTTTCCGTTTATTTTTTAACCACCCTCTTAACCGTCTGGCACAATTTCTACAAACCACATGGGGAGCCCAACTGCGGTTTTGATCACCAAGTTTAAGGTCAAAATATAATTCATAAGCCTTTTCTATTAGTGGTGTTATTTTCTGTCTATTAGATTTAATTGTATGTTCACCGCACACGTAACAGAAATTATCAGGATGATTAATGCATATTCGCGACATATTTGCTGCTATATTAGTATTTTATATGAATCACACACAACTTTACCTGCTATGGATGAAACTGGTATTCACCTTCAGGACGACATAAAATAAGGCAGGAAGAAGATAAACTAACATAAGAGTAGGGATTGAAAAATAAACAGATGATTCTGCTTGATATTGAATTTATATGCGGTATAATAAAGAATGAGGAAATCAAATTATATTAAGCAGGGAGAAATTATGCAAGCCGAATTAAATGATGAAACCGACCGGATACATGTGGGTGTTTAGAGGCATGAGTAACTAAAATGACAAAGTCAGCATACACTGCGAACTGTAGGGGATTATCCAGAAACTTTCGTTGAGTGAGTATAGCGTCTATAAAAGATCGTCCCAACCTTAGAAGACAGTATTGGTCTTATGCAGCGCACTGATGCCAGATCTACTCACATCACAAGACCAGGCACATGATGTGAAAAAGCTCTTAGATAGGCGTGAAAACCTCGAAATTTGTTTGTTGTATATAATAATTATTGTAAATCATGCCCTGCAGATAGAACGACGGTACACCCTCCTTCCCTTATTTTCAACCTCCATGAGTAAATATGTTCTCTATAAGCCCACAAATCTACATTCTTTTACTAATATCTGCAAACTATTACACATGTGCCCTATAGAACCGAGTAAAAATTCTACGAGACAATCATTCTCGAAAAAAAAAACACCCCTTGCGAAGTTTTCATTCCCTACTAAGCTTATGTGATTTTTTACAAGTCTACATTCTTTGAACGATGTTTACCAAACTTTACACACTGACCCTATAAAAACAAGAGAAAAAAATAGGCGGAGTTAATTTTGTAAGAAGCCACCCCTTAAATGTTTCTACCCCTATTATATCACCAAAATTTAGATCTACATTCTTGACCTGTTTTTAACAGACTTTATACACAGAACGTATAGAATCAGGAGAAAATGGTAGGAAAACTAATTTTAGAACAAACCACATTTTAGATGTTTCACCCCTATTTTGTAATATATATTTATACCTACAACCTTTGACCAATTTTTATCAGACTTTGTACAAAGAACCTATTGAACCAAGAGAAATTTTAACCAAAGTTAATTTGGAAGAAATCACTCCTTAAATATTGCAACCCCTATTATATAAATTTTATTTAAATCTACATTCTCTGACCAATTTTTACCAGCCTTTACACAGAGCTAATAGAACCAGGAGAAAAATTTAGTTAAAACTAAATTTAGAAAAAAATCACTTAAATGTTTTAATCCCTATTAAATGACGTTTAAATCTACATTCTTTAGCTCATTTTACCAGACTTGACACACAGATAAGCAAGACTAATAGGAATTTCTGTCTCTTCTTATCTCAACCCCACCATCCATGGTCTTTAAAAGTAATGGGGTGCAAAATCCCAAGTCCTTGGGTGTCATAAGTCGTTCTTCGTCTACGGCCTAGATTTTGAAAATTAGAGGGCTCCCTCTAAAATTGACTTCGAAGTACAAGCAAAATACAAAACCAGGTGACGCCGGGTCCTTTAAGCTAATAATTTATAAATGTTAAATTTAATATTAAATTTCATTTCGATAATACTATTTACTTCTCTCTATTGTTGTTATTGTTATTATTATTACAATTATTATGTTATAATAATCAAATTTTAAAGAATATAATTATATTAGGAAAGCAATAGTTAAAATACAATACCTACCTTTAGGCCTGTTCACTATCCTCAGGGAGTGGTATTATTCCTTCTCAGAGGACCTTTCGTGTTTTCTTTTCTTATTCTATACAGTAGACTTTCTGAACATCGTGTAGCTACTGCTGTCTCTTTAATTGACTGGGTAACGTTCATTTTCTTCAAGAAATAATTAAGTATATTTAATACTATAATTCGCTCTTTACTGCGCAATTTGTCAACACTACGATTTCTAGTTTCTCTATTCATAATTAATATAAAATAAAAATAAATATAAAATTTAATTTTTAAAATCACAAAAACCACACCATAAGTTAAACTTCACTACACAGATAACATTATAACACTGAGCTCTGAAGAAGATACGATCATCTGAGAGACATAAGAGTAAACAAAATCTGTACAGCGTTGAGTCAGGACTGCCTGATTGTCAAGCTCGGAAAAACTGTGATAATTTATTAATGCTACATGATATAGAGCTCTAGTTTGTTTTAAAAACTTTCTCAGACATCTATAAACATTTCTTCTCCCTTAGTTACCAATGTAAAATAAAAAACAAAGTAACCAACTCGCTAACTAACTTTTTGGTGTTAACGTCCGAAAATTTTCAAGCAGCACTTCATAAAAAATATAGCTTTCTTCTTGTGTAAAATTTATTGCCAAGGGAAAGAGAGTATTTTCTATAAACATCAGGCAATCCAAGAAAAAATTCTTAGTCGGTTTCGATTATTGGTTTCTTGTCTATCACGTGATAAGATATTCATCTGAAAAAATATAGATTTCCGCCAAATTAACGTAATTGTGAAAAATAGGACACATATTACTTATTTATGACTTCACAATTGACATCATGAGATAGAGCGGAAAATTCTCTATAAGACCTCGCAATCACATTATTACATTTATCAATTCGGAAAATTGGCAACATTGTCAGGATAGAAAAGGACGAAGCTAATTGCAGAACGTACGAGTGCAAGTGAGATGCAAATACTACATTTAACTCAATACTGTTTTTTAAGGTTGGGATGATCTATAGTTTCAAATTGCTTCGAAGGTGTTGTAGACCCCGAATTATAATATTGACCAATGGAGAATTGTCCGCCGGCGTGGTCTTGTTAGCGTCGCTGACTACAGATCCGTCGGCCCGGGTTCGATTCCTGGTACCTCCTCGGATTTTTCTGAGGTAGGGAGGTCTGGTAGGGGTGCACTCAGCCTCGTGATTCAAAATTGAGGAGCTACTTGATAGAGAAGTAGCGGCTCCGGTCAAGAAAACCACCATTAACGGCTGTGGGTGTCGGCATGCTGACCACATGCCCCCAATCCTGCTATCTGCCTACGGGAGATGACGCAGCGGTCGGGTGGTAGGCCAAGTCCCTCCAGGGATGTAGCGCCACGGAGTTTAGTTTAGTTTAGTAACAATGGAGAAATAGATAGCAAATAAAATTAAGGAATAACGAGAGAGGGGAAGAAAAGAAGCTTGTGAATGAGAGAATTAATCTGCACTTAGCACCTCGGGAAGACGGACGTTCAAGAATCACTCTCCAGGGACGGAAAACGCTCAGCCATTAAAATATACAAGTATCATTAAAATCCGTGCCGACATAAGAAGAACTATATTTGTAATAGTGCTTGAAAACAATTTTCATATAACAGGTATTTCTAAAATATCCATTCCCTGTAGTATGGTCAAAATAATCAAAGTTATCAGTTAATTAGAAGATAATTGCATTCATTATAACTGCTTACATTATTAGTGTTTTTACACAGAATTATTAATATTACAATAAAAGAGAAGTGATTATAAAATATATTAAGGAGAAGTGATTTATATCTATATTTATGCATGATAGTAATTTACAAAACCACACACCACTTTACCTGAGATATTCCCGTGCTCTCCGGTTGACCTCAGCCTGGGTAATTTGCTTCGTCAAGTAACAAGAAGGACAAAGAAGACTTCATATCGCATTTGAGGTAAGTGGCGCATACCATTAAAACGTACCCTAAGACAGAAATACTCATACCCATGCGAAATTAAAGTGATAACCTGATAACCCTCAGACGATTGCAAATTTTATGGCGCGCCAAGTGGTGCTCGAACACTAAAATACAAAGAACAAACTATATACATAAAATTTGCTTTCAAATAAAGAATTGTGAAAATTTTATGACGCCTCAACGCGGGTCTTGAACAAGTTCTATAATTCTGCAAAGTGGTGCTTGAACAAATTGTGTGGTGTTTCAATAACAAATAGTGCAAATTATATAATTTTTTTCGTCGCTGAGCTGAATAGAAAAGAAAGTAAAAAGCAATAAATAATAATTCATAAATAATAATTAAATCGTAAGCAGTCAATAAAATATAAAAGACAATACTAAAATTTTTTTCCGTATCCCACACTTGTGTACAAAATTGGTACCCCAGTGCATCAAAATAAACCTTTGCTGCAAAGTACTTATTTCAAAATTCTCCTAATCCTAAATCATCCTACGAAAATCCTACAATAACAACAACGCCAGTACGAGACAACTTGCCGCATCCAGGAACGTGACTCATTCCAGCTGCTACTAGTCAACACATACGAATCAAGGGAAGTGCTAAGACATCTAGACATAAGATAAGAAAACAAATACACCAAGTAAGATTGTTCATAGTACTATAAGTGAAGGTCATATAGATAAAAGTACAAGTGTTGTTTATAGTAGATGAAATTTAGGTCAGGGAAAACGATGGCTAAGATTCAGGATACTGCCGATAGTGAGATGCAAATTATATACAAAACGGGCAGGACATTTTGACAGATAGTGAAATTGCAGTAATTGAAAATAGGCAGGAAAATATTGTTCTTGAAATGCAAGACAGGGCTATGGAGCAGGACAGTCAAACTGAAGTTGTAAATCCAGTACCTTCTACTAGCAGCAATGTGATGCTGGTAACAGAAAATATACAAGATTTGTTACAGAATATGTTGACAAAATTAACAGAGCAATTAAGTAATAAAATGAATGACAATAGTAATCAGATGAAAGAATTACAAGATGATATGAATAAACAAATTCAAGACAGTAACCAGAAAATGATGATAGGATGAATAAGGTAGATGAAAGTATTGATAAATTGAGAACGGAATTAAAATCAGAAATAGGCACTGAGGTACAGGATAAATTAAGTTCTTCAAATTATTGAAGAGGTAAATAAGAAGGTTGTAGAAATTAATGATAAAGTAAAAGATTTAGAGGTTAAAATTGGGCAAGCGGAAATTGATGTGAACTTATGTAAAGATCAGGTGGGAGTTATGGAGAATGCAGTCTATAGTTTGGCTAGACAAAATGCTACTTTCAGGGACGAATTTCACAAGGAATTGATCGCGGAAAAGGAATATGTAGACAAGGCAAAGCAAACTGTTAAAAGTAAAATAGATCAAGTTGAAGATAAATTTGGTGATAAAGTTGATAATATTGAATCTAAAGTTGAAAATGTAGAATCTAAAATCAAGAAAGCAATTATGGAGACACACGAAGGAATGGCCATCTTAAATAGACATGTTTGTAGGGAGACAGAAAATCTCACTGATAAAATCATTGTAATTGAAGTTGTTGAGAATAAGATAGACGAAATAAATTCCGAATTTGTTGGTAAAGTTGATCATGTTAATTTTGAATTTGTTGGAAAAGTTGAAGTTGAATCCAAGGTTGATTATTATTGGATCTAAGGTATATTGTACTGCCGGCAATGCGAGAAATTATGCTTTTGTGTTTGAATACAAATATGGTAATGTAAATTTTTATAAATTCGGGAGAGGGGCAAACGTCCAATATGCTAATCAAATTCCCAATAACAATTAGGAGTATACAAAATTCCAAGGAGGTCCAATCAGAAATAAGAATATGTCAGAAAGCAAAATAGAAACAAACTTAGTCATATTGATGTCCAAAGAAATAATTGCAAAGGTCAGAATAGGAATCAGGTTAATCGTATTCAGTTTCAGAAGTGTGATTGTCGCAGAAACAATGAGAGAAATAGTCATCAGGGAAGTGAGGCTGAGCAAGGTGAACCTATTGACAAATATAAATTAGAATGTTAAAATATATTTAGGTTAGATATATACCGACGTCCACCAAAAATGTAATAATGTAATAAAACCCATCTAAAGCTTACCAACAAGTAAATAGCCAGAAAACATTAAACAAGATAGCAGGTAAAGAAAACGTAGAGATAATATTGAATCCCCTAGAATTGTTATGAATAGACTTCGGATTTTAGGTAAAAACCTATTTTAACCCTTAAGTGATATACGGACGAAAACTTGTATATGCATGTTTCATAAGTGACTATGCCTAAAAATGATACTTTTATAGGACCTAAAACAGCCTATTTGTACGTCAGATCCTAATATTGCCTTTTTTGCTTGTTTTTTCCTCTAAAGTTCAAAATAAGTCTTTTTTGTTATAAATTCTAGCATTTATTTTCAGTTCGTAGTAATTTTTTTGGCTCGGAATATGCAGTACATGACACATTTGTGTAGGCCTAAGGAATGTTTTGTCTTTAGTAGAAAAATTCCTTGATATTCCCAAGAAAATGTAGTGTTTTTCTCCTGACTCCCACATCCAGTAACAAAAAAAAAAAAAACAAACAAACAAACAAACAAACAAACAAACAAAAGGAAAAGGAAAGAAAGAAAAAAAAAGTACTCTGAATCACTGAGGGAAACAAGGGGTTGAAATATGCTAGTATGATATGCGTAGCTTCTGGGCGCAGGGATTAGGTTTTCACTGTTATGGTAGTAATACAGGCCCTAGTAATAGTTCTATATAATTCTGTGTAACATAGGCCTATATCTGTGTTTTATCATGATTATTGATTAATGGTGACTTCAATACATATAATATTCTGCATTGCAATTGAGATATTTCAGAAAATTGGCAACTTAACGATTTTATAAGAGACTATTTTACGATTTTTAGAACCTATTTTCAAATTTTTAGAGCCTATTTTAGGTACCTAAAACAGCATTTTTAGCGACCTAAAAGTCCGAAGTCTAGTTATGAATATTGGAAATTATTGAATGAATTATTTTAAAATAAATTAATTGTGAATACGAGTAAATTAAAATTGTGAATATTTATGTCTGTGGTATTACATGTTTGATCGCTTTAAAGAAATTGAAATAGTCAGTTAAATTACAACGTATGATTGATGTTCGGATCGATAAATATAAATAAGATTTTCATTTTAATTACATATCTCGGAATTTAGAAGACGGAGTTGTAAAAATTGTATTTGTGAATCCTCCGATATTTTTATTTCTTGAGATAAGAAAAAGCAGTGCAGCATAATATATGAAGTAATTATCGTAAAGAGTATTGTTGTCGAAGCGCGGAAAGGAAAGAAATATATTCCACAAAAATGTGAGGTCATGAGTGCTTATGTTACGTATCGCGCAGAAATAAATAAAAGGTTATATTCCACATAAGGATGTGAGGTTATGAATTACGTCGATTGCGCTGAATAATAAAGTTATAATTCCACATAGAAGAAATGTGAGGTAGATATTGAAATATGACGAATACATGAAATAAATGAAGGTTAAATCACGATATTTGCGCTGAAATTACGATACGATTGAAAATAAATGTGAATTGTGTTATGATTAAGCTGCTAATTCCGAAATAAAGATAATGAAATACAAGAGGAAGTAAAAGATAAAATAACTGCTGATTATGATTGACTTAAATGAGAAATAAAGTTTATTAAGAATATAAGGTAATTTCCGAAAATATATATGTAACTGATATGAAAATAAAATAATAATATGCGATCAATAGGAAAATACTGCTGCCGAATATAATTAATACTTAACAAAAATAAATGCTATTGATAGGAACATAATAAAGACATGGGTAATATTACACCATTTTAATACTGATATTTGATACTACCACAAGAAGCAGACAAAGTAATACAATATGTTAAATTTGGGGTGATATAAGTTGATAGAAATTCTGACAACCAATGATATAAATTTTATTTTCTAAAAATCACGTAAGTAATACAGACCTGCTAATTTAATGAAATGATTACAATGAAACTGAAATTAAAAGTTCGTAGAAGAAATTAAAAGGCCGAAAAAGTTCGTAAGGCTTGGATGTGGTTAAATTATTGTAAGACGTCGAGGCATTTGTAGCTGAATCATGAGATGATAAATGATAAAAATTTAAAATGTTGATAAGAGATAAAAAAAAATCAATCATGCATTTTCAAGAAAAATTTAAAATGCTTACTCAGACCATTTATGCTGAAAATTAAGATGACAAAAAGGTAAACTTATAGAATATATTATAAAATTATAATATTATATTTTAAGCTTAGAGAGAAGAGAATGCTGGTATGTTATTAGTAAATGAACAGCTGAGTAAGAGCAGACACATACTAAAGTGCTGACAACTCCTGAAGGTTAGAAGGAAATAAAATAAATAAACATATTAAGGTCGAAGCAAGAGTATTCTCTATCCCATTCAAGAACGATCCTAGTCAAAACAAAGAGGCGGAGCTGTCATAGCCCGCAAGTGAGAACGCACGTGTTAACTGTGTTTGTTTATTCTCAGTCCAACTCACTCGCAGGGTCATCGTGAACAATGAATCCTTTGTTTTGTTTTATAATTTATATACTATAATGATGACGATGCCAGTGAGAGTTTGTTATGTCACGTGTAAATGTTGATATTGTTGAATGAACACTCGTTAGACACACCCCGGTAATGGCGCATGCTAATGACATTAACCAATCACATGATGCGAATTTTCCGCGAACTCTCTGTGAGTTCTCCTCCCCTTTGTTTTGACTAGGATCAAACTAGAGTGGGATCAATTTATAGATTACTAGCGTGTGCCCGCGGCTTCGCACGCGAAAATTATTTCAAAAATTAAAAATTAAGAGCATAATAGTTAAATCATTATATTTATTAACACCTAAATCACGTGGACTACATACCACGATTAGATAGTGTCGCCTGTTAAAAGCTACCTCAGATTAGAGTTCCCTGGCCCTGCATAGTGAGTTTCGTCCAAGTCGAACAATTTTTTACCATATTTAGGCCTATATTGAATATCCCTCTTCCGTGTAGGTTGAAAATTTCATACGTCTGCGGGCCTTGATATTCTAAACAAATGAGTCGTCAAGGATGGACTTACAAAATCAAGCGATTGCCCGCGATAATTATTTCAAAAAGTAAAAATTAAGAGCATAAAAGTTAAATCATTATATTTATTAACACCTAAATCACGTGAATTACATACCACGATTAGATAGCGTCGACTGGTAAAAGCGACCTCAGATTCGAGGTCCTTGGTCCAGAAAACCCCTGTATAGTGAGTTTCGTCCAAATCGAACAACGTTTGACCATATTGAGGCCTATATTGATTATCCCTTTTATAATAATAATAATAATATTCCTCTTCGGTGTAGGTTGAAAATTTCATATGTCTGCGTGCCTTGACATTATAAACAAATGAATCGACCAGCGTGTGCTACAACATTCAAGCGATCGCGATAGTTTTATGTCCAAGGAATGACAAAAATAGCCAAAGCCTACTGTAATTGATTTGACATTGAATGGTATTACTGAAAACGATGCTTCGAAAACGCAAAAAATACACGTTTTTTGCCCGTTTTTCACTCATAACTCACGAACGAAAGGAAAAATTAAAAATGTAATATGCCAGAAACCTTCTCGGGAACGCACTCAACAACTTCCCAAAGTTTCATGGCGATCGGATGAATGGTGTAGTAATGCATAAAGGACATACACACACACACACACACATACATTCATTTTTATATATATAGATTTGTAAGATGTGTAGAAGTAAATGAAAACTATCTAGAAGAGTAATATAAGAAGTATATTCATTTACATAAATTTGTAATCCATATTGATATAAGAATTCATATTTTGTTTTATTTCATTTATATGTTGTACCAAATATTTAAAGGAACATATATATATATATATATACATATATATAATCTCATATTTTGTTAACAGGGTTGTAATATAAAAAATTGTGAATTACAACAATGATATTAATTTGAACATGCTACAGGATGAGAAAAATCATAATAATAATAAAAATTATGAGATAAATAATTAAAATTCGGGAGTACAATATAATATTTAATTAATTCACTTATAGATAATTAATGAAATATTATCTTGGGGCATTTTGATATTGAATTTATATGCGGTATAATAAAGAATGAGGAAATCAAATTATATTAAGCAGGGAGAAATTATGCCAGCCGAATTAGATGATGAAACCGACCGGATACATGTGGGTGTTAGAGGCATGAGTAACTAAAATGACAAAGTCAGCACACACTGCGAACTGTAGGGGATTAACCAGAAACTTTCGTTGAGTGAGTATAGCCACAGTATAAGTATTAATACAGTACAGAAACTCAGCCCGTTTTTCTGCCAGCCGAGCATGCGCGCGCATTTACTAGCGATCGTAGCGGCCATATAGTAAGACTACAGAAACTACTCCGGGAAGTATGTAAATAAATAGGAGTGTTGTATTTATTAGAACACGCTATATTCGAAAGGACCTTATCATTCTGCTGTAAATTTCAGTAATAATAAAAGACAAAATCCTGAATTGCATTTCTTCACTTTCTTGAAACATCCAGAAAGGTAAGAACGAAAATAAGTAATATTTATTGTAGGTCTACTGGCTTACTCGTGATTCTGGTGTGGTTATGTTTCAAGTTACTTTAATGTAATATTTTTTATATTTTATTCTGTTGTAATGATTTCTGGCGTATAAAATAGGTCATTAATGGTCGACAAGAAAACCTAGTAACAAAATATGTAAAATATTTGAGTGAAAATTACCGTCTATGCTTGACACACGCCGAAAACAGTTTATGAATTCCTATAAAAACTCGTTAATTAAAACTGCTGTACCGACGGTGTCTTCAATTCCAAATGCTCCTGAATTTTTTGTTTTGTTTAATGAAGTCCATCCTGCAGTAATTGACGCTACATAGACCTACGATAAATTGAAGTCGTATATTGCCATATAAGGCAAAGAATCAAAATACACCTTCAACAATGACGTGCAGGATGAACAACGTGACAGACCTATAATATAATTTACGTAATTAATATGTAGGCTATTTATTATCATAATTTGAATTATAAATTATATTAAAGGGCAATGATTTTAAAGGAAAAATACTAGGCCTAGGTACAGTCCTTAACAGTAGCCTAATTAGGTATTGTTTACCTCTTCTTAACTAGAATATAATTCATTATCTGTTTTATTATTTCTTAAATTTAAAAGTAGATTTGCATTAAATAAAAATATTCTGTATTTTTCTCTTTTTCTCTTTTAACATAACATATTTTGCGATGTGTTTATGCATTTTCCCAAGCCATTTCATTTGATGAGAATGTAGCTTTACTCAATCTCCGCATGGGGCGCTACTGTCGTCCAGTCAACATGTTGTCATAGGACTTTTAACACACAGTTTCTTTACTGTATTAATACTTATACTGTGGTATAGCGTCTAGTTTCAAATTGCTTCGAAGGTGTTGTAGACCCTGAATTATAATATTGACCAATGGAGAAATAGATAGCAAATAAAATTAAGGAATAACGAGAGAGGGGAAGAAAAGAAGCTTGTGAATGAGAGAATTAATCTGCTGTATCTGCACTTAGCACCTCGGGAAGACGGACGTTCAAGAATCACTCTCCAGGGACGGAAAACGCTCAGCCATTAAAATATAAAAGTATCATTAAAATCTGTGCTGACATAAGAAGAAGTATATTTGTAAAAGTGCTTGAAAACAAGATACATATAACAGGTATTTCTAAAATATCCATTCCCTGTAGTATGGTCAAAATAATCAAAGTTATCAGTTAATTAGAAGATAATTGCATTCATTATAACTGCTTACATTATTAGTGTTTTTACACAGAATTATTAATATTACAATAAAAGAGAAGTGATTATAAAATATATTAAGGAGAAGTTATTTATATCTATATTTATGCATTATAGTAATTTACAAAAGCACACACCACTTTACCTCAGATATTCCCGTGCTCTCCGATTGACCTCAGCCTGGGTAATGTGGTTCGTTAAGTAACAAGAAGGACAAAGAAGACTTCATATCGCATTTGAGGTAAGTGGCGCATACCATTAAAACGTACCCTGAGACAGAAATACTCTTACCCATGCGAAAGTGATAACCCTCAGACGATTGCATGCTAAAGGAGGAAACTGGGGATTCACCTTCAAGTAATAATAAGATAAGATAACCCTAAGTATAGAGGTTGAAAAATAAACATGAATCTGCTATGGATGAAACTCCTTCAAGTAAACATAACATAAGATAACCCTTCTTAGTATAGGGATTCAAAAATAAACAGATGAGACATTTGATAATGTACTCATTTCTTCTTATTTGGAGACACAAAAACAGGAAATAAATTGTCAAAGGCAAAATTATCATAACACCACGGTCCTTACTAACTAAAGCAGTAAAATAATAATAAATAAATGTTATTATCGCTACTAGGTCTTGTTTACTATGTCAATCACAATAACAGAAATTTAAGCATTTACAGCCAGTGCGAATTCAGAAAACAGGCTTTCTTTTGGAAACTGAGGGTGCCAGAGAAAAACTAATTGAATTCAGCGCTAAAATCCACATAATAAACGCTCAATTTCATGCAACAAATTTTTTGGCTGTTGTCCAGTGTAATGAAAAATAAAATCCACGAAAATAAAGCACATTGTGATGCAGTCACATAACTTTCTCTATCCTCGACATGGAAAATATCATTTTCTCACTTCACATTTTGATGTAGAGTAAGAGGTACCATTGCAGGGACACCTTAAGTGTTTGCCAATGAGTATGATAACCAGAAGTCAGTAAAAAATCCTATCCTGATACTGATACAGATAGCTGTAGTTTTTGTATTAGTTGAGAAATAGGGATGTTTTATCATAGGCCCTAAGCATCTAAAAGCAGACAAAATAGGATGGAACATTTTCAGTCCTATGCCCGTAGTATATTATGTCCCAGGTTTTTGGGGAGGAAAGTATGAAAGTGATATTGAATTTCTTTTCTGTTTCAGCCCCGAAATGGTTGTATGGAAACATGAGAGTGAGAAATAAACTTTTCCGTTTAGACAATACAATCTTATGTAACCGGAATTTCTGTTTCTTCTTATTTCAATCCCTCCCAGGCATGGTGTGTAGAAGCAACGGAATGCAACAATCGACATCCTATATGGGCCATTAAAAGCTTTATCTAGCGTTTTCTGGGGGAATAGTTTGAGTGTGATAAGTCATTCTTCCTCATTTCAAGTTCTGCATAGGCCACATATTATACAAGGACCTAGAGTTTGAAAATCGAAAGTCCTTCATAAGTTAATTTCAAATTACAAAATACAAAACCCGGGCGACGCCGGGTCTTTTAAGCTCGTTTATTTATAAAATGAATAGCTAAGAAGACAAAAACGAAATAAATATGACTTCAATGCGAATGTCAGAACAATCATTCATTAAAATATTAACGATATTATTTTGTTGCCCACAGTAACATCATCATCATCTGTGGTCTTGCAGCCCTTGTAGTATAGCCTTGATCTCCTTAAGAATTGCTGCCCAGGCTTCTCTTTCCAACGCTCTCTGTCTCCATCTCTTAATTCCTGCTTTAACAAGGTCTTCCTGGACATCATCCAGCCACCGCAATTTTGGCCTTCCAACTTTCCTTTTACCACTAGGTTTGGCATCTAGAAATATTTTAGGTATTCTATTATTGTCCATTCTGATTATGTGGCCCAGCCATTCCAACCGTCTGATTTTTATATCAGTGACAATATTTGCATCCTTATATAATACTTGTAATTCAGAGTTGGTCCTGATTCTCCAGTCTCCCTTATCGTTAACAGGGCCATAAATTTTCCTTAAAATTTTCCTTTCCCAAGCGTTTAGAATAGTTATTGCCCGTTCAGGTAGGGTCCATGTTTCACTTCCAAAAGTAACCATAGATTTGATAATGGTCTTATCGATTCTCACTTTAACTTTTCTTGAAACTTTCTTATAATTCTACTTAGTGCTCTAAGACATCGGTTACCAGAAGCTATTTTCTCCTTTATCTCAGTTAGTATGTTGTTATCATCAGTAAGTGTCGAACCAAGGTATCGGAAATTAGTGACATTCTCAAAAGCTATATCATTTAAAACAATCGTGTTCGCGGTATTATTTCTTTTAATTGTGTTTTCCATGTACTTTGTCTTAGTACTGTTAATTTTCAGACCTGATGCATTTGTCTCATCTTGTATCTGCTTTAAAACATCATTAAGAGAGGATACATTCCGTGAAAATATTGCTACATCATCAGCAAATGCAAAGTATTGAAACATTCTATTAAATATTGTTCCACCAGGATTGATGATAATCTTTCTGATAATTCGTTCCAAACCAATATTAAATAGCAGCGTTGATAGAGAGTCACCCTGTCTAATTCCGTTTTACGTTGTAAAATTTTCTGACAGCTTATTTTGTATTTTAACCTTATTTTGCGTTTTCATTAAGGTCATTTTTGTTAGGGTAATTAATTTATTGGGGACTCCAAATTCTGCCATAGCATCAAATATATAGTTCCTGTTAATCGTGTCAAAGGCCTGTTTAAAATCTATGTACAGCTGGTGTAATGGTAAGTTAACTTCATAAAACTTTTCTAAAATCATTCGTAATGAAAATATCTGGTCCGTCGTAGATCTACCTCTACGGAAGCCACATTGATATTCCCCAAGGGTTAACTCAACATATGGTTCAATGTATTTGGATAAAATATTTGTAAAAATTTTATAACTGACATTTAAAAGTGAGATTCCTCTATAGTTATTACATTCAAGTTTGCTGCCCTTCTTATGTATTGGACATATAATGGCTACATTCCAATCATTAGGCATCTGTTCTAGATGCCAAATATGAAGAATTAACTTATAGATATATTTCCATAGTACTTTGCCGCCATGTTTTATTAGTTCTATGTTAATAGAATCTTCTCCTGGAGCTCTGTTATTTTTCATCTTTCGTATTGTATCATATACCATTGAAGCAGTTGGTGGAGATCTGGTCCAAAGAAAGACAAATCGGGTTCTAATTCATCTTTTCCGGCATTATTTAACAATTCACTAAAGTGTTCTGCCCATAATTTTAAAACTTGTTGTTCTCCAGCTACAAGGTTTCCTTCTTTATTTTTACACATAATGGTTCTTGGTTGAAAACCTTTCTTAATGTTGCGATCACTTTCAAAGAATTTTTTACTCTCATTCCTCCCAAAATTATCGTCCAATTCATAGAGCATATTTTCTTCAAATTCTTTCTTTTTCTTTCTACATACATTCTTAGCAGTACTACGAGCAACTTTATATTCTTCCTCCGCTGCTCTGGTTCGCTTTTGGATCATTTTGAGTCTAGCAACATTTCTTAGGTCGATTGCTTCTTGACATTCGTTATCGAACCACTGGTTTCTACATTTATTTTGAACTGTTGAGATTACTTCAGTTGCCGTGCTATGTATAACTTGTTTGATAGAATTCCATTTCTGCTCTATGTCCATGCCTTCCATTGTTTGTTCGCCAATATTATTTTCAATAGTTGTTCTGTAATTATCTGCTATTGTATTATCTTTTAGCCGCCCGATGTCAAATTTGATGCATTTTTTGTTGTTAGAGCGTGAAGTTAATGTACACATTCTTTGTTTATACTTGACTCTCACCAGGAAGTGGTCCGAATCACAGTCTGCGCCTCTTAATGATCGCACGTCTAAGATATCTGATGCATGCCTTGTACTAATCAGTATATGATCGATTTGATTTCTAGTGTGACCATCAGGTGACTTCCAGGTTTGCAGGTGTATGTTTTTATGTGGAAACATAGTGCTGGACACTACGAAATCCTTAGATATCGTAAAGTCGCATAATCTTTCACCATTATCATTAGTGGTATCATGAAGAGTATATTTACCGATATTAGCAATCGTGCATTCTTTGCCGATTTTGGCATTTAGATCACCCATAATAATGGCAACATCATATTTGGGGATTTGTTGGCATACACTGTCTAGTTGGTCATAAAAGTTATTCTTCATTGCTTCAGCCTTATCTTCAGTAGGAGCATGTACACAAACTATTGTGGTGTTAAAAAACTTTCCTTTCAGTCTTATAGTGCACATGCGTTCATTGATTGGGTCAAAATTAAGTAGACTGCGTTTAAGTTTTTTGTGAATCAAAAAGCCTGTGCCAAAATCGTTTCTATCTCCACTTCCACTATATAACACCGTATAGTTTCCGGATTCAAAAATTTCTGAGCCCCGCCATCGGATCTCTTGGATGGCTGCAATTGATATATTATATTTATTAAGCTCTTGTACAAGATTTCTTAATGCTCCAGTTTGGTATAAACTTCTTACATTCCAAGTAGCCAAATACATGTCCATTTTCCGTTTGCCATGTCGTTTCCTTGTATCAGTCCGGCTAAATTCTTTAGGTTTCTCAACGGTAAAATTTTTTACTAAAGTGAGGTTGTCAGCCTCACGTCTAAACCCCCAACCTGGAGGGCCAGGTCATTTGATTTCGGGGTTTCCGTCCCCTAGGTCAGTTGCTTCCACCACAGCTAAAGAGCCTGACCTGCCCTCAATTGGAATCAGGGTTGTCTCCCCTAGAAGTGCCGTCTTCGCCACGACTATGAGCCTCTTCTGCCCACTACCAAGATGACAGCCGCCCAATTTGGGAACCGCCGCTGCATCTTGGGTTGCCTCTTCCGCCGTCTCCGCCGTACCGATGGACTCCATCTCCGCCTTCGACGCCATTGAGGTATTCACCGTAACCCTGGCAAGGGTCCCTCACAAGGTACTATCACCCGGGACAGGTGAACCAAGGATTTGTTTACGAGGTTTTACTCCTCGGGACAGTAACAACAAACTACAATCTATTCATTGTTGTGAAATGCAGTCAGTATGAACACACCTAAACCAATCACAGCGAAGTGGTATAGGCTAACAGGCAACTAAGCGAGCGGTCCTGGGTTCAAATCGAACCTCGTGGTCGGTGAATTGACTTTGGTTTTTCATGGTTTCCTCATTCGCAAAGGCAAACGATGGATTTGTACGACTTGTTTACTTTCCATAATTCTTCGCCGCTATGTCACCGGATATTATAATCGTTTGAACCGAATATCAGAAAAGAAGATATCACTGACTAGAAACAGATGCACACGAAATAATTGTTACAAGATACTACAACACATTCAACACGTGATATGATGTATTTGCAGTTAAAGCAGGCAAAATAAGCAAAGAAATAATAATAATAATAATAATAAAATTCATGGTTATGGTATTATTAATAAAGAAAATAGTAGGTTTAAATGTATATTACTATATTTTCATGAACAAACCTGAATTTTTTTTAAATAATGAAAAGTATTCAAATATTGTACCACCATAGGTTCATTCACACATCTCCCCATAAAAATAGCAACGTAATTAAATCAGACCTAAGTCATATAATATTGATTTTGTTTAATTTGCATTCTCTTTTATGATTTATTTGCTTGACCAAGGAAATCTAAATCTACTGAGTACTGAGGAATCGAAGAAATTATTTATTCGGTTAACATCTGTGATGCTGCGAGGAAAATTATATGAAAAGATTCGGTAAGATTCTTAAATCTATTTAACCTGGGGATATACATTAATTTTTGAATGGTACATACTAGTAACCTCAATAATACAATGCTTAACATGTCTTATACGAGTAAGTTTGTGCAACATATTTTGCATCATTTATTTGACTATATCTGAGCAACAATTCGTTACAATTTACATAAATAAACTGCAAGGGGAAGAGAAAACAGATAACTATAATGTCAGTTTTACGTAAAACACACTTTGAAAGGGCAATTTTTCAACTTTTCAGTAAACGAAATTTTCATATTCTATCGCCTTACATAGACCTTCAGCCGGCATTATTCCATGGCTTCAGTCATGGTTTCGATCCGTATCTGAGATATCTAGGATAACAGGGCAAGAAGATTATACGAGAAAGATCCGAATCACACCCTTAGTTTCCACGCATGTAACATAGGGCTTTCCTATGAAAATGTTAGTTACAGAAGACGAATTTTGTTACGCCTATTTACTTATTGTTCCCGGAGGCACAGGTGGTAACCTCATCGTGTTACCAAATACAATCTAGACCAATACAGGACACTTTGCGATATATCGGGGGACAATATTTTGAGCACCATCTAGCGGTCCAACCTGCTACTACTGAATACAATTGCAGTATCTAGATACATATATGTTAAACAGTTTTTAATAGAAGAGCCGAAATAGCCAGACTCGGCATGTTATGTATAAGGGGTATCTACCTAATGGCTCAGAATAGCATATTACAGTTTATATATCTTTTGAATATATTAATTTTGCCCTAAGTTTCTAGGTTTTGCCACCAGGAGTGCTGCAAAATCTGTCCCCCATTTCTCTACCAGTAAGTGTCCGGTATTGTCTCTATAGTATTTGGTGTTACTTCTAGTAGGAAGCTAAGATAACGTTTGGAGTAAGAGGGTTGGGGAATTTTGCCCAGAGGCTCTAATTTAAGATCAGAGTTTTTTTTAACGTGTCGTAAATTTTCGGCATGCATGTTCATATAGGCCTAAGGCGGGAAATTTTTAGAAGCATTTAGTAGCGACAACATTTGGATTAAAATACTGACATTTCCAACGCAATATTATAATAAAATATAAAAATAATGTAGAATAAGTCTAAAAGCGATAAATAATAAGATATTGTTATTGACACTGGAAAGCAAAAGCCAAAGGATGAAATGTGATAAAAATATTGACGATCTAGGACTACGTTCTGAGATCAGTGGCATTTGCTAATGTAAAAAGAACTCGAAGAGCCACACATGAAGTAAGTTATGGAGCCCAGTTTCAAGGTTGTGGATGTAGTTCAATACTTCCGCTGGTGTCTATGACTCGTGCAGATTTTGGCAAATGCCAATGATCTCAAGAACGTAGTCCTTAGAACGTCAATATTTTGTTATCACATTTCATTCTTTGGTTTTTTTTTCCAGTGTCAAGGATTTTTCTAGCTTTTCACATAGAAATACTTTATTATTTATCGTTTTTACATTTACTATACATTTTTTTATATTTCATTTTAATGTTGCGTTGGAAATTTCATTTTTTTTAAATCCAAATGTTGCCGCCCCAAAAAAATGAAATGTGCCTAAAGGAAGGACAGTATGATTAGAAAATCGATATTGATTGATAGCTTTTTTTTATAGGCTGGCATATGACGGCTCGCTAAACAAACAGTCTAGTAAATATTTACACAAATATGAATATTTAAGGGACGAACTGAGTTACTGTGTTCGAAATTTCTTAAGCACTACATTTGTTATAAAATAGTGAAAACATCCTTAGTTCACCCCACATAGTTTAGGGAATATTGAGTTTGCAATCATTAAGTTACTCTAAGTTAGAATGAAAAAGTTATAAATAAATTATAAGTATAATTTCAAATGGTTCCTGTTACTTCTCACTAAAACGACATAGGCCCTACACTACTAGGTTCATATAAATTTAAATACTCCGCATACAGGCTGTGAAGGCCCTTATAGGTTCCAGGAGGTTGAGGTTCCTAGAAGTTTATACATTCGGTTGTGGAGGGGATAATGTTTTACAGCCTTAAGCACCGGCCGCCTTTACCCCCAGGATTGTTCCAGGTACTCATTTTTGTCAGAGGCTGAACCCCCAGGGCCATAGAGCCATCAGAAGGATTAATCATTAAGCTAATTTTAAAATCCCAACGCCTTCATCAGGAACCTATCCCGCGACTTCCGGTTTGTAGCGCAGTGCCTGAACCAACTACGCTACGGCATGCTCCAGATAAGCATTATTATTAGGTAGATTTTCGAAGAAAAATCTACCTATTGCAATGGATACCACTTTATGATTTTCGAAAAATTCTTTCATATCTTTACGTTTCATGCTCCCCTAAGTACGAAACCACCGCCCGTTTCAAAAAAAAATTTTGTGATATTTATATATATATATATATATCTTTACACGATAGCGGCCGTAATTTTGAAGATATTTGAACCAAATTTTATTATGCTATTTCTAGGCCCAATAGTTCGGACAAGTTCGTTAATGGGCAAAATTGGCCCAAGGGGGTGGTCGGGGGAGGGAGTTGAAATTTTTAAAAATGTATATCTCGGCCCCTATGAAGTATAGAGGGAAACTTTGTTTGAATAAATTAGAGTACTCCCTATGGAGTTCACAGTGACACCAACAATTCTGGGTTTTTTGGGGGTACGAGTGGGGGTGGGGGTGAAGGGATGGAAATTCGAAATTTTTGAAACTACGTCTTGTGGGGTATCGTTGAAAAGCTCTTGATGAGTACTCTACAAATCAATAAATAGTTTCTTGATAGCTCTCATATTACGCGAGATTTTAATGTTTGAAAATAATAACACTTAAAAGAATTATTATAATATCATAATTTTGTCTTGTTTAGCGGCTTTGCTAATTTTATTCATTGCTGATCTTGCGCACGGCCTCCCAGAATATTATATCCTATTCTTGTTGTCAAAACAAATAATTGTAGGCTCTTCCTCTTTACCGAATTCAGTTCTTATTACTGCAGGTTTACCATGCCAAGGCTAAAGAAGAAGAGTGCTATGCAGCGACAATAAATTAAACCAAAAGCACTTCGAAATCTACCTCCGCCTGTAGGCCTGCCTAAAGGGATTTTTTAAAATATCACACAATTAGCATTTCAAACAAAATAATATTGTCTATCCAAATGTGGTGGTCACCTTAACCTCATCACTGCTACTGACGTATATAGGCCTATGCGTCACCGAAAAAAAATTGCATAAATTTCAAACATATAATTTCGCTCATGTCATTTGATGAATGCTTATATTAAGATAAATACTGCTCTGAAAGAGTCAAAATGTCACTAGATTGTGTCGTTTTCCGTACATAAACCTTTTTTTATCGATTGCACCATAGTGTAAGGATTAGCAGGTCTACCAACATGTATATTTACTGCAGAAAGCATCTGTCAACAGTCAAGGAATACGGTGGTAGTATTCAAGGCATGTTGGTAGTATTAACTGCTATTGACGAAAACATAACATGTTGTTCCCTGAAAATCTGTTCTGTGCCAAAGGACTGGGTAGTATATTGTGGATAATTAAATATTTATGAATTGATATAACTCATCCTACATAAGATAAATTGAAGTCGTGACTCTGAAACTAAGAAAAAAGGCAGTCGGAAGAGACAAATTTTCATTTTCCCCATTTTGAAGATAATAAAATATAATTTCTGACTTATCTTTGAAATTCTCATTAAATTCTCTCTCGTAAGAATTTTTTTATTAAATTAGGTATATACACCTTCTACTATTCAATTCATATAATCATAATGTTTTATAAATGTTATTCCTCCTCATCCTTAAGCCCTATACCTAAGAAATTTTATTTGCTTATTTGCACTGTACAAGAAAAAGTTTGACACCTTATTAACTTTTGGATTTAAAATGTTCATTGTGACATTTGAATCAAATTGCTGTTTAATAATTCACTCACCAGAATTTTAATAATTTATATTTTTATAATTACTTTTCCTCATTAAGATAATAATCATATCACTAAGTCGCAACAGATTTGTTGAAATACCTGCACTGTAAGAGAATGAAAACATACTTTTTAGATATTTCATTTCACTTCCTCTACCATTACAGTACCTCCGAGCGTCACTTGATGAATGCTTACCGAAGACTAATTCTGTTCTTTCTGTTCTTTTATTTTCCTCATAGATGATAGAGGGGCAGGTGGTAAACCTATCGCCTTCCAACATACATGGGCATTTACTGGTTCGCGAACCACTTGTGGTTCTTGAACTTCCCGCATAACACACAAGATGGCATTGCGGACATTCGGTGTACGTGGTAGAGTATTCCCATGCATGAGTCATACTCTCTTTGCAAGCAGTGACGGGTCGCGACACAGTTCCAATTGGAAAGGCGTTATGCCACATTCTAAGCATTTGTATAATGAAATAATTGCACATGTAAAAGAATAATAAAAAATACAAGATTGTTTGTATTATTTGTTTCTTGTAGTGTACATTTTAAAGTGAAATTAGTGTTTCCCTAAGAATGAACAACCGCCACTGCACTTATTGTCTGCTTGTGTCTCCATCTATCTGTTCTTTTCGAACTATGTGTAAGTTGACAAAAGTTTGCGGGTTGCGTGTCAATGGATAGGGGTCTGCCCATGTCTGCCTTACAACCAGCTACCGGGAACTAAGGTATTACTTTCACATGAAAGGACCGGTGAATTTGGTTAGGAGGCTCTAATTTAAGCCTTGAGTTCATCAACATGCCGTAAATCTACGACATAGGTAACCCCGTTTCAGAGTCCCTCTCGGAGGACTTCATGCCCATGATTTTAGGTCCATCCAACGAACTCGGCCAGGTTTGAACCTGCGACGTTTGGGACTAGGCTGGCCTCAAGTTGTGACGCAGTTTGGAGAGGTGGGGTGAGGTGAGGTGAGTTTCTGTGAAACACAGAAATAAATACAACAGGGAATGTTCGCACGCAGGGTGAGGTGACGCAGGTTTCACATAAACTCACGGTGAGTCACCTCAGCTCACCTCACCAATTGCGTCCCAACTTGCGCCTAGCCTAAATAGTCCAGTCAATAATGGTCGAAAAATACCAAATAGAAAAAAAAATCGTGTAGTTTTGAAATTTTGCAGACTTGTCCGAGGGAGTGTCCTGAACAACATACTAAAAGTCCTTGAAGATGGAGGGTGAGCGGGAGGCAGGGGGGCCCGCAGAAGGTCTTTTCGCTTATATCTAAACAATGGTGCATCGTAGAGAAAATGTTGCTATATACAAACTTCAAGCTGATAAAATTTCCCACATGTTTGATCCTACATATTTATTTCTATTCCCAATAGGTTTCGAGATATCCGCCAGCGAATATAACAAATTTTCCAAAAAAGCTCTTTCGCCTCGCGCTTTTCGACACACTTTGCCTTCTAGCGCTTCAGCCCTTAGATAAACAGCAATTTTTCTTGAAAGACGTTGTAGGGAAATAAATTCACTTTAAAATGAGTTGTCATTTGTTATTTTGTCTTCAAATATTCAAAAGTTATAACAATTTTAATTTTCGGTCAAATTTCGCGATTTCAAAAGAAAACCGTACATCGCATTTTCTCTATATTTAGGGTTTATATCTTTGTATATAAGCTGTATGTTGTGTATTTACATCATGAAACAAGTGGAGAAATATCACACAACCATTAAAATTGAATTTATTAAAAATTCGATCACGTTACAAGCACAAGACATGTAATGGAAAATACATTATAATCCAGGCAAGAAAGAAAAAATATGGACAAAAAATCATGTAGTTTTTAAATTTGGCAGAGATGTTGGGGTAAGTGTCCCAAACAACATAGTAAAAGTCCCATGGATAGGGGGTGAGCGGGGGGTGGGGTACACTTTTAAATATTTCCCTCAGTTTTCCCTAAATACACAAAAAACTATGGGTTCTAGCAAAACACAGTTTATGCACAATATTAAACTACATAAAAGTTCTTATAAAATTGATCTGAATTATATTTCTGTAGAATTAATAGTTCAGGAAATAGAAGCAAACTAGTTCTTAGAATAATATTCGTAAAAAGGTAAACATCACACATAAAACTAATTATTATTATTATTATTATTATTATTATTATTATTATTATTATTATTATTATTATTATTGTTATAAAGCTTGTAAACATCACATGGTATGAGTGCAGGTTATAAGAAATATAAATCAGGCCTATTAGATGTTATATTTTTCGTTTAAAATATAATTTGGAAAAATCGTAAAGAGCTAGACATATTTAGAAATTATAAGACCTAGTAGGCCTACATAGTACTTTTAAAAAAATGTTTAGTTGTCTATTTTTATCAGTCTCCAATACTGGAATCCTAGTACATCGTATGTTAAGTTAGGGTTATATTTTTCTATCTACCGAACACTCAGTATTTACACACACATACAAATTGATTAAACAGTGCCTAAACAACTTATTTTGCTTGGACGTCATCAATTTTAAGCTCATCTTCTTCTTCTAATGGAATTGTTGGTGCATGTACCTTGACATGTTCCACAAACGGATGAGCATTTAATACCAGCTTTTCGGCATCCATATATTCCACCACACACCGAGTTGCACAGTGACAAAATACGATGTGCAAATATTCCCAGGAGCTACATAGACGAGTAAACATTTATTTAAAGTAATAGGTGGGCCTACTATTCTTACAATTTCTAAATATATCTAATTCCTTACCATTTTTCAAAATACCGATAATTTTTTTAACGAAACATAAAACGGCTAAGCTTTACAACAAGAATAATAATAGTAATAATAATAATAATTATTATTATATAATTATTATATAATTATAAATTATAAATATATTATAGAAGAAATAAAATTGAACTGGCCTTCCATCTAACCAAAAACACATATAACAAAAAGTCCCTCTCATGGAATGCAAAAATAAGACACTATAACACGGTAATCAAGCCAGAAGCCCTATACGCAGCCGAAACACTGTCCATCACTAATCATGGTCCAATTGAAAGATTGAGATCAAAGAAAGAAAGATATTAAGGAAAATCCTCGGCCCTAAGTTCCATAACAACAAACTAATCCATATAAAAAAGGAAACACTCTACCAAAAGACTGAAAAACTCTCGGACTCAATGAGGAAAAGAAGAATTGATTTTTATGGACACATCCTCAGAATGGACCCAAATAGACTGACCAAAAAAATCTTTGAATATTTTCGCAACAAAAAGACCAAACCAAATTGGTTTAAGGAAACGGAGAAGGACTTAAAAGAATTCAGAATCACAGAAAAAATGCTCATAGATAAAACTGCAAAAAAAGTAACCAAAGTCAAGAAAGAGAGGTTCCAAGTCAAAATCAAAACCAAACGAATGATTCAGATCAGTGAAGACGAGAGAAAAGCAAGATAAGAAAGAATGAAGCAATACTGAGCTAAAATTAAAACACAAAACATTAAGAAGTGATTGATTCAACGTACCCCAAAGTTGGGTGAAACGGAGAAGAATAATAATTATATTGGTAATGAGTTTTACGTGTAACATTAACCATTAGTAAATATATTTTTCTAAGAACTAGTTTGCTTATTGGCATCATGCAAATTTAATTATCATCTGCTTTCTTTTTTGTTAAAAAATATAATACATAGGTGTATGTAAAACAGAATTTCCAGAACTATATCATACTTCATATCCTTCTATTTCCTGAACTATTAATTCCAAAAAAATATCATGCAGATCAATCTTATAAGAACTTTTATGTAGTTTAATTTTGTGCATGAACTGTTTTTTGCTAGTTTTTTGTATATTTAGGGAAAACTGAGGGAAACATTTAAAAGTGTCCCCACCCCCCGCTCACCCCCTATCCATGGGACTTTTACTATGTTATTTAGGACACTTCCCCCCACATCTCTGACAAATTTCAAAACTACGTGATTTTTTTCCCCTATTTTTCCTTGCCTGGATTATAATTTTCCATTACATGTACTGTGCTTGTAACGTGATCGGATTTTTAATAAATTCAACTTTAATGGTTGTGTGATATTTCTCCACTTGTTTCATGATGTAAATACACAACATACAGCTTATATACAAAGATATAAACCCTAAATATAGAGAAAGTGCGATGTACGGTTTTCTTTCGAAATCGCGAAATTTGACCAAAACTTAAAATTGTTGTAACTTTTGAACGTTTGAAGACAAAATAACAAATGACCACTCATTTTAAAGTTAATTTATTTCCCTACAACTTCTTTCATGAAAACATTGCTATATGCCTAAGGAGTGAAACGCTAGAAGGCAATGTGTGTCGAAAAGCGCGAGACGAAAGAGTTTTTTTCGAAAATTTGTTATTTTCGCTGGTGGATATCTCGAAAACTATTGGGAATATAAAGAAATGTGTAGGATCAAACTTGTAGGAAATGTTATCAGCTTGAATTTTGTATATAGAAACTTTTCCTTTACGATGCACCATTGTTTATATATAAGCGGAAAACCTAAAAAAAGGGAACTTCTGCGGGCCCCCCTACCCCCGCTCACCTCCCACCTTCGGGGACTTTTAGTATGTTGTTCAGGACACTCCCTCGAACAACTCTGCAAAATTTCAAAACTACACGATCTTTTTGTTCTATTTTTCGTTAGTTGCCTGGACTAAAAGGCGGGCTTGCTACTTCTTCAGCACCGCGGCCGACAGAACCTGTTAAACGGTAGATCAAATAAAAATACTTTTCAATGAACGAAAGTATGGTTAAAAGTGGAGACGATTCATACCTTATTATAGTAATGTACGCGTAATTTACTAAAGTTTAGATGTTTATTAACAAATGCTATAAAGATTTTATAACTTTACGATTTAGCATAGCCTACTGTTACTGATATCGTATAAATTCTTAAAGATGACGAAACATGTACCAGCATAAACAGATGAATTCACATCACAGAATTCCATTAATTGAAGTCTATATTGTATTAGTTAAATGGAAAATACTTGCTAGCGAAAGTAGAACGGAGTATTTATTTCATTATTGTGTTCAATTTTATCCACTTATATCGTAATACCGGTAGCCGTTTCCGCACAAGTTAAAGAGAAAGAATTTTGTTTTCTTCAATGAAGTTACTCTTCTTGCAAAATCGAAATTTCAGCTTGTTGACTTTATGTGTGAAAATAGTTGTTCTTGGTTTTTCCGGAGTTTATTTTGGTGAAATCACTAAATGCCAAAAGGCAAAATCGTCAGCTTCATCACAACTTGCTGACGCACATTCGAAGGTGTATTTACACAAGAGACACATCACAGTGTAGGGATCTAAATTTCTATTAGATGAACTGAAATGGGATGAAAAAGTAATTTAACTTGCAAGTACTGTAGAAGGACGAGTTTCTTAGCACTGAATAGCAGTGATTTTAAGTGTCAAAGCCCCCTTGAAATACGTATTTTTCTTACGGAAGAAACTCTCACAATATTTAAAACATTTAGGCTATTTAGACTTCTAAAGGAATCGGTTATTTCAAATAGTTCCTGAATCATAAAATTAAAATTTTACAGGAGAAAGAAAAAACTATCTACCATGTAAACCACCAACATTTCAATTGTCATGGACTCGTGACCTTTCTGCGGGGATTGGAGATTTCAATCACCAATTGTAGCACTATTTTAAGATGTATACTTTGATCGTAGTCTTTTGAGACAGTGGAATGGGTAAATATTTTCTGCTCTAGGACCGGCCCTAAAGTAAACAAGTAAATCTGTCTCACCCTTACGTAGATACGAGTAATGTGATAGAGTGAGACAACTTACTTGTTTCCTTTAGGTCTGGTTCTAGGGCGTACAATATCTACCCACTCCACTGTCTCAAAAGACTCTGACCAAAGTTTACTCATTAACTTCTTACACAGACTCATCGGGCTACCCTTATTTGAAGTGTATAAATCATTTTTGTAAAAAATGGAACCCATTCAAATATCGTGTGACACATCATAACAGCTACAGTATATTGCAGAAATGTTTTATTTTTAAATGCACAGTACTTCTAAACGACCCCCACCCCAAAAAAAAATTACACATAAAAGTGAAATAATATTGAAGAAACCAACCGGATGGTTTGACTTGTCTTCAGGATGTCGGTGTTACCAGTATTGGATGAATGGAAGTCACTCATAAATCGTAAATTTAATTTAGTATCACGTCTGTTTATATTGCAAGTGTGAATAGGCACATTTAACATGACGCAAATGAGTTTAGGTGGCATCTTTCAGGAAACTTCTCGGACTCATTTTATTAATAACTCACATTTGCAGTGACTTCCCAAAACACACCGAGAACAGCTTACACAAGGAATACAAAATGTGACATCTAAATTACTGTTATTTCATTAATAAATGCGAGGGTTGAATTGAAAGCATATCTATCCTTTAGACAATTTAGAGTGTCGTTGAATTGAATGCGAGGGTTGAATTGAAAGCATATCTATCCTTGGACGGCAATTTAGAGTGTCGTTCTGTGACTGCGGCCAGCTAGTGGTAGTTACTCGTACATTCCTTAAACATCCTGGGATAAAATTTATGGAAATATTTGAAACCGAAAAGTTAAATCAGCATAGGCCTACTTTTTAACCCACCCCTTTTCATTATTTTTACGAAAATAATTTTCATTATTTTTACGATTAGCAGTCGTTTAATTCATACATTTTCGGCCAATGTAGGCTATACTTGGGTCACAGATACCTGGGTCTCGGATAATTGAGTCACATTTTTTTTTTTTAATTTAGCCAGTCATGGTCCAATTTTCCTGAAATATTTATCTAGTTTACTGTTTTGTTTTTCCTTGCTTTCCTTATTAAACACTAACACACATGCCCGATGCGGGACTCAAGCCCACAGCCTCCTTCGCCACGGCTCCAAGGCGGCTAAGAAGACCGGCATTAAAGGAATATGGTACAGGATGAAATAGCGAGGATGAGTCATGGTAAGTTGCCCAGAAAGTAATGCACCACATGTTTTCTTCAACAATATTATTTATTGAACACAATGAAACTTACACACAAGAAAGAATGATGTTTCTTCTACACTCCCTATTTTTCCATGTAATCTCCGTCCCGTTCTATGGCCTTCCTCCAGCGAGACACAAGGGTATGTATGCCCTGTCGGTACCACTCCTTGTTCAGGTCACGAAACCATTTCTTCACTGTGCGAATCACCTCTTCGTCATCCTCAAAATGTCTTCCTCGAATGTCATCCTTTAATGGCCCAAACAAGTGGAAGTCTGAGGGAGATAGATCAGGGCTCTAGGGTGGATGGGGTAACACTCTCCAACCCTGTTTAGTGACGTGTTCAGAAGACCTCAAACTTGTGTGAGGCCGAGCGTTATCATGTTGAATCAAACATTCACCTGGGTTGTTATGGCGCCGAAGTTGCCATAACGCTTGGCCTCACACCGCTTGCAAGCCAGGCCCACGAGCTAAGCATGAGCCATCGCAACGGCTTCTATTTCAGTCAAGCCATTTTGGGGTCACTGCGTATATTCACGGTTGTTGGAATGTTAATCATTATGTTCTTCGGTTGTTCGTCGTAGGTAAATAAAAAGAGAAATGAAGACCCTTTATTAATGAAAAGAGAAATGAAGACCCATTATTAATGTAGAGCCTATAATGATTACCTAATAAGTATATACACTATACTTCATAGTTAAAACTGATACCAATCTTCGTCAGCTATTACTGTCTTGCAAATAAGCGTGTCCTTGCCGTTAATATGTAAAAAAAATGTAAATTTTTGCCCTAGAAAACGACCGTGCAAAATGAGCAGCTGTAGGAATTGGAAAGATATGCATTTGAATGTATCGTCTATGTACACGGAGTGTTTCATAATTAATAGCGCAAACCGAAACGGTTGAAAGTATACTATAAAAATAAATAAAATCCGTGAATCATATGTCCTAATATTTGGTTATTTAAACCAGGATCTAGTATTCATCGTAATTTTGCCTTTTTCCTTTTTTTTCAGAATTTTACAATCTCACGGAATTTCTTGTTTACATTATTACAATTTCTAATTGTTTTGCATATTCATTTCACACAATTACACTACATATAACTAGCTACTGTCTCTTCTACAGGAATCCAGTAGTTGACACTTACAAAAACTACTAACTACTAATAACAATAGCATTGATAATGGTTACACTTCTATCTATTCTGTTAACTACTAAGCTATAACTCGTTCGGTGAGACCTGAGTCAAACAAACGGCTGCGCAGTACCCTACAACGACGTAATCTAGACCTGCCTGACCTTCATAGCACGAGATGTTCTTTGCTAGTTCATACTGTACAGACCGTGTAACAAAAGCTTAGTTTCCTCACAGCATTCAATAGTGAAGATCCAACAGCGATATTCTGTGAGTTACATACCATTACTTAAATAATATTTCATAACTAAAAAAACAAATACTTTATTCACTTTATTTTTGTTTTCAATGATTACTGGCTATTTGAATGAATAGTACAGTATGTGCATTCTCTTCTGCTCTTACTCCATTGCTACCGGCGGACGATAAGCTATCTGCGCGTGTTTGGCTCAGGTCTTACCGATCGAGTTATACTACTTAGTTTCTAATCTAAAACTGAAGCTCACCGGTATCATGTAAATTTTTATTTCATGTTGTACATCGGTGTGCTTCTACTCTACAAACTACAACTATATCTGCTTGAAATCTATTTCATATGAAGGGCCTACTTCAGGGGTCGGCAATCTCTTGATTCGGAAGAGTCAAAAATTACAATTTACAAAATTTCAAAGTTTTTAAAGAGCCACAAAATGTTTTCTTGCCAACAATAGTACTCGCATAAATAAAGTTTTTTGATAAAAAAAACTAATCTATTTATTCATAAGAAAAATATCTATTTATTCATATATAAGTAGTGTTTTTCAGAACAAATTAGATAATAGGCCTATATATATATATGGCATTATTAGATAATTAATTATTATTTAAGTAAAAAATTAAAACAATTAAACATTTACTTACAACACTAACTTGTACTTCAATAACATACATTTGAACAAACAAATTCAATGGGAGCTTGACTTTGCATGGTTTTAGAAAGTTTGGATAAATTTGGCTCATAACTTGTTGTTTTAAGTTTCAAACACGACTCTAAATTTTCATTTGTTAGTTGGCTTCTTACTTTACTTTTAATTATATTCATGCAAGAGAACGCTTGCTCGCACGAATATGTCGATCCGAAAAAAAATATATATTTTTTTTTTGTTTTGTGCCCACCCTTACCCCCGGAGTGCCAAGCAATTAAGCCTAAACCTCCGGTCAGACCAAATTTTGGTAACCATATGTGATGTGTGTATACCTATTGTGCCCTTATGTACATCCGTAGGGGATGTTGATGGTGTGACGTGTTTGGGCTGAGTACTTGTGTCTTTGTACTTTGGCGCAGGATAGACCTAAGTGCGGATAGGTCTTATGTGCAATATCTCCCCGAGTGTTTTTTTTTTAGTGACTTGTAGTTATGTATTCTAGAGATTTGTAGTGCGTGTATCTGTTTGAGGGGATTATTGACCAGTCCGGCATTCGCCTAAGAACGAGGGAAACCCCTCAAAAACCTCGTTCGGACTGGAGCAGTGGCCAAATGTCCGTCTACTTTGGTTAGTTAATTTACTATAGACTTTTCGAGAAGTGCTGTTTTTGCAAAGGTTTTAAGTGCTGGGAAGGTATTTTTACGCGTCCAGAACGTGAGGTCCGGTGCCCAGCCTTCCTCTTCTGCCCTAGCGGCTTCGTGGAGGAGTAGTCGAGCTTCTCGATATCGAGGACAAGTACGTACTGTATACAGCATATGAAGATAGTCAGCACTCCAAATGCCAACTTCTTCACCTCACTGTAGCAATCTGGAAGACTATTCCATGCGTCGAATATAAGTGCCTTAACTCGTGGCATTTCTTTTAAAGCTGTCCACTTTTGTTGCGTTACGTACATACATTTCTGGACCTCCAACTCTTCCAACTTGCTTTTCAACTCTGTAAATTTTCCACTCCACAAAGCTTTACTTTTTAAATCGATCAATTGCATTTCTAGAGATCCAGTATCAATTCCTAATGGCTCAATGTGGATTTCGTTACCATTTGTGTTGAGAGGGTTTACTATGAATGCTAGAGTGGTTTCGTTGGTTTTGAATTGCTCAAATCTGTCAGCAAATTCATCTTTAATTTTTTTATAACTGTGCTGAAGTAATTCGTGTCAACAGTTGCACTGGTTTTATCGCGATATCGCTTTAGAATTTGAAAATGAAGTAATTTACCGCTCTGAATATCTTCTGCAAAAAGAATTAATTTTTCTTCAAAACAAACCAATTCTTCTACTAAAACATAGGCTGGGTTTCCCTTTCCTTGCAGTTTTAGATTCAGCTCATTTAATTTCGCTGTGATATCCACCATAAAGTAAAATTTTTGCAACCATTTTGATTGACTATAAGTACATAGTTTCGTCGCATCTGTGGTTGCCTCCCGTGTACGGTGATCGCCGACTGGCACGAACGGACTTGTCAGAACGTGTTTATCACGGCGCAGTCTGCACATTTTAGTTTTTTTTTTTTAATTTTGGCAAATATTAGATACTTAGTTTCTGCCCAGCTGTGCCGAAATCAATGAAAATTGCCAAACATATAAACAATCTAAAACTGCAAATACCTACCTACTTTGATCCTCAGAGTTCGAAAATAGGTTTATTAAATAACAATTTATAGGTACTTACACTTAAAATTATTATTTTAATAATAATAATAATAATAATAATAAGAATAATAATAATAATAATAATAATAATAATAATGAGAGATAGAATCGGTACCTAATCCTCGTTAATCGATTCAGAACGATTTTATTTTTATTTTTTTATATAAAATAAATAATATTTGCGTATGGAACTAAAGAGCCGCAGCTTCACATCCAAAGAGCCGCATGTGGCTCGCGAGCCGCAGGTTGCCGACCCCTGCCCTAGTTCCATAAGGGCGTAAGGCACAAGGACATAGTTTCGAGAAATCTTGATGTTTTTAAACAATGTTACCACTCACAAGCACAGGTCTTTTCTTATGACTAGACCTGGGATTTTAAGGCAAATGCCTATTTTGTTCATTATGAAATAACATAAAAAGTTCTAAATATGTAGACATTTCATGATAAATCACTTATATTTATAGAGTTTTATGGTGCCCTAAAATGCCTATTTGGACTTTTAGAGCCAATTTTGCTATTTTAGTGCTTAAAATGTCTATTTTGTACATTTAAAATAAAATTCAACTTCTGTAATTTTTACAATCTTATAATGGACATCCCTCAATGAAAAGCAGAACAGCAGAGGTGGGTTTTTCACAGAAACTTGATCATTCCAAACAATTGTCGCTAAACGAATGCTGACTGACGGGGGAGGGAGAGGATTAAGGAGGAAGGACTACTGTGTCAAGTCACCAGTGAAAGAACATCTTTTTAAGTGAATGTAGTTCGTGATGCCTAATTTTGCAGTTAAGTCTGTTAATAATAGGTATACCACGTTTCTTGCGGTAAAAAAAGACCATGTTACAGTTTAAGTGTATATTGTAATATTTTAAACTCTATTTTCTATCTATTTATACATTTTTAAAGCATATTTTAAGTGCCTATTTTCTCTTTTAAAAGCCTATTTACTTGTTTTAAAAGCCTATTTACTTGTTTTAAAAGCCTATTTTATGTGCCTAAAACTATTTTTTTAGAGCCTAAAATATCAGGTCTACTTATGACTGAGCAGAGGTTTAAGGCACAAGTAGGCTATAAATTGTTCACTGAGTATTTAAGTGATATGAGGAGAAGGCATAAATGTTAGTAGTAGTAGTAGTAAGTATTCTGCCTTCCGGCAGGTTTTCAAACTTGGTACGCGAATTTTGTTTTCCAAAACTGTCTGTCCTCTGCTTCCTCCTTCAGCATCCAATATTTCCGCTTTTCCCTTAAATCGTCCAACAGCTGAATTCTTCTTCTTCCAAGTCTAGTTGTACCCTCCAATCTTCCTTCTACGACATCATGTAATAAGCAGTTCCTTCTGAGAATGTGCCCAACCCAGTTTGCTTTCCTCTGACGAATTGTGTGTATGATTGACTTCTTCTCACCCACTCTACTCAGAACCTCTTCGTTTGTCACCATGTCCATCCACTTTATATTTTCTATCCGTCTCCAGCACCACATTTCAAAACTTTCTAAATATTTCTTCTCTAATTTCCTCAAAGTCCATGTCTCTGATCCATACAAAGCAATACTCCAAATATAACACTTCACCAGGTTTTTACGTAGCTCTAGGTTCAGACTACTAGTTAGCAGAGTTCTCTTCTTCATAAATGCTTTCTTGGCCATGGCAATTCTTGATCTTATCTCCTTGGTGCAATAGGCATCTTTCGTCAGTACACTTCCTAAGTATTTGAACTGGTTCACTTTCTCTAATTCTTGATTCCCCATGATAATTTGAAGCGGCTCTTCTCTCTTCGATATCCTCATCACCTTCGATTTACCTATGTTGATTTCCATTCCATACTTTCTTCCTGTTTCCACCAGCCTGTCAATCATTCCTTGCAATATTTCTTGTTTCTTTGCCAGAATCACCAGGTCGTCCGCATATTTGATGGTGTTAAAAGCGTATCCTCCTATCTCAAAATCCCTAACTCCTTCTAAGGCTTCTTTTGCTAGCCAGTCTCCATAAAGGTTTAACAAGATGGGTGACATACAACATCCTTGACGCACACCTCTTCCTATTTCTACACTGTTGGTCACTCCATGTTCTAGACGCACTTTCACTTTTTGTCCCAGGTACAAATTGCGGATTAGTCTCCTGTCCTTCCAGTCAATGCCTATTTTTTTGAGTATGTCCATTAACTTTTCCCAGTTCACTCGGTCAAAAGCTTTTTGCCAATCAATAAAGCAGACACACACTTTTTCGTTGACCGCTAAAACTCTCTCTGATATAATCCTTAGCATTCCAATTGCATCTCTAGTTCCTTTTCCTTTCCGGAAACCAAATTGGTCTTCTCCTATTACGTCTTCTATTCTTCTTTCCAGTCTTCTAGTTAGTATCCGTGCCACAATTTTTCCTACGTGAGATAGCAAGCTGATAGTTCTGTGATCACTACACATCTTGGCACATTTCTTCTTCTTTAGTGCAATCATAGTTACCTCTAGGAAATCTTGAGGCCATTCTCCAGTGTCATAAATTCGGTTGATAAGTTTGGTAAGTTTCCTCATCCCATTTTCTCCTAATTCCTTCAGTAGGTCCACTGGTATGTCATCGTCTCCTGTGGCCTTTCTATTCTTCATTTCTTTTATGGCCTTTTCTACTTCATTCTTCAATATGCTAGGTCCTATATTATCTTTATCCACTAGTTCTTCTGTTTCCATCTCGATGTCTTGTGGTCGATTTTGCTTGTCGTAAAGCTTTTCTATGTAATTTTCCCATATTGTAAGAACTTTTCCAGGGTTTGTAATTAAATTTCCATGAATGTCTTCTATTCCAAAAGTCCGTATTCCTTTATTTTCTTTAGATTCTAACTCCATCGCTTTCTGATACATTAAATCATATCTTCCTTTTCGTCGAAGCTCCATAATTTCATCACAGCTTTCTTTAAGATAATTTTCTTTTGCTCTGTCTGTCTCTCTGTCTCTGTCTGTCTGTCAATCTATGTTAAAAGCTCAAAATTAAAGATGTGCCTTACGCCTTATGGAACTAGGCCCTACTAGTTAATTACATCCCTTTAGTGTTTTCTGTTTTGTCTTGTCTTTGTATTTTTGTATCTCTCTCTCTTTTAGTCGCTGTCACTGTCTTTATCTTCCTCTTCCATCTACATGAGTCAAGCTCCACTCTTGTCCTGTCTTTTTTCCCCCCTACAGCTTGCTGTCTGCCCGTGGACTGCCAGAGTTCTCTCCTCCTCTTTATGATATCCAGTTCCGTCGCTCTTCCAACACTGGTCCTGTACTTCTCAGCTGCCTCCTTACAGACAACGTCCGCCAGGGCCTCAAGTTGATCATATTTGTCTTTTTGTCAAAAGGTTTGCAATCTGACATCCCTGCATGGTTGTTCTCAGTTCTTTTATTTCATCTGAGGCACTGGGAATTCGACCAAGACATACTCTGTGGGTTCTGTAACTCCTTCGCAATTGGGACGTTTATCTGTTTGTCTTCTCTTTATCTTGTGTAAATACTTTTCCATACGGGCCATGGCCCGTTATGAATTGTATCAGTCCTTTGCTCGGTATCACATGCCGCAATCGCAAACTCTCCTGGATGTTCGGGAATAGTTCTTTAGTTCTTGCTCTCGCCTCTGTTGCGGTCCATTCGTCTTGCCATTCTTGTATGACGTGTCTCCTAATTCTGATTTTATCCAGACTGCCACTTAAATCTAGGCCTACCTTGTTTTCCTGAACTTTCCTAATGGCATATTCCATAGCGAAATAAAAAAGTAAAGGTGATAGTGCATCTCCCTCCTTCAATCCGCTTCTAATGGCACAACCTATCTTATACAAATTTCCCTACCCTGACTCTGCTATAGATTTCATTTAGTCACATTTTGATCAGCCTGATTAACTTCTTTGGTATCCCGAACTCAATGAGGATATTGTACAATTTGTCTCGCCTAACTGAATCATATGCTTTTTTTAAAATCTATGTATAGCTGGTGAACAGACTTATTATATTCCCACTTTTTCTCCAAGACTTGGTGAATACAAAATATATTATCAATGGTTGATCTATTTCGCCTAAATCCACATTGGTGATCTCCAATGATTTCGTCCGCATATGGGGTTAATCTTGGCAGAAGTATATTAAACAAAATTTTGTATGATGTTGATAAGACAGAAATTCCTCGATATTTGTTACATTCTGTCCTATCTCCCTTTTATGGACTGATATAATAATAGATTCTTTCCATTCTTTTGGCAAATCTTCGTTTTCGAAATCATAAGAATGAATTTATGAATCTCTGAGTTTAATTTATCCCCACCTGCATTTATTAATTCTGCTGGAATTTAGTCAACGCCTGGATTTGTTTTTTAGTTTACCTACAGCTGCTTCTCATACCGAATGTCTAAAATCTGGTAGCCTCAACCTCCTGGAACCCTCTGGGCCTCCGTGGCCTGTATAGGGAACACTTTACTTTTTATAGCTGTTTCTACTTTTGTTAGAGTCGGTTCAGCTACGAACGGCTCTGCTGTGAATATTTCGCTTCCTACACTTTGGACATATCCATGTGCATTTAATAACTGATTAAAGAATTTTGTCCACCTATTCAAAGTTATCATTTGGTGTTGCGACAATAGTGCCATCATTATCTTTAATTATGTTTCTCTAAGGTTGAAACCCTTTTTTGTACTCGTTTATTCCCTTGTAGAGATCCTTAATATGTTTGTCTGTACTATTTTCCTCTAATTTGTTTATTTTGTCTTTGAGATGGTTTAATTTCTTTGTTCTAATGTTTATGGAGGTGTCTCGTTTAGCATTATTGAAATTTGATACAGTAGTTTCATTCGGATTCTGCAACCATTGTAGTTTGACCTGCATTGTTGCATTAAATAATTTCATACGCTCATCATTGATCCACGGTTTATTTGGTTTCAGTTCAAGCGGACCTAATTTTTCTTTTGCGGATACTTTAATATTGTCCTTAATGCATTCCCAGGTTTTATCGATTTTCATATTATACCTAGCTTCTGGTTCTGCAATGTTTTCTTGAACTGCAAATATATTTGAAATCATTTCAAAAACAAAGGATGCAAAATATATAATTTTAGAATGTAAGGAAACTGAGAGGTGGAGGGTAAATTTAATTGGTGATAAATTACTAAAAATTAATAAAGGGGTAGCATATAAGAAGCTTTGCATAACAAAAAAATAGGGATTTATTGAAAAGAATGGGGAAATTTTTAATTGTAGTTAAAAGCAAATGGTTGAATAAAATAGAAGATAGTAGCAGTAGAAATTCAAGTGAAGTAGGAAATAATATATAGCATACTTGGGTGTTGTTTTAAGTAATAGGTGTACTCTGGTTATTCATTGCATGGCCAGGCGGCTTCCTTTCGTTAGGAGGAAAAGTTTGCCGACAGCTCAACCCATGTTCTTTAATTTTACCGCACCAATCAGCTAGTTACCCCAGCCAATCAAAATCTTAGAATGTCCTGCGACAGATATGACAGCTACTCGTCAACTCCACGTGGAGTGGAACGCGAGGTTGCAAGATCTAGTTACAGTAAACGATAACACGTGTGCATTGATTAAAGTGAGGGAAGAACTGAGGTCAGTGATAACAATGAGGGAATATTGCAACGTTGCTTTTGTTTTGGAAAGCGGAAACCAAGCCCGATATAGTCAGATCAATTAACATAAAGAAACACCGACTTAATGGTTTATCTCTTTGAAGCCGCCTGGCCATCCAATGAATAACTGGACTATAGAAATAGTTATAGAACGTTTGTTTAGTAATCAAGGGACTGATTGGTAAAACAGAAATGTAACCAAAGTCCCTGTTGTATGAAGATGAAATAAACCTATGTTTATGTTTATGTTTATATATTTGAAATCACGACTTGTAAGCGTTTTTAACTGGTCTCCATGTAGCTTTTTCAGACTGAATCTCTCTATATCTAAATTTTGCCCGGTTCCTTTGTTTAATGAAAGTTTCTCCAGAACAGCCGCAACTACCAATGATCCGAATCGCAATCAGCACTCCTAAAAGTTCGAATATCAATTAAACTAGATTACCTCCTTGCATCTGTTAGCACATGTTCGATTTAATTATGCGTCTTTCCACGTGGCGAGTTCCATGTTAATTTATGAACATCACGATGTGGGAATTTTGTACTCTTTACGATTATATTTTTAGAAGTGGCATAATTCATTAATCTAAACCCATTGTAGTTGCTCTGCAAGTGGAGACTTTCGTTCCCAATCGCGGGCTTGAAAATAGCCTCCCTTCCTACTTTCGCATTGAAATCTCCTAGTACAATTTTCATGTGATATGCCGGAAACTTATTAAATGTTCGTTCTGTTTCCTCACAAATCTTCCTTTCATCATCGTCTTTATCCTCTGTTGGTGCATGGACAGTAATAACTATGATGTCATACAACCGTCCTCATGATTTAGAATAACATAAGAAAGACTATCAGTAATAAACTCTACTTTCTTAATGACTGAATTAATCCTCCTGTAGCCTATGTGAATAACCTGGTCCCTAATTGGTTATAATTTCCTTTCCCATAGAAAAAGCTAAACGCAACTGTCTATATCGAACCTTCACCCTCACATCAAACTTCCTTTACTGCTACCACATCTAATCTGTATTTCTCTCATTTTCTAGTGACCGACTTAAGCGCCCCAGGCCTGTACAAGCTAATATCCCACGTTATATCACGATATCGTGATTCTGTAGTTATATTCATATTGTATATATTTGTTATAACTGTAAAATTGTATTCTTATTTATATAGTTATACTGATGCGTCCCATAACGTAATATGTCCGCTGGACAGAATAAAATAAAATCGGCAACTTTCAGCATTCTATTTGATTTACATACTGTTCCAATAGAAACTTTCAGTATTCTATTTGATTTATATACTGTCCCAACAGAAACTTAAAACAGTCATGCCTTCTTCTGGCATGAGGACAGGGTGGTGCTGATTTTCTCCCCACAAAGGCAACATGAGAATTTGGACTACAATAACCTAATTCGTTGTGCTAACTTGCGAACTTGTTCGTATAAGAGGCGAGGAGGAGAATTGCGGGATCACGTGAATGGGATGGGCGAGATGACAATGAATGAGCATCGTGATAAAGTTGTTGTTTACACGCAACAGGTCCTGGGAGGGCGCGGATGCTTGTTCACAAGGAACTTTCTTCGCATCACTTTCGTTTTGATGATGCTGTATAACCTACTTATGTTTCTCTCTTTCTTTCAACGTGATATTCTATTACATAAACTCCAAGACATCATCCGAAGAACAACTCATTGAAATATGGTTAAAATGAAATAAATATATTGAAAGTTTTACGAGATTCGACAAAGAATTTTTTTACTTAATCTTGCTATATATAATTCTAAGGGGCCTTGGACCCAACCTATTTTGACACATGTGAAATTCATGCCTTAAAGTAACTTTTCTATTTAAAAAAAATAGAGGACAGAAATTAAAATTTTAAAACAATCCTGGAGAGTTCAAAATTCATTTTTTTTTTTCGATAGTGTTTCCCACTCAAGCTATCATGATGGTTCTTGAGCTTCCTGCTACCAATAACTATAACCTGTCGGCCTGGGTGGCGCAGTCAGTATCCCTTTGGTATTCTGTGCCCAAGATTGCAGGTTCGATCCCGGCCAGGTCAATGACATTTATGTGTGCATTAATGTGACAGGGCCATGTCAGTAGATTTACTGGCAAGTAAAATAACTTCTGCGGAACAAAATTCAGGTACTCCGGCGACGGTCACAGGCCTAATTTGCAGTATATCCCCGTCGTTAAATAACCATATACCAACCAACCGATAACCTAACCTCTCTGCGATTTTCTTTCTTTCTTCTTCCTCTCGATTTTTCTAATTTTTCCTCATTATGTTAAAACATACAACCCACTTTTATATCGCAATGTAGCCTACTATAACACGGGATTTTTTGGGAAATGCTTACTTTTGTCATAATGCAATGTGTTGTTATAATTTTTTATGCAAGAAAATGCAAATTTGAATGTAATTTTTCTACCATTTAGGATTCACTGCTATAAAAGTGGACAATACAGCTAATAAAACAGTTTTGTTAAATTCCTCACTAAATGTACTGAATATTTCCTGAAACCTGGAACGCAATACTTCTCCTAGTATAACACAAAAAGAAGAAATTTACTCGCATTGTAAAAAGTAAATTTTGCCTCATTTTAATCGTTCTATATTATTAAAAGTTCATTCGTGAAAACAAAATTCTCTCATTTGACAAAGTGCAGTATGGAATACGGCCGACTGGTTGCCAGCTATGTTGCGCGGGACTGGGGTGAACGAACTACTTCTTTTATTTCGGTAAAACCTCCCTGTTGTAGGGACTTCAAGCGGCCCCGACTTATCGGAGAGGGAGTTTCTATGGGGATCACATACATACTTATTTGACCAGACAAGGATACGGCTAAGTGATCAGCCCAATGCCGGGGCCACCTCCGAAACAACATGAACACATAGGACAAGAAACAACAGTCGTGCTAACACTCATGCTGAGCAAGGCATGGATGGGATGAAGGTGATTAATGGTGGCCATATAATATATGGGAACAACAAGGTTCTGAAGTTTTTCTGACATTCGTTTCACAGATGAGGAAAACCCCCACCTAGGAAACTAATCCCGACCGGGAATCGACCCGCTGCGTGAGGAGAGCGAGCGTACCCCCTACGCCACAGCTGTGAACTAAACCATGTATGACAGTATTAATTTACGTATACAGTATAGGCTGATTAAAGTTTATGGGTTTATTGCGTGTAAAATTATTTTTGACAATAATTTATCAGAGTCATTGTTACCGAGAATACGGAATGTTAAGGTCAATATAATAACTAGGCCTACAACTAAAATAGAAACACCAGTACATCCCGCTTTCATAGCTATGATGTCTGTGGTAATTTCTAGAACAACTTTCACGTTGAATTGTTTACTAAAATTATACCGTAAGATATAAATTATTTAATCGTACGAATATAAGTTTCCACTATTATTTACTGTTCTATTTATATTGTCATTTATGTAAAACGAAATAAAAAAAAAATGGGGAAATGTACAAAATCAGGTAGATTAATTTTAAAAAAATATGTATACAAATAAGTTAAAATAACTTATAAGTACACATAATCCGTAAAAAACGTTTTGAATTATGTATCTATAGTTATGGTACTAAACTAAACAGATAGGCCTATTAGAGACAGAAGAACTAAGTCTCAGTATATAATATGATTTTTTTTAAGAGTAGGCCTATGCTTTCATTCAAATAGAGAAGCAGAAAATGTACCATGGAAAAGTTAGGATTATTTAGAAGATGAAATGTTAAGATGGTATTTCAAAGAGCAGGAATACCAAAGTATAAGTGAGGAATAAGGGAACTGCATTCGCATATATATAAGGTTATCTTTCCGTTTTTCTTTCCCCTTACTGCCTCAATCCCAAAATAAGTACTTGCGTTTAATCCCCCACCACTGAACAACCTTTTATTCCTGATCGTTTACTTATCACTTTCACTGGAATTCCTGATTGTGTCAGGGACTGTCAGACAGTATCTCAGTCTCAAATTAAATTTAAATTTAAAAATACTACAGTTAATTTTTATATATTTGGCTAATGAATGTTTCACTCTTGCCCATTATTTTTGTGTTCAACTTCATTTGGTAAATGTTTCTAAGTTTAATTATAATAATATTACAAACTTATCTTAAAACCTTTTGCCTGCATTTATATCCTCGTCCGGTGTATAATGTGAGTTTTGTAACGTTTGTTTCTCTTATTGTATGTCTTCAGTGTGTAGCGTATATACCAATGTTTTCATAAATCTAGTCTCAAGCATTTGAATTTGATGTAATATTTATGTTATTTTAAAATTTACTATATTTGAGCATAATTATGCACCTTCATCTCTTACTTAAGCTGTACATTTTCTTGGTTTTATTTGTATGATTTGTGTTGTTTCATTGTCTCATAGAATAGACAAGAAGGCAAAATGACCTTAATTCTAGCAGAATAAATAAGTATAAAAATTCGCATAAGTTTAAATTTTACATGGACGAGGTATTGGAGAAACGTTTTGAGTTTCGACCATTCAACAATTCACCATAGGCCTAGATGTAAAAATAGCCTGGATGTGTTGCCTATTTTTTCCTTCCTGGAGATGAGTTGCCAGGGGATGCAGTGTTAATAGCTAGTGTAGACTAGCAGGTACCCGCAGATTCGCCGGCGATAATTATTTCAAAAATTAAAAATTAAGAGCATAGGCAAAATAGTTAAATTATTATATTTATTAACACCTAGGCCTAAATCACGTGGACTATACACCACGATTAGAAAGCGTCGCCTGGTAAAAACGACCTCAGATTCGAGTTCCCTGGCCCAGAAAACCCCTGTATAGTGAGTTTCGTCCAAATCGAACAGTGTTTGTTCATATAGGCCTATATTCATTATGAATCATTCATAAACTAAAAACTAAACTCCGTGGCGCTACATCCCTGGAAGGTTATGGCCTAAAACCCAACCGCTGCGTCATCTACCATAGGCAGATGGCAGGATTGGGGGGCATTTGGTCAGCATGCCGGACGCTAACAACAAGACCACGCCGGCGGTCTTTCATAAACTAAACTAATAATAATTATAAATAGCTAAAAATGAGGCTTTAGAGTGCATTCCACGATTAGAAAGCGCCGCCGAGAAAAAAAAGACCTCATATTCGAGTTCTCAGGTCCAAAAAACCCCTGCATAGTGAGTTCCGTCCAAATTGGTCAATGTTTGTCCATATTCATTATCTCTCTTCCGACTATGTTGAAAATTTAAGACGTCTGTTGGGCTTGGCATTATAAACAAATGAATCGAGTACAGCGGGCTTACAAACTGAAGCGATTCTTTTATTTTCAAATCATGAAAAAGTAGGCAAAGCCATCTGCAATTGAAATGTATTACTGGAAACTGACGCTTCGAACAGAATAATCTCTATAGCCTTATATATAGGCTAAGAGGCTTTGTCCTGACTGACTGACTGACAGAGAATCAACGTACAGCCTAAACTATAACAGGTAGAGACTTGGAATTTTGATAGTACCTTCGTTTCATAATGTAGGTGCTCACTAAGAAAGGATTTTGAAAAATTTTGATTTTAAATGCCAAAAATTATATGTTTTTGAGAATACTTAATCTCTTTTTACACAGGATTATCAAAACAAAATCACAGAACATATCGTTGCCAGTGGTATCAGATGGGTTTGGAATTAAATTAAATGGAAGTTTGACAAATTAGAGAAGGTATCAATATAATTCATGTTATCTATATTAATAAAAGGAATTGTCTGTCTGTCCGCGATGTAGTAGGCAATGGGTACCTAGGCAAAGCCCATTTGCCCCATAATTTTGAGTATGATTTGGAGGTGGTGTCATAGCTGTAAGGTAGGGGTGGCTAGCATGTTCCATTCTATTGTTGTTGCCGAAAAGACAGTCAATTGTAATTTTGTATATCCAATTTCTTGCTCTAAAATTTTGTTTTACGCGGTCAGAGGGTCCTTTTATTTAAAAATTTTGAAGTTTGGGGGGGTGTTATTATGCGGGTTGCGGCCCGTCTTTTGCAAGGGAACTATTCCAACATTCGTTGCGAGGCCTTGGAAAACCGCAAAAAACCTTGTCAGAATAGCTTGACTTTAGTGATTAAGCAACAGGACCAGATTTTATTTAGTGTAGGCTTAATGCATGGTGACTTCTAGTCTGGAGATCCATTTCCTGAAATCACACAAAATGCATATTAATTTCTACTCGGGGAACCAAATTAAAAATTTTCCCCTGCTATTTGGCTCGTGTTCAGATTATTGCCAGTTCGAATTACCAGTTATCCGCTTTATATAAGGTCTTGTGTGTTCTGTTAGAGTCCTAGTTCTTCAATCATCTCCTGTGGAAGGAGTGACTTCGGCCTCTTGTGTTTGTCGTGTGTTATATCATAACGGCCCAGCTCCGCGATTTGGGGATTTTCGTGCCCGTTGCATCTTTCGTAGAATGTCGCCGCGCTTGTCGCTATATATTCTTGGATGGTGTCCATGTTAGTTTCCTTATGGAGGGTCCAGATTGGAGTGACTCGCGGAAGTTTAGTGATAGTGTATAATACTCTGTTTTGTAGTTTTTGCAGTTTACTCATATGAGTTTTGCTGGCGTGGCCCCACACTGGGCTAGCATATGTTATGATGCTCCTAACCAATGCTTTATAGATCGTTAATGATGTACGAATGTTTAGTTTGGAAGTGTTGTTCAACAATGGGAATAGATTCCTTAATTGGGCATACGCCTTAGCTCGCAAGGAGTCTATATGTTTCCTGAATAGTAACTTTTGATCCAATATTACTCCCAAGTACTTGGCTTCTGTTTTCCATGGGATGGCTTTTCCGGTTATTATTCATTCAGGAGGTAGGATTCTGAGTTGTGACCATTTCTTAGTGAATAGCACTGCTTGACATTTGTCAGTGTTTATTTCTACGCGCCATTTTGTTAGCCACTCCTCTAATAGAGGTATTGTTCGGCGTATTTGGTTTGCTGCATGTGTTGCTTTGACTGATTGTCCAGTGATCAGTGTATCGTCTGCAAATATGTGTATGTTGCTATTATTATATTGTGACCGATGAGGAATATCATTTATAAAGATGTTGAACAGGGTGGGGCCCAGGATGCTTCCTTGTGGCACACCACTTCTGATATCTTTTAGGTCAGAATGTTTATTTTCGCAAGTTACGTGGAAACGTCTGTTGCGAAGATAGTGGTACACGAGTCGGATTATACCGTCGTCGAGATTCAGTTCGATCATCTTTCTGATCAGGCCATCATGCCAGACCTTGTCGAAGGCCTGTTTTATATCGAGATAAAGGGCTGCGGTGGAACCTCGTTGAAGCCTCTTGAAATGTTTTCAACGTGTCGCATGAGCTGGGCCGTCGCACTGTGGTTTGGACGGAAGCCACATTGTTCGTTTCTGATTACGTTGAGAGTTTTTAGATTATGACTGAGCCGCTTACTTAGTATTTTTTCTGCTATTTTACTCATTGTATCGAGTAGTGTTATTGGCCTGTAGTTGCCAGGATCCGATAAGTCCTTTTTTGGTTTGGGAAATAGGAGTACTCTTCCTTCTTTCCATATGTGGGGAAAGTGTTTCAGTCTGAACATGGCGTTTATGATGTTCACTAGGTATCTGATCGCGACAAGTGGTAAGTACTTTAATACTTGGTATTGGATGCCATCGATGCCTGGTGCCTTACGATTTTTCAGATGTTTGATTTGCCAGGCGACTTCGCCGACACTGGTATTTCGAATGTTTGTGGTGTTTGGCGTGTTCATGAAGTTCGTTACGATTTGTTCTGTTTCTCTTATAAAATTGTTATTATGGTGGGATTCATTGGGTGTGAATGTGTTTGTAAGGCGTGTTGCAAATACTGCGGCCTTTTCTTCACCTGTGTATGCTGTTTCATTGTTATGGATTAGTGGAGGGAGCGGCGTGTGGACATGCATTACTCGTTTGGTTAGGTTCCAGACTTCACTCATATTACGCGTATCCAATTCTGAGAGGACACTGTCCCATGTGTTGGATATGTGATCCTGAAGGGCCTGGCTGATGTCCCACTTTAGCCGGTTCATTAGTACTTTATGATGTGGGTTTCTATGGCGTTGCCATTTTCGTCTCGCATCATTCCTTTGTCTAATGAGGCACTTAATTTCGGCTGTAATGTTAGGGCGATGTTCCTTTATTTTCTTTTGTGGTATGTTTTCATTTATCGCATTCTGTATTACGCCAGTCAGTATGTGGACGCTGCGTTCTAGGTCTTCTTGGTTCTCGATTTGTTCATTAGGCAAATTTTCAATTATGTCGTTTTGGAATTGTTCCCAGTTCGCGTGCGCGTAATTTAGGACCACTTTTTTGTTGATTTCCTTGAGCTTTCCCGAAAGTGTAAGTAATACTGGTGAGTGGTCTGAGCTTAGCTCGTTCAAAGCTCTAATTTGGATGTTCATATTTACATTCCTAACAAGGGCTATGTCAAGCACATCAGACTGTTGGTTTTCGTTGTGCGGAATGTATGTGACCTCGTTGGGTGCTATAATTCCGAAGGGCGTGTCTGTTTCTTCGAACATTTCCAACAATGCAACACCCGCCTGATTTACACTCCTGCTGTTCCAGCATGTGTGCTTTGCGTTTACGTCACCGGCTATTATTACGGAGTTTGAAGTTCGCAATAGAGCTCAAAATCTTCAAGAAATTAGTAAGGTGGGACGGAACGGACTGCACAGAAAACAATCAACTCAATGATTAGGCTTATCCAAAATTTAAAAAAACTAAAAGTCCAAAATTAAAAAATCGAAAATCCAAAATTAAAATATTCAAAAAATATGAAAATTCAAAGGTCCAAAATTTAAAAAATCCAAAATTAAAAAATTTCAAAATTAAAAAATTCAAAGATCCAAAATTTAAAAGTCCAAAAAACGAATATTTAAAAAATAAAAAATCCAAATATCCAAATTTTAAAAAATTAAAAAAAAATCCAAAATTTAAAAATACAAAAACGAAAATTAAAAAATCCAAAAAATAAATAATTTAAAGATCTAAAATTTAAAAGATCCAAAATAAAAAATTACAAAATTAAAAAATCCAAAATTTAAAAAGTCCAGAAACCCAATATTAAAAAGGTCAAAAATCCAAACTTGAAAAATCCCATAATCTAAAATTGAAAAAATCCAAAAATAAAAACAAGTTCCACTTTTGTCGCGTGGCGTTCCACGCACACTTTTTTTTCTGTATTAATTTCCAATACAACATTCTTGCAGGCATCGAAAAGACTTTCTGTATTTCTCTCGATTGTGTTTATGTCATTGCCCTAAGCAAACATCATCTGCATAATCTAAAATTGGGTGACTGCCATTTAACTCTAGGCCTGCCTTGTTTTCCTGAACTTTCATAATGGCATATTCCAAAGCGAAATTAAAAGTAAAGTTGATAGTGCATCTCCTTGCTTCAAGCCGCTTCTAATGGTAAACCTGTCTGAAATAAATTTCCCTACCCTGACTCTGCTATAGGTTTCATTTAGACACATTTTGATCAGCCAGACTTCTTTGGTATCACAAACTCAATGAGGATATTGTACAATTTGTCTCACCTAACTGAATCATGTTTTTCTTTTTTTAATTTATGTATAACTGATGAACAGATTTATTATATTCCCACTTTTTGTTCAACATTTGGCGAATACAAAATATATTATCAATGATTGATCTATTTCGCCTACATCCACATTGGTGATCTCCAATGCTTTCGTCCGCACATGGGGTTAATGTTAACAGTAGTCCAGTCAACGAAGGGGTTGTAGAGGACATGGGGAGGGGGAGAATTTTTTTCTTCAGGAATGTGTTGGCGGTAGTTAGGAGGTAAACATACAAAAAGTCCCCGCCCCTACCCCTTACGCTTCATGGGGGCGGGGGGGGGGAAGTTCCCATATTTTTTGTTTTTCGCTTATAACTTGAAAACGGTCCGTCGTAGGGAAAAACTTTTTATGTACCAAATTAAAGCTGAGATAATTCTCTACAAGTTGGTTCATATATCATATACACTTTTGTCGTATCTATAATTGTTCTCGAGATATAGGCTGCTGGATATCACTAATTTTCCAAAAATTAATTTTTACCTCATGTTTTTAGCTACGTTTGTCTTTCTAACTTCTGAGCATCTCGTTTTACAGCAAAGTCGTTAGGAAAATAGTTGTAGAAAATTAAATTTCCTTTAAATATAAGTATAGATATTTAATTTATCTTCGACAAAACAAAAGTTACAATAATTTGAAATTGTCGGGTAAATTTAGTGATTTCTCAAGAAAGGATATATGAATGTACACATATATATTATATATACTATATATATATACATTAGGAATCCACATTTAAGAACCCACGTCATCTTCCATCACCTCTTTATATCGGATTCAGCGTTGGTACTGTTTAAACTAATGGTGGACCCTATTTCATATCTTGGTGTTGATTTTAAGCTCGTATATGGCAGTCATATTATCTTAAATGGACATGTTTTGCAAAAAAAAAAATTCAATTTTTTTTTTTCTCACTGGCCGGAGAGGATGTGCCGCTTATTTACCGGCACTGTATTATTATTTTACTTACTTAGTTAATTTTCTTATTAGGTTGTTCTTTTCACGCATTGTATTTGCTTTCTGTTTGTTTACGTACATATTCTCCGTCTGTGCGCGAGCATTCCTTCTTTTATTTCGGTTTCGTTTTTCTTGTTCTGTGGTTACTTGTGTTCTCCCTGCTCGACAGTGCCCTCTTTATGTGTTTGTTGGAATTAACTTTGGGGGGCATTGTCTCGCAGGGAGTGTTTCTGTCCCGAGCGGGGACAAGGGGTGATCTTCCGACCGTCGAGCAAGTAAGCCACGCTCTTCCTCGAGACTTCTGCGGCTGTGCTCCTGGACATCTTGGAGCTGGTGTACGCCGACTGAGGTTACGTGTGCAATAGATTTTAGAAATGAATGGATACGTGGCGAATACGTGAAATTTGTCAAGACCCACTACCCAGGGATGAGGTGATTGAAATAAACTCACCACACAGCACTAAGGTGACCGAACAAGGAAGACGCTACCGAAGGAGAAAGTCCCTAGATATATATTTCCATCTGGACACCGAAATAACAGTGAATGAAGGACTATTCCTCTCAAATCCGGACAATCAAGACAGACTGATCAACCTACTGAGGTCTAAACTCGAGTAAAACGGCATCAAGCATCAGCCGATGCTGACGTGCTGATTGTCAGTACACCTAGTGAACAATCAACGAAACATCTAATATGGCTGTCATTGGGGAAGATGTCGATCTAGCATTGATATTTACCGAAAAACTCCACCTGACCACATTATTTTACTCATCAAACCAGGGAGCGGAAAAGTTCTAACCAATGTTTACTTCACCCACCAAATGCAGCAGTGGGAGTGAAACAAATTCTGTTCCTGCAAGCTTTTACTGGCTGTCACATTCCGAAAGAGTAAACTTGGTGTTGTCAAACTTTACCAAAAATACCCAGATATTCACAGAACAGCCGAAGTATTTTACAACCCCTCCTCTTCGCAAGTTGATGTTGAGGAACCTGGATGAACATGCATGTTGAGATGGTACGGCGCCCCAGCAAAGGAGAGCTCCCTTAACACCTAACGTTACCATTCATTTCTAAAATCTATGACAAATGTAAAACCTGATCTCTCGTCACTTCCACCAAGCAATAAAAGAACATGCCTTTCGGACATGCCACCAGGTGCAACTCTCATTAGGAAACCAATTACCCCACGAGTTGTGGGGTTGGGAATGCAAGGGAAATCATCTTGCTCCAGAGCTGACCAAATACCCAGCAGCACCACAAGAAATTTTAAGCAAGATTTTTTTGTAAGTGCACAAAGGCTTGCAGCAGTCTTAAATGAGGCTGCAAGAAAGTTTCGTTGAACTGTTCCCCTTTATATGCCAAAACTGCCAGGGGAACTGTTTGAACAAGATACCTGTAATGAACGAAGACGACGATGAGGAAGAAATGGAGCCCCTCCACACATCCCCTGAATCCGGTATCAAAAAAGTTATGGAAGATGACGGGGATTCTCAGCTCCGGCTACCTTGAGTTGTGGAGATGCAGCCATAAGCTGGACCTTCTCGTCCCAAGAGAGCCAGGAAGGACTACATCAATTTTAAAAATATATTTCTTTAATAATTTTTCTAAATGCACATTGATTTATTTGTTTAATAAATACAATTTTTAAAAATGTTTGTTACTATAAAAAACACCTTCATAGATTTTCAGATTCTATATTTTTAAAACCTGGAATTTCTTCCCAGGTTTTCTGTTTTCAAAATTAAACAACTATTTTAAAATTGTTGTAACTGTATAATTTGTTCGTTACTAATCATCAGTACGAACTTTTTGTAGAATTTAGACACTATCTTTACAGGGAAGAGGAAAGTGGTTTCTTGGATCCAGCGTGTTAATACATATTATATATATATATATAGGCTATATATATATAGTATGTATGTATGCATGTAAACGTATATGTATATATATATATCATTATAGCTCAGCCTCTAACAGAAATTAGTACCAGGAGCAATCCTGGGGGTAAAGGCGGCCGGTGCGTAAGGCTGACAACCTTACCAACTTCCCGTCCCGAATGTCCAAAATCTGGGAGCCTCAACTTCCTGGAACCCACTGGGCCTCCATGGCTTGTATAGGGATCACATTACTTTACTTTTATATATCATTATAGCACTTAAATTAGGAAATAACAAATGTACAATTTTCTTGAGAAATCACTAAATTTACCCGACAATTTCAAATTGATGTAACTTTTGTTTTGTTGAAGATAAATTAAATATCTATACTTATATTTAAAGGAAATTTAATTTTCTACAACTATTTTCCCGACGACTTTGCTGTAAAACGAAAGGCTGAGAAGTTGGAAAGACAAATGTAGCGAAAAACGTGAGGTAAAAATTAATGTTTGGAAAATTAGTGATACCCAGCAGCCTATATCTCGAAAACGATTATAGATACGACAAAAGTGTAATTGAATCAACTTGTAGAGAATTATCTCAGCTTTAATTTAGTACATAAAACGTTTTTCTCTACGACGGACCGTTTTCAAGTTATGTGAAAAACAAAAAAATGGGCCCTTTCCACCCCCCTCCCTCCATGAAGAGTAAGGGGTAGGGGCGGGGACTTTTAGTATGTTTACCACCTAACTACCCCCAACACATTCCTGAAGGAAAAAATTCTCCCCCTCTCCATGTCCTCTACCGCCCCTTTTACGGCATTCATTGACTGGCCTACAGCAGTATATTACCCTAGAATTTTGTATGATGTTGATAAGACAGAAATTCCTCGATAGTTATTACATTCGGTTCCATCTCCCTTCTTACGGATCAGTATAATAATAGATTCTTTCCATTCCTTTGGCAATTCCTCCTTTCTCCAAATCATAAGAATGAGTTTATGGATTTCTGAGTTTAGTCTATCGCCACCTGCCTTAATTAATTATGCTGGAATTTCGTCAATTCCTGGAGATTTGTGTGTTTTTAGTTTACCTATAGGGTGTTTCTACTTCTGTTTGAGTTGGTTCAGCAACCAACGGCTCTGCTGTAAATATTTCACTATCTACACTTTGGACATCATATGTACATTTAATAATCGATTAAAGAAATTTTTCCACCTATTCAAATTATTGTTCGAAACTGTGAGTACACTGCCATCATTGTCCTTAATGGATCTAATTATATTAGAATGATCGCTGGATGTATGGCACTTTGTGGCTTCTCAAAGAAATATATTGCTATTAACATATCGAAAATTGCATGAAAACGGGAAGAATATTGGATGGGATTATATTCAGATCGATTTGAATTCTCCATGAAAATATAGTAAATCTTGTTTTTAATTCCTCTCTCTGGAGCTTTTTGCCAGTTTCTCCCTAATCACTTGTCTTCTCTATAAAAATGTCCATGCTTGGCATAAAATGTACTTTAATGGTCAAGTGTGGAACTAGTGTAACAGTTGTGAATATATTAAGCAAAGTGCCTCACCATACTTTAGAACAAAGCAGTATTATTTCTTCCTATTCACTGCAGAGTGTTAGCTGTGTTGTGTATGCAGAAGAATGCTGCTTTGCTTATTATCACATGACTCATACACCCGCACACAACACAGCTACAGCATAGTGTCCGCTTGCTAGGTTACGAAGGGAAGAATTCACCTCCTGTTCTGGGATGCATTTAGCCCCGTTACACACCCCGTTTTTTTCCGCCGCGGAGAATTTACCGTCGCCGCTCAAAGACAGTAGTACATTGAAGCAAATTAGAGCTTGCACACGAGGCGGAAAAAAAAACGATCTGTAAAATATCCGTCGGCTGCAGTTTTGCAGCCGCCTGGTGCCACTGGAGCCCGGTGGGTATTTTACCATCGCTTTGAAGTAGTGGTTCACGTGGCTAAATGCACATTTACACACACAGCGATTACCGTCGAGTTATATGCTCAGTGTATGGTGTTGCCAGGTTGAGCATATTTCGAATATCAATGAACATGAATATGAGTAGTACGAGTATTATTGATAATGAAATTCTCATTTCATTAATCGAAGCGAGACCTGTTTCATGGGAAAAAACCCTCGACATTTACAATTTACAAAAACTAGCTCAAAGTACAAATACGAACACATTTTAGGTACAATTTCCAACAGCAGTTTAACCCGCTTATGTCTTGCAGGGAAAAGCTGTTTTGCCATCACAGCATTCTGCATGTTTACCTGTGTTACTCATATATAAAGGGACGGCATTCATACGTCTTTCAACAGTGGCATAATTACAATGAAATACACTTCCTCTGCATTGTTATCACTAGGGCTAGGACTTTTAGGTAAATACATATTTTTTTTCCTATTACTTATGATTTCTGTACTTTGTCAAAGTTTCGGTTGGGACCTTTGGATTCAAAATACTGAGTTGCAAATCACATAAAAAAAAATATTTTCGATATTTCTTATTTGAATAAATATTTTTGGTAACTTAATTATTTTTACATATTTTACCACATATGTTTAGAAATGAATATTTTGACAGTTTTTGTAATATTTTACCACATATCATGTTTAGAAATGAATATTTTGGCAGTTTTTGTAAAATTGCGCCATATTTTCAATGTGTTGCGTTGTTATGTTCAGTCAGAGAATAAATCAGGGCGGATTTGGCCTTCATTAGTGCAAATTTCTGTTTCCTCTCACACTGCATTACTAAGTTTAAACAACAAAACAATTGTTGGCAGAATCAATAAAAAGAAATCAAACACATTGAAAACAAACTTAACAAAATCAGTGGTTCAAAAGCAAACAAAATTAAAGAAAAATTCCTGTCATGCCTAAATAAGAATGAAGGGTTACAAGTGTAGTGCAAGATTTCAGAAATTTTAATGGGTAACAGTGTAGAGAACTTGGAGCAGATGGAACATCTGAGTGTCAGTGATACAAATATGCAAGAAGTTGAACGTACATTTTCAAGATACAAGTCTCTGTTCCGTGAAAATCGTCACAGCTTTAAGATGCACAACTTAAGATCTACTTTTGTCATTCACTGCAACAGTTCTACACTTGCTGACTAGAATGACTAGATGAGTAGGGCTACTTCTGTAAATATTGGTTAAATAAGTTAATTAAAATATTTTCATATTTTTTAACATATTTTCGACTTTTTAAACACATAAAAAATAAATATTTTCGTTTTTATAAGCACCTAAAAGACCGAGCCCTAGTTATCACATCTCATCAATACAGAATAGCATTCAGCAATCGTTCTCGAGCTGTTCATTTCTATTATTGCTGTTGATGTAATGATAGACCACCTGCATGGTCTAGTGGTTGCTGACTGCGGATCCACAAGTCTGGGTTCGATCCCCGGTATCTCCTCGGATTTTTCTAAGGTAGGGCGATCTGGAACGGGGTGCATTCAGCCTCCTGACACCAACCGATTCATAAAGAAACAGCGACTCCGGTTCAGTAAGCCATCAATAACTGCCGTAGGAGTCTGCATGCTGACCACATGCCCCAATCCTGTCATCTGGCTATTGAAAATGTGACACTTCATTATTACGCTCATATTATTGTTAAATGATAATAAATAAAATAATATTTGGAAGAAAGCAGATCATTCGTTGAAAATGTCACTGTTTGAAATAGTACCCACTGGTGTTTAGAATTGTATCTACATTTTCGAACGTTATTCTGGAAATATTGATTGCCCTGACAAATTTTACAGCTGTCTGACTTTCATATTTTTGTGTAGGGTCGACTACGTTGCCAATTTTGTGATTACAATACAATTGAATTTTTCTTATGTTTATTGTGTTCATAAAATAAGATTATTTGTTAAGTGTTTGAAAATTTACCATCTTACCCTATATCGAGGTTGACTGTAGTTTATATGTTTCTCAGAATTAAATTAATGGATATAATTCGAAGATGGAATATCAATAACGCTAGAAGCTGCTACCTGGTCATTTCAAACTACACTGAAATCAATAATCTGAATAACACAGTTAAACTGATGTGAATTGATCTGAAGTTGAAATTGTATGCATTGCATATACTAGCTTGCTCATACGACGGCGACGGAAATATTTCCGCCCAGTGTGTAAACGTTTCATTTCTTTGAGCGGCGACGGTAAATTCTCCACGACGGAAAAAATCCGTCATGTGTGTAACCGGCCTAAGCCCCGTTACACACATGGCTTTCTTTTTCCGTTGCGGAGAATTTACCGTCGCCGCCCAAAGACAGTAGTACATTGAAGTAAATTAGAGCTTGCACACGAGGCGGAAAAAAAAAACGATCGGTAAAATATCCGTCGGCGGCAGTTTTGCAGCCGCCTGGTGCCACTGGAGCCTGACGGATATTTTACCGCCGCTTTGAAGTAGTGGTCCACGTGGCTAAATGCACATTTACACACACAGCGTTTTTTCTACCGTCGAGTTATATGCTCAGTGTGATTTGAGTTGTGCTGGCAGGTTGATCGTATTTCGAATAACAATGAACATGAGTAAAATGAGTAGTACGAGTATTATGAGTAGTACAAGTACTATTGGTAATGAAATTCTCAATTCATTAATCGAAGCGAGACCTGTTTATATGGGATAAAACCCTCGACGTTAACAATTTACAAAATTTAGCTCAAAGTACACATTCGAACACATTTAGGTACAATTTCCAACAGCAGTTTAACCCGCTTATGTCTTGCAGGGAAAAGCAGTTTTGCCATCACAGCATTCTGCATGTTTATTATTATAACCTGTGCTATTAATATGAAGGGACGGCATTCATACGTCTTTCAACAGTGGTATTATTTGAACAAAAAGTTAAGACACTGCACTTCCTGTGCATTGTTATTACATCTCAGCAACTTATGCAATACAAGAATAGCATGCTGTTCAGCATTTTTATTATTGCTGTTAATGTTAATGACCTTATGATAGACCACCTGCATGGTCTAGTGGTTGCTGACTGCCAATAAAACGTGGGCATGCACAAAACATGCGTTGAGCTCTGTTCACACCGAGACGTTCATAAATATCTACATTACTCAGTAATTGAAGAGCGTTTTTTCAAAAGCCGATATCTACATGGATGGCTCAGTGCCAGAGGTGACTAAGTGCCACCAAGAAAAGTGCTAATATTTGTGTGTATTGACCAGCAAAGTAGTGATGGGAACCATTCGAATGAATTCATTCGGAATATTCGATTGTTAAAATCATTCGAAATGTTCGAGATGTTAAAAAATCATTCGAATGATTTTGCTCTGCTCCAGACTAGCATTAGAGCGCTTCGCTTACTGAACTGAAGTGTGAAAGCGAATGAATTCATTCGAATGCTTCTTCAACCTCTCGGAATCTGGCATCTCGGCTCGTTCTCTCGTTCATTCGATTGTTTTCGTGTTCCATCGTGTCCCCATTAGCGTTCGGTAACTTCCGTCTCTCCCATTCCAAGCGGGGATGGCTTGACACAGAGCTAGAGCGAAGATTTATTTTCATGAGTTTCAACCCCAGGCTACAAAATATATTTCGACAATAAAATACCCGTTCTCTCGAATATTAAAAAGTTCAATTTTTCAAAGATTGTTCCTGTTTTACATCCATCATTAGCTTCTACATGAAACATATGCATTTTCAAATGGATTATTTATTTGATTAATTACCGTATATTATGAATTATATTAAATACAGCCATTCAAATTTTTATATTTGATACATTTATAAGATTAAGCAATTTATATTTGTAGGACTTCAAGACATTTCATGTTAGGCCTAATTTACTGTATTTACTACAGCACTTGTTCAGGACTACATGACTAAAATAATAAACATCTCTGGAGGGCGCGTTTGTTGTAATCTGGCCGCATTGTTCTCTGCCGGAAATGTGCGCACTAAATTTAAATCTACCCGCTTTCGAATGTCAATGAAGTGAAGTGAGAACGGAAGATTTCATTCGAAGAATATTGAAGCTAGCGAACGAACATCTCGTAGTTGCATGTCCATCTATGAATAAAACACTTCGAATGATTTCATTCGAAATATTCATTCGAAATGTTTAGTTCCGTATTCGAATGATCATTCGATTGTTAAAATCATTCGATTTTTCCCATCACTACAGCAAAGATCGTATTCTATCTAAGCCAAACATGACAAACAGCCTTGCTGTATCAGTTACAAACACAGTAATGGCTGCTAGTCATGTTTGGCGTAGATAAAATATGATCTTTGCTGGTCAATACACACAAATATTAGCACTTTTCTTGACAGCACTTGGTCACCTCTGGCACTGAGCCATCCATGTAGATATCGGCTTTTGAAAAAACGCTCCTCAATTATTTGAGATAGGTAAAACTTCTATTAGGAAAACATGTATTTTTTTTTTCCATCCATATCGTAGAAGGTGTGAGTCATTAAAAATTAACTGAGAGATCCTTTGAAAGATTTGCTTTTTTAAATACATAATAATTTAATATTGTTCGGGAAGCTTATTGTATATTTGTATTGTAGAATAATAAGCCCCATTTTAGTCAAGTTTCAATGAATTAATTGGTCTATGTATACCATTCATGTTTCTGGTAGTAATGTAATTAAGTTTGAAATGTATCAATATTATCTGTGATATAACACAAGACGGAGTATATATTCCCATGTGAAAGCGACCACTTAAAATTTCTCAAAGAGCTGTTTAGACAATCCTCTTTTTTTCTTTCCACATATTATTCTCATTGCTTGCTTTTGTAATTTTTTCCCTATGGGTAGAGTTGCCCCAGAATATGAAACATACTTCATTACAAAATACACCATGCATAAGGCATCTGTTGTAATACATAATTCAGAACTAGTAAAGCATGCTGAACTCATTTCAATGTGTGTCTTCCAGTCAAGATATTGGTCGATTTATAGTCCTAAAAATTTTATATTACTAATTTCTTCTATTAGATTCTCCTTATTAACACATAACATCTCCAATACCTCATTATATTTGATTACTTAGTAATAGCCACGATTCTGTTGCAACAATATAAATTTATTCTCAAAACCCACAACATTACACAGCATTTTAAACTTTCTATTTAAATATACTATTATCCTCCACTTGTCAAGAATCAATGAAAGCCTCTTGACAGCAGACCTAGAACATCTGACAATTGGTTCAGAGAGGTGAGAAAGGATCTACAATGAATTGGACTAACACAAGACTTCGCTAACAGAACCAGGTTCCTGCAGCAGATTTAATAACTTGAAGGGTTTTCATGAAGGGAAGCAGAACAGCGGGTGGACAGAGGAAAGGAGACAGGATGCAACAGTACTGGGCAATAAAGAAAGCTTTTCAGAATGTGTAAGATTACTTGATGTGGTCTCAAATAGCCTTAAATGGAGCGGGAGAGGGGCTATATTATCCAATCACAATGCACTCCATTGAAAGAAATTAAAATGGAGCTTTAGGGATCATCACTCTTTGTAACAAGTATAACAATATGATAAATAAATCATTATGAACTTGTATTTAATATAAAAAACATTTAAAAAGCATAAACATGAACTAAGCCAGATACACATCGTTGGATAACATATAAACACACTAATTTGCAGAAGTTACAGTCACACTGGCAAAGGAACAAAACAATTAATATAAAATACAATCTGTCATAAATCCACATCAAATATCACATACTGTTATTATTATTGTAGCTTGAGACAGTATATAATCCCTGACAATTCTTTAATTATACTTTTAAGAACCCGTTAACATTTGTATGACGGATTGCATTTAATCCAGAAACTTGCACCACAACTTCTCTTTCAATACAACCTGGAAGCAGCCTGATTCGGCCTCTGTTAGATGTCACTACGCGAATGTAATACTTGTTTGCCCTTTATACAATACACTTACATTAGAAATACATTCAATTTCAACGTTTCCGTAGAGGGTGGCAATATTAAGGTGTATTGCAATTTACAACCTTATACCCTTTACAAGGTATAAATATAAACAAGATGTTCAGATGCCTTACATTATATGTTACATTGTTATACAATTTGTGCATCCCCCAGACGTAGATAGGCCTACAAAGAAGAAGAATTAGTATTTCTCTTACTCTGGAAGAATTTGTTATTGTATTTTCATGTTTCATTAACGATATAACTTAATCTTAGTTTTATTATATTGACTTTGTATCTTTATACATTGTATGAAAGTAACATATAACATAAGGCATTTCAACAACTTATTATGTAAGATACATTTTAATATAACTTCAATCATATTAATATTAATTTCTATTATTCAAATACAAATGTAAAACGGCCTTATTACATTAGTCAAACCTCAACAGGAAATTTTAAATTCATGGGGCTGGCATTTTGTTTCCAGCAAGTCTGCCTACATGGAAGATGTTCTTCCAGACAATGTTTTTGTTTTTATTCTTAAATTGTTAAACTTTTTCTCTTCTACTTCTACTTTCTACTTCTTTAGATTAAGTTATAAGTAATTTAGATAACCTATGTAATTATAAATTAATAAGTTGCAAATTGTATAGTGCATATAGAGGTCTCCGATAAGAATCCAGGACAGGGGCCAATAAGTAATAAGTATTAAATATTAAATAAAAATAAAAGTTCTTCCAGATTGCATTTATGGGAAACTCCAACCTACAACTCTAATGCTAATTCCTAGCAAAATCCTAGAAATCCCTACAGTGGGATACAGTACAACTAATATTATAAAATTACTGGATCAATATAACAACTTATCATGACACCTTGAGAAAAGCTGTAGTGTGCTGTGATTGGCAGTCAAGACCCTTGAAATATAATTTAGGCAAGTGGAGTTCTGTTTAGTCTTGGATGCTAAGGTAAACACATTATAGTACAAATTAATAACAAAAGATTATTTTGTAAACATGTAGTTGGGAATGATTACAAAAGTCTGAATCAAAGCTTCTTGGATTGACAGCTAAATTCGAAGATCTATGGTCTCCGATGTTTCAGAGGCCCAGTTGCCTCCATCCTTAGGGATACTGGTGTCGAGTATATATGACTGCGAATAAGGCGGAATCAACCAAATAGGGAACAGTTCCACTTCCATCGAAATTAAGCTGAAGCATAACAATTTCAACAGAGATGGAAGCCTTGCCATCAACCCAGCATGGAACCACTGTCTGAAACAGCTAAGGAGGAGCAGAGAGCGATGGGCTCTCAGAAAGTCCATTGGAAATGGAAATGTTTCCTGATTGGTCATTTCTGCCTTACTCGGAATCAGTATATATATACTCCCCTCTGCACGATGACTCCACATTTCAGTATCCCTGATGATGGAGGCAGCATGAACCTCTGAAATGTCAGAGACTATAGATCTTCAAACCTTAACCCAGGAAGTCTTCATTCATTCACTATGACAGGAAAAGTCTAAAATCATACATTACAGAAGCCCATTATATTATAAATAATATTTATGTTGTTATTAATGTGCATTAAAGAAATACATTATTAATGTTTAATTACTGTCACCACAATCTAAGAACGTTTAGCAATATGTTCAATACAACAGCCAGGGAAAACATCTGATACACATATGTGTATCTTACCGTTTGTAATACCGTTAAAGTGCACTGCTTGACGGTAACCAGTAGCTTTGCTTTCCTACGTTACTAATACCACACAACTGACATTTTTACCACAGTATAAGTATTAATACAGTAAGGAAACTGTGTATTAAAAGTCCTATGACAACATGTTAACTGCACAACACTAGCACTCCTAGCAGCGAATAACTAACACTACATTCTCAACACATCAAATGACTTGGGAAAATACATAAACACATCACAAAATATGTTATATTAAGAGAGAAAAATGCACAATATTCTTCTTTATTCCAAATCTGAATTTTAAAGTTAAGAAATAATAATAAAGGTATTATATTTTAGTTAAGAAGAGGTAAGCAATAGATAGCAAGCTGACAACGAATGATGTGCACGGACTTCATAAACGCCACAGTCTGTGTCTAAACTGAAACATGATAAATACCTGTTACTTCAGGTGTCCAGTATGCTTCCTTGATGACAAGAAAACTGGAGTCAGCACATGCATAAAATACTTGGTCCTTGTCGACCATTAATGACCCATTTTTTTAGACTAGAAATCATGGAAGATAAAATATTACATTAAAGTAAGCTGAAACGTAACACACCAGAACTCGTGTAAAGAGTAGGCCAGTAGGCCTACAATAATTATTTCGTATTTCGGTTCTTTTGGGAAAGCGATGAAATGGAATTCAGGATTTCTTCCTTTATTGTTACTGCAATTTACAGCAGAATAATAAGGTTCTTTCGAAATACGCATATTTTACTAAATACAACTCTCCTATTTATTTACATACTTCCGCAGTAGTTACTAGAGTGTTAGTTTGTGGCTGCTACAATCGCTAGGTGTATGCATGCACATGTTCGTCTGGCAGAAAAACGAAGTGAGTTTCGTTACTGTATTAATACATATACTGTGTTTGTACTAACATGGTAACTCATTTGGGAGCTGCAGCAGTAACATAATAAGCAAGAGACAATGGCCTATCAATTACTAGGGAAATACCTCAGTATACTTGTATTAAATGTGTAATAATAATAATGTAAGTAAGTAATGTTAATAAAAATGTTAAAAAAAAAAAGTTATTGATATTGATAGCCCTCTGCCAGGTAAGCATGCTCAACTACATAACTGGCAAGCGATTGATAGTGGCCTGCTAGCTGGCAAACCCCTAGCGCTGTCAAGACGGTCCAGTCACCCAGAACAGTGACAACACACTTTCCACTTGCAAGCCACAAGATATGAGCTCAAATGGACAAATGGACAACATGCTGGAGTTTGTGAACTTTCTGAGAGATCATGAAAGTCAGGATGAGGTAGTGAGAAGGTTGCCGAAGCGATATGTGAGGGACATGGAAGATCTTTTTCCCAAATCTAGAGATCGCGAATTTAAGATACGGTTCCGATTTGAAAATGAAACAGTGAAATAATGCAGACCAGTTCTTGACAAAACTTTTAAAATTAATCTTTTATAATAGTAACACTAGAAGATTTTGTTCATAAAATGTTTAGTATTCTTTATAAATGTTTTTAAAAAATACAACTAGCAAAAATTTATACTCATTTTTCCTTATCATATTGGTCAGTGTGATGTAGCCGATTTAGCTTGACATCATGTGTCTACACTGATGCCAAATCGCTGCAAAATCTAGGACCTCTGCTGGCAGGGCTTTATCAATACCGTAACCAAGCAGACTTCAAGAGGTCTGCCAGCTGAGTGTGGGTAAGCTGCCATACCTGGCAGAGCTTTATAAATCTGACCATAAATCTGCAGCAAGATTGAGTACTAACTTCACTATACCCAGGGCAGTTTTTTTGTGCATTAAAAGCAATAAATGTGAAATGTAACGAAGAGATGGAGCAAAAAATGCAGGCTTCATTTATCACAAATGTGACTGATATATGGCTGTAATTTTGTTGCAGATTTTCATAAAAACCATTTCTGCAAAAATCTTTCATTTTTAAGATTAAAAAGAAAGAAAGAAAAAAAAAAAGGCATTTAAAAAAATATTCGTTTTGAAAATGTTGGCAGTAAAAGAATGAGAATTGGAATTTGGAAAGGTACATTAACCGGAAAGTACAGGCTAGAATATATTTTTTCTATTTTATGACCTGCAGGACCATCCATGACAGCTGACAGGTTTTCCCTGAGCTTTTGGAACATTCTGTTAGAAAAACTTTCTTTTTGAAGTTTTTAAAATGTTAGCTGTAATAATAAAATTAATAAGAGGCAAATTATTTTGTGTGCAGTTGTTTTTTACACTAAACTTTTTCTAAATTAAATAAATTTTATTTTATAAGAATACCAGTGGTGTAAGAAGTGTATAAGCATGACACTAAAAATTACATTTTTTTTTTCACAAAATTACTACAAAATTTTAAACAATAAATACAGTACAATTTATATATATATATATTTTAACTAAACACACAAAAAACTGGCCTTTGGTATACCATACAATTTGGACCATAAGATGCACTTTTTTATCTTGAAGTTTGGGTGCGTCTAATGGTCCAAAGTAAACTTTAAAAAAAATTATGGTAAATATTGCTAGTAATATCACAAATCATGAACAAGATGCTCTATAATAATAAGTTAGTTCCAATAGTGACACAGACTGTACATCAGTGCACTTGTAGTGGGATCCAGGTCTATTTCTGTGGGGAGGTCTAAAGGAAGGCAATGACCTCTAAAATGCCTTGTTCCATTACATTTACCTTATGCTCATTTGTGAAAGAGCATAAAAGTGTTTTCAGTCTCATTAATTTTCATTTAGAAATTAATTTTTCTTCCTTAATTTTTCATCCTAAAACCAAGGTGCATCTTTTAGTCTGAAAAATACGGTATTTACCCAGAAGAACTGTTTCAATGGGTATCCTCATCATCATCAGCTGATTGAGACCGGACATCTGGTTGCAGGCGGATTAACTTGTTGATCAAAGTTTCCTGGACGCCCAATGAGGTGTCAAAGTTTAGCACTTTTTTATGGTTCTTTTGAGAGAAAATATTCATTCAAAAGAACCGCCAAAAACTCCTAAACTTTGATACTTCAGTGGGCTTCTAGGAAATTTGGATGAACAAATTCATCCACCTATCACCAGATGGCCAGTCAGAATCAGCTGGAGATGATGGGGATAGCCATTGAGACAACTGTTCTGGGTAAATATACCTACAGTGAAGGTAGTGTGCATATTTCCGTACTCAATTTTGCTACAGTTGAGGCAGTTCATTTTGGTTGGTACAGGAAATTGACAAATTAATTTATCTGGTTCATGAAAACAAAATAGTGGACATATTCCTTTGTCTGAACAAGAAATCCCGGCATTTACTTCACATGCATTAATTACATTTCCGAAAAATTTCACTATGAAATTACAGGGGAAAGTGGTCATGTGACACCTGGCGCATTCAGGTTTATTACATGTGCAGTTTGCTTAACCAGTTTCTCACGATTCATTTCACAGCAAGACTGCATGAACTAATTAAAAACATATTTAAGAAATAAATGGAGTTAAAGAAAATATTCTCACAAGTTAAGCCCATTAGTGCAGAAGAATTAGGCCAGATTCCAAATGTGTCAAAATGTAAAATCACCCACTTGCTCTTGGAAGCGTACGTGCTACAACTTTGCTACCAATTTCTGCAGTTACTTAAACTACAGTATATATACAGTGCACGCCGCTTATTGTGATCACTTCGGGATGAAGCTGCCAATAAAACATAATACAGTTCAGTTAGAAACGAAACCTCTGAAAACGAAATTTTGAATGATGTACAGTACTTGGAAATAAAGCCGTAAAAAAGAAAGTGTGTAACATAAACCGAATCTTTGATCACAATAAACAGAATTTTTTCAATGTATCAGTATTAATCCGTATGGGACTTCATAAAAATATTATTACCCAACTGATAACATTATCTAAAGATTTCATTAAGCGACGTTCACTGTATATTAAAAAAAAAATGTTTAATGCCTAGAAAAGGATAATGATATTTCTGAGTGCTCATTATGTTTTTTTGTAATACGAGTATATAGGATTGCATAATTTTTTTTACCCTAATAACATAACACGCATAAACTAAACAAGATATGGATTTCCACGAATACTGAACTGAACTGAACTTCACTATACCAACAACCCACAGCAATGAAACTGATAACCCGATAAACACCAACACATTCTCCAAAACAATTTGTACATTCACATTTCTTCCCAACACATTCAAACTTTCAAAATATGGCAACTGTGTCAACATTACAAACTCTACAATATAATATAATAAAAACAGCACCTCAAGAGTTCAAACAAACTTCATACCAAAAAATGTTTTGATTTTCTTCTCAAAATCTTCTTTCTTCTGTTAAGGCACCAATTGTTTTCATGCAGATGTCTGCACATACCTTACAGCTGACCAAAGAAAATTCCATGCAGTTTGTAAGCTTGCTTCAGTGTAAGTCCATATCGGAAACATTCATGCAACACTACACTTACATTCACTCATGCCAAAATAAATTTTTTAAAACTTTCTGTTATTCCTCAGAAAAGTAACATAAGCTCACTATTGTGATATAAAACCATCACTATCAATTTGTATGCATTCTCTTGTAAATGAAGCCTTCTTATAAAAGGTCCTAATTCAAGACTCTCCAAGACTATAACAAATTCTTACATCAAGACTTAGGCAGATTTTACTTTGGTCAACTGTAATAAACCAGACTGTTCGAACAAAATGAAATAAATGCTTCCTTTCTATATGGGAATGTGATTCTATGTAAATTCTATAGCAAACTCTGAAACCTATACCATAACTTCACAAAAAGTATTAACAGATGTTTAACCAACAGTCATGGAAGCATTTCTGCACAAGTTATAAAAATAATAATGCTGCAATGGCAGAAGAATTGTGGGCAAGTGACTCAAATAAAACAATAAAAGTGGCTGCTATTTCAATCATAGATCACATTAGTAGTTTAAAAAACTCCCTAACAATATTATTTTACTTTTACAATTTTCAATTTCTTTCATTCTCCTGATAGATTGGATTCTGAACTGGGAGAAATTATTCATGGAAAAGGACAAAGACATAGGCCAGTATTCATAATCGCAATAAGTAATGCTTAAATCCAAGTCGAACCTAAATCTCGTCTATATTAAAATAAGTCGTAATTAATAACAATACTGATGTAGTTAGTAACTTGCTGCTGTTCACAGTGATCAAAGTACTGTTTATTTATTAAAATAAATTAATCAAGAAGAAAAAAACGTGAAGTGTCAATATTATGTGTTAAACTTGAAACCATTCAACTTCACATTACTATTGTAAGTAAAAACTTATCAAACTAGAATATATGTTTCAATGGGTAAATCTCAGCCGATGATGATTTGGAACCCATCAAAACATATGTTCTTATTTGGTAAATTTTATTTATAATAATTAGGTTAAGTTTAATGCTCTTAATTTAACATATTTAAAACTGCCTATTTGTTGAAATAAGTTAAATTTTAACCCTTGACTTACCTCAATTTCAACCAAAATCATGGACAGCTATTTTGGGGACCTGGCTGAGGAAGGACATGAAATCAAAGAAAACTGCACCCCAAAGCATTATTTACTAAATGTGATGGATCTATTTGAATTTTACAGTGACAATGAATTTCAAGAAAAACATGGTATTGGAACCAGTTTTTGTTAAACCGAACCATCCACTTTTCTTCTTTCTCTCTATAATTGTAGCATATTTTTAAGCATCTCTTCAAAAACTTGCTTTCCAATTGAATAAAATGTTTCTCTTCTTATCAATCTCTGCCATCTTGTTTTTTCAATGCACACTGCCATCTGAATTTGTATATCACGACAGCAAAATACATGTCCAGATGGGTTTGCAGTACACAAATGCGTTCAATTGTTTTGGTAGTGAAAATGCAACTTTTCTTATTATTAAGTTTGAATTAATATGTGGAACAAGCCAAGCTCTGTGAGGTTAAACTTAACAAAGTACGACTTGAAAGATGACTATGAATACCAGCCTGAACCATGGCTGATGATGAAGGTAAAACCCTTCAAAACATGATCTTTTTAATTAGTAATTCCTAATAATTACGTTGGTTTACTTGAGTCTCTTCTCCTAAATGCACATAAATGCAGCCTCTCTCTTCTTGTTTGTATTAAAATTAAACACACATTTCAGTCTAAGTATCTGTTTAAAAAAATCACAAGACATCCTTGCTCTTTGCTTTCTGACATTCTTGCCTTGTCTTAACCCTCTTGGTGCCGAGACCTTTAAACAGTTTCTACCCATAAAATGCAGCACGACGATACAGTTGAAAACACTTTTCAGAGTGAAGAGTGCCAGCATTGATCTCAACACGGTGTTGTGTGACAGTAAACATATTTTTGAAACACCTTATAGGGGTGCGTATTATGCCACTGAAAAGCGGAAACCTTCAAGGGTTCTTTTGTTATTTGAAGGACGGTATTTACAACTCTCACCAATTTTGTTTGACCTGGTCTCAATGCACTGCTTGTCCACTTCAGTTCAGACTTTACTGTGTAAAAGTAAACTTGCAAGTTGTTCCTGGGATGTATTTGTGGCGGTGAGAGATGACAAAGTTTTGGCATATTATGACGAGTGTGATGTCGATGCAAATAATCTAAGGGACAGTGACAGTGATGAGACATCTCATGTACAGTGTGTGTAAAATGTAAGAAAGAATTAAATCCTAAATGCTCTAAATAAAGACAAAACTAGTGATTCACAATTAAATAGTATCATTATAATTTATTCGAGTTTAGTAATAAATGCAGGTTTTTTCTTCTTCTTCTTCTTCCTTGCGTGAAGTGTTTTTCCGGCTTGAAGTATTTAACTGCAATTTATTTTTGTTAAGTAGTGTTTTATTTTTAACGATCTGATGAACAGACATGAATAATTATAATTAATATTTTGTGTGCATATGCAAATTGAGAGTTAGAAGACCTACGGTGCAGTGGTAAAACTAGTGCGGCAAAACCATGACCATACCTAAAGAGGGTATATTCTTGATGCAAAACACACACTGGTGACTTATATTTTGCATATTTTTACATAACGTAACACTGTTTTAAAGATATGTTTATACTTATTTTATTTCAATATAAATATTAGATGGAAATTTACAGTGAAGTGTTCAAATCTGTAGCAAGATTGAGATCGGAAATATACACACAAAACTTCACTAAAAAGGTATATTTACCCAGAATGATCATTTCAATGGGTCTTTCCGCCATCATCAGCTGATTCCGACTGGCCCTCTGGCGGCGGATGAATGAACTTGTCAATCAAGGTTCCATGTATGCCAACTGAAGTGTCAAAGTTTAAAAGATTTTCTCGGTTCTTTTTAATGAATATTTTTTCCCATACCATAAGATCTATTGGTTTTTCAACTTGTTTTAATAGTTCAATTTCATTTTCAATTTCATGGCCTACTTCCCAGAAATGCATTGCCAACGCGGATTTTTCAATTTGTTTATTCATAATGTTCCTAAAATGTTCTTTTTTCCTTGTGTCTAAATTCCTTTTTGTTTGGCCAACATAAAATTTTCCACAATCTTTGCAATTAATTTTGTAAATTCCATCTTTTTTGTAATGAGGGACCTTATCTTTCTGGTTGGATTTTATTAGATTTTTCAAACTGAATTTATTCTGTGGTGCCAATTTGATGTTTACATTGTTGAAAATCTTCTGAAATCTGTTGTTTGCCCATGGGTGATAGGTGAATCTTTTGTGATTTTTGTTTTCTTTTTCATTTATTAGTGTAGTTGTCTCTTTAACCTTCTTCTGTTTTTTGAATTTCCTTACTTTTTTGTCAATCAAATCTTTTTTGAAACCATTCTCTTCTGCAATTTTTACTGTGTGATTGTACTCTAGTTTATATTCATTTTTGCCCATGGGAATGTTGACCAATCTATGTGCAAGACTGTTAAATACATTAAAGCTAACAGCTACAACCCCACTTCTCATAAGCAGGCAGTATTTAACAGTCTTGCACATAGATTGGTCAACATTCCCATGGGCAAAAATGAATATAAACTAGAGTACCATCACATAGTAAAAATTGCAGAAGAGAATGGTTTCAAAAAAGATTTCATTGACAAAAAAGTAAGATAATTCAAAAAAACAGAAGAAGGTTAAAGAGACAACTACACTAATGAATGAAAAAGAAAACAAAAATCACAAAAGATTCACCTATCACCAGTGCTTTAGTTGGAAAATATTTTTTTGGGGTACTCATCTTACTTCAAAATTTTCCATATCGCCTCATACTGAATGTAATCCTTCGGTTGACATTTTCTGCATGCAGTTTCTTCTGCTGACCTATTGCCTCCTTGTAGTCATGACCTGACGTATGGAGCAGGATCAAAAAGTCTAGTGGTGGTCCCACACATTTTATGAAAACAAGGTGGCTAGCCAACATGTGATCTAAGGAGAAAGTAACTGTAGAAATGCGCACGAAGGTGAAGATTAGAACGCATATCTGTGGAGAATTTAATAGTGCTTGTCATTTTTGGTATTGAATTAGACATTTAATAAGTATTTTAGGTCAATCTCGTTCCTGTACTGCCAGTACGACGTACCGGAGCACATATTTTTCCCGGTATGGTAGAAGGAAAATAATTTTATACCGGTATGCAGTACCGGTGCGTACCGGCCCAACTAAAGCACTGCCTATCACCCATGGGCAAACAACAGATTTCAGAAGATTTTCAACAATGTAAACATCAAATTGGCACCACAGAATAAATTCAGTTTGAAAAATCTAATAAAATCCAACCAGAAAGATAAGGTCCCTCATTACAAAAAAGATGGAATTTACAAAATTAATTGCAAAGATTGTGGAAAATTTTATGTTGGCCAAACAAAAAGGAATTTAGACACAAGGAAAAAAGAACATTTTAGGAACATTATGAATAAACAAATTGAAAAATCCGCGTTGGCAATGCATTTCTGGGAAGTAGGCCATTAAATTGAAAATGAAATTGAACTATTAAAACAAGTTGAAAAACCAATAGATCTTATGGTATGGGAAAAAATATTCATTAAAAAGAACCGAGAAAATCTTTTAAACTTTGACACTTCAGTTGGCATACATGGAACCTTGATTGACAAGTTCATTCATCCGCCGCCAGAGGGCCAGTCGGAATCAGCTGATGATGGCAGGAAGACCCGTTGAAATGATCATTCTGGGTAAATATACCTTTTTAGTGAAGTTTTGTGTGTATATTTCCGATCTCAATCTTGCTACAGATTATTTTATTTGTAATTGAGTATATATTTTAAATGTGCTAAACTGCCGTTCTTGTCATTTCGATAGAAATGTCTGATATTTGATCTCAAATTATGATGCAAAAATTATTACCGTATTGGCCCGAATATAAGACGATGTTTTTTCCCTGAAAATGTGCTTTTAAAAACTATACTCGTCTTATACGCGCAGCCTAAGACTCAACAACTCTCCATTCATGAATGCAGCTGGGCACGTGTGCAGCGGTGATGCAGCGGGTATCCCCAGACAAATGACGCGCGTCCGACCCAAGGTCAAGTCGCACGGAAGTTCACCGAACTAATTTTTCCCCGACTTCGAGCTTCTGTTTGTACTGCACCAGGGCCTTTTGATCCTGACTGCACTGTTACTTGCCTGGCGTCTCTATTCTCTATGCGTAAAGCTTTTGTTTGACCACCAGTCATGGCAGACCATGTGGAAAAGAAAGCATCTTCATTGTCTCAATGCGTAAATAAAGGCGAGAGAAGAAGTTATGACACTAACTTCAAAATTCTGTTTTATGTGAAGCAAAATGTACTAATAAGCTATTTTATTTATTTTTTCGTAACTACCCTTCAAAAATTCAGGGTCGTCTTATATTAGAGGTCATCTTATTTTCGGGCCAATACGGTATTCTTTGTTGCTGTAATTAAATATGCGCTCTAGATATTGATTTGGCATCGAAAAATTATTCTTCTTAATGTACTATTGATGAGAAATTAATCTGGTAAAATCCACTTTTTACACTATAATTCTGGCTTTAAAATTACATTTTTAATTATTTATTTTCTAAAAGCTAGTATTTCAAGGCATTGAAGTCCGGCATTTTTTCCCCCTACTGCCAAATTTGAACTTGGCATTTAAACGCCGGGCAAGCAACATTGATCTGATCGACGTGCGGCAGCAAGAGGGTTAAAAAACAAACAGGTACATTAGTAAACCTGTGCCCATCAGAATTATGAAAACCATCTAAGGACTTATCACTATTATATTGTCTTTAGAATACCTAAATACCAAGCATACTGAATACATATAAAATGGGCTTTAATCTGCTTGCTGTGACCTGAAACAAAATACAAACATATTTTAGTGAAGAAAATTAAATACACTAGACTTTTTTTTAGTCCGGTGTTGTTTTTAGACAGGTGTGTTTCTTTTTAATGTCCTAGTATAACAATATAAAACCTTGTTTCAACAAATTTTAAAAGACAATTTTAATTTAATTTAATTTAATATTTATTTAATTTAATTTAATTTAATTTTATTTTATTTAATATAATATATTGCATATACAACCCCAAAGAGCAAAGCTCATGTGAGGGGTGACATATATACATTGGTTCAAATGAAAAATTTATAATACATACTGCAATTATCTTAAGGCTATAACAAATTCACTAGTGACAAACATACTACCCCCCCAAAAAAAAAAAAAAAAAAAAAAAAAAAACTTGAAATATACTAATCAATTTTGAAATATGCATTTTTTTGTACGACTTCACAGAAATATAGTATAACTATCCTACTGACTAAAGTACACATCTAAAAAATATAATGCTTTTGGTTTAAAATTTCTAATGGAAGTGGACACACTTTCAGGTAACATGTTATACAATTTTATAGCATGAGGTAATATTCCATTTAGGCCATACGTAGTGGATTTGCTATGAGTTACAAAAAGATGAGCGACTTGTCTTGTGTGATGGAGATGAACATCTTCGGGTGTAATTAAGGTGGTGTTGGATTTAATAAGTTTATATTTGATAGAATGTAAGTGACTGACTATTGCTGCATTTGTCGAGACAGAAAGTGGCTTGATTCCAGAAATTTTGAATATATCACTAGTATGACTTCTAAAGGGAATTAAACATAATTTTAATCACTTGAATTACTTCTAGCTCATGAAAGAGGCTATTTCTGCAATTCCCCCATATGATGTTCATATAAGATGAATATGGATTAAAGAAAAATATACCATTTTAAGAAGTTGACATGGACATTCCTGAAAGATCTGTTAATTATACTGACTACTGGGACAATTTTCTTCTTAATTTTCCTAATTTGAGATTCCCAAGAAAGGATACTGTCAATATTTAGTCCTAAAAAAGAAATAAATTCAATTCTCTCTATTGTCTTATTATTTATGTCTAAGTTTATATTGGTTTGAAGTCTGTGCGATCGCTTGTGAAAGAACATGAATTTAGTTTTATCTTCGTTTATTGTTAATTTATTATAGTTAAATTGACTGATTAGGTCATTCATGTCATGTTGCATTTCATATGCTAAGTCTTCTTCTGTTCGTCCTGTATAGAAAATGTGTCATCGGCATACAAAAGCATTTCACCAAACAATTTTAAATTAAACAAATCGTTTATGTATATATTGAAGAGGGGTGGACTCAGGATAGATCCTTGAGGTATTCCACAATTAATACATGCTATTTCACTATTATATTATTATATTGATTTGCACTAACGTATTGCTTTTGATTACTCAAATAACTTTCAAACCATGCTAACGATAATCCTCTTATCCCTGGGTAATTCAATTTTTCTATTAGTAAATCATAGTCTACAGTGTCAAAAGCTTTTCTTAATGAAAAATATTTGATTTTAATGCAGTATTAGTACATCAAAATTAATTTTTGTTACCTTTTTTATATAATTTGTAATAAAACAGAACTTTTATGCACTTCAAGTGCAGTTCCAGTAATCCGGCACTATCCTGATCTATTGTATGTAAGGAATATTATAGGAAAAAGATGGTTTAAAGTTCTTTTTTTTTTTCTTTCTTTTTTCAAATGACTTAATTGTAAGGACTTCTTGTTGTGTCCCCACTGAAGTATTATAGGACAAATGAATTATTGAAAAAGATGGTTTCAAGTCTTCTTACAAATCACTTAATTATAACGACCCGTTGTTGTGTACGCCGTTTATATCTCCAAGATGGATCCAATTCGAGGTAGGGTTCTCATTCATACTGACACCCTGTATAGGCTGGGTCTTCTAACCGGCTTTATCTCTTTGCTGAGATGGGTATACTCGGGGGTGCATTAGTTACTACACCATATAAAGAATTGCTATGTGCATGTAGTCACTTCTATCCTCCTTACGGCATCACTGTATTGAATGCACCTGGTTATGATATAATCCTCCGCTAGTCGTACGTAGCAGTCTTGTTAACAGTTGCCTTCCTAATTCACACTGGCTACACGTTATTAATGATAACTCCCCTCTTTCACTACTAAACAAACTAAACTCCGTGGCGCTACATCCCTGGAGGGACTTGGCCTACCACCCGACTGCTGCATCATCTCCCGTAGGCAGATGGCAGGATTGGGGGGCATGTGGTCAGCATGCCGACACCCACGGCCGTTAATGGTGGTTTTCTGGACCGGATCCGCTACTTCTCTATCAAGTAGCTCCTCAGTTTGGAATCACGAGGCTGAGTGCACCCCTACCAGACCTCCCTACCTCAGAAAAATCCGAGAAGGTACCGGGAATCGAACCCGGGCCGACGGATCTGTAGTCAGCGACGCTAACCACAAGACCACGCCGGCAGACCCCTCTTTCACTACACTAAACCTATTTATTCACTTGTACGTTGTTATATACCAATAATCTATATATTACATCCTTGTACTTCACCTCTTCACACCAACCCTGTGTTCCAGCCATTTTTCTGCCCTTACAACCCTAGCACTCTTATTACTTCCTACCCTACATGCTCCTTACTCCCATATTGCAACTTCTTTACTGTCTTCATCTCAGCTCCAACCAGCCGCATCTAACATTAAAGATGCCGAATACCACTTCTCACGCTCTTCAGACTGAACTTTACATGGCAAGCATGCACAATGTAATATCAGACTCCATAAACACATCAACAATATAAACAGTTGCATATCAATAGCTGTTTGAGCTTCTGGTACATACACAGAACCTGACTCGTGATATGGCCTTGATGCTCAAAGGAGTATAAATAAAGCTTAATTTTAAAAAGTGGAAAAGCATTGAAAAAATGTTCAACTCTCAGTTATCCACGAAAAATTCTTCCTCTCTTTTTAACCCTTTGCAAGTGAAACACCAAAATAACCGGGTGCAAGATTTTTAATTTTCTGCTCTGTCGCCATATTGTACATAGAGAATTTTACTTCTCTGGAAGTCATGAAACATTCTCTATAACAAAATAAAGTATGGGAAACTGAAAATCTGGCACCCAGCTATAGGGTATCCGTATTCAGCTTGCAAAGGATTAAAATTTAAATATATTATATAGTATTATATATTAAACTTTAGCGCATTCAATTTCACATAATTGTTGTAAGTAAAAACTCACCAAAATAGAAAGTTTTGACGGAAAATGACCTCATTTTCAAATTCATACAACATGGAGGACATCTGGTGGAAAGAGAAGCAAACTTGTCAGAAGAAATCAGTTGATGATGGCGAACCCATCAAAACATACATTATAAATTGCTAAAATTTTATGTACGGTACAACAATTATGTGAAGTTGAATGTTTTAAAATTTAGTACAAAATACTGACAGTTATCATCACCGGTATGAATGTGCAAGAGTTACAATGAAGCAATGAATCTACCTGCATTCCAGAGACTACAGCACAAAAGGTTTGCTGTCCTTGTGGGTCAATACTCCTTTACAGGAAAATATAGTCCTAGTGTGGAATTTGTGGCAACGAATCTGCAGATCAGGCAGCTATCTCGCATACAGACTACATCCCATATACTAAAAGGGAGCACTGGCAGCAACAGTGGAGGACTAATGGGCATAGCAAACTCCTTGAAATAACTAAACATTCCACGAAGCAGTACCCATTAAAAATCTATCCAGTAAAAATAAAACTTGATATCCCGACTGAGAATAGGCACTGTCAGAATAGCTATTTTCTGAAAAGAGAAGAACACCCTATTTGCAACCTTTGTTAACAGTTAAACATATCATTCTGGAATGACCCCACCAACACCAATGGCAAGACGAATAGAATCCCAAATGATGTGCAGGCGGCACTGAACACACCATCAATATGCCATCAAATAATGAAGTTTTTGAAAGACTCAAGACTGATCAGTGAAATCTAAAATATGTAGTAAATATCCACTGTAATGTTTTGATTTAGTGTAGAATGATGTTACATAATTATTTTCCTACATAATGTACAAGTTGCGTAATGCCCACTTGGGTTAAAGCAACTACAAACACCTTAAAATAAATTTAATTAAAAAAATTCTGAAGAAATTTCCATTTCGCTGCTGTGGCCCTGCTCTAAAGTGGTTGCATACCAATTCATCTTTCAGTGGCGACTGAATCTGTTGAGAAGTTGAAAATGTCTTCTGGTTGGACAAGAGGAAGAAGAATGTGCCACCACTGCAAGTGACTACCTGATGTAATGAAAGAAGAGGAGGGTAAAGAATTTGCCAGATTGATAGATTTGAACAACACTGGTTCTTGAAAAAATCTTATTGCACACTGAGACTGAAAACAACGTTACATGCAAGGCAGATGCATATACATTCGACGTACTAAGCATAGCTGTGAAACACAATTATTATGAGGAATAAGTCTGTACCACAGACGCTATAGTTGATTTGATACTGAACCCAATGTTGTTATAACAAAGCTCATCTTTAATCCCTAATTCTTTTTCAGTCTACTGTATCAATCTTGGTCCATGATTTTTGTCAAAAGGCATTATATTATTACTAGCAGGCGCCCAGAGCTTCACCCACGATAATTAATTTAAAAATTAAAAATTAAGAGAAAAATAATTAAAACATTACATTTATTAACACTTACATGTGAATCATTCATAAACTAAATTATTAATAATTATATTTAACAGCTAAAAATCTGCCTTTGGAGTGCATTCCATGATTCGAATGTGCTGACTGGGAAAAACAGCCTCAGATTTGAGATCCCTGGGCGAAAGAACCCTTGCATAGTGAGTTCAGTCCAAATCGACCAATGTTTCCCCATTTAGCCCTACATTCATTGTCCCTCTTCCGTCTATATTGAAAATTTCAGATGTCTGTGTACCTTGACATTATAAACAAACAAATATACCAGGTGGGCTTATACAATCGAATCTATTGATAATTCCATGTGATATGTTGAAAAAATCGTGATACTAAGTTTAGAATGAAGTTTTATAGACAATAAAGCTTTACTAATTATTCAAAAGTAGTCGAACCTTTAAAACACTTATAGCTCACTTTACGTACCATTACTAGGACATGTTTCAAGAGGTTACTACCCTCCCATCGTCGGCTAGCGGTCGACTGGCGTTCTGGCGACTGTGTTGTGTGAAGTTCTGTGTGCTGCCATCTGTTTTCTTTGTGGTGAGTCTCACGACGTCATCTGCAGGCGGGATCTCGAAGTTCATGGCATGGTCTTCATTCTTGATAATGAAGATTTTTTCCCATACATTCAATTCGGATGTTTTTTTCACATGTTTTAATAGTTTTATATCCTTCTTAACATGGTGGTTTTCTGTCCAGCAGTGGTGAGCGACTGCGGATTTTTCAGTTTGTATTAGTCTCACGTTTCTTAGAAACTGAAAAATCCGCAGTCGCTCACCACTGCTGGACAGAAAACCACCATGTTAAGAAGGATATAAAACTATTAAAACATGTGAAAAAAACATCCGAATTGAATGTATGGGAAAAAAATCTTCATTATCAAGAATGAAGACCATACCATGAACTTCGAGATCTCGCCTGCTGATGACGTCGTGAGAATCACCACAAAGAAAACAGATGGCAGCACACAGAACTTCACACAACACAGTCGCCAGAACGCCAGTCGACCGCTAGCCGACGATGGGAGGGTAGTAACCTCTTGAAACATGTCCTAGTAATACATAAAGTGAGCTATAAGTGTTTTAAAGGTTCGACTACTTTTGAATCGTGATACTCTTATTTTCAAGTTATGACAACAACAAAAAGGCAAAGCTTCCTGCAATCGATTTAACAATTGAAATGTAATACCGAAAACTGATGCTTCGATGGGATAAAAAATTGTTTTCTGCCAGTTCTTCACTCATAACTCACAAAAATTAAAAATCCGGCTTGGAGGTGCATTCGGCTACCCTTCAGTCCATGCATGCAGTAGATTTGGCTGGGCATACTAATTACATCAATGTACTTACAGCTCCTGTTCATATTCGTTAAGCAAGGCTGCTTCCCATTCCTTGGGCTGCCTCTTTTCACGAAGCAGCTTCCATTTGATCCTTGAATGCATAGAGAACACTGCTTCCAGATATTCTGATGTTGGGACTGTAAGCTGAGAACAGATAGTTAGCTAATTATCCTCTGTTCTTCATTCCGGCATCCCAGAAAGAAAAATGTTTTGTGCTGTACCATACATTTTAGCTACTTATGTATTAAGTATGCAAAGCAAGGATTTAGCAGATGAATCTAGTATTTCAGACAAAGCGGAGCCGAATCTGAAATAATGGATGAGTCAACTCAAGTTTTTGTGTACGTGGTGCATACAATAGTTTTTAGTTCACAACTAATGAGCTCAGTTTTTCACTTATTTTCAACGATCCTGCATAAAGAAAGCAAATAGATGTGGCACTTGTAGCAATAATGCATGCTTATAAACTTGGCTTGCTATGAATTTGTTTCTTTTTCTTAAAAATGACTTTTAAAAACAAGAGGCACAAGAGGCACATCTGAACTCATTCTTTTCAACTGGCACTCATGGTCTAGTGGACTAAGCTATGATCCCACGCGTTTGAGTCTACTTTCAATCAAGCTGAACATAAAATATTATTATTATCAAATTATTTTCTTAATACAAGATGTCTGAATGGCAATGGCAATATTAACCTATGTATATAAAAAAAGAACTAATAAAAATAAACTTCACTAGAAGACACTGTAGACACATTTAGGTGCCATGGGTGGAACTAGTTGGAATAGAGTCCATTTAAATTACTTTTGCGGCTTAGCCCAATAAAGTGCTACTTTTTCGCATGTTCATAATCCAACAAGTATAGCAGTTCAAGCTGCCTTGTAATTAATTAATAAGCATAATTAATTTTGTTTCATATCATAATTTCTTTATATTACAAGTAATAATTATTATTCTACATATTACGTGTTTGGTAACAAAAGAACAAGAAAATAATGATTTAGTACTAATTTAAATAATTAAATTCATATAAAGAAGTTAAGAAACTTTATTTAAATATTGCAAGTAATTTAACAGAAGCCAGAATAGCGGAGAGTATGAGCAAGCCAGGGAAATACCGCTAGAGATGCAAAATCACTAACATGCTTGGATTGGGAACAATAAGCAGGTAGTTGCCACCTTTGTTACAGAAATCTGTCTATACAAGTACTGGTACACTAAGCACAGCTCTCAAAGTGATTCGATATTACAATAGCAAGCAAACATACTGTATTGATTAGTTCCGGGAAATTGAGAAGAATAGAGTCCCTGGAAGCTAGGAAATGAAAGTTATCATATTAATATATATTAAGAAAATTCGCCATTGGTCAAATAAGTTGCCAATGAGTGTAAGTTAAAATGTCAGGTGACTATTAAGCACCTACGATAATAAAAGTAGGTGGAGCTGAATAATGCTAATAATTCAGTCTCTTGTAGTTTCTCAGAGGAAGTGAGAATCACTGTTGTTCCCACACTTGGTAGGGACTCTAGTTCCGACTTTCGGGAACTCTGGTCTGGTTCGAGGGCCAATGGGCTGCAGAGCCAGCTTTATATTCAGCAGAATAATTATTGGACTTTATCTTTTTCAAACCAACTAATTTCAACACTTAGAAATATTGCCATCACCCCCTAGGAGCTGTATGACCTTGTTGTGGTGGGGGTGCTTGCGAAGTCTAACGATCCCTTGGGCTAAGCCGGCGGTAGCATAGCTACTGGCAGGGCCTCCCAAGCCGGACAGGCCAAGGGTGAAGATCCAGACAAAGAAACAGCTCAGAAGAGGATATCAATGGCAGCTGTAGCGGAGAAGGAATCCTTTGGTACAGCGCAGCTTGGCAGAAGAAGAACCTCTTGGTGTGAATTGGCAGCAGGATTCACATGGACATGGTCCAGGTTGGTGGTGGAAGAGCCTCTAGTAGGCCAATGGCAGCACCTCAGGTCTAGTGAGATGACTTACTGCGGAGGGTAGGAGGATCTCTTCAGCTGTGGTGAAAGCAACCTCCTAGGAGTAGGGACTCCAAAATCAAGTCCCCTGGTCCTCCAGGGTGCAGGGCTGATAACCCCGCACCATAAAAACATAAATATTGAGAAGCCACAAGAAGTAAATGCCAGACTGTCTCTATGGAAACGACCAAGCAACCCAAAAAAGGCCAATGATATTCGAATAGCTACTTGGAATGATCAGTCATTATATAGAGGAGGAACACTGAAAATATTAGTTGATCAGTTAATAACCCGGAAAGTTGACATATATGCATTACAGGAAATGAGGTGGTTAGGGAATGGAAGCTTTGAAAACAGGACTTGTACTGTATACTACAGTTGTCATGATAAGGACCATATATTTGGAACCGGGTTTATAGTGTGTAAGAGACTTAAAAGTCGTGTGATAGACTTTAAACCAGTCTGTCCTAGAATATGTTATTTAAGAACGAAAGGAAGGTTTTTTAATTACTCACTTATTAATATCCATGCACCTACTGATGTTGCCCCCGAAGAAGACAAAGAAAAATTCTATGCAGAACTTGAAAAAATATATGATCCGTGCCCTCAGCATGACATAAAACTTATCATAGGGGATTTGAACGCCCAAATTGGGAGAGAGCAATCCTTACAGCCAACTATAAATCAGTTTAGTCTACACGAAGTCACCAATGATAATGGCATGAAACTAGTAGATTTTGCTGCTTCCAAAAATATGGTAATAGCTTCCACAAGTTTTAAACACAAAAAAGTTCTTAAAATGACTTGGCGTTCAACTGAAGCTAAAACTTTTAATCAAATCGATCATGTAACTATAGAAAACAGACATAAATCAGATATTATGGATATGAGATCCTATAGGGGAGCTAAAATCGACTCAGACCACTTCCTTGTTATAGCAAGAATAAGAGCACGTTTAAGCATTGTCAGAAGTCTGTGAGGTGAAAATGTAGAAAGTTTTGTATTGAACATTTTAAGGATGGAAATAAAGTTAAAGCTTACCAGGAGAATGTTAATGAACATCTAGCGCAAAAAAGGATAGAAGCCACAACAAGAAGCAATATTAATGGAGAATGGGTTGATTATAAGACAATTATTACAAGAGCTGCAGAAGAAGTTCTTGGGAAAGAAGAAGGTCATGTAAGAGAATCTTGGTTCGACAAGGAATGTCAGGCAAATAACTAGAGAAAAAAACAATTCATATCAGAAAATGATCCAAAAGTGTGGCACAAGAAATTCAGTAGAGGAATATAAAGAGAAAAGGAGGCAAGAAAAGAGAATACACAAAAAGAAAAAAAGAGTTTATAGAATGAAACAAATGGAAGAACTAGAAGACATGAATGGTAAAAATGAGACAAGAAGATTTTATAGAATTATTAATCTGGAGCAGAAGGGATTTAAACCCAGAGTGTCAATGTGCCGAGATCATGATGGCTCACTCCTAAATGAGAAAGGAAAGATATTAGAAAGATGGGCTACACATTTTGACCACCTTTTGAATGGACAAATAACAGATAGTAAACCGGATGAGCTGAGGAATAACAATGGACAAGAAACAATTAATGAGTTACCCCCAAGCATAGAAGAAGTATTGGTAGCAATCAAGAAACTACGAAATGGAAAATCCCCAGGTCTGGATTGCTTACAAGCAGAGCTCATAAAACATAGTGGCAGCAATTTTATCAATGGACTACACAAATTATATGCATCTGTGTGGACCGAAGAACAAATGCACATGGACTGATCCAAAGGCATAATTTGCCCCCTGCAATAATAGATTGGACACAAGTAATTACAGGGGTATAACCTTACTCGACAGTGCATATAAAGTGTTTTCTAATATTTTATATAAGAGATTACTACCCCATGTTGATGGTATAATTGGCAGATATCAATGTGGATTCCGTAGTAATAAATCGACTAAAGACCAGATATTTTCTCTCCGCCAGATTCTTGAAACGACCTTAGAATATAATGTTCCCACTCACCATCTATTTATAGACTTCAAAGCAGCATATGATAGTATTAATCGCGAGAAGTAACTTGAAGCTATGGAAGAAATGGGTATCCCAAGAAAATTGATAAAATTGGTAAAAATGGTGCTGACTAATGTATTTAGTCATGTACGAATACAATCAGATACCTCTTAACTCTTCACAATAAAAAAGGGTCTGCGCCAGGGCGATGCTCTGGCTTGTCTCCTATTTAATACCGCCCTAGAAAAAGTCATAAGAGACTCTAAGATTCAAACAAACAGAACCATCTTTTATAAAACAGTACAGTTGTTGGCATATGCCGATGACATCGACATCATAGCCAGGAATCAGCAATATATGCTCAAAGCCTTCAGAGCACTAGAAAAATCAGCAAAAAAAAAATGGGACTAGTTATAAACCAAGGAAAGACAAAATATGTTTTCTGGGAGAGATAATGGAAATTCACCTAAACAAATTGTAATAGATAATTATACCTTTGAAGCTGTAAACTCATTTGTCTATTTGGGTTCTACAATAACCTCAAGTAACCTACTTAGAGATGAACTCAATAAAAGAATGCTACTGGCCAATAGGAGTTATTTTGGATTAAGAGAGTATTTTTAGATCTTCAATAATTAAAAGAAACACCAAAATTAAGCTGTATAAGACTCTGGTAAGACCAGTACTGACGTATGCTGTTGAGAATTGGGCATTGACAAAGACTGATAAATGGACACTTGGCGTCTTCGAAAGAAGGATACTGAGAAGAATTTATGGTGGCATTCGAGAAGGGGATCAATGGAGAAACAGAACCAACAACGAGCTGTATGATCTGTATAAAGACACAGACATAGTAAGAACAATTAAAATATCCAGATTGAGATGGGCTGGTCATGTGATGAGGTGGGAGGATGATGAAATAATAAAAAAAGTTTTACATGAAACACCTAGTGGAAAAAGAAATGCAGGAAGACCTAAAACGAGATGGATTGACGGTGTCCATGAGGACATGAGAACTCTTGGTGTTAAAAACTGGAAAACTATGGCAAAGGATCGAGATAGATGGCGGAGACTGCTTGTGGAGGCCAGGGCCCACCCAGGGCTGTAGTACCTGTGATGATGATGTGAAATATTGCCATACTGGAGTTGCACTCCCGTAATGGAAATAGAAGAGAACCAAGTAACTATAGAGGAATAAGTGTCATGGCTTCAGTGAGTAGTGAAGAATAGATTGGAAAAGGTAGCATGTGAGGTTGTATCCCAGGAGCAGGTGGGTTTCACAGTGGGGAAAAGTTGTGAGGATAACATATTTTGTTTACGACAGATGTGCCAGAAAATGGTGGCGAAAAATCAAGATCTCCATTTGGTGTTTGTTGATATAGAAAAAGCGTACGATTCGGTGCCAAGAAAGATGCTATAGAAGGCGTTGGAAAAGGTGGGTGTGGATGGTGCAACAATAGAGTTGATGAAAAGAATGTACTACGGTTGCAAGGCAGCTGTAAAGGTTGGTAACAGAATATCTGACATGTTTGAAACAAGCAAAGGACTAAGACAAGGATGCTCTATGTCACCGACAGTGTTTAAATTATATTTAGAAGTTGTTCTTGGCTATTGGAACAGACAGTGCAGGAGCTTGGGTATGCCAGTAAGCATCAACATTTGCATTCACTGTTGTTTGCTGATGATCAAGTGCTTTTGGCCCTGGATAGAGACGATGTTATGTATCCAGTGAGAAAGTTAGTGGATGCGTATAAGCAGTGGGGATTAGCAATTAATATGAAGACAGAGTATCTAGAGGTTGGAAAGGAGAAAGGAGAAGACTTGATTTTCTAGTTTGGTCGGATAAGCAGCATGGATGTGTTTAAATACCTGGGTTCATTAATTGATAAAACTGGCCAATGTGATGTCGATATATCCCATAGGATAATTCAAGCGAGAGTAGCAATTAGGTCTCTGAATGGGATATTCTGGAGTAGTCGCATATCCAGAAGAACAAAGAAAATTATATTGCATGTTATTGTTGAAAGTATTTTGACATATGCTTCGGAATGTTGGACAATGGACAAGAGGCAAAGGTGTAAGACTGAGGCGGTGGAAATGGATGGGCTGCGACAGAGTATGAGAGCTACTCGTGGACCGACTAAGAAATGAGTATATTAGAATGGAGATGGATACGGTGGAACCAGTTTTGGACAGGACTGATGTTCGAGCATTGAGATGGTATGGACATGTTCGGCGGATGGGGGAGCAACGATGGCCACAATGCCTGCTCAATTGGTCACCACCAGGGAGAAGATGGTGAGGGAGGCCAAGGGCAACCTGGAGGGGGACAATAGCTAAAGCCATGAGAAGGAGACCCCTATCTGAGGAAGACTGACAGGATAGCAAAAGATGGCATCTGAGAACAGGCAACTGCTGAAAGTGGAAATGCCTGCAAAAGTAAAAGTAAGTAAGAAATATTCAGCCGAATAATTATTGGACTTTAAACTTTTTCGCAACAAATAATTTCTACACTTAGAAATATTCAGCAGAGTGATTATTGGACTCTTAACTTTTTCACAAGCAAGCTATTGTAATATCAGTCGCAATCTATCAGTAAATCAGAGATATAAGGAACTTTTGTAAGAGGGTCTGTAATATTATCCGTGTGTCCTACTTTCCAATTTAATAATTTGGAATAAATCTCTACTTAATCTGATATCTGCAATCATTATTTCTATAAATAAGAAATTAAGTTGTCCTTCACTCTTGGCCCTGAGGATAGACAATAATGCTCCATAACCGACTGACTGCAGCTGGAGGGAATCGACATTTATAAATTTAGTATAAAACATAGTTTTATAAAAGGTGCCCAACTTCTTAAACCACACAAAGTCGACCCGCTACACAAGCAGCGGTTTTAGGCATCGTTCACACTGAGGCGATAAGCGATTTATCGGAAGGAATTTGTTGCGGCGATATATTGCTAGGAAGGTTCACACAGCGAGCGATAAATCGGCGCGACCTGGGCGATAAAAATTCCCTTTAGGCAGGCCTACAGGCTGAGGTAGATTTCGATGTGCTAAATATCGCCTTATATGAGAGCTATCGAGAAACCAGTTACTGATTTGTAGAGTACTCATCAAGCGCTTTTCAACGATACCCCATAAGACGTGGTTTCAAAAATTTTGAACTTCCATCCCCCAACCAACCACCCCAACTCGTACCACCAAAACTCCCGAATCGTTGGTGTCACTGTGAACTCCATAGGGAGTTCTCTAATTTATTCAAACAAAGTTTCCCTCTATACTTCATAGGAGCCGAGATATACATATTTCAAAATTTCTACCCCTCCCCGACCCTCCCCTGGGGCCAAATTTGGTCATTAACGAACTTGTCCGAACTATTGGGCCTAGAAATAACATAATAAAATTTGGTTCAAATATCTTCAAAATTATGGCTCCTAGCATGTAAAGATATATATATATATATATATATATATCACTTTTTTTTTTTGAACGGGCGGTGGTTTCGTACTTGGAGGCATGAAACGTAAAGATATGAAAGAATTTTTCGAAAGTCATGACATGGTATCGATTGCAATAGGTAGATTTTTCTACGAAATCTACCTAAAATGTGGTGGGAACACAATCTTCACTACAAAAGTTACAATATCGTAAGCATCAAATCGCTCAGGCGACCAGCATGCTGCACTTCGAGCGATATAGCACTTGCAATATGTTGCGCTATCGCGTGAGTGTGAACCTTTTTTATCGCCTCCCTTTAGATTTGAAGTATCTGTCCGTGCATGTCGCGTATCGTATATCGCTCGCGATATATCGCTTATCGCTTATCGCCTGAGTGTGAACCCTGCCTTAGAGAGCATATACTGAAAAAGGCATTTTGTTTGATCATACATGTAAACAATTGATTTTTCTTAGTATTTATTATTATTATTATTATTATTATTATTATTATTATTATTATTATCATTATTATTACCATCATAATGATTATTATAATTATTATAATATTTCAAAGTGAAAAAGATTTAGAGAATCAAAATTATATTATTCAAGAGCTTTAGCATAAACTTAACTTTCATACACAGAATAAAATAGTCATAACTTCAACACCAATAAGATATCAACTTACCCCCATATTGATAGTCCTCTCTCTGCCAGGTAAGCATTCTCAGCTACTTAATTGGCAAGCGACTGATAGTGGCCTACTAGCTGGCAAACCCCTAGCGCTGTCAGACAGTCACCCAGAACTGTCAACAACACGTTTTCCGCCAGCAAGCCACAAGGCACGAGCTCATTTCCGCATCGACATGGCCGACATGCTGGAGTTTGTGAACTATGTGAGAGATCGTGAAGATCATGACGGGAAGCGAGAAGAAAGTTGCTGAAGCGATATGTGAGGGACATGCAGGATCTTTTTAACAAATATAGGGATCGCGAATTTAAGATGTGATTCAGATTTGAAAAGCAAATAGTGAAATGATGCAGACCGGTTCCAGCTGGCCCCTCCACCCTGCCTTAAACACGTGGCCATCTTAACATACTACTACTGCCAACTTCCACTTTGAATAATACAATGTTCTTATGTTTAAAACTATTAAGATAATCTTTTATAATAGTAACACTAGAAGATTTTGTTCAGAAAATGTTTAGTATTCCTTCTAAGTGCTCTTAAAAAATACACATGGCGAAAATTTATACTTTTTAATATCATATTAGTCAATATGACCCACCTGGGGAGTGCGAGACCTTACCGTTGGTGGTGGGGTTTGCGTACCTTGATGACCCTTTGAGCTATGCTGGCGGTAGCAAAGCTACTGGCAGGGCCTCCCTTGCCGGACAGGTCAAAGGCGAGAGGTCAGACGAAAGAGCACTCCAGAAGAGGAAGTCCAAAGGCTTCATAGGCGGAAGAAGAGTCTATCTCTCAATGGCGAAGGAGGCAGAGGAGACGACCTCAAGATAGGGAGCTGCTGCCTTGCAGGACGGGAGGTGGATCTCCAAAGGCTAGCGGAAGAAAACCTCGAGTACAAATTACCTGGTCCTCCAGGTTGGGGGTTGGCGAAGCGCTGACAACCCTTCCTTGTAAAAACATTAAGTTGCGAATCTTCAACAATTAGAAACTGGACAAATTTTTGGAAGGACTGGCAAACGGAACAAGGACATACAAGTTGGCACATGGAATGTACTTAGTTTGTATAGACCTGGTGCTATCAAAGTGTTGGAAGACCAATTAACAAATTACAAAAACAGACATAGTGGCAGTGCAAGAGATCAGATGGGTAGGGACAGGTATTGTAGAAAGAAAGAACTTTGTTATATACTATAGTTGCCACCCTACAGACCATATTTTTGGCACTGGGTTCGTAGTGAGCAAAAGATTAAAACACTTGATAATGGATTTCAAAGCCATAAACCATCGTTTGGCATATCTGAGAGTAAGAGGCAGGTTCAATAACATAAGTATGATATGTGCACATGCCCCAATTGAGGCCGCTAGCGAGGAAGAGAAAGAAGAATTCTATGATCAACTAGAACAAGTTTGTATGAGGGGCCCAAGGCATGATGTTAAAATGATCCTGGGGGATATAAACACAAAAGTTGGCAGGGAAAGCATGTATAAGCCAACAATGGGAGCATATAGTCTACATGAGGAAACAAACAATAATGGATCTAGACTAATTCAATTAGCACCATCATTAAACATTGTGGTGGGCACAACAGTTTTCCCGAAGAAAAACACTTATAAAGGAACATGGGTATCCCCCGATAGAGGAACATGCAACCAAATTGATCATATAGTAATAGAGGCACGGCATAAAACAAAACTGATCGATACAAGAACATACCGAGGGGCAAATGTAGACTCAGACCACTATCTTGTAATTGCTATCATAAGGGCACAATTTAATAGACCTAAGTATAACAAGCAACCAGTCCAGCAAATAGAAAGATAAAATATAGACCAACTAGCACAAGAACAAAAAAAGGAGGATTTTCGAAAAGAACTAGAGAAGAGAATGCAAGGACTGGAACTAAATGGAAATGAAGAGAGAGAAAGTAGTCATGAATTCTGGGAGGAAATGGGGAAAAAATATGAGAGAGACAGCGGAGAACACACTAGGGAAGTTTACAAACCACAAACAAAAATCGGATTGGTTTGATGAAGAGTGCAAACATGCCACAGACGCCAAAAATGAAGCTTGCAATATCATGATCCAAGGACCAAGAACAAGAGGGAAAGAAAACGTGTATAAAGAAAAAAGAAGAATTGAGAAGCAAATACACAAGAAGAAAAAGAGGGAGTGGACCATTGGAAAAATGAATGAATTAATTGAGAATGCAGAGTAACATAAGGCAAGGCAGTTTTATAAAAATGTCAAGGACCAGAAAAACGTTTTTAACCCAAAATCAGCAAGTTGTAGAGATGAGACTGGTAATATACTCTCTGATACACAAGAAATACTGTCTTGCTGGACAAGGCATTTTGAGGGTATCTTAGCAGAAGATCAGGAAGAAGGACGATTTGTACTAGAGAGGGGATACGAGGGAGAAGAGGAACCCCCAGAGATCATAGAAATAGAAATGGCAATTGAAGATACAACAAGCAATAGAGCAGCAGGAACAGAAGGTCTGCAAGCAGAACTCTTTAAAGGTAAAGGAAGGATATTTGTACAAAGGATGAAGGAAATGATGAGCATAATATGGAGTACCAAGAAACTACCAATGGCATGGAGGGAAGAGGTAATATGTCCAATACACAGATTTTGGCATTAGTAGAAATATTACGTGTCTGAGAAATGAATTCGAGAGACTGAGTGAGATTGCAGGAAAAATGGGATTAGAGGTCAATCAAGAGAAATAAAATATATGTTTAGTGGGTACTCCAGAATTTCAATACCAAGTGAGCTTAACATACAGGAATTTACATTTGAAAGGGTTAAATCATTTAAATACTTGGGGTCAGTATTAACAGACAATAATAGCATAAATAGTGAAATAAGTACAAGTAAGAATCAGCTTGAAAAATTTTATGTCATAACCGGGATTTGAACACGGATCTTCAGCTTAACGTGCTGATGCTCTACCATTGAGCTACCATGACAACATGCCAGTACAACATCAAATTCCTCAACTGATTCCGAATACAAGGCAACCCACGGGAGGTTTCTCCGTTGAGAACACACATCCAATGGTGTCCTACATTTGTAGGTACTTTGAAGCCAAGTTATTATTTATATACTATTAATTAAGTGGAGGGAAAGGAAATAGACATTAAATCCATGTCTGGGATATTAATACAAGTAAGAATCAGCTTGAAAATTTTTTTTTTTTTTTTTTTTTTTTTTATGTCATAACCGGTTATGACATAAAATTTTTCAAGCTGATTCTTACTTGTATTAATATCCCAGACATGGATTTAATGTCTATTTCCTTTCCCTCCACTTAAGTGAAATAAGTGCCAGATTGATAGCGGCTAACAAGAGCTATTTCAGACTAGCAAACCTGTTAAAAGCAAAGAACATCCCTTGCAGGATCAAAATTAAAATCTATAAAACTATAATAAGCCCAGTGTTGATATATGGTGCAGAAACCTGGACCCTGACAAAAAGAGAAGAATATTCTATGGGATCGTTCGAAAGGAAGATCCTGAGACGAATATATGGGGCAGTAAAAGAGGGAGGAGTATGGCACAGAAGGTTCAATCATGAACTATATCAGCTATTCAAAGAACCAGATATAGTTGCCATAATGAAAGCAGGAAGAATAAGATGGCTTGGTCATCTCATGAGAATGAGCGAAGACGAAATAGCCAAGAAACTACTGTTCAATGAAACTGGAGGCACAAGGAAGAAAGGTAGACCCAAGCTCAGAGGGCTTGATAGTGTAACAGACGACTTGGTGGCATTGGGAGGGAGAAACTGGAAGAGAAAAGCACAGGAAAGACAGATATGGAAAAGAATTGTAGAGGACGCCAAGGCCCATATATGGCTGAAGTGTGGTAGTGATGATGTTGATTGGTCAATATGATGTAGCCAATTTAGCTTGACGTACTGTAAGCAAGCAGATTTCATGGGGTCTGCCATCTGGGTGTGGGTAAGCTGCCATACCTGGCAGAGCTTCATAAATCCAACCCTTAGGCTATGTTGTATTGGCTGAATTGCTAAATGCAGCGGAAATGTGTCATGCCATCACTCATGTGTTAAGTTACAACTGATGTGCTGCTTCCCTTTGTAATAACAGCACTGCTGATGAATGTGTTATATCATGTTACTGTTGAGTTGCAGAAATAATTAAAAACCAGAGATGATGTAGAAGGCATTGGTAGCAAAACAAGTCTCTTAATGCAAAATATAAATGAGTTAATAAAAGATATACACAACTGTTAGGTACCTATGCCTTACCTGCTTAGTGTTCTCACGTTGTAGTCTACATTTTTTAGCAATGCTGTTTGAGTCTGGAGTTATGACTCGCTTCCCTGGCCCAGGCTGCTTCTCTTTATTCTTCGTCAGGTCTTCTTCTTCCTTCCTTTTGTCTCTCTTGGGACAGCTGCAAATCCTCGCCTTCAGTGTTTGGCGACCGTACACTGCAGCTCTGTCAACAAGCCAAACTTCAAATCCTAAAGCTATGGTTTGTCTACAACTATCTTTGCCAGCGAACACCGCTGCCTGTTCCTCTCAATGAAAATCAATGCATCTGGTTTGTCTACAACGATGATCGCCAGTGATGATTGCAGGGTCACTGTTCGCTGGTAAATGCTTTCAAGGCAAATTCAGGGTGAAGATCGCCACAGATTACCATGTACATAGGAGGTTAAAAAAAAAAATTAAAAAAAAAAAAATAATAATAAATAAATAAATAAATAATAAAAAATAAAAAAAATACTTTTTTGCACAATCATGTCTGCAAAAGGAAGAGATTATTGTAAATTTTTCCAACTTGAGGATGAATGATATTAATAGATTTTGTGTCTAAACACAATGCCCTGTACAACATGAGTTTAAAGGGCCATAAGATAGTATTATTAAGCTATGACAGCACTTTATTAACTACAGTTACAGAATTATTAAACTGCATGTGCAATGGAATTACATCAATCGTCATATCAATTTGTGGAAAGATGATCAATCTAAAAAGTTAGAATTACTTTGTGTTATTGTGTTTAGCTGTAAATATTACGATTGTGAAAATTTATTGGACATGATGTCTTAAATACAAACTGCATACTTTCACAACTTTTTTTTTTAATATTCTTCTTTGTCCAATGATTCAAGGAAGAACCTGTATCACACGTCTTTAATGCACTGTCTTCCCCTCCAGCAGGGTGTCCACCAAGTAATGCTGAAGAAATTCCCGACTTATTCCCTGATTTTCATTGATAATTTCCGAAATTCCTGACCAAAATATGATTATACTTTCCAATAACTGTGTAAGAAAAATTATAGGTTTTTACATACTTTAAATAAAAACTTTTAGCAAAGAAAGTAATTGCAAACAATAATTACTTAAGCTATAACAGATACAAAAGTAAAGAACAGTAAAATAAATTAAATATACCTTCATATAGGCCTATTATTGTCTAGAAGTCTTTTCGATCCCACTTATTTTTTCTTCAGCAACTTAATTTGTTCATCTTGAGCAGCTGCAGCTTTTTTACGAATTTTCCCGGATATTTTAACAAATTCATTGACTTTTCCCAGATTTCCTAACCAATTGAAATTCCCGGCCTTTTCCCGGATTCCCGACCAGTGGACACCCTGCTCCAGTTGCATCACTATCTTCAGATCAGAACCCCATCATCCTCACCTTGTTCCGTCTGTTGGAAATTCCCGTTTTCTTGAAGCTCTTTAGTTCTTTATAATTATTTTTTCATGAGAGATGTGATTCCAACTTTGAATTACACATTAATTAATGAGTCCCAATGATGTGTGCTGCTGATTGTGAATGCTCTTTTATTTTGTGCCAGTCTCGTACAAGTTTTTCATTCACTGAAAACTCCCTCTCCGCAGATCTGTTTCCATTTTCTTCCACGAATGCTATTAACTTACTTGCAACTTAAAACTCTCAGTATAATTCTTACATCTTCCCATTTTCTACAGTATACTACTGAAGCAAGCAACTGTTGTGTAATGAAACTGAGCCGAATGGCGTTACCGCAACCACAATTCCACGTGAGTTGCCACTTCTAAACCCCCTTTCTATTGTATGAAGCCAGCGATCAGTACATTCCTTAACCTTGAGTGCAATGAGTGGAGGATAACGGTGTTCTAGATTGTCAGTTGTAAATTTCAGAATCACTAAAGAGAGAAATATGTCAAAATATCCCTGCGACGATTATGTGATGAAATTTTTATACACCATTTTTGGAGTGAAAAATTAAGGTGTGACGATTATGCGACAAAATACAGTAATTGTATCATATGTCTTACAAATAACATAGAGTACTGATTAGTCTAGTTTGACAAGTTCAAAATGACCACTGAAGGAGGCCAATAGTTTAGGATTTTTTTTTTTTGGGGGGGGGGGGGGCAGGCTTTTGCAGGGAGTGAAAACCACCATACCAGCTGCCCCAGCACTACAGAGTTAGCAGAACTTCTACATGAGGGATGACTAATGTTACTTACCGTGAGTCCTCAAGAGTGAAGATCACCTCAATAGGTCGTCTGTTCATGCCACCGAGACAAGAGTTCTTACACGTAAACTGCATTGCAATATTGACCCAGTCTGTGCCCACCTGTGGGGTCTCCAGCAGCACTCGTACGCTGTTCCTTCCACTGCTACTGTCATGCTCGTATATTGCATCTGGGTGCTCAATTCTAATAATGTGGTTCTGTACTTGCTGATTAACACCTGTCATACCAACAATCAGCAATCAGAATCCTAAGTAATACAATGAAGTTACATAACATAAGATATTATATGAAGGGGTTGGCGGAAGATAGCGCTAACCCTCTTGTTGTAAAAGTTGAGATTGTTGCATTATATTTTTTCCTAGTCACCATTTATTCCAAAATTTCTGAGCATAGACTAATTCTGTCAACAAATCTTGATAATAACATATATTAGATTTCGAGTTGAAATCTAAGAGTTTATGAAAGTACCTTTGTGCCATGGCAGTTTAAATTGCAAGTTTGAAACGAACAATTTGTGAAAGCACTTTGTCCTAGGTATTCAGGTGCCCATGGATCTTGTCAATATATACCTAGGTAATATTCCAGATCGAAAGATAAGCATTGAAAGATAAAAATTGCAGTAACTAACAAAAACTGGCATACAGTGACTACGGCTAGAGAAATTACACATTAGTCTTAGGCATATCTTTCGTAATCTTAACCTTTCTACAGAAGACTGGTGACCCAAAAGTAAAGCCGCATTCACACCTGTGCAACACTTCGTGCGCACAAGAGGCATGCGCCTGTCACGTGGAGATGCAAACCGGGACATGCAAAGGTGCAAGGTGAGGCATGCGTGGAATCTGTGCGCACGGACCACCTTGCGCCGGCACACGTAGGTGACATTTGAGACGGGGAGACTTGTGCAACAGTCGTGCGTCTTCAAAGGTTTTGTTCTGATTTTTCATTATGGTGGAGTGGTCTAATGAAAGGAATATTGAGTTCGTGGAGGATTATCGCTCTTGTCCATGTTTGTGGATGGCTAGCTCCCCGGACTACAAGGACAGGACAAAAAGGAGCGATTCCTTGCAGTTTCTAAGAGACAAATAAGCTTTGGGAACAACGAAAGCGGTGCTAAATAAAATAAAAAGCCTCCGATCATACTTTTGTAGAGTTCATAATGAACATCTCTCAAAGAGGAAGAGTGGGTGCGGAACGGACAATTTTATATTACATTAATATTAATATATATTTATTGTAATTAACATTAATTTTTAAAGAGAGGTACTCAATGAAAACAATCAAAACTACATTGTCGATCATTATTAACAATTAACATTAGGGTATTCTATTCTATTCTATTTTGTGCCCCTTAAGGCGGGGAAACGGGGTGGGAACGCCCCTAAGCACCACAGCCATTGCCGACTTATTGTACCTACCTCCGGGATGGGATGAGTTGCGTGCCCACAGGCCGGCCCGGACCCGAAAAGCCCCCACGGAACTCCCATACATCCAACAAGCCTAGTACCATGCCACGTGTGCGCCACCCCCTGCGGTACCTCCAACCGGGAGCCCCGACAGGTTCGTGACACACCACCAACAACCTCTAGGGTAAGGTGGAACATTTTCGAACATGGTAGAATTCTGAACGAACTAAGATTTTTATCCACTTTTGGGTTGCAAACGTAAATTATTATAAATTAAATTATAAATTATTATTACTATTATTATATAAATAATATAAATTTTTTATATTATTATTTTCCATAGTAAATTATTTTATAGCATAAATTATTATATAAATTATAAATTATTAAATTATTATTAATTAATAATATAAATTGACGATAAATTATTATTTTCCAATTCCAAGCACTCCATGCTTGAAAAATGGCACGTTATAAAATTGCTTATAATTCCACCTTGTGTTACTGTAATATATTTTTGAGGAACAATTTTTAACTTATACCAAGAAATAGTGTAGTCTTTAATACGTAAGTCATTGGCACAACATGTGTCATTCGTGAGCGGAATTTGTAACTATGTGGTAATTTACAAAAACTAGCGCTAAGTACAAATAGGCTACGAACACATTTTAGGTACAAATTCAAACATTACAGTATTTTAACCCGCGATCGCTGGCTTATGTTTTAAATGGAAAAGCTGTTATGCCATCACAGCATTCTGCATATTTATTATTATTAACTGTACTAGTCAAATATAAAAGGTTGACATTCATACGTGTTTCAGCAGTTTTATTATTTCAACGAATAGCCCTTTTTAGGTTTTTTAAGCAAACGAGTTTAGCCGTCTGAAAATTGTATTATAATTTTGACAGAGTTATTCTATTTTTTTTACAAAATAAACAAGTAACTATTCCTTATATTGACACTCGAAAAATAGCATAAACAATTGAGATTTGTACCCTTTTTAATGATACAATTATTAAATACCCACTCAATTCACTTCCTGTCTACAAAAATAAGTAGACTGAATTTCTTCCTTTAATATACTTCATTGTCGTTGGTCGGGAAATTGTTATTTTAAAGTTGAAACGACAATGGATTATTTGCACATTTCACACTTCTTACGGTTTCGTCTTTGTCGCAAAATAACAACAGCTGCAGCAGCAGCTACGGCACCTAAATCCAAAGCGGACATTTCATCTGCGCACTTCTACCAGGTGTGAACAGAAAGAGGCATGCGCCTACAATAATGAAGACGCAAGAGACAAGGTGCATGCATGAGCTTGCACCGTTGCATGCGCAGATGCACTGGAGAGGCACGGCAACTAGGTGCACCGGTCTAAACGCGGCTTAAGATGAACCATAAATCAAGTGACTATTAATATGTGCATAAGAAACGGTTTTTAGCAATGAAAAACTTACACGAAATCTTAATGTAATAAATAAATTCCTTTCCTAACTTTAGCTTCAACTTTGAGAATGTGATCTTCCCAATCCAAGTTATTATCTATTAGAAATCCCAGGAAACTCTCAGAGTTCTTTTCTATATCATTACTAATATTATTGTATTTAATTGCCAAATCTTTAGTCTTATCTCTATTATGCAAAGAATGTTAGCAGAATACCAATCTTGAAAAATCAAATGAGGATAATCATTTGAGAATAATCAATGATATCTATCTACTATGAAAAAAAAATGTAATTAGAACAGGACCAGTTTTTTTTGTGATTTTCACCAAAAACTCAGTCCTAGTGTCCATCAAGACTGCATGAAAAATGTTATTAGAACAAAGAAATGAGTCCAACAAGACCTTGCACTTGCAAAAAGGTAGATACATCTCATTAGCGGCTCGGAAAGGAATGACAATGCTAAGGAATTCCGCTGAGCCAACCACAAGTATAAAAATTTAAACATTAAAAATTAATAATTTGTTTTACATCTTTATTTTGTTCACAAATATTGATTAAGTATATATTAATGTATTATCTAACTCTTTGACTTCAATTTAAATTTCTTTCCTATGCTGATTTTGCAAGAATGATCAATTGTTGAATTGTATCTACTTCGAAAGTGCTCAAAGTGTCACGACCAGGACCCAGATTCTGATGACCTAAAATTGTTTGAAAAATGATCTATAAAATGACCCTAAATTTTAAAGAAAATGACTTAATAATTATAAAAAATGACATAAAAACTGATATTTTATTTATAAAAAAATATTATTGGACACACAAAGTTATAGACTAATTGGTACTTAATTGTAAAAACTGTAAAGTTGTGAATGTTCTTTTCTCACGGAAATTTATACTGGCACTGAGGCACTGGCGAGTCAAACTTCAGCATTTCCTTATTGTTTATTAAGTAGTTAGCACTCTCAAATCTAAGCAGGTGGCAGACTCTGGTGCCAAGTCAATCTAATAACAATAGTAATATAATACAAAATTTTGGCGTTTCTTTGATTCTCATTTCCGATTGAGACATGGCAACACTTCAACACCGAATGTTATCTTCTTGCATTAAACAAACAACACTTCAAAGACAGCACCGCTAATGATGGGGAAAAAAGTTAATACACTGAACGTAAATAAATGAAAATGACTAAATAAGGAAGCAATTGGCATGAAAATGACAAAATAATGACGTAAAATTGAAATAAATGTCTTAAAAATATAAAATTGCATAAAATGACAATAAATGACCTAATAAAAATGTATTTATATAATCTAGAGGCCATGATTATACTAGGCTTCAGCCAAAAACGAGCATCAAGGTCGCTGGCTGTCTTCAACCCCCTGACCCCCCTAGTCAAATGTTTAACACTATGTTGCAATCTGGAGAACAGGTGCACCCTTACAAGTTCAACACCCTCACGTTTCAATACAAGAAAACTGGTTCGCTCCCCCGCCTCCAACCCTCCAACTTCTACATCTTGAAACTATCAGACTCTTTTCAGAAATCTTAGTGGTTGCAGGTTGTTCTGTGAGAAGCGAATTTTCAACGATATCGTTACTTTTTTGTTTTGTTTCATTGATTGTTGTTTTCATGTTTATTGTTTTATTAATCATATATCATTTTTATGCTTTGTTAGTTTTTCTATAATTTTTATTCGTACATTTATAAACGTAATGTCAGGAAGTATTGAACGTTCTCCTAATCTTACTACACCAGTAAAAAAAGGAAGAGGAACTGGAAATTCTGATGTGAGAAGCAACACTAAAAAAATTATATTTAATGTTTATGGCTTCTTGAAGAATCTTGCGGAACACCCAGAAAAGATTTCTACGCTCAATTTTAATAAAACACAAGTGTTAACAGCGGAAATGTGTGGAGTATCGCGGTGGACAGTGCAAAGAGTGTGTGAAGAAGCTTCTCAGTTCTCAGAACCATCTCTAAAATTTGATTCACCGAGAAAGTCAGTAAAACGAAAACGTCCTGCTACAGAACTGGATGACTTTGACAAGGATTTTTTACGCAGATCAGTTCACGAATTTTACGACAGGGGTGAATATCCTACTTCCTCCAAAATAAGAAAAATAATGGAAGAAAAAAGTGGCTATATGGGTTCTCAAACTTCAATTTTGAGAGTAATGAAGAAACTTGGTTTCAAATACACCAAAGGTAATGCCGGCAGAAAATTCCTAATGGAAAGAAGAGATATTGTGGCAGCTAGGGCTGATTTTCTGACGAAGATTCACAATATACGAGCATCGGCTGACACCAGGCCTATCTATTATCTGGACGAGACATGGGTCAATAAAAACCATTCATTGTCTCACACATGGCAGGACTCGACGAGATCTGGAGGAATGAAAATACCTGTTGGCAAAGGTATGCCATGCTGGGTCTGACAGAACTGGATTCATTCCTGAGAGCAAATTAGTTTTTAGAGCTAAAAGTAAATCCGCAGATTACCACACAGAAATGAATTCAGACCTGTTCAGAGACTGGTTTGTGAATGATTTCATAAATGACCTAGAAGAAGGCTCTATAATAGTACTGGATAATGCAAGTTATCATTCAGTCCAGCTGAACAAAATACCGTCGAGTAACAGCAGGAAAGCACAAAAGGCTCGCAAACAACAACATCACAGCAGATCCTTTGAACACCATTGCTCAACTGCTCAGATTGGTAGAACCATACAAAACATCGAAAAAGCTATATGAAATCGATGCTATTGCAAACGAGCATGGACATGAAGTGATACGGCTAACCCCATACCATTGTCAATATAATCCCATTAATTGATATGGGCTCAAGTGAAACGGCATGTGGCTGAGAAAAAACAATACCTTTAGGCTGGCCGATGTAGAAAAATTAATGCACAAGGCTCTTGACAAAGTGACAGTGAGTGACTGGGGAAAATGTGTTCAGCATGCAGTGAAATTGCAGGAGGAAGATTTCACAAAAGAATGTGCAAGGGACAGCATTATCGAACCAATAATTATAAATCTCAGAGACAGTGATTGTGAAAGTGATTTGGACTCTTGTGAGAATGAAGACGAGATGGAGTAAAAAGATGGAGTTCCACAACATTGCCACAAGAAAAGTTGAATACCAGATTTCGTAATTTTGTAAGTAGAGCTACTGCAGCTATTCAACTTTTATACATAGTTTAGTTTTGTAAGTTAAATGAGATCGGAATTTATTTTAACGCAACTGGTTAATAATTCATCACATTAATTCATTACTCTTAGCCGAGAACTCTTGTACTTCAGGTCCCATGTTGGGCATCCTATCCCCTTGAACAGGTTCAGAGTTTGTATAATGCATTTGTAACATTTTATTAACTTAATCAATATATTGCATAATAATTGCATTTTTATATATAAGGGAAGTAGGATTTGAAAAGGATGGTTGGATAGAGTTGGCAAAGAATAGGGTTGAATGGCGAGCTCAGGTATGCGCGGCAATGAACCTTCGGGTTCCATAAATAGGTAATATTCCTTTCGCTTACTGAGGAATTGTTTGTTGCCATTAAGTAAGTATGTATATATACATAACATACATACAATACTGTCTAAAATTAAAATATTCAATAGAATTATAATTTATAACAGTTATTCGTATTGGTCCTTCGTTATATTGCAAATTGTTTTAAAAGAATTGCATTGGAAACAGAGGGTCAAATGTTTTCAAAAGATCCATAACACTGAATGAATCGACTGGTTTATTGCTTTTTGGGAATTTCCTGGAAGAAATCTTGACCTTCCTTCAGTGCTTCTGTCATCATATTGACAACACTGGTTTGTCCTTGATGCTCGTTTTTGGCTGAAGCCTAGTATAGGATTTATCTACAAGTTGGCAATGTCTATGTAGCATCAATAAAAAAGATGACATGTCACTAGAATCCGGGCCCTGGTCATAACTATCAACTCTATACTGTAGCATTTTCATGTTCTAAATATTGAAAACTAGGGACATTACTCCTGTGTTGTAGAGTACTGTACATACTACACTATTTGTGACAAAGAAAGTTTAGCATGGAACAGAAGGTAGAAATGATTAGAAAAGTTGAGGGTGGAATGAAACTGATTGATGTGGTATATGTTTACAATATAAAACCAACAACAGCATGACAAAATACATACTACACTATTTGAATTGTGACAAGGAGACAGAACAAAGAAAGCAGTTTAGCATGGAACAGAAGGTAGAAATGAACAGAAAAGTTGAGGGTGGAATGAAACTGATTGATGTGGTACATGTTTACGATATAAAACCAACAACAGTATGACAGTATGTAATGATTTTATTTCTATCAGCTAAGCTGTTTCAAGAAGATCGGATTCGTTTCAGTATAAGATTGGTTTTTCTGATGCACTTTATCTTGAGATTTCACTGGCTGTATACATGTGGTAAGACAGTGTATCACTACAGGTGGTCAGTACAGATGGTTACGTTGTTACCTTGTTTGGAATTTTGATGTATCGGGCAGCTGACGACAGGCTCTTGGAAATCATTGCATTCACTGAACACTGGCAGAGCTCTTAAAAACAAGCCTTCCAAGAAGGTGGAGCACCTGAACGACAGATGTATAACAGCATTCATGGTGATGAAGAGCTTATTCAGCTCGTGTGAAAACTGCAAAACAAAACACAATCACAAACTGTTGGTGCTCAATTAATTTTCAAATTTCTTTTGTACCGTATTGACCAGAATATAAGACAATGTTTTTTCCCTGAAAATGTGCTTTTAAAAACTATACTCATCTTATACATCCAGCCTAAGAATCAACAACTCTCCATTCATGAATGGAGCTGTGCACGTGTGTAGCGGGTATCCCCATGCAAATGATGTGCGTCCGACCCAAGGTCAAAGTCGCGTGGAAATTCACTGAACTTTACCGAACTTAATTTTTCTCGAATTTGTGCTTCTGCTTGTACTGCACCAGGACCTTGTGATCCTGACTGTACTGTTACTTGCTTGGCGTCTCTATTCTCTATGCGTAAAGCTTTTGTTTGACCACCAGTCATGGCAGGCCATGTGGAAAAGAAAGCATCTTCATTGTCTCAATGCGTAAATAAAGGTGAGAAGAAGAAGTTACGACACGAACTTCAAAATTCTGTTTTATGTGAAGCAAAATGTACTAATCAGCCATTTTGTTAATTTTTTTTATAACTACCCTTCAAAAATTCAGGGTCGTCTTTGTAACCTCTTTCAAGGTTAAAGAATTCTAAAACCCACTTTGTAAAACAGGATTCAAATTGTAATGTTTTTGAATGTACATTTTTATGGTGTATTAAGATTTGTAGTCAATGGTTTAGCTATTAATGCAATATACTCTGTTATAGATTATTATATCGAAACTGCATTTAACCACACATTAACAAAGAAAAACATTGGATTGTATCTTATTATATATGATGCTTGTGATTTCTAATATATTTATATTGGGTTTTCTCTGTGTTTCAGAGAATTGTACATTCTTACTTGTTTTAATCTAACTGTGTGAAGAATTAGAACATTCCGGAAATTTCCGGCGTAGTCTCATTTGATTTATGAATGTACACTTGTAAAAATGTTCACAGCCCATCTGAATGCAATTCGTTTGACATATCACTCTGCTTTCAACCACCGCAAGGCCACAAACTCAAATCTTATTACCAGTTGCTGTAATACGAATATATAACCTACAATGTAACACATGATACTTCAAGAAAAGAAGAAGCTTGAAGCAGATGGCAACTAGAAACCAGCCAAATCTTTCGAATCCGAAGAAACACCTTCACCCAGGCCAGGAGAGATCTATGCAGCACAGAAGCCTAGTACTACGCATCGCGTATTTTGTTAATGTTTAAAGTTTTGGAAACGTCCGAACCTGCAGTCAGACGAGCAGCTGTGTCAAAGTTAAGTACTTATGTTTCAATAACATTCATTAGCATTTGAATCCAGCCTGTATCACATTAAGCAAAACATAGTTTCGCATATTGTTTACAGCAGTTATAGATCAACTAGCCTATTGGTTCATGAGAACGGGGCTAGCATTGTCCAATTTTCTAATAAGACTTCAAAGGAAAGTCTAGCATTTTGATGGAATGTTATTGTAGTTCAGTTTGTATAAATAGCCCGAGGTTTTGACTTTTCAGTCGTCCTCGTTTGTATTTAAGCCTAAAATAGGCATTTCATTGTTTAGTCAAAAGTATTGTGCTTTTTAATTGCTATAAAACATTCTATACATTGGAGCTTACTTTAAAGTTTTGCTGTTCGTAAAGTTTACTCAGCTGGTGTTAAATAAATACTGTTATTTGAACTCTTTGAGTTTTAGTGCAAATCATAATACTATTTCACTACCTTGAACAATTTCAAAGAGCAGATCAGATCTCGGAATAATAATGAACTTCCAGGAAGATAGAACCTAACTTCATTGTGAAGTGCTGAACCGGTTTTAGATTTATTTTGCACCAGGATAAGCTCTGAACCAGAATTACTTTGAGTATTTATTTATTTGATGGCTAATATATATATTTCAGAAGGAATTTACACTAGAATAATATACTAGGTTAGCTTCTAGAATAATTAAGTATAAGGACCACAAACCGGTACTAAAGGGGGAAGATGACTCTGAAAACAACCAGAGATTAAAAATAACTTTTAGGAAGCACCAGGATAATTCTAAGCCCTACCCAGAAGTAGTAAGATCGAACTGAGTTCTGAATGGACGGTGGAAACAATGGGATGAAACGCCAGGACAAGATAAACAGAAGTAATTTTCATAACCAAAGCAACAATGAATGTATTTCCAATTGAATGTAACATACAATAAATAGTAGTTCCAAATATGTTTTCTCAATTTACATTTTCCACATTGAACAACACCTGTATCTACCTGAATCCGTAACAAGAATATAAACTTTAAGCTAAATAATCCTTAGATGAGAACATTCACAGGTAGTGTTCTCGAATTCAATATTAAAAACACAATAAATAATTTCATACATTAAAGCTAATAAGAGCTATCATAATCATAATTAATTATAACAATACAATCCTTCTTTGAATTGGTAATCGAGGGACTGGTTTTCACACTATCACATCGAAGAAGCTATCTCTCTTTTTTATAGACAATAATCCAGATTGTCACAAATTGTAAGTATGGTAATCAACTGACCTATCGATACCAAAGCATAACTCAAAAATCCCTAGGTTATGATTAATAACCAAGAATAGGAAGTCACCTTAGATACATCAGAATTCTATAGGGAACGCAGAATCTAAATTTGCAGAAAGTTAAATACTCGCTTTTAAATAGGATAATAGAAATAATGTAGAAATAAACAAGTTTCAATAAACAAAGAGAAGAATGGAATGGCGTAGGCCTACAACTTCAGTACTCCAATCTTTTAGAATAATAATTGATTACTGTTAACTCAGTTTGGTACAAACAAGACTCCGTTATCCAAAATTAAGTTTAAATACTATAGGCCTACAACTTCAGTACTCCAATCTTTTAGAATAATAATTGATTACTATTAACTCAGTTTGGTACAAACAAGACTCCGTTATCCAAAGTTAAGTTTAAATACTATAGGCCTACAATCTTTATAATGCAATAGGAATGCAATCTCTTTAGAATAATAGTTAATTACTGTTGACTCAGTTTGGTATAAGGCCAAATTCAAAAAAGCAAGATAAAGTATGAAATGTCCTAGGCCTATAACTTCAGTGATACAGCCTTTCAGAATATAAGGGTTAATTACTGTTAACTTCGTTTTAATGTAAACTAACGTTACAAATATGGAAGGTAAAGCATGAACAAATCTAGGCCTATAACTTCAATGGCACAGGCTTTCAGAATATAAAGATTAATTACTGTTAACTTCTTTTTAATGTAAGCTAACGTACACATATGCAACGTAAGATAAGAAGGGACCTAGGCCTATAACTTCAGTGATACAGCCTTTCAAAATATAAAGATTAATTACTGTTAACTTCTTTTAATGTAAGCTAACGTACACATATGCAACGTAAGATATGAAAGGACCTAGGCCTATAACTTCAGAAATACAGCCTTTATAATGAAAAATTTATGCAACTCGATAGAATAATAATTAAGTGCTGTAGAAACATCTACGGCTAGAACCAACATGAATTTAGCATAGCAACAAGCGTAAAAAGATGATTACACCAACAACCTTTTCAGTAGAGAGTATTAATCAATGGCCGCACAACATACGATCCACGTACCACTTTTACATCAGGCAAATGCATACTCGCGGAGACTAGATTGCTTAAGCTGCATATTATACCCAAGAATGAGAATTCTTTTAATAATCAAAAACATCACAACCTTGCATGGAAATATTTCGAGTGAGAACCAGTCCTTCGTCTAATTTTCAAACACACTAAGTCTAATAACCTTCCTATGAATAGAAATGTGATTTAACCAAAGTTACGTCTTGGGTGTCTTGTGACGAGTTTAAAGTTAAGGAAATTCAACGGGAACGAGCCCGATAACAATTCTAGATTCTGAGATTTCATTATAAGTGGCATTCATCTGTAAAATGGCTTCCGCTAGAAGCATGACTAGAATCCAACATTATAACTGACATGGAATAGAAAAAATGTGATGGGATTTACTATCCACAAATGACTCTAATATAAGATAACCATGATTAAATTCACTTACAGCAATTCATCCCGGCGACGCTGTGAGGCACATCCTTAGTCCCAGAAAACTACATTATACACTAAGCTGCATTCAACACCAACTCACCTAGCTAGATCGCCACAACCCACCAAGAAAACTCTGAGACGCCGAAAGCGCCGCTATACGAGAAAACTTTAAACCCTCAAGCAATACGTCACGAAAAACAAGTGAATCGAAGATTGTACTAGAATCAGGGCGAGATCGGAAATTTTTAAATTAACAAAGAGGAGGCCACAAAATATTTACAAATAAATGAATGCCCACAAGATTACAATCCTCCCTCTTCACCCCGGAATAATAGGCACCCCAAGACACAAATGGGAGGAAATACATTTCAAGCGCACTATCAAAGTTTGTATGTCAAAATTTTTACCTAAATTTTCAACTTCATTAGGACACACTGGGTGTTAATTTTAACACCAATATTCAACACTAAACAACCTTATCATAAATAATATTAGCTGAGTACTTATAAATTGCTTGTTAGCACCATCATATAAAATAGGCCTATTTCAAAATTGACACTTATAAATATCACCCATTCCACACACACACAAAATTAAATATGGATTTGCCCCATTGAATTTAATTCAATTCAAATAACCCTCACAAGAAATGGTAACTATCTCAATCTTAATTTAAATTAACACAACCAATGGAAATTACCCTCACAAGAAATGCTACCTATGTCAATATTAAGTTAAATTAACACAAAATTGAAAGAAAGAAACATTTAATCTTTATATGAATCCTAAATCTGCATATTGAATGCAGCAAGAAAGTCTACTCAAATCCGAAAATGTTTCTGAGGATCAAGATTTCTCCTCCTATTTCTTTTTGAAATATATATATTTATGTTTCAGGGTCCGAAATAACACGCCACACATGAATGGACAATTATTCTCACTACCACTATCTGTAAATAGGCACGTGTCCATAGTACATTTATACCGTGCCAAAATAGATAATAAGTAATGTCCATCGTTTCAGAAAATGATTCATTAGTCAAGTCCAAAATATAAGGAATTCCTTTTCTTCTTTTTTTTTTACAGGGCCCCCAAAATTCTAAGAACTGCTGTCCACAACAGTAGCATGAATACAATATGTATATCAATGGCATAGTGAAAATGTCTAAATAGGGATGAACTGGTGCATATTATCTGAAGGAAGATGTCAGAGATGTCTTTATATAATCTCCAAACACTACAAGACTTATCTCTGAGAATAATCTTCAGCAGGCTGGTAGAGATGTCCTCTTTTAATCTCCACACAACACAAGAGATATCTTGTTTATCTCCAGACGTAGACACAGAGAGACGGGAGCGGAGCTGCCACAAGGAAGAATGGGCACACACATGAAGAAAAGAGAGCCATCCGGCCACACACAATGGCAAACATCAAATCCGAGCAGCTTACTCGGTGGTGGTCTCAGAAGCATCCAAACGGGCATGGCTAGCTCACACCCGAACGGAAGAAACAGGCTCCAACATCCAACATACACTGAAACATGAGGCACAGCGCACAGTATCTTCCAAAATAGAAAAGGGGGGGCACACAGTGTGAGTTGCCGGTCCCAAGAAATTCCAGTAAGTCCTTTTTATTTTCACTTGTCGTTTCATATAAATTTTTAGTCCAAATTTCTCATATCACTTCCCTTATAGAATGACTTAACATATTCTTCTTTCTTGATGAGGGGTAAGTCCCTTAACTGAATGTTATTTTAAAGTCTCTGTCCAAATTTTTTTATTTAAGCCTGGTGAATGCACTCAAACACCGAATAAACATGTCCTTTATAATTTGCTTCACAACGTAATAAGTGTATTGCTTCCTCTAATTTACATTTATGCCCAGTGGCAATCAGCCACTAAATTACATGGTTCATATAACCATACAACAATATTTCTCTCAATATTTGCTTTGAGTTAATAGTCTACCTAAGGGTTACATTATATATATATCTTTTTTTTTTTTTTTACTTATTTTATGGTCTAATTTTTTTTATCATTTCTCCCTTTTTTGTTGAAGAAAAGCCTTTCTCTTTATTATGACTATTATTATTATTTTTTTTTTTTTTTTTTTTTTAACATTTAAACATTCAATTTGCCATTAATTTTTACATTTAAACATATATACAAAGGGCAGATCCATGGAGAAGTTGTTGAATGCAGACAAAAATTATGGAACAGTGCAAATAATGTGATAAAAAAAACAACTCCTGAAGGGAGTCACGGGTTCGCCCACCAGGGACTACGGCAAGTGAAGAAATCATGGTTAAGCAAAAAACAACTTGGCTCATACAACTATGCCACATAAATTTTTACTTAACAAGATACCAGAGTTAATGGGAGCAACTCACACGTAATAAAACATCCAACATCCAAGACACCAAAAACACAACTTAAAAAAAACCCAAATTCAAAGAAACTGTAGTAGGTTTAGAAATAAATGCTCGGCCGCAGTAGTCAGCGAGAAATTCTGAAAAGGAAAGATTAACAAACAGTATCATATAGCACTTCTTCAATATTCAGATAACCTTACAGCCAGAAAAATCCTTTCGATCATCTAAGGCCTGGATCACATCGGCGGGAGAGGGAGAGATTGTTGATCCTCTCTGAAAGCAATATTAAGTCAAACAAGTATCAGAAGACGAATTCGGTGTCCACCAACATCCTAATCATCCAAGACGTATCTGACGCCATTGGGACGCATAACAGACATATTCAGTATCTACCTGCATAATCTAACTGAAACAGGAACAAGTTAATGCGGGAGAAGCAGGCACCTCGCTCCATCCAAGCCGGCGGTTTCTCGGAGACGGGGCAGGTGATGATTGGCCGACCCTGAAATATAATATATCCACAAGAATAGTTCAACAGACGCACCCAGCGATCACCCACATCACAGGCATCCCAGGCATAGGCGTTGCTGACTGTAAATTCCTAGGTTCAACCTAAACCAAAGAAAATTCACAATTTAGAAAAAAGGGGGCGGGCTATCAGTAGTCTATCCAGAAATACAAGCGCTGCCAACAACCAACCATCAGGCGCCAGGAGACCATGGACGGCAACCTGAAAAGAGAAAGAAACCCACAAAACCCACATAAAACTTACTTAAGCTAAACCGCAAGAAAAGACGAGAAGGACAAATTAGGCCAGAAAAACTTCCATAAATGAGAGAATGACAGAACTGTTCAATAAAACGGGTCTGGTCAAGAAGATTAGTTACCAAAACATTACTCAAAAGCATGTAACGCGCCCGCAGAACTGGAGGGTACACACTCCACCTAATAAATAATAATAATACAGAAAGCAGCACACAACTCAGGTCGTCCCATACCACCGACGAGAAGAGAAGAAGAATCGCTAGAGACAAGAAGGACGTCCCATAGCGCCCAACTAGATTGAGAGGAAAAAGACTTGAAATCCACGACGTGAAAGAGAACAGAATATGCGGGCAGGAAACTTACATAAGACTACCTAAATAAACAAAGCGGCCCCGGGTTACCGCAACTCAACGTGAAACTCTGAGATTTAGCCGAATTAGCAGCGCGATAAATACTATCAGCAATACTATCGCATAGGCCACCTAACTTGACTAAGCCATCCAAACAAAATACCATGAAAAACTATACGAACAGACTGCAAGAAACTCGACGTGAAATTCTGAGATTTAGCCTAATAAGCAGCGCGATAAATACTATCAAAAAAAATACTATCGCATAGGCCACTTAACTTGACTAAGCCATCCAGACAAAATACCATAAAAGGAACCTTCAAGACCAGATCAGAGAAATATTATTAGAATGACAAATAGTGGTAGCACAAAACAAGCCAACTAGGAGAGTCCCATACCACGTCCTAGAGACAAGAACAAAAACTAACAGATAGCAAAAATTTAAAAGGGGAATGGACTATAATCTGAATAATCACAGAAAATATTATTAAATATAAAATACCCAAATACTGCAGGGGAATGACTAAATTCTTAAACAGAAGAAAATACTATCCAACAATATTATATACAGAGAACGGATCAAGAATACAGCGAAGTTTTAACTAAAAAACCATAAACAAGTATAAGGGTAAAACACGCTGACTAATACGGGTATGAAAGAGAACAGGTTAGATGATGCGAACAACAGGGCGCATCCCTCCACTGTCCGCCCAGAAGAAAAAGAAGATACCTGCTATCAAGCCTGCTACCATCTGAACCGGTTTTAGATTTATTTTGCACCAGGATAAGCTCTGAACCAGAATTACTTTGAGTATTTATTTATTTGATGGCTAATATATATATTTCAGAAGGAATTTACACTAGAATAATATACTAGGTTAGCTTCTAGAATAATTAAGTATAAGGACCACAAACCGGTACTAAAGGGGGAAGATGACCCTGAAAACAACCAGAGATTAAAAATAACTTTTAGGAAGCACCAGGATAATTCTAAGCCCTACCCAGAAGTAGTAAGATCGAACTGAGTTCTGAATGGACGGTGGAAACAATGGGATGAAACGCCAGGACAAGATAAACAGAAGTAATTTTCATAACCAAAGCAACAATGAATGTATTTCCAATTGAATGTAACATACAATAAATAGTAGTTCCAAATATGTTTTCTCAATTTACATTTTCCACATTGAACAACACCTGTATCTACCTGAATCCGTAACAAGAATATAAACTTTAAGCTAAATAATCCTTAGATGAGAACATTCACAGGTAGTGTTCTCGAATTCAATATTAAAAACACAATAAATAATTTCATACATTAAAGCTAATAAGAGCTATCATAATCATAATTAATTATAACAATACAATCCTTCTTTGAATTGGTAATCGAGGGACTGGTTTTCACACTATCACATCGAAGAAGCTATCTCTCTTTTTTATAGACAATAATCCAGATTGTCACAAATTGTAAGTATGGTAATCAACTGACCTATCGATACCAAAGCATAACTCAAAAATCCCTAGGTTATGATTAATAACCAAGAATAGGAAGTCACCTTAGATACATCAGAATTCTATAGGGAACGCAGAATCTAAATTTGCAGAAAGTTAAATACTCGCTTTTAAATAGGATAATAGAAATAATGTAGAAATAAACAAGTTTCAATAAACAAAGAGAAGAATGGAATGGCGTAGGCCTACAACTTCAGTACTCCAATCTTTTAGAATAATAATTGATTACTGTTAACTCAGTTTGGTACAAACAAGACTCCGTTATCCAAAATTAAGTTTAAATACTATAGGCCTACAACTTCAGTACTCCAATCTTTTAGAATAATAATTGATTACTATTAACTCAGTTTGGTACAAACAAGACTCCGTTATCCAAAGTTAAGTTTAAATACTATAGGCCTACAAATCTTTATAAAGCAGTAGGAATGCAATCTCTTTAGAATAATAGTTAATTACTGTTGACTCAGTTTGGTATAAGGCCAAATTCAAAAAAGCAAGATAAAGTATGAAATGTCCTAGGCCTATAACTTCAGTGATACAGCCTTTCAGAATATAAGGGTTAATTACTGTTAACTTCGTTTTAATGTAAACTAACGTTACAAATATGGAAGGTAAAGCATGAACAAATCTAGGCCTATAACTTCAATGGCACAGGCTTTCAGAATATAAAGATTAATTACTGTTAACTTCTTTTTAATGTAAGCTAACGTACACATATGCAACGTAAGATAAGAAGGGACCTAGGCCTATAACTTCAGTGATACAGCCTTTCAAAATATAAAGATTAATTACTGTTAACTTCTTTTAATGTAAGCTAACGTACACATATGCAACGTAAGATATGAAAGGACCTAGGCCTTTTAACTTCAGAAATACAGCCTTTATAATGAAAAATTTATGCAACTCGATAGAATAATAATTAAGTGCTGTAGAAACATCTACGGCTAGAACCAACATGAATTTAGCATAGCAACAAGCGTAAAAAGATGATTACACCAACAACCTTTTCAGTAGAGAGTATTAATCAATGGCCGCACAACATACGATCCACGTACCACTTTTACATCAGGCAAATGCATACTCGCGGAGACTAGATTGCTTAAGCTGCATATTATACCCAAGAATGAGAATTCTTTTAATAATCAAAAACATCACAACCTTGCATGGAAATATTTCGAGTGAGAACCAGTCCTTCGTCTAATTTTCAAACACACTAAGTCTAATAACCTTCCTATGAATAGAAATGTGATTTAACCAAAGTTACGTCTTGGGTGTCTTGTGACGAGTTTAAAGTTAAGGAAATTCAACGGGAACGAGCCCGATAACAATTCTAGATTCTGAGATTTCATTATAAGTGGCATTCATCTGTAAAATGGCTTCCGCTAGAAGCATGACTAGAATCCAACATTATAACTGACATGGAATAGAAAAAATGTGATGGGATTTACTATCCACAAATGACTCTAATATAAGATAACCATGATTAAATTCACTTACAGCAATTCATCCCGGCGACGCTGTGAAGCACATCCTTAGTCCCAGAAAACTACATTATACACTAAGCTGCATTCAACACCAACTCACCTAGCTAGATCGCCACAACCCACCAAGAAAACTCTGAGACGCCGAAAGCGCCGCTATACGAGAAAACTTTAAACCCTCAAGCAATACGTCACGAAAAACAAGTGAATCGAAGATTGTACTAGAATCAGGGCGAGATCGGAAATTTTTAAATTAACAAAGAGGAGGCCACAAAATATTTACAAATAAATGAATGCCCACAAGATTACAGTGCAATGAAAATATTTCTATCCTTAAAACTTCCTATTTTTACAACACTCTCTGTAGGAATACAACCTACAGTCTTATATGCGAGGTCGTCTTATTTTCGGGCCAATGTGCTGTATTGGCCCGAATATAAGATGATGTTTTTTCCCCTAAAATGTGCTTATAAAAACCATACTAGTCTTACACGCGCAGCCTAACACTTTCATCAACTCTCCATTCATGAATGCAGCTGAGCAGCGGGAATCCCCACGCAATGACGTGCATCCTACCCAAGGTCAAAGTCACACGGAAATTCACCAAAATTTACCGAATTTTACCAAACTTTTTCCCCCGAATTCATGCTTCTCTTTGTACTGCCATGTACTGCACTGCTTGGCATCTCTATCCTCTATGTGTAAAGCTTTGTTTGACAACCATCATGGGGGACCATGTGGAAAAGAAAGCATCTTTAATATCTCAAAGCGTAAATAAAGGCGAGAAGAAGAAGTTACGTCATGAATTTCAAAATTCCGTTTTATGTGAAGCAATGTACTAATAAGCTATTTTATTTATTTTTTCGTAACTGCCCTTCAAAAATTCAGGGTCTTCTTATATATGAGGCTGTCTTATATTCGGGCCAATACGGTATTACTGTTTCTCGGACTTCCAACCGGGTGAGTTGGAGGTTTGGTTCCAAGCTTTCGGCAGCTATGTCCGCTCCATCTTCTGGGAGAAATGAGCTGGATTGGGAAAAAAACTGTTTCTTATATAGGAAAAGACTGGATCTACTAGTTAGCTGCTGAAAGCTTGGAAACAAACCTCCAACTCACCCGTTTGGAAGTCCGAGAAACAATAATACACCACCAATATATTAACAGCAGAAAGGTTAAATGGAAGACATCATTGTAAGATATGTGACAGAAGAATCTAGCGAAGTTCTCACACTCCCCAAACCCTTTCACTGCTACAGCCATGCTACTGACACACATATCCAATACACCACTTTGCATGCCAAAAAATGAAAGATATTTTCTGTAGGATGGATTGAAAGTGAGGCAGTATATAGTGCCATCTGTTATCTACTTCCTGACACCATCATTTCCTGGTCCTGTGTCCTCTGCTGCCATCTGTAGCTAAATATTTTGGATGATGCATTACACCATCCACTGAAACCATGTCAAACATCTGTGATGTGAAGATATGTGAGGTGCTCAGGGTTATGTAAATCACTCTGAACTTCAAGAAATATGTGCTGTGCTCTTGTTTTGCAGAATATGTCCATTTTTTATTACGGTACATTCTCAACACCGGGAAAGCCTCAAGTCACACATATTGGTGGTGCTCAATTCAAATAAACACATGTCATTAAATTTGATTCAAATAATCGGAAAAACATTGTGAAATGACAGTATTAGATATTAAACTTTCAAAACATTCAACTTCACATCATTTTTCTAAGTAAAAATTTACCAAATTAGAATGTATGTTTCGATAGTTTGGTTTCATCATCAGCTGGTATCAACTGACAAGTTTGCTCCATACAACCTGGAGGACATCTGGTGGACAGAGAGGCAAACACTCATTTTTCTTATCTCCTGGGAGGTCTTTATAAACAAAAGTTTATCTGTACTTACAAATTTGTTAGTTTACTTTAAAAAACCAGCCAGGTTTTTTCCCTTCTTTTTCTTTTTTTTTTCTCTCTCTCTTCTGTGTCAAAAACACTTCTTCTCTATTTCTTCTCAAAACCTATACCTAAAATATGTTGCACAATCTTTCTCACATGCACGTGATAAGATTTGAATAATTCAGGTTTTCGGATATATGAAAGAAACCGGTGTGTAGGCTACCATTCAAAATTTAAAGTACAATCTCCATATAATGGTCATACCACGTATTCAGGTTTACCAGTGGGCTCATGTAGCAATTCATTTGTGTGCATCTGTTTCCATTGTTCAATGATGTCTTCTTGACTGATATTCGGTTAAATGACTGTAATATTGGGTGACACAGCGCAACGAGTTAGGGAAAGTAAACAAGTCCTACAAGTGCAACATTTGCCTTTGCAAATGAAGAAATCATGAAAAACTCTAGTAAAATTGGCTGGTTTGAGATTTACTCGGACTGGTTTTAGTTTTATTATACTGCATTTCACAACATTTAATTCATTACAACTGGAAACAAAATACCGTTTGTATTTCAATTACTGTTTGTTCTGACATTCTGCATTTAAGTCATACTCACATGGGCGTCGGCATGGGGGGGCAACTGCCCCCCTCTGGATTGCCTTATGGATTCATTTATTTGTGGTACTCTTTGTCAACCCACAGTTGTTGCATGGAGAATTAAAAAAATATAATTACTTTATAATGAGTTTAGCAAGTATTAACTAATTATGATTATAATATGTATTTATAGTAATATGTCACCAAGGCCGTTGCTCAAAAGAGCGTATTCTGTTAACTTAAAAAACTTTGTAGCCTCATCGAATTCAGGTGGGGTTCAAAATAATGATCCGGTTTAACTAAGTGAATATTAATGTGTTTAGCCAAGTCATTTGAAATTGAGGTCCGAAATTGATTTTGCCCCCTCTTAATAAAATTCCTGGCGACGCTGCTGCATACTAATCTAGCTTTCTCTCTCCTACTGTAATAGAGACAATCTAGAAAAACAGAAAATGGACAAGAGTAAAGTACCCCCTAAGTAATTTTTACAGAAAAACCAATAAAGCTATTTTATTAGTCACAGACAGATCTCTAATAAATTACTTATGTATTAAACTGATACATCCTTTTTTTTTTTTAATAAAAATTTTGAAAAAAAGATTTCATGAAAAGCCCCCTTAACATTTCAGTTATACCTAGCTCTAATCATACTTTCCAGGTTGATTAAATTATATATAGGCCCTATATATATTAAAAAAATGAATTAATAAAAGTAAATACAATGAATTATTTACAGATACGCTTGTCTATAGATGCAAAGATGAGCGACAACAAACAACATTCCAAAAACCCTTTTTTCGGTTCCTATTCATTGCGAAATATGTTTTCCCAGTATTATCTCAATTTTGATTTTTTATCACGATGACAATACTTTCTCTATTAATGCCTTGACACTTGACAAAGAGTCATTCATTGATGTACTTCCCAATAGAGTTCACTTGTTGTGCAAAAAAGTAAAAGGAGAAAAAAGGAAAAGAAGACAATGGATAATGTGTCCATTGATAATCAAGAGTTTACTTATTAAAAAAATAAAAAGTGATAAAATCAAACTCCACAAATATAAAATAAAGATTATCTTGAAATTTAAAATAACTACCCACCACCCACTTGTTGCCGGCGTTCTCGCTGTTCACTTGGACCTCAAACTCATATGGTCCTGGATAGTCAGATTTGCAAGGCATGGAGCATGTGGGAGAAGGGGCCTGTTGATTCTGATTCTGTAACAACAACAGTATCTCAAACTATGGTACATGTACCAATGGTGGTTTCAAACAATAAAAAAGGTTAAAATTTTATTTTCATAATGTGTGTTTGAATATTTCTAACAGCCAATCAGGGGTTAAATATACACTAACCCCAGATTTGTTAACTTCAGGCTAAATGTTAACTGTTTCCTGTGTCCCTAGAAATAAAAAACACTTCTGCACTTTTATAAAATAGAATTAGTTTCGGGAGGTTTCCTCCTGTCTTCAGCTGGTGGTCGACTGGTGTTTTGACGACCTTGGCTGGCAGTAGGGGAGAGTGTTGTACCTTTGGACAGTTGTACCTCTGGACAAAGCCTATACTGCTATTGTGGGAGGGAAATTTTATTATATTTTGTTTTTATATCAACAACAGAAGTTTGTTGGCAGCTCTGCTTGAAGGCTTCTATGAAATGGAGGGAAGTTGTGTACACAAGTTGAAGACAGAATATTTTGACTAAAAAAAGTAAGTATTTTTCTTTTTCTTTCTTTCTAATGATTTATTCTCTGTGTTTAGTTAAAACATTTTAATTGCATGCATGATATGCTCTGAACCTTTACCTATCAGCAGTGAGGGAAGTGAGGCGGTATGCACCAGTATGGAATAGTCACTGGTTTTAAAGGTCCAATGACATACCGGCACTGGTTTCAATGGTAAAATAGCATACCGTCACTGAAAATCAATGGTTATTTAATACAAATTGTTCATGTTCCTTTGAGTTGTAATATAATAATTACTTTTCATGATTATTCACCAACTCATACGCTTTCATCTGTAGTCATTGTCACTTTAACTTGTGATGGTCTTTGTTGCCATCTTAATGACTACACCACTAGATTCTATGTTTTAAAATATTTCTCAGTAACAGAATGTTGCAACTTTTATATTGGTCTTAAATACTTTTAAAATGTAATTAAATACTTTTAAAATATCTTTATTGAAGTAAACAAACTAAACTCAATGGCTCTACATCCCTGGCCTACCACCCGACCGCTGCTCATCCACCATAGATGGCACGATTGGGGGCTTGTTGTCAGCATGCCGACATCCACTGCTGTTATTGATGGTTTCCATGATGTGGTCTGTCAATCGACAGTACATGATGTTCTAGTCTTATGTTGTGGTCCTACTTGGCAATCACCTATAAAGCAGGTTTGGTTACTTATGAAGGAAGTTAATTTAAAAAAACACATATCCTGCATATCACATTATTATTTTGCAAAGGAGGGAATGTGGTTTTTTAATTGAGGTATGTTAGGGAAACATTTTGGGATAGAATACCGCCTCTGGATTTTTCTCACTTCCTTCACTGCCTATCAGTCTATACATGTGAATATACTGAAATATTACCTCACTCCTACCCACATGTCACTTTATTTTATAAGTCCATTAGTTGTACCTCTGGATAACTATAGCAGTGTACCTGTGGACATGTCCATAGGTACAGTGTTGCTTTCCGTCAGTTCAAACCAAGCCATAAACTGCAAAGTAAGGCTTGCTTTAACTTTTCTTTATTAGATGTAATACTAAACTAAACACATGACTAAGCCTAGAGTAAGGCTAATAACTAAATAATACATGCAAATGTTCTAATGTGACATATTTTATCTTGGTACTTCAGTGCCTAGGAGCAAGACTGGTGTAAAGAGACCACAGGTCACAAAAGAAAGTATAGAAGCAGTAGTTAATTCTGTTTTGGAGGGAAATTCCCTTCGGGATGCAGCTCGTGAGTTTTCTGTTTCCAAGTCAACCATTTGGAACTATCTCAACTCTCATAAAAGATCAGGTAATGCTAATGTGTCTTTAAAATTAGGGAAGAATGACACAAAGCTTGTATTTTTGAAAGAGCAGGAAGCAGAATTAGTTGAATACCTTGAAAAAGCTGCAAGACTTCATTATGGCTTGACAAAAAAGATGCAAGAACTCTTGCTTTTCAGTATGCAGATGCTAATGAAATAATATATCCTGAAACATGGAAAACTGAACGAACAGCAGGCAAAGAATGGCTTCGAGGATTTCTTAAGCGGTGGCCTACTTTGTCACTTCAAAAGCCAGAATCTACTAGCTTGTCAAGAGCCACGAGTTTCAACAGGAAAAATGTAAAGGCATTTTTTGATAATTATAAAACAGTTTTGAGCAGGAAACCCATTTCACCAAGTCACATCTACAACCTTGATGAAACAGGTAACTCCACAGTACATACTCCACCCAAAATCATAGCTCCAAAGGGAATAAAGTAGATTGGAAGTGTTACATCTGGTGAGCGTGGCGTTAATGTAACAATGATAGCAGCCGTCAATGCTGCTGGTAACCATGTACCGCCTATGTTAATTTTCCCCTGAGTGCATTTCAAGTCTCACATGTTGAAAGGCGCACCTCCAGGAACAATTGGGGGAGCAAAACCTTCAGGATGGACTAATGAGACTTTGTTCTTAGAATATTTGGACCATTTTATCCATTTTGTGAAGCCCTCAATAAATGATCCAGTGTTATTGATTATGGACAATCATGAGAGCCATATCTCCATCAGCACCATAGAGAAGTGTAAGGCAACTGGAATAATACTACTCACACTTCCCATAAGCTCCAGCCACTAGACAGGAGCGTTTTTGGACCATACAAGACGTACTGCAATACTGCAGTATCAGAGTGGATGCTTCTAAATCCAGGGAAACCGCTATCCATTTATGAGGTTGCCGAGATGTGTGGGAAAGCCTACTTACAAGCCTTTACTCCAAGAAATATCATTAGAGGCTTTGAAGTAAGCTCCTCTAAATGAAAACATTTTTCGTGAAGATGAATTTTTGTCATCTTACGTTACGGACAAACCTTACCAACAAGGCCACAGTTTGTTGGAGCCTGCACAGTCAACATCAACTGAAACTAGCAGTTTGCCAGAGCCACTTATTGGTGCATTAACACCACCAAAGAAAATATCGACCGAAGATGGTTTGAAAACTTCAGAACAATGCTACATTTCCCCCCAAGATATCCGACCTTTACCCAAGGCAGCACCTTGCAAATTTTAAGGAGGCAGGAAGAGAGGAAGATCACGAATTCTCACAGACACACCAGAGAAGGAAGAGGTTCAGCAATCTAAAAGGAAAGTGAAGCCTATTCCAGCAAAACCAAATAAATGAAATCCTTCCAAAGGAAAAACTCTTCTAATATTTTCCACTTCTAGTTTTGAAGATGATTGTGAGATTAAAGAGTTAGCACTATCAGAGGATGAATCTTATGAAGACTACTGCAAAGAATTCAATAGAAATTTGGATGAAGCTGCTTCAGAAGAGAAGTTCATAGACAACGGACTTATTGAGACAGGAGATTTTGTATTGGTGAAATTAGCTGGGAAAAAAAATGTTATATTTTATGTAGCTGAAGTGTGTAAAGTACCTAGTACTTCTGAATACCAAGTAAAATACTTGAAGCGCATTGAAAACACGAATAAATTTGTTTGTGATGCTGATGATGTTTATGATGTATGTGAAAACGATATTGAATGTAAACTACCAGCACCAATTTCAGTGGGTGGGTCTGAACGTCAGGTGTACCAGTTGTCTTTTTCTATTGACTGTTCTTCATAATTATAATGTAAAATGTTTTGTCTGCATCCCATAAGTTTGTCTCCTAGATTACAAAATTATAATGTCCATAGGTACAATAACCTCTGTCCAAAGGTACATTACTATGTTGTACCTTTGGACAAATCCCAGTTAACTTTTTAAAATTCCATAAAAAATTCATGAGCATATATTTCAAAAAGGGAAAGAGAACAAATGTAAAAGAAAATTTACTTTTTATAATGGTTTCAATAAAATCTGCTAATTGTGATTTTTATTGTAGAAATGAATTTCTTTTCTAAGAAAATGTTATATTTTATGTTGCTGAAGTGTAAAGTACCTAGTACTTCTGAATACCAAGTAAAATACTTGAAGCGCATTGAAAACACGAATAAATTTGTTTGTGATGCTGATGATGTTTATGATGTATGTGAAAACGATATTGAATGTAAACTACCAGCACCAATTTCAGTGGGTGGGTCTGAACGTCAGGTGTACCAGTTGTCTTTTTCTATTGACTTTTCTTCATAATTATAATGTAAAATGTTTTGTCTGCATCCCATAAGTTTGTCTCCTAGATTACAAAATTATAATGTCCATAGGTACAATAACCTCTGTCCAAAGGTACATTACTATGTTGTACCTTTGGACAAATCCCAGTTACTTTTTAAAATTCCATAAAAAATCCATGAGCATATATTTCAAAAAGGGAAAGATAACAAATGTAAAAGAAAATTTACTTTTTATAATGGTTTCAATAAAATCTGCTAATTGTGATTTTTATTGTAGAAATGAATTTTTCTTCTAAATCTGTCCAAAGGTACAACAATATGCCCTCCCCCTTTCTGAGTTTGATGACATCATCTGCTGGTGGAATTTCAAAGTTCATGACAATGTCTTCTTTCTTTACATGACAAAAAAATCTTTTTCCCAGCATTTAGTGGTCGGATGGGAGAAAACCTCCTGAAACTAGTCCTACTTTACAAAGTGACGTAAGTGGAGCAAAAGTGACTTTATCATTCTGACTAACTTATTTATATGATCTACTGTAACATCATTTTAACACTTGCCAATTAGTTTGTTTTCCTCAAAGCACATTATACTTCTTGGCCATGAAATACAACAATAGTTTATTCACATTTATTTCCTTTACAGCCCTTTCTTCTCTTAGCCCAGTCAAATGTTACATCGGAACTTACATTAAATGGGGTATTAATGATTTTTGGAGGGGAGTTACGGACCATTACTGGGATCACAAATCCAGATTTGCAACCCTCAGAAACCTGTGCTCGCTGAATGGCGGTCGAAATAAACCGGTTTTTTCGGACTTTTTTCGGTTTTTCAACAATATCTCCTAAACTATGTGTTTGTTGAAAATAATATCTCTTAGCTTTTTAAAATTAAATTAATTTTTCTAAAATATGAGATCAAAATCGTTTTTGTAAGTTATATAGTTACCGAGATACGTCTTTTCAAAGATTAGCCTTTTTTTCCAAAAAATTAAAATTCTAAGTTTTCGTCGTGTTTCGAACTGAATACCGAAAAAATGACACGTCCTACAGAAAAGTCAAGAGAACAAAAGTTGTAGGCAATTTAATAAGCTTTAATATGAGCTATAACTCGTTCTTGTGGCTCAGATAGTCTCGTCATAAATGGCAAAAACCGAAAATATGAAAAAATGCTTTTTTGGATGAAAGTTGAATAACATCGTTTCCTCCACCAACAACTTAATTCTTTTGTAACATGTTGGCGGATAATGTCTTATAACTATGTATAGAAAATATTTGTGTGTATATGTGTCTATGGGAGATGGATTTTGCCAGAAAAAAATATTTAAGCAGAATATTTCATAAAAATGTATTTACTTTTAAACCAACAGGCATATTTAAACCATGTGTGAGGTTCCTGGTATGGGATGGTATGGGAAGTCGAGGGTGGGGTAATGTCTTCATCCTTACTTGAAGAACTGTCATTCTGGGGTGTAGGCACATTGCGGCAGAACTTTTCCCTTGCAGAAAGTGCACAAAACTGAGCATTTCCGCCTAGTTTTGCGACAGCTGCAGCTCCCAGTGCAGCACATTTTGCACTTGCACGAGATCAATTCCCCTTTACTGACAAAATAGTTTCTATTAGCAGTGGGATTCTTGGAGGCTATGAAGTGAATTGTTAAATTGTCAAGGAACTGGGAACAGAAGGCATGGTTAACATAGAAAACCAAACATTTGGGAAAGTTGGATTCAAACGTAAAGACAAAGTTGTTACCTTGGCAAGCGTCAATAATTCCATACAAGTCACTAATAAGAAGATTGAAGTTGACCCTCTCACAATATTTCAGCGAGTTAGCATTACCATAAAAATCAGACGAAGAGTTGAAAGCCCGCTGCAAGTATGAATTGCCCCCTTACCCAGTGTCTCTTTTCAACGAAACTGGAGTGAGGAAGGGAACTAAGGCAGCTCTATATTCGTGTTTCACATCCCTCACTACCAACATCTCCCGAGACGCCAATATCCACATCATGCTCGATGGTGGCTACTTGCTCCACAAATGTGTGTGGCATCAAAACGCATCAGTGAAGACCATCATTGACGGCTACATTCATTTTGTGAAAAAACCATTTTGGGACAGATGTAATCCACTGTCTTCGATGGATATCCAGAGGACGCCTCTCAAAAAAGTACCAAAAGTGCCGAAGGTCTCAGACGATACTCCGCCCTCAACTGCAGTGACATTGTCCTATCAGCTTCAACTACCTTCAACATCACACAAGAGAAGTACTTATCGAACGACAGTAATAAGCATAGGCTGATAGAGCTACTGAAAACTGGATTTGAACAGCACGGTGTTGAGGTGACAGAAGATGACACTGATGCTGACATTGTTAGAGCTGCCATCACCAAAGCTGACTCTTCTGAGAAGGTTGTAATCATCGTGGAAGATGTGGACCTGCTTGTGTTATTAGTTGGTTTGAGTTCCAAAAAATACATCTACTTTCAGAAGAGGTGAGCCAGACGTCCAATATTCATCTACATCGTTCACCACCGGGAATTCTTACTACTCTCCCGGGCCCCTTTCAAGCAGGGGAAAACCAAATTTGTCAAACCTTCCTCAAGACCCCAGCACTATTCAAGCAAGCAGAAGTCTTCCTCCACCCAGATGTGAGTTACGATGAAATAGCTGCTGCTGGGGAGAAGTATCTCGTCGTAGTTTATGAAGGAGCGACTGACACCACCCTCAACGACCTGTCAGCCAAAGTCAACCTCACCCGTTTGTCACCAACCACAGATGCTGCAAAATATCATGTTTATTGTATGTATCACCAGGTATGTCCATATACATTTCCTATCATTATGTTCTTAAATTTCGTTGTTCACTTATACACTTTTATTGTACACCGTGTGTATGCTTTGAAATATTATAGAATAACTAATTTTCATTCTACTTTTTCGCAGGTACAAAAGTGGTTGGTGTGGAAAAAACTCACGGATTGGGGTGGAAGTTGGACGAGTTGGGCTTACTCCAATTGCAATGGAAGTTAAACGAGCCCCTCAAACGCTTCTGCAACTGATCTCGTGCAAGTGCAAGATGGGCTGCGCTGGGGGCTGCAGCTGCCGCAAAACTGAGCTGAAATGCAATGTGCCCACACCCCAGAATGACAGTTCTTCAAGTGAAGATGAAGACATCACCCCACCCTCGACTTCCCATACCAGGAACCTCACACATGGTTTAAATATGCCTGTTGGTTTAAAGTAAATACATTTTTATGAAATATTCTGCTTAAATATTTTTTTCTGGCAAAATCCATTTCCCATAGACACATATACACACAAATAGTTTCTATACACAGTTATAAGACATTATCCGCCAACATGTTACAAAAGAATTAAGTTGTTGGTGGAGGAAACGATGTTATTCAACTTTCACCCAAAAAAGCATTTTTTCATATTTTCGGTTTTTGTCATTTATGACGAGACTATCTGAGCCACAAGAACGAGCTATAGCTCACATTAAAGCTTATTAAATTGCCTACAACTTTTGTTCTCTTGACTTTTCTGTAGGACGTGTCATTTTGTTGGTATTCAGTTCGAAACACGAAGAAAACTTAAAATTTTAACTTTTTGGAAAAAAAGGCTAATCTTTGAAAAGCCGTATCTCGGTAACTATATAACTTAAGAAAACGATTTTGATCTCATATTTTAGAAAATTTAATTTACTTTTAAAAAGCTAAGAAATAATATTTTCAACAAACGCATAGTTTAGGAGATATTGTCGAAAAACCGAAAAAAGTCCGAAAAAACCGGTTTAATTCGACCGCCATTCATCGAGCACAGGTTTCTCAGGGTTGCAAATCTGGATTTGTGATCCCAGTAATGGTCTGAAACTCCCCTCCAAAAATCATTAATACCCCATTTAATGTAAGTTCACGCATTTTTTTTGTAACATTTGACTGGGCTATCTCCACCTACAGCAACAGAAATTTTGGGGATTCTTCAATACTCTGCATGTTATATTCTTTTTTCAGAAACATGCAAAACGGCCATATTTGAGGTTGTAATGTTCTTTGGACCCTGTAGAATTCATTATATAAACTCGTTTGTTCATAAAGATATGAGCACTTATATAACTTTTACTGGTTACAGGAGGTGGTCACGACAATGGGAACGGTGCACAAAATTCCAACAGTGTTGGCAACCTGACAATATTGACAGTGGTTATGGTGTTGCCATTAGAGCTACCTTCCACTAATCTAAACTAATCTAAGCTAACCCCTAACCTATTAAAAACCTCACAGATCACAAATTTTGTGCTATCTGTCAATAACATCTAGCTTGTTCTTCCTGCCAAGTAAAGCAGTCGAAATAAGTAGAAACAATCGTAGTCAGCCAATAGTGTTGGGAGGCAATCCTTAACTTCGATCAAACTTCATGCAGTGTGTAAATAAGAACCAAAATTTGCACTCACAATACTAGAACGGTACTGTAAGTTACTGCAAAGGAGACAAGTTTATCAACTTCTATTAGCTGAAACAGCTTGTCCAACTCCACAAGGAATTTTAAGAAATATAATGAACATGCTTGCATAATATACATTTCTAACACTTCTCCTTGTTCATGGTAAAATTCAAAACATTTCCCTATTTACTTTAATATGGGTGATCTTTTGTTTAGACAAAATATTTCCCTTAAAAAATTGTGAACATTTTCCATTAATTTTGGAACGAGTACCTAGAACTGGCATTGGAGAACTCAGCACAACAAGCTCACTCACCATCACTGAAGCACAGTGGGACAGATACGTCTTGTACTCTTGTCCTTCTGTCTCCAAAATATAGAACTGTGGGTATGGATCTTCAGTCTCCACTGACTTTATCACATCCTGCATTTCCGGATTATTCCTGGAAATCACATAATTGTTACTGTTCTGTTTATTGTCAATTACAGTGAAAGGTCTAGATTTTATTGATAAATTGACAAGGAACTTCAGACTTTTGAGCTATACTGTCCACGAGGGAACTTTCTCCGCATCATGCTGCAGAGGGTGCTAGCAACAGCAGTTATGTTGGCAGCAAGAGCTTTTATTAAAACAAAACATCAATTGTGTACTCACCACAGCCAATCATAGCAGATGCTGGAAGTGTTGTCCTCGTGCTTGCAGGCAGACTTAAACTCGTTTACACACATTGTCTAAGACTTTCACTAAAGTTTCTTGCATAATTGACTGCTCATAATTACTGATACTCATTTTAAGTTCATCACAACATCATATAAGAGATTTGATCAAGTTTACCACCTGTTAAAAGAGTATGCTTGCTCGTTCTTGGTGTGTCGTGAAGCGAACCAGTCAACCGATATTTAATTGTCAAATCTCAAAGAGTATCCCTATTTGGACACCTTTAATTCAGACCGCTCCTGAAATTTTACGTAAACCAATCACCTTCGCAAAAACATGTTCCACCAAAAAAGCTCTCTTCATTACTGAACATTATCACCAGACTACTGTTACACTGTCAGAATATTCAGTCTAAATGCTTGCACACTGCAATATGCACTGATGGGTGCAAGACAAAGCACCCTGCTAACACAACATATCTACTGTTTCTAGTACCCTCTGCAGCATGTAGCCACTGTGGAGAAATTTCCCTGGCACACTGTAGTTACTGAAATACTCACAGAATTAAGTATGTAATAAAATCAGGTAAACTGATGTAACAAAGTGCCAGTATGTTTTTGTTTAATCAGTTGTGATTGCAATTATGATATGCAGAACACAAAAAAAAAGTCAAATTGGCCGGTTTCGGGATTTGAACCATGAAACTCCAGAATGTGAGGCCAATCGTTACCATCTCAGCCACCTGAGTCAGTTTAACGGTCTAGTTGGATAAGCGCATGTAAAGCAATAGTGTAATTTGTCATAGCTAACTGTATTTTAATTTCCAAAGCCTTATAAGATCACAATAAAACAATAGTCTATGTTGTCATGATAACTGATTTGCATTTCATAAATTCTTTCGAATACGTATATTACCATAAAATAGGCACTAAATTGAGCATTACTCCGAAACAGGTCAACCGATTTTATCCAATATCAATAGACGTCTTCCCATGGACATTATAACTGGTTATACAAAGTTTCAGGAAAATCCAATAAAGCATATTTGAGTTATTGCGACTACTTATATATTAACATAAAAGGCACTAAATTGGGCATTATTCCGGTACTGGCCAACCGATTTGGTCGAATATCAATAGATGTCTTCCCTTGGACATTATAAATGCGTATACAAAGTTTCATAAAAATCCAATAAAGCGTATTTGAGTTATTGCGCCTTTATAATAGACACTAAATTGGGTTTTACTCCGGTACCGGTCAACAGATTAGGTTCAAATTCAATAGGGTACTTCTCATGGACATCATAAATGTGTATACTAAGTTTCATGGAAATCCGATACAGCGTATTTGAGTTATGGCGCCTTTCTAATACAGGGTGTCCACCAAGTAATGCTGAAGAAATTCCCGACTTATTCCCTGATTTTCATTGATCATTTCAGAAATTCCCGACCAAAATATGATTATGAAGCAAGAAAAATTATAGGATTATACATACTTTAAATAAGAAAAACTTTTAGTAGCAAAAGTAATTGCAAACAATAATTACTTGGGCTATAACAGATACAAAAGTAAGGAACAGTAAAATAAATGAAATATACCTTCATATAGGCCTATTATTGTCTAGAAGTCTTTTTCATCCCACTTGATTTTTCTTCAGCAAGTTAATTTGTTCATCTAGAGTAGCTGCAACTTTTTTGGACTCGTAAGAGTAGTTTTCTTTTCTTTTCTTCTCTTCTAGTTCTCTGGCCAGAACATTGGCTTTCCTTTTTTCTGCTTTCGCCTGGTCTTCTTCTATACGTTTCATCTTATTACTTTGAAGTGCTTCTTTGTATCTTGCATTGGCATTTCTCATAGAGAGAATTATGCATTTATTGTTGGAAAATTGCTCTGAACCTCCTTCTTGAGCAACTGCATCATATACCAGGCGCATAGCAACTATGGATTCTTCTTTCAGATTTTCCACCAAAATGTCACTGTTCATAGAGAAGCCATGTTCCACTGAAGCATTTCCATGTGAAATTGGAAGTAATAAACAAACTACTTTCCTTAAACTAGGAGTGTGATAACTATCAAGCGTTTTCATCCAAAATTTGTCCAGCCTTGTGTTTTTAGAGTAAGATTTGAACTCAACTGCTGCAGTTTCCTTCGAAATAAGATCCCTACTCATGATCTGCATTCCGAGCAATGGAGGAAGTAATCAAACTCGACTGAATCAAAATATACATTGTCGATACCATCTGTGAAACAGCCTCTTCTGGAGTGAAGACGGTTTTGTCAGGACTCATAAAAGACAAACCCTGAGTTAAGGGGTACTTCAAAGGTGACTTCTCCATCAGCTTGTCAACAACACATTTCAGACAGTCTCTGCACTCCCTTCGAAACATTAGCACATCTAAATCCTTAAGACCATGACACTTTCCTAATGCAGACCTTGTGCCATAACCAAGATCAGCATCTTGGGCTCTTAAATTTTCAATTTTGTTGAGGTCGATGTCTTGAAGACAAGTATTTTTAGAATGTCGCCTTCCACAACTATTTCCATACACTTCTTACTTTATGGTAAAAATTTCAATTGCTTATAAAACCTGTAAAACTGAAAAGTGGAAGATCTTCTTTTCAGGGAATAAAGTACTGTTTGGTGCTGATCAACAGTAAAAAAATCATAAATTTTTAGATTAGCATTTTTGAAAAAAAACTGTATTTATATTTTTTATTTATCACAAAAAAAAATCAGAAGGCTAAAACAAAACACCCTGTAGCCTACATGCATTTCCAAACTTAGGATATCACTTGAAGCAGAACATTAAAAGAAGAAACAAGAAACTATCTTGAACTGTTCCAGAAATAGAGCACTTTAAAATTTTTCCGAAAATCACACTCGAGAAATGGCATCTGAAACGCCATCTTTGGTGGCCTATATCTCGGCCCAGGAATTTTTTGGAGCAAAACAAAGAAAGTGGGTTTCTTACTTTGTCCTGAATTTTAACATATACTGAATTCATTAATATCTGAGACTATGAAGGTAAGCCCCTGCCTGAATTGACATGGATTATGCCTCTTTACAATTTTCAGGTGGTCACCATGTAGGAAAGGGGCCATTTGAGTGCCAGCTTGAAACTCTTTTAGAAATGGTTGTAAATCTTCTGCTAAAGATAAGAAGAAAACAATTTTAGCAGGAGAAGTTTATCTTCAAGAGCAGCTGAGATTTTTTGGAAGCTGGCAGGAGAAAATTGTATTCATTTTCACCTGTTTTATGTGGGCCACAAATTTTTCGAATTTTCCCGGATATTTTAACAAATTCATTGACTTTTCCCGGATTTTCCCGACCATTCGAAATTCCCGGCCTTTTCCCGGATTCCCCCGACCAGTGGACACCCTGTAATATAATCTATTAAAATAGGCACTAAATTGGGCATTACTCCAGTACTGGTGAACCGATTTGGTTCAATATCAATAGGGTTCTTCCCCTGGACATTATAAATGTGTTTTCGAAGTTTCATGAAAATCCGAAAAAGCGTATTTGAGTTATGGCACGTACACACACATGGACGGATGGACAGACATTTTTCGTCCCCACACACAATATCATTAAGTACCATACTGGCCCTTAATAAATAAATAATTAAAACCATGAAAGTGAATAAAACACATCAGCTTCTGTCGTCACTATCATCAATACACAGTAGAACATTGTTACAGCGACATCTTGTCTATAACATCAAATATTCCTCGCAAGACACATGTTTTTCTTAACTGCTTAATAAGGGATACATAATTTTATTTGCCTGTGGTATACAGTATTCATTACTTAATTAGGTGTAAGTTTGTTTGTTAGGAACATTAGTTGTGTAACTGACATCTCTGTCACCGAGTACAAAGCATAAACATACATAACTGTGAGTAATATTGTCACATCACTGGAAGATTAGTATAACAGAGCATGGGAGAACAGAAGATACCAAGAAAGGAGAGAACAGGAAGGGAAGGAAATTTGCCTTTAGAGCAGAGATTCCCCTCACATATCTACTCCATGTCCAAGGATGTCACTGATGTCACTGATGCAACTTGTGATTGTACGGAACTGACTTTGTGTTGTGTACATAAATGGAATGTGGAGTGAGATGTTACGACGAATCTCCCGGCTCCTGGTGTAGGCCTACTCTTGACAACCATCATTGCCAATATGTTACCAATCTGGGACAGGTATTTATACTTCCTAGCTACTGTAAGTTACCTTACCAGTTATACTACTTGTAGATCATACATGTCTAGATCTTGCTGGAATTTTGAAATAGTCTTTCAACTACTTTACTATAACTTCACCAAAGAGCAATTCCTTTTTTACTTTAGGTGATAAATCCGTAAGGTCCATCAGACTTTTTGCAGGTATATCTTCCTTTACTTCTTGCAATCTGTGTACATCTGAACTTTTTACTCACATGTTTTTAGATCATTTTCTAGTTTCTTACTTTTATTTACCAGGAGAGCTCTGTTTTTAGTCATTTCTTGTCTTTCACTTCATTATTTCCACTTGGACCATGTTGGGGACTAGGTGGTGGTGTGCTTTCCTCTAACATTCTATCAATTTTCTCATCCTTTTTTTAATATCATAATACTTCTCGGTTCTTACCCATCAGTCTTTTCTAATCTTTCTCTGTTCTCGTTGAGTCATGTCATGAGTCAGTTTTATTTTCCTGCGCACTTCTTTTCTTACATGGTATTGCTCTCTTTCATTTTTCTTGGATTTCTCATACTGGTATCTAATTGGATTGTTCCTTATTGCTCTCCTTAATTTTTACATGGATGCTTTTTTTTTCCCTATCTTTTGAAGTTTTTTTTGGGAGGTAGGCCTATTTTCTTTTCTTTGCCATTACCCTATATAATTGCTATACAAAATAAAGCCTACATTTAATGAACTAGTTATTTGCAATACAAGTTTTAAACATCGGGCTATACTGATTCATATGATTTTATTATTAAGCATTCATGGAAAATCAAACAAAAATTTAACCTAACTCAGTTTCATTATTTAGATCACTGTTAGTTTTGTATTAAGAATATTAGATAGCACAGAGTCATAAAGCAGATTATTGCATTCTAAGCTCCGTTAAGTTATTTGTTCTCCCCCTGTGGATAGGACTCAAGAGTAACAGTAACAGATGTGAGATTTTTCTCTAATTTGTTAAACAGCTTGAGAACATTGGAGGTTAGAAAATCTCAGTTTTAGAGTTTAACTCTACATTCCTTATTATTATAATTTATAGCAAAAGTAAATATAAAAACATACAACTTTATCGTTGGGTGTAGGTTTCGGAGGTGAGAAAGTACAATTACCAAATCTGCATTTATCCCTTTCACACAAACAAAATAACACAGAAAAGCTCACTGACAGCTTGGCTTTATATAAATGATAAGGCTGCTAAAAGTTAAAGAGTCCAAGGAAGCTAGAAAGACTACAGTGCTATTTCTGTGGGATTAATTGAACTTTTATATTTTTTCATGGAGTTGAGATCTCAAACAAAAATTTAACCTAACTCAGTTTCATTATTTAGATCACTGTTAGTTTTGTATTAAGAATATTAGATAGCACAGAGTCATAAAGCAGATTATTGCATTCTAAGCTCCGTTAAGTTATTTGTTCTCCCCCTGTGGATAGGACTCAAGAGTAACAGTAACAGATGTGAGATTTTTCTCTAATTTGTTAAACAGCTTGAGAACATTGGAGGTTAGAAAATCTCAGTTTTAGAGTTTAACTCTACATTCCTTATTATTATAATTTATAGCAAAAGTAAATATAAAAACATACAACTTTATCGTTGGGTGTAGGTTTCGGAGGTGAGAAAGTACAATTACCAAATCTGCATTTATTTATCCCTTTCACACAAACAAAATAACACAGAAAAGCTCACTGACAGCTTGGCTTTATATAAATGATAAGGCTGCTAAAAGTTAAAGAGTCCAAGGAAGCTAGAAAGACTACAGTGCTATTTCTGTGGGATTAATTGAACTTTTATATTTTTTCATGGAGTTGAGATCTCACTTGGGGACAGGCATATTTAGTGCAAAAAATTGTCTTTATAAAATAATATATTTGTTTTTCAGTTATTAAAGACTCATTTTTTGAGCTCTTTATTCTTGTTATAACACTAAAATGGAATGCAAATTAAAGTCTATTGAATTATGAAAGAATGAAAATGACAAGTCAGGCATGGGGAAACAACACGGAGATCTCTCATACTGTGCTCTAAAATGCATAAAATTGTAACTTTTATTTTAAAAGTGGACTATGGGATCAAATAGATCTTATTTCAAGCCAACTTATAATAATTCATAATCAATAAATATTTATTTTACAACAGAGAATCAAGTGCAACATGAATCTACTTCTTTTTTTTTGGGGGGGATAAACACTCCTTTACCTATAATGGTATAAAAATGTATAATAAACTTCCGCTTCATATAAAAGAAAAGCGCACAGATAGGCCTAAAACTTTTAAAGCAAAACTTCACAAATTTTTAACTGAAAAATGTTTCTATTCTATAGAAGAGTTTCTAGAAACCAAATTTACTTTATTTTCTCATGAACTGTAGTATATTTTGTATTTCATGAATAAGTATGATACTATACTAACTATATTATTCTTTGTAAATAAGATAAATTTTTCCACCTTATGCACTAGAATTAGGAGAGAGAAAAAGATGAATGTTGAAAAGGGATCTGCAATATAATACAGTGAAAACTGTTGAAAATGGAACCTGAATATGGCGGAATCCTATTCATTTTGGAAAAAAAAAATATCAGTCCTGGCGAAAAAATCATATGCATATGTGTGTTATTTTTCCTGGATAAATCGGAAACTGTGCAACGTGGAAACGGACAGGATCCGCCACTGATCAAATCAGAATTTTCTTTCTGAAACATTCCGAGAATTTAAGCTACAGCGGCAAAACTTTTCTTTCAATCTCTCTGCCAAGGGAGCAGGTTGTATGTTAATCGGTCTTACCTTACTGTCAAAGGAGAATCCCGTTTCTGTCCCAAACTGATGCCTGCAGGATACATTCAGTACCTGCGTTCAGAGGACAAGGGCTTTGTGCTCACATTCTTTCTTTTATTCTTATGGTCTTCTGAAAATAAACCTCACACAATTTGTTCTGTTAGCAAATGCCAGTAGTAGTTCATTTACAGCTCTGCAGTGAACTTAAACGATGTCTCGCAAAAATGTAGGACTTTCATTAGGTGAAATGAAAGTCATCAAAATGTATAAGAAAGAGAAGAGAGGTGTTCGTGAAATCATGTTTAAATTTAAGTGCGGAAAAACTCAAATCTATGACACACTTGAAACAAAGAACGTATCGAAAGTGAGTGGATTGAAGGCAATAATCCTGAAATGAAAAGGAAACAGAAGACAACAGGTTATGAAGAAATCAACAAACGGTTATGGGAGTGGTTTACTCACGCTCGATCCAAGAATATGCCAATTTCTGGACCTATTCTGCAGAGTCAAGCTGCTTTAAACACTTGGACATTAACAAGCTGCCTGTTGTTTGAAGAGCAAACAGAAGAGCCTGGATGACAGCAGCATTGATGGAGGAATGGCTCAACAGTTTCAATGCCAGAATGAAGAAAGGAAATCGACATGTTCTGATTTTCCTCGACAACGCCACTTGACACCCACACATCAAGTCATTCAACGTGACTCTAGCTTGGTTTCCTCCCAATCACCCAGCCCATGGATCAAGGTGTGATCTACACCCTGAAAAGTCACTACAGAAGATTAGTACTTCAGGCAATAGTCGCTAAGATGGAAAATGCATGCAGCACTAGTGATTTTGCGAAATCAATTTCTGTACTGGATGCAGTAAACTGGATTCACATGGCAGCGCAGAAGATAAAAGAAGAGACCATAATTAAATGCTTCAAAAAGGCATATTTTCTTCCCTACTCTGAGGATGCAGTCAACATTGATAAAGCAGAAGATAATGTGCACTTCATAGCAACCTTATGTGCGGCAGGACAGTTTAACATTGATGCCAGTACATATGTGAACAATGACAATGAAGTTTCTAAATATGAAACAAGTGATTCTGCAGTAGAAATAATTGAGAGGAGGGTTGGTCAATCAGCTGCTAATGATGATGATGGTGATGAAAACGACGAAGAAAATGATGAAGCTGATGAAACGCCAACTGTCACGAGCTTTTCTGATGCTCTCAACAGTGTAAGGGGGCTGCAGATTTTTGCCGCAAATAAAAACCTGAGCGAGCTGCATGAACATTTATGTAAGGTGAAAGAATGTCTGGAGAAATGTGCTATTCAACGCAACACCAAGCAGGTAAAAGTAACTGATCTATTGAACTTGAACAAAACCAACAACTAAATGTAAAAATATACCTTGTGACCTGCCGTACTCTAGTGATGTGGTACTCAACAGTGATTTTTTTTTATTTTATTCTACTTCAGTAAGAAATGTGTCATACTGTGTGTAAATTTTTAACTGTTCTTAAATTCAGTATATGTGTGTAAAAACAACAGTGTTCTTAACAAGAGACACGAGGATTACATTACAGAGCATTAATTTCATGTAAGTACTGTACTGCATGAAAAATGTTTTAAATACAGTATATTGTTCTGTAAAATAAAATACAATATTATTGTGGTTCTTTTTTGACACTTAAATTCAGTAGGCCTAGTTCTTAATGTAATTTGCTGCATTCTTAAACATGACACCCACAGTGCAACAAGAGCATCAGTTATTTACGATACTGTCTTTAATATGTACTGCATAGTGAGTTAAGCCATGTATACATTTGCCACACGTACAGAGCGACACACAGTCTGTTCGCCGTGAACCATCTGTTGTTTTTTTCAGCAAACACAAAGGATTTCTGATTTCACATTGGGACGTGTTTTTGGTAGTTGCGCTCTGTTCGTGTGTCATTTTCCTCCTGCTTTCTGCTCAAGCATAAATTTGTTAATCATGGTGTGGTCTGAGGAAAAGGCACTCCAGATGTTTGACCTTTATAAATCGAAACCTCTACCATGGAATCCAAAACACAAGGACCACTTCATAAAGAATTTTAAGGAGGATACCTGGAGGGAAATAGGCATTCAAATGAATGAGACTGCGGAGGAATGCAAGAAGAAATGGTAAATTTTCTTTCAGCTAACTGGCCTGAAAAAATAAAAGTAAATGCCAGCAAAGGTACAGGAAAAGGTTCAAGTTATAAAATATAAATAATAACATTGTTACACACTTTTCAATTCTTGCCTAACAATGGTTTTGTTTCGATATTTGCCGTACACATTTTTCGTAACTGAGGACTATTTTTTCAAAACTCGTTTTCTTCAAATATTGACAATGCTAGTACAGGCTAAATCTAAACCTACTGTACATTGCTTATTTGAAATAACCCTTCTTCTAGCAGAACAGTTTTGCAAAATTTGGTTTATTCCAATGACTGTTGGAAATGCATGTTGTTTTGATTTGGAACACCTGCAACAATAACATCCGGCAGCTGTGCACACAATGTTTATACAAAGTTCAATAGTAATAATATCATTATTGTTATTATGTTAAATTTTAATACAAAGATTTTTTGGACCCTATTACTATATTAGGGTTATTGTCATGTTGATGGGCTTGATATTTGATATGATATGAAGACACGATTGCTAGTAGACGTGTGGTGGGTGAAAAATCACTGCTGGTGGTTCACAGTATGTTCGTTGCTTTCCTATGGATAATTTCAACGAACTGCTCACATGTCGACATGCGCAAATATATACGCGGCTTAACATTTTATCATTTTGTCTCCATAAAATGGAAACACGTCCAAACCGGAGGGGGGGAAAAAAAAAAGTTTGGAACCTTAGATGTCCGTCTTAAGCAGTTTTCACTGCATATGGTATTCACTATTTAATTGTTATTATATAAATATATACATATGTACAGAAATTTTATTGTGAGAATTTATAGTTGAATATCTTCTAATGTTGACATCAATGTTAGAAGATAATTCAACTATAAATTCCCACAATAAAATTTCTGTACATATGTATATATTTATATAATAACAAATATTGAATACCAAATATTATAATATAGATCCCTTTTCAACATCCGTCTTTTTTTCTCTCTCTCTCCTTAGAATACTAGTGCATAAGGTGGAAAATGTTCTCTTATTTACAAAGAATTAATAGTACCGGTACTAGTGGAAAATGAAATTCATTAATAACTATATTACGTTATACTGCTTTGCTTTTGTAATTCTGTATTTTGTATTTTAGAACTTTTGTACCAGTATTTGTATTTGTCTTGACATGTCCATTATCTTATATAAGATAGAAAGGATGAAAATAAGATGAATGAATGAATGAATGTAAAATTACCATACTTAATTTTATACATGTAATATAGCTGTCCTAAACGCATAAAGATTATAAAATAGTGTGACACTGGGCTACAACAGTCTGGATCTGAAAGCTTTCAGAAAATTCACTTGGTACATTTGTTGGGACAGACCTGGTTCAAGCATAGTCACCCGAAGCCAAAGATCAGCCTTTACTGTTCTGTGCTTTGTTTTGATGTGACACCCATGCAGGTATCAAGTTGAAGGAAGAGAAATTTTGAAAAGAGGGCGGAGTTGGATAATTGTTGAGACACCAATATTTCCACTTTCTGTATGTGCTTATCGGGAGTCTATGTTAATCCCAATGTATTTGAGCTGGCTCTACATCAAACAAACCTAGCACGAATGAAGACACTTCATACCATTTTTTTCAGCCACTTCAAGAGTTATTAACAGTCTCTTGTAGTTACATAGATTGTACTCTATGAAGACATGGGAGGCATGTATAATATTTAGGCCTACTCATTACTCTTGACTCGCTCTTATGGAGTACTCACTAACTTTTGTATGCTTAATGAAATATTACAGCCATTCCATGAAAAGTGAGCCTATTTTACCATATTTATATTTTTATACTAATGCTGTAGATCAAATTAAAGCTAAAAGCTTATATTTTTAAATGCCAGTACTCATTTTTTATGATCTACAAGTAACATCTTGTTATTGATTGTTAAATTTGAACATAACGAAAGCAACCAATTTCTTGAAATAGTAACAGTTCGTATTTAAGCCTTATTGTTGACAGGCTGGAGAATCAGTTGATTATTTCTCTCCAAAAGTTGTTGTTCAGTACATTACTAGTCTTATGAAGTTATTTTTCTACCAAGAGGTAATTATACATTGTATTATTCGTATTTATGAGGTACTTTGCATTTGTCTGAACCTTAACAATAAAAGTGAAAATGTTTATTTCATATGTTAACAATAATTTCTACAATAGTAATACTGTATTTAATATTTTCTAACAAGAAGGGTTATGTAACTCGTATCACTTACTAATATTTTAGCACAATAATTTACTTCCACCTAATGTGCGTTACGGTCCAGACACCAAAAATGAGGACAAATACCCAGTGGTGACCCAAGTTTTAAATTAGTCATTAATCTGAACATTTTCTGGGTCAAAGATGAGCTTAAAAGACAGAATTGCTGCATTTTGTGATAGACTGGATTTTGGAAAAAATATCAGAGCGAAAGAACAGGAATCAAAATTAATTATCAGCTTCATTACCGAATGTTAAAAGACATGTACACAGTCATCCAGGGCCGTGGAGAGAAAGCAAGGGCCCCAGGGACAAATTTTCCCGGGACCCCTTCAACTATTAAATTCACCACTGAAACCCAACCTTGTCCTTTATAATGTAAGCAACAAAAAGATTAAGTAATGATATTATATAATTATTAAGTGCCAGAATGGTATCGATACTTTATGAGATTGTGTGGTAGACAGGAAAATATCAGTCCGTCTGTAAGCGTGATAAGTCAAATACACGTTATCGGATTTTCATACAACTTGGTATACACATTTATAACGCCGGCTGACTGATGCTGGAGTAAAGCCAAATTTAGCACCTATTTTATGGTAATGTAGGGCCCGGATTTTTAGGCTTTTATAAAAGTTTATTCTAGTTTTTTTTTTAAAGAAAATAAACAAGTAACTATTCCTTATATTGGCACTCGAAAAATTGCATCAACAATTGAGATATTTACGCTTTAATTATACAATTATTCTTTCTTTTATAGTATTTTAATGAAAAGTCTGTAATTCAACGAGCGAACACTAAGAAAATGACAATAATTAAAAATAATATATTCATGAAAAATGCCAACTTCATTTAACCCGCTATGCATGTTAGGCCTAGTAAACGAATTTTAAATTTCGATTTCAAAATCCGAAGGAAGAAGTCTGGTAGATATAAGTAAAATGAAAGGTAGCTATGTCTACTTACTTGTTTTTGACAGGCTTGGCAGAAAATTACTCGATCATCAGTTGTGACCCATTAGAGAGTTGTGAAATTGGGGTCTTCCTCAATCCACTCCCGGAAAAGTCCTATTTTTGAAGATTTCTGTTCAGGCATATCAAATTATCTTAAGCACAGTAAGGGTCAATGCACTATGCAACTTTACTTCCGACCTACAAAAATTAGTAGACTGGAGTGTCACAAATTTGTTCCTTTAATACACTTCTCTGTCGTCGGTCGGAAACTTATTTGAAACTTGAAATGACAATGGATTAGTTGCAGATTTCAAAGTATTGCAGACAACAGACGGCTCAAGTTTCATTTCCTGCGAAGGCGAGGCGGCACATTTTGGAGTTACAAAGACAAGTGACAAAGCGACATATACATTGTTAATTTCAGTGTGTTGTATAAATTTATTTTTATTATGTCTTTTACTAACATAACGTTGCTAACCTAACAAAACCTGTCACTGACCATGAATTTATGGTCGAATTTATCTATCATTATTTAACTAAATGCAGAAGCTTTTTACCCTTCCACACCATTCATAAAACATAGTTACAACTGTCAAGGAAGCCATGGTAAAATAGTGAGGTGCGTGCGCAGGCTCGGAAGCGAGGGGAAGGAACCAGTGGGCAGATCTTGCCTGGTGTGCAGCATAAATCTATCTTTTACCCAACCTACTTTAGCTAATATGAGAAGTCATAGTGTTTGAACTGGCATTGCATTTCATGCAATCAGTCACTAAATTACTCACAATTCCTTTCCTCTTTGAACAGTTCTCCGATAATGAGATTTCACCTCCATAATATTTACAAACCACATTAAAGGAAAAATTCCCTTGCTTGAATGGCCTCCGTGTTCAACCGGAGTTCGCTGCCAACATCTTCGCACAATATATTTACATTAACTACAACATTTGACACAGGTAATGTTTACACCACTTTCTGACTCAATAGGCCTACTTGTGGAAGGTCTAACCTCAACTTTTCTCCTAGAAGTACTGATACATGTATTTACATTTTCAGTTTCTACTTTCCATTGCTCATAAAGACCAGATGATTTTTCTACCTTCAATAGCTTCTTTCCTTTAAATTTACTTCCACTTCCAAACTTCTTTATTCTAGGCATTATGAACAGAACACACTTCACTTCACTTCACTTCACTTCACTTCACTTCACTTCACTTCACTTCACTTCACTTCACTTCACTTAGCTTTTTTTTTATCGATGTCACACCCGGGGTTTTGACGTCCGTACATGTGGTTGATGTTATTAAGTAAAAATTATGAACTTTGTATGTATTATCCAAATTTTACAGTTTCATTTTGCACTTGTGTAGTACGAACTAAAACAAAACCTTTTGTTTGTGTAGCCAGCTGTAGCGTCCTTGACATCGATAGTACTGCATTCAGAAGAGAACCATTCACATCTTTCTCTGCAATTAACTTGCTTCCATCTGCATTTTGCTTAGCAAACAGAACTTCCAAGCATTGCACACATTTCAATCTTTTTGATGTTTGACGAACTACACTGCCTGCAATGTATTGAACAACATTATCAGCATACATGTTCAATGAATCATAATCATGATTAAGATAATCATGATCCAGTTCAAATGCATTTGCTGCCACTCTATTTTTAAAGTTCTTCTGACCATTTTCATCTGTGAGGGGGATAAGTGTTTCACAATCAGAAATTCTACAATTTGCGTTCTCAGATGGCTGCACACGTGCGATCAAACATTTCCTATATGCCGATCTGAACTGAAATGCATTTGGATTATTTCTATTCCCACCTCTAGAACGTATAGAAGAAAAGAATAATTCCAAATGATCTTGACTTAACCTACGTGACAGTAAATATTTCAATATTTGATCTTCATTCCAAATGTATGTCTCTGACAACTCTGCAATGGCTGAGAGATCTGTTATAAATCCAAGAATTGGCATTTTACGGCTTGAGTTGCAAACATACGTTCCATCAGAAAGCTTCAAGTTCTGCAAATAAATTATACTGTCTTTAATCTGACTAAGTACAGTAGCTCTGTTTCTTTTAGAAATGGGTGATTTTGTGCCTTTGCCCATTGGGTGGCAAGAATTCAAAATATCAAATATTAAATCAATCTTGTTGATGAACTTAATTGTGGCTTCACATCCTTTAAAATGCTGCAGTCCTAATTTGTTACAAAATGACATTGCACAACCCACTGACCTACTCAATGTCTGGGCAGCAAGAGAAACTTTCATTTTTTGAGTTTCATAATGGATGTGCTGTCTTCTTAGTTTATTTGCTGCATGCAAACCTTCATTTTCCTGTACAGCAACTAAATGGCTAAAATATTCCCACTTAATCTTATTATCATCTCCTTCTCCAGTACCATCAATAAGAACTTCCTTTTCTGCCAGCAAGTTCCTCATTAGTTTCAACACATGTGCAGCATCAAATGTACTGTAAACTCTTCTCTGTTGAAAAGATGGGTGACCGAACCAGCACTGAGGGTTAACACCAGAAAACGTAACACCCAACTTCTCCATAGCAGACTTGTTTGTCGCTGCTCCATCACAAACTACTGCTACCACAGTGATTCCTGTCTCGTGCAATTTTCTTAGATACTGCTCTATTAAGTTAGCTTTAACAGAAGCTGAAGTTCCATTTACTAGGCAGTATCCTACAGGAATTTTCCAACTGCGATTTATGGCTGTAACCATAAAAACTAATGCTTCCCTGGCTAAGGGACAGTCATCATTTTCAATGGACCCTTGTCCCAAATCTACATAGCCACAAACTTTATTCCCATCCCATACAATATCTTTTTTGATGGCCATCTCATCAAACATGAGTGTTGCAAGTATAGGCTCTGTACTTGCCTGCACCTCCTGTGTGATTTTGGCAAAACTTTCCTCAGTGAAGCCAGGATTGCCATCAATTACTGAGGCCCAACGACAAAGAGTCCTCGGATGGGGAAGCCGAATGTATTTCCTCAGGAACTGGTAGGCTCGGGATGAATAAAAATGTAATGTCAGAGCGAATTTTTTTTACCTCCTCTGTATAACACTGAGGAAGACCCTTCATTTGTAGTTCTACCAGCTCCTTCAAAACTCCTGTAAAACATTTGTCTACCATTTCAGATCCCGATTCACAAAGTCTTTTATGTAATCCAGAAACTATTTGCTGGAAATTGATTATTTTCCTTTCCTTTCTACGAATATTTTGCTGAAGGCACTTAACTTTTTTCTTCAATTTGTCATTTTCTTTTAATGCATTATCATACATTCTTTTCATTTTTCGAGGACTATGAACACAGTATGTATGATCATGTGAAATGTTCATTTCTGCACTATGCATAGTGGTATCTGAAAAAGAATATAAAAGTTACCATACCTTACAGCAATACAATTCTAGCATGATAGGGAAAAAGCGAATAAGTCAGAAAACCAAATTTTCAACAGGGACAAAAAACAATTTATTTCCACAGCATTGTGACAATATTTAGTTCAGCCCACCCAGATATTTTTACTTAGTGTAAGATAGTATGTAAAACTATCTGGGTGGGCTGAACTAAATATTGTAATGCTGTGGAAATAAGTTGATTTTTGTTTCTCTTGAAACTTTGGTTTTCTGACTTATTCGCTTTTTCCCTATCTTGCTAGAATTATTGTTACAGGGGTAGGTTAAATAAAGTTCAATATAAACTTGCCCCTTTTTTTGCTTTTAAACTTGATTATACATAGGCAATTACTACCACGAACATCTCGTGACTTGATTGACAGGTTTTCAATCTCGACTTACTGGAGAGATATAGAAAACAATAAACCTAAATTTGTCCTGGGTATAGTTTCAACGCAATGTGGCAGGGTCCCTCTAAAGAGCCTATATGATTATTATGGGGGATTTTCAATCTCATGACTTGCTATTCTTGTACACCAGGAGTCATTTCTCTGAGTGATAGCATTAAAGGTTATGTTTGAGTTTATAAAAGCTAGGTGTATCATGTGACTTATTTTCTGATTTTACTTGTGGGTCAATCCATATCAAATCATCCAATGGGTGTTGCTGACATATTTTATTATACTTTTAAGTATATATTTTCTGTTTCTATGTGTATCTGGGAGTACAAAACCATTTTTTTCACATTTTTATCACTAACGCTTTGGCAACTAGTGGCCATTTTGCTTAGAAGGATCTGTCGTTTTTGGCATTTTCAAAGGTTAGCGGTAAGTTAAATAACTATTTTATTTATGAAGATATCAACTTGAAGTAAAACCATCTTAATCTACAAGAAACATTCTACAATTCATGTTATGACCAAAAATTAGTTAGGTCTTAAGGAAATAATCTAAAACTTTATTAGATAATGCAGTTCCGATTAGAAAAAAATAACAACTTTATAAAACATTTTTTCATAGAAGGGATGAAAACACATGTTTCTTATTTTCCCCCCACAAAGATAAAGTAGATCACTAGATGCTAGTAAAATTTGAGATCATTTATGTAAATCCTTTAGGTTTTATGAGTCTTCAAATATCGAGATTTTGCAAAATTGTTGATTTTCAAATTAAAATATCTCAAATGGGACTGAACAGAAAAATCTGAAATTTTCTCAAAATATTCTTCTAGTGCCTAGTAATCAACATATAAAATTTCATTACTGTGTTCTGACCAGAAATATTTTATTTTTAATAAAGAAAATGCTAAAAAATAACACTGTCAAATGAGCAAATAACGGTGTTAAAATACAATAAAAATTGTCAAAAACAATATAATTTTTTGTTGTTGCTAGTAAAATTAAATATGTCATAAAACTAACATATTAAAGAATATTATAGGAGAAAAATTCATACCAATGCTCTACCAACTGAGCTAAGCCGGACTGCATATGACATGACTTGTCTGTCTGTGAGGTAGACCATTAGGGCAATCAGTCATAGGAGAGAGGTTCCATCTGGTGCTGTGAATTGAGCTCCAGCTTAGCTCAGTTGGTAGAGCATTGGCCAAACCATTGGCCAAAGGTCCTGGGTTCTAGTCCCAGTGCCGGAGGAATTTTTCTCCTATAATATTCTCATGTAATGTCCAACAGAGACAATAATCTGTGGTTCATGAATGCTTATATATCTTAACATATTAAATGTTCCATGGTAGTAGTTATAGTGATCAATACTCCAGCAGAAGGAGACCATATTGCCACATTTGCTGAGCAATACAGACTCCTCTGAACCTCCTTTGTTCAGTAATCAGTAGCTGTGCTTGACTGAAAATAGCAAAAACGTTGCCCCTTCACTTAAAAAAATATCAATTTCACCAAACAGCCATTTCATAAAATAATGGAATTTTTCCCTCAAAGAGAGAAGTTATAAAATTATTGCAATTGGGTGGTCAAAAATAAGTTTGAAACCTCAAATTCTCTGAATTTTAAGGACTTAGGTGTATCTGAAGTGGTTTCCATGTGTAAAATCTGTCGATTTACTTATTTATTGCATTGAGTTACTTTTTTTTGCCATTTTTAGCATGATTTTAACACTCTTTAATACCAAGTAGTCAAGAGTAATCAGCTATGTCCATTTTCATTTGAGAAAATATACATCTTAAGGTACAATTTGGTATAAGATTAACTTCAAAAAATATGTGTGGTTAATTACTATGTAAAATAACAAACAAGGGAATTTTTGTCCCACCCGTAACCGTGATAGTTTTGTTAAATTATTATTAATGAGTTAAATAAATGTTTTGACAACCTGGAAACAGTTTATAATTTGTATTTAATCCCTCATACCTTCATTAATAACAACATTAAGACCCTAACAGTAATAGCAGAATAGAAAATGAGCTTTTGTTTTGCATCATTAAAATCAGTGTCCAAATTATGTCCCACCCTTAACAGATTTTGAAAAACAAATTTAAAATATTCAGAAGAAATTTTAAATAATGCTTTGCATGTAGTATGAAGGAGAAGGCATTGTAAATTTTACAGAATGTGAAGAACCAATTCTAGTTTATTATTTATGATATGTAATAAACAAAAACAGCTTCTATAATTTGTCAGAATGTCCCACCCGTATTTATGAAATGGCTGCCAACCACCAGTTCTGATCATAATGCAGGCAACAATGTCCTTTACTTCGAAAGGTCTTATTTCATTTTTGGGCAAAATGGAAATACTGTGTTCACCATAAATATCACTTTTTGAGTGAATGTAACACCTTATGATGATAGAAGTTTGTTCCACAGCTGAGCCAAATGTTTAAAAAATGTTTATACAAGTGTATAGGAAAAACCTTTAATTTCCTCAGAACAAAATTTGAACATTTCTTCTGCTGAAGTCATCTGGTCCAAATATGGTCTTTGCAAACTAGCCATCGAGACAGCCCTCTTTGTACCCCCTCCAATCCCATCGCAAGCATTCTTTCCATTAGAAGTGGCAAAAAAAATGCTATTCACCTTCAAAGTGATTGCAAATATTCAAACAGTTCTTTTTGTTTTTGCATTGGCTACCATCTCCATCGCTAAAATAAACAATTTTTTTAACTGAAGGGGCAACTTTTTTGATATCTTCAGTCAAGCACAGCTACTGATTACTGACAAAGGAGCTACAGAGGAGTCTGCAGAGACTTGCCTTTTTCAAGTCAGCATATTCTGGCTTGCTCAGCAAATGTGGCAATATGGTCTCCTTCTGCTGGAGTATTGATCACTATGACTACTACCATGGAACATTTAATATGTTAGTTTTATGACATATTTAATTTTACTAGCAACAACAAATAATTATATTATTTTTGACAATTTTTATTGTATTTTAACACAGTTATTCGCTCATTTGACAGTGTTATTTTTTAGCATTTTCTTTATTAAAAATAAAATACTTCTGGTCAGAACACAGTGATGAAATTTTATATGTTGATTACTAGGCACAAGAAGAATATTTTGAGAAAATTTCAGATTTTTCTGTTCAGTCCCATTTGAGATATTTTAATTTGAAAATCAACAATTTTGCAAAATCTCGATATTTGAAGACTCATAAAACCTAAAGGATTTATATAAATGATCTCAAATTTTACTAGCATCTAGTGATCTACTATATCTTTGTGGGGGGAAAATATGAAACATGTGTTTTCATCCCTTCTATGAAAAAATGTTTTATAAAGTTGTTAATTTTTTCTAATCGGAACTGCATTTTCTAATAAAGTTTTAGATTATTTCCTTAAGACCTAACAAATTTTTGGTCATAACATGAATTGTAGAATGTTTCTTGTAGATTAAGATGGTTTTTACTTCAAGTTGATATCTTCATAAATAAAATAGTTATTTAACTTACCGCTAACCTTTGAAAATGCCAAAAACGACAGATCCTTCTAAGCAAAATGGCCACTAGTTGCCGAAGCGTTAGTGATAAAAATGTGAAAAAAATGGTTTTGTACTCCCAGATACACATAGAAACAGAAAATATATACTTAAAAATAAAATAAAATAGGTCAGCAACAAATTATTTTATTATTGGATGATTTCATATGGATTGACCCTTGTGTTTTGAACACCTTATGAACAAAGGGTTTCTATTGAGTGCGAAGAACATTAGCCAAAAGGTAAGTCGTTTTAAAATTTTTCTGTGAATAAACATAGCAAGTTGTCATGTAAATTATCCTAATTTCATAGGCTATGGTAGGCATTTACCTAGGGTACCCAGAAATATGAGGGAAAAATATGGGACACTTACGTCTGTGTTGAAAACAAATTAACAATACAAACCCACATGTGAGTTTGCCCTGGTTTATTTCAAACTTAAAACAAACAACGACAAAAGATAATTTTATTACAAATTACACTCATGAATCATACTTCCTTAAGGAATGAATTTCATTCAACAATTGCTTATTTTGAAGCAGCATGTCATGAAAATCTGAATGCCACACAATCTTCATTAAAAAAACATTTTTACAATAAACAGTGCTTTTACTAGGGGCTAAAGAGGACTATTGCAGAAAAAACATGATTTTTAAATAGATTTTCCAATTAATGCAAATGAAAATAAATATGTGAATTTATGCATTTCAGTAGTATATGACCAGCTTTAAAGCCCGGTAGGGGAAACGGGGTGGGGGGTGGTGACGTCATAGTGGTGGTGGGGGGGGGTGATTACGTCATCACTTCCCCTCCAAGATGGCGGCACTTCCTGTTCCGGAACAAAATGGCGGATATTCCTGTTCCGGAACAAGATGGCGGATCTTCCTGTTCCGGAACAATATGGCGGATCTTCCTGTTCCGGAACAAAATGGCGGATCTTCCTGTTCCGGAACAAAATGGCGGATCTTCCTGTTCCGGAACAATATGGCGGCTAGCGCGAAATTCAAAATATAAAAAAAATGCAAGAGTGGGCTAAGTCTTAATATTATTTTAAATGTAAAAGTGGGCTAAGTCTAAATTTTATTTTAAATGTAAAAGTGGGCGAAGTCGAAATTTGATTTTTAAAATGGCGGATAGGGCGGGATATATGAAATTACGCAAGGCTTTAAACAAATTAGTTACGCCCTTATGCCAAGGACGTCTGGATATGCACTCTTACGCTAGGTTTATTTTTACCAATTAGTTACGCCCTTATGCCAAGGACGTCTGGATCCCCCCTCTTATGCAAGCCTTTTACCAATTAGTTACGCCCTTATACCATAGACGCCATGGACGCAATCTTACGCGAGGTTTTTTCTCGGGACATTTGCAGTTGGGTCCTTTGGCTATCCCATATGAAGTCCCTACACTTTGAACTTTTTTTTTTATCCCGCAAACGTTATGACCTTTTGACAGTTGTAGTCGCTATCCCAGGACCTCCATATGACGTCATCATTATATTGCGCTATTATGCATGTTGATTTTATACTTATATTTATTTAATAAAATCTTGTCTCATGGGTGGACTCGAACCAGTCAAGTTGTGACCACGGTGACATCCTATGATCCACCTGCTAACATTGTCTCATATAAAATTCAGTGACGTCATGTTATCCAATCTTGTGCTTTCATAATTGTCTACTAGATCGCGTTAGTTAACAGTCATTACTTTCAGATTTCTCTCCTAGAAGGCAGTTGTGTACCGTGCTACAAGATGGTGACTACCGCTAAATTCAAAATTCAAAACATTGTCTTATATAGTGTAAAATATTGGTGGGAATATTTGAATTTCGAAATACTACTGCTACTACTACCACCACCAATGGCGGCTAGCGCGAAATTCAAAATTTTAAAAATGCAAGAGTGTGCTAAGTCGGAATTTTGTATTGAATGCAAAAGTGAGCTAAGTCGAAATTTTATGGTGGGATATTTGAAAATTCAAAATTGTTATCAATGTAAGAGCGGGCTAAGTCGAATTATATACTTAATGCAAAACAGTGCTGTGTAAAATATTGGTGGGAATATTTGAATTTCGAAATACTACTACTACCACCACCACCACTACTACTACTACCATCACCATCACCACTACCACCACTAGTAACACTACTACTAATACTAATACTACTACCACCACCATTACCACTACCATCACCATCACCACCACCATCACCACCACCACCACCACCACCACTACTACTAATACTACTATCACCACCATTATCACTACCATCACCATCAACACCAATACTACTATTAATGTATAGTTATTATTATCATCTCTTTCTTTCCTTCTTTCTTTTTTTCATTTCTTTCTAGTAATATGAAATTGTAAGGATCTTTGAGGATGGCTTATTGAAAAACGGCACATTATTATTAGTATATTAATAAGAATGTCTCGTTTTTATAAATAATTACAAAGGTGTTACATTAAGAAGAGATCTAGGATATTTTATTACTTATTGTTACATCGAACATATTAATATTAACACTGAAAAAAAAAAAATGTTCATGTTTGTCCTGTCAAGTTTATATAAAAAAAAAAAACAAACACTGTAATGTTCTACAACATAACCAGACCTTGATTGTTTATTTCGTCTGTTACACAATCGTATAAGCCTAAATTGTCCCAAGACGATGGAACACTCTGTTTATTTACAAGTTTCAATATGTCGTTCTGCATTATAGAATACTTTGACATAATGTTTGTGATGATGTTAGTGTGTATAGAGAGAAAATTAATGTCATCACACTTTAAAACAATACATGTCTTCTCGTACTGAATATAGCACTGTTTAAAATTCTTAGCCAGTCTTAGTTTAAACTTTTCTTCAATAAACTGGTATGGTTTACCATTACACATATGTTCAACTAGTTTTGGTAAGTGTAATAAGAATGAACTCAACAGGTAGGGTGAAAACACAACACACGCTCCGAAGGAGTTTCCTATTTCCGCACAAGCACTGTAGTTCAGCGCTGTGTAGAAGCCGAAACTTAGATATCTGTCCTTTTTTCGGTTGAGGAAATAAATCCTACGAGCCAGTATAGAAGGAACCACTCCTGCTTGCTGTACAAACGTGTCGCCGGTTGTGTTAAGAAAACTGATATGTGATAACTGTCTTATTAATTTCGAGGGAACTGTTGTGAGTAAAATGAGAGACCTAGGCTGTTAAAAACATTTTTTAGCTAGGTTACCACACTTTTCTAGTTTTAAATAATTTGGAGATGTTAGTTATATGGTGCGTTACAAGACATTAGATCTAAATCTGTCCTACATTTGACGTCAAAGCTATAATTACGATCATAGCGAAAGTGAGCGAAAGTGAGCGATGCACAGTTTGTTGTGATGATCACGAAACGTATAAACCTAAATTTTCCCCTAGATGATGATGGAACAGATTGTTTGTTTACAAGTTTCAATATATCGTTCTGCATTATAGAGTGCTTTGACATATTGTTCGTGATGATATTAGTAGGCCTATGTATAGAGAGAACATTAATTTCTTCGCACTTTAAAACAATACGTGATTTCTCGTAGTGAATATAACACTGTTTAAAATTCTTCAATAAACTGGTAAGGTTTAGCGGTTCATGGGACATTAAATAGAGTTCTTCATCATTGTTTTTGTGAAATGTTGACATATTTCTAAAAATTTCTTATATCAATGTATTAGACTTGATCAATGTTAAGTAAATTCTCTTCTTCCTTCCGACACCTTAAGGGTGAGATGGTAGTTACCGTTAAACAAAATGATAAAAAATATACCGTATGTTCCAGAAGCCATAACTCCTGTGTTAACAGTCAGATTTAGTTGAATTGTTTAATGCTTTGCAAGTGCAGTCTCCAGTTTTTTTTTTTCTTCTGGTTATTTGTGAAGGCATTCGTAGTGTTAGAAGGCTGTTTCAAACAAAATTATTCCATGGAAATATTCAGAATCGTTAAAGTAATCAAACATTCACCTCAACCTGTATACGAACTCGAAGATCATAGAAACACTGGGGCAAGATGGTGGCTGACACCAATTCAAAATTTAAAAAAAAATGCAAGACTGGGTTAAGTCGAAATTTTAAATTCAAACGTAAACTAAGTCGAAATTTTATTTTTAAAATGGTTATATATATATATATATATATATATATATATATATATATATATATATATATATATATATATATAATTGAAAAATTCAAAAGAGGTTACTACTACTAAAAATACATGTATGCATGAAGCAAAATCTGAACACAACCTGACCTTTCATTTTATGCACAGTTAGCTTTCGTTTTGGTTGTAAGTTCGTTTGATTTTGTCAGTCACTCCTGTTTGAATATTTAAGTTATAACAGGGAAAGGACAATATGAAAGATTTTGAATTTGTATCCATCTTTTTTCACCACATATTCTATTGTTCTTAAAGGTGTGTTCTAATATTAGTAAAGACATTTTAATGCAGAGGATAAGGAAATGTAAAGGATTATTTTCAGAACGATACAATGTTATTTGAAACTGGTAAGTCTGTATGTTATGAATTTAAGTCTAATAAGATTTTCTATACAGACCTCTACTTTATCAGAATAACCTTACATCGTTCCTGAAATGAAAACTCCCTTTAACTGTCATCAGTGTAACATATTTTCGAATTTATTTGTCTATAACATGATCATATATATATATATATATATATATCATTATGTATTACTTAAATGTTCTAGAAAGTTTATTGTCCTTTATTTTATTTCATAAGTAACGCCATCATTCTTCTTCTTCCGTCATATAGTTTTGAAGAGGACATGTTTACACATTTGTATTCCCCTTTTGTTTGAAGAATGCAGTTTTTACATGTAGTAGTGAAAACATACAACATCTCCTAATATTCTAGACGAAATTCATAAAAGTTAGAATTCATTATTTCACTCTGATTTCTTGAAGATTGATTTGTATGATATGCAGATATAAAAACTTTGAAAAAAAAAAAACCTACAAGAGGTCTAAGCGATCATTGACATCCTTGGTAAAAGTAATCTAATTTTAAATTGACTGTATTTACAATACTAATGCTAGACAGAAGCGTTTTACAATATTTATTAATGTATGCGAATATTAACAATAGATCATAGCAAATTTCATGTAGAGAAAGGACAAGATAGAGAGAAAGATACATGTATAGGCTTAAAACCTCTCGAAAACTTTTGCTTTATATATATATATATATATATATAACCGGAACCACAAACACACACACACACACACAGTGAAAGCGATATCAATGATAATAATTCATATTGAGGTCACCCTTGTCATATTCACAACAACAATATTAAAATAAAATAAAGCTACCTTGTATAGTAAGATTCCAGTAACTGTATAAATAAAATAAAATAAAGCAGCCTTGTATAGTAAGATTCCAGTAACTGTTAAAATCTTGTCATTTAAAAAAAAATTCCTAAGTATCAAGTTAAAAATAAGTCTTAAGATTTTCTTTTACTACTTTAAACTCATTATCTATGTTCTTTGCCCTGTCCCTAATCAGTGTGTTATACATGAGAGAAATACAAATTAAGAAGACATTGAATTTACTAACATACAGTAGTTTTCATAATTAAAACTGTATTAATCAGTTATATTTGTAAATATGTTATGCAGACATCAAGTTATTTCACACAATTGACCATACTAACAATTAATAATCCTGAATATTTAAAACAAACATTTAAACAAAAAACTAGGGCATGTAAGACAAACACACTCATGTAAAGTGTCCACAATTACTCATACTTATGTTCGTCAATGAATGCAGAATATTAAATTGAATTAACATTGCAGTGTTTTTAAGGTATTATAATGCATGAATTCTACTTAGGTCCCTAACGATAGGGCAACAAATTTTACATACGAACGAGTCAAGGTTGATTCCTAGGCTTGTTAATCGAAATCGAGTTCATATATATAGTAATTATTATGAAAACACTCAAAAAATACATGTTAGAGAACTGTTCTAGCAACATATAATTTACATTTTACCGTTCACATGTAAATAACTTGTTGAATTTAAATCTTGATGTAGTAATTGGCTCCATATTTTCATATGCAGACAAATCTGTAGTTATTTTTTTTTTCTGGTCGTTCATGTGAAGGAACCAAATAAAAACAGTAATACAGGTAGGATAATTGTAAAAAAAGTGGTTTGATTCTAAGGTACAACTGCATATCTAAATTTTGCATTCTTTACATGTTCACTATAATAGAATAAATCCGGTACCTTAGGATTTTGCTCTATAGGTAAGAAAATAAAACACATGTATTTCCTACATGAATAAGAAAACTGAGATGTGATAACTGTCTTTATTAATTTCGAGGGGAACTGATGTGAGTAAAATAAGAGACCTAGACTGTTAAAAACATTTTTTTTAAGCTGGGTTACCACACTTTTCTAGTTTTAAATAATTTGGAGATGTTAGCTAGATCTAAATTTGTCCTACATTTGACTTCAAAGCTATAATTACGATAATAGCGAAAGTGAGCGAAAGTGAGCGATGCACAGATTGTTGTGATGATCATGAATTTCTATTATCGATAACAATCTACCATTAGCGTACACATCATTTTAATACATAGAAGGAATGATAAATGTGTGTGTGTGTGTGTATATTTGTAATACTGAGCTAAATACAGGATTTACAAAGTTAAACTTATCACAAAGAATTGAAGGTAGTAGTAATTCTGTAAACAATACTACCCCACAACAAATTGGCTCACTGTCGCTGATCTCCTTTTTCCTGTCTTCTAAGCTAAAAAAGAAAAATAATATACAGAAAACAAAATATAATAGGTTATATTAAACTAGTTTTCGATAACAAAAATTTTAAAAATAATAATAGATTACTAACCTACAGCATTAGTAACTGGAAAGACCAAGTATTTATTCTTATGGTGATGTTGAAAAAAAAAACTACTATTATTATTATTATTATTATTATTATTATTATTAATGTTATTAGGGTAACATAATTACTAATCGTTTTTATATTTTACAAGTCGTGATAGTTATACGACTTAAAATAACGTAACCCTATAGTTTAGTTCCATTAAAATATATTTATTGTTTCCTTAACTACTACGTTTCTTTAAATTTTAAATTACGAATGAAAATATGTTTTATAAAGATAAACGAATGAACATTTAAAATAAAAAAAAATAAAAAAATAAAAATGCTTACCTCTATTCCGCTGTTTAGGAAAACGTCACAGCTACGATTGCATTCTCTACTCCACGACAGACATTGGTAATGCGCCGTGGGATATATACATCTTGTAATATGAACCAGACCATTACAGGTAATGGTGTGGTAGATGGAAGAATGCATGTCCTCAACTCTTCCTTCGCAATTGGACATTCCGCAGGGGAACTGTGGGGGCGGGGTTTGAAACGGTAGCAGCCGTATATCTTCAAGAAAATCGAGAAGTTCTTGATTCATCGTATCGACTCTTACAGTCGATGCTTCAGATCTGAAATATTAAAGTTGGTAATAATAATAATATGAAGGATATATAGGTGTGTGTGTGTGTGTGTCTTTATGATACATACCCTACTGACTGACATCTGTTTTCAACTTCCTCCTGTGTTAGGTCGATAACAGGAATCATTTTCTAAAAAATAAAAAAAAATAAAAAAATCTAATATTTATTATAACCTGTTAAAATCCTCCTAGTGTTCTCAACATTCGATTTTTTTTTTTGTAGAACCTAACATTTCCTGCATTATTCTAAAAACATAATTTTCTGTAAAGACTCTAATACGGAATTTATCAATTTTTTATCATTGCCAAAAAAAAGAAAGAGGAGAAAGTAAAGTCTTAATGTTCGAATCATACAAAAAACTAATTTTCTTGCATTCTCATCTAAATTAATTATTTTCAAAATAATTTGGGCTTTATAACACAGATTTTACAGTTTGTTGCTAGAGTACATTGATAATTTGCATCACGTTATTTGATACAATACAAAGAAATATGATAACTTTATCTGATCGCTCTAACCTTAAACTTGACACTTATTGTTCCATATAAAAAAAAGAGAGAAACATAATTGAAATGTGAAACATTAGCAATCTTCGTAATAAAGACAGATACTATAATGGATCGGTATCCGTATCTGGTACCCTACGGTCCTTCACTAGGTAAGATGAAGGGGCCTCAAAATAATAAAAATAAGTGCCTAAACATGAGAAGATATAAAGAAAAGAGTTGTAGGCCTATCAAGAAATTTATTAGGTTAGGTTACTTTTTAAAAGATCCAATGTCGCAAGGTTGTTCACAGAATTGAAGTATCCTAAGTTTATGAAAAGACGTTTTAAATCCTTATTATCTTTTTTTCTCTTATTCTATGAAGAATTTTATTTTATTTTTCCCCCCGCTCATTTTGTGCTGTATGTTTGGAATTCTTACAGTGTTGAATATTATTTAAAATTAAATTACTACCTTAAATCATTAATAAATCTTAAAGCAATGTAAAAATCTGATCTCATGTTTTGAATTTGTTAATTATTAAAACTGAGTTTAACAAATGATAGCAAAATGAAATATGAGATTGTAGTGAACTAAAATTTAGAAGATAAATTATTAAATTACGATCTGATGTTAAGAAGTTACAGCTAAAATGCCTGTACAGGACAGCGCTTAAATACCCCTAATTGTATTTAGATGCATATATGTGATATTTTTAATCATTCATGTGTAAAACTAATATAGTTTTCGTATTAGGAAAATGTTATCTTTCGTATCACTATGATCTCAAATCTGAAATAAGATGTTCTCATTACACAATGAATTAGGAAATTTCTATTTTCAAAATTCAAAGATCCAAATTCAAGAGGGGATTTTTCATTAAAACATATGTTAGATTCCCTATAAAATTATTTTTGTGTAGCAATATATTTTTTATCTATAAAATATTGTAATCTAGTTTTTGTTATTGTTAATTTTAATCTTACACATCACAGTATTTTCCTATGAGTAAGGAGAATTTCTCCTTTCAAACTCAAAGATCACTAATAAAATAAAAAAAGTTTGATTACCTATTTTAGAATTTTCCAATGCACATCCAAATGTTTAAACTTACAACTCTAGGATCATAGAAAATGTACTTACGATTGATTTTTCTCGAAGACGGCGAGGTAGAAGCTGACAAACACTTACAAATACGTATAAACACTTAACCCTTGTAGAGGGTGTGTGAGAACATTTACCTGAAAATGTTTCTCTTTATATCCTGAGATTCAGGACGCAAATCCTGTATGTTCTATAATAATTTTTAATATTTAGGTCAGTATTACAAATATACACACACACACACACATTTATCATTCCTTCTATGTATTAAAATGATGTGTACGCTAATGGTAGATTGTTATCGATAATAGAAATTCATGATCATCACAACAATCTGTGCATCGCTCACTTTCGCTCACTTTCGCTATGATCGTAATTATAGCTTTGAAGTCAAATGTAGGACAAATTTAGATCTAGCTAACATCTCCAAATTATTTAAAACTAGAAAAGTGTGGTAACCCAGCTTAAAAAAAATGTTTTTAACAGTCTAGGTCTCTTATTTTACTCACATCAGTTCCCCTCAAAATTAATAAAGACAGTTATCACATCTCAGTTTTCTTATTCATGTAGGAAATACATGTGTTTTATTTTCTTACCTATAGAGCAAAATCCTAAGGTACCGGATTTATTCTATTATAGTGAACATGTAAAGAATGCAAAATTTAGATACGCAGTTGTACCTTAGAATCAAACCACTTTTTTTACAATTATCCTACCTGTATTACTGTTTTTATTTGGTTCCTTCACATGAACGACCAGAAAAAAAAAATAACTACAGATTTGTCTGCATATGAAAATATGGAGCCAATTACTACATCAAGATTTAAATTCAACAAGTTATTTACATGTGAACGGTAAAATGTAAATTATATGTTGCTAGAACAGTTCTCTAACATGTATTTTTTGAGTGTTTTCATAATAATTACTATATATATGAACTCGATTTCGATTAACAAGCCTAGGAATCAACCTTGACTCGTTCGTATATGTAAAATTTGTTGCCCTATCGTTAGGGACCTAAGTAGAATTCATGCATTATAATACCTTAAAAACACTGCAATGTTAATTCAATTTAATATTCTGCATTCATTGACGAACATAAGTATGAGTAATTGTGGACACTTTACATGAGTGTGTTTGTCTTACATGCCCTAGTTTTTTGTTTAAATGTTTGTTTTAAATATTCAGGATTATTAATTGTTAGTATGGTCAATTGTGTGAAATAACTTGATGTCTGCATAACATATTTACAAATATAACTGATTAATACAGTTTTAATTATGAAAACTACTGTATGTTAGTAAATTCAATGTCTTCTTAATTTGTATTTCTCTCATGTATAACACACTGATTAGGGACAGGGCAAAGAACATAGATAATGAGTTTAAAGTAGTAAAAGAAAATCTTAAGACTTATTTTTAACTTGATACTTAGGAATTTTTTTTTAAATGACAAGATTTTAACAGTTACTGGAATCTTACTATACAAGGCTGCTTTATTTTATTTTATTTATACAGTTACTGGAATCTTACTATACAAGGTAGCTTTATTTTATTTTAATATTGTTGTTGTGAATATGACAAGGGTGACCTCAATATGAATTATTATCATTGATATCGCTTTCACTGTGTGTGTGTGTGTGTGTGTTTGTGGTTCCGGTTATATATATATATATATATATATATATATATATATAAAGCAAAAGTTTTCGAGAGGTTTTAAGCCTATACATGTATCTTTCTCTCTATCTTGTCCTTTCTCTACATGAAATTTGCTATGATCTATTGTTAATATTCGCATACATTAATAAATATTGTAAAACGCTTCTGTCTAGCATTAGTATTGTAAATACAGTCAATTTAAAAAAAGATTACTTTTACCAAGGACGTCAATGATCGCTTAGACCTCTTGTAGGTTTTTTTTTTTTCAAAGTTTTTATATCTGCATATCATACAAATCAATCTTCAAGAAATCAGAGTGAAATAATGAATTCTAGAATTTCGTCTAGAATATTAGGAGATGTTGTATGTTTTCACTACTACATGTAAAAACTGCATTCTTCAAACAAAAGGGGAATACAAATGTGTAAACATGTCCTCTTCAAAACTATATGACGGAAGAAGAAGAATGATGGCGTTACTTATGAAATAAAATAAAGGACAATAAACTTTCTAGAACATTTAAGTAATACATAATGATATATATATATATATATGATCATGTTATAGACAAATAAATTCGAAAATATGTTACACTGATGACAGTTAAAGGGAGTTTTCATTTCAGGAACGATGTAAGGTTATTCTGATAAAGTAGAGGTCTGTATAGAAAATCTTATTAGACTTAAATTCATAACATACAGACTTACCAGTTTCAAATAACATTGTATCGTTCTGAAAATAATCCTTTACATTTCCTTATCCTCTGCATTAAAATGTCTTTACTAATATTAGAACACACCTTTAAGAACAATAGAATATGTGGTGAAAAAAGATGGATACAAATTCAAAATCTTTCATATTGTCCTTTCCCTGTTATAACTTAAATATTCAAACAGGAGTGACTGACAAAATCAAACGAACTTACAACCAAAACGAAAGCTAACTGTGCATAAAATGAAAGGTCAGGTTGTGTTCAGATTTTGCTTCATGCATACATGTATTTTTAGTAGTAGTAACCTCTTTTGAATTTTTCAATTATATATATATATATATATAACCATTTTAAAAATAAAATTTCGACTTAGTTTACGTTTGAATTTAAAATTTCGACTTAACCCAGTCTTGCATTTTTTTTTAAATTTTGAATTGGTGTCAGCCACCATCTTGCCCCAGTGTTTCTATGATCTTCGAGTTCGTATACAGGTTGAGGTGAATGTTTGATTACTTTAACGATTCTGAATATTTCCATGGAATAATTTTGTTTGAAACAGCCTTCTAACACTACGAATGCCTTCACAAATAACCAGAAGAAAAAAAAACTGGAGACTGCACTTGCAAAGCATTAAACAATTCAACTAAATCTGACTGTTAACACAGGAGTTATGGCTTCTGGAACATACGGTATATTTTTTATCATTTTGTTTAACGGTAACTACCATCTCACCCTTAAGGTGTCGGAAGGAAGAAGAGAATTTACTTAACATTGATCAAGTCTAATACATTGATATAAGAAATTTTTAGAAATATGTCAACATTTCACAAAATACAATGATGAAGAACTCTATTTAATGTCCCATGAACCGCTAAACCTTACCAGTTTATTGAAGAATTTTAAACAGTGTTATATTCACTACGAGAAATCACGTATTGTTTTAAAGTGCGAAGAAATTAATGTTCTCTCTATACATAGGCCTACTAATATCATCACGAACAATATGTCAAAGCACTCTATAATGCAGAACGATATATTGAAACTTGTAAACAAACAATCTGTTCCATCATCATCTAGGGGAAAATTTAGGTTTATACGTTTCGTGATCATCACAACAAACTGTGCATCGCTCACTTTCGCTCACTTTCGCTATGATCGTAATTATAGCTTTGACGTCAAATGTAGGACAGATTTAGATCTAATGTCTTGTAACGCACCATATAACTAACATCTCCAAATTATTTAAAACTAGAAAAGTGTGGTAACCTAGCTAAAAAATGTTTTTAACAGCCTAGGTCTCTCATTTTACTCACAACAGTTCCCTCGAAATTAATAAGACAGTTATCACATATCAGTTTTCTTAACACAACCGGCGACACGTTTGTACAGCAAGCAGGAGTGGTTCCTTCTATACTGGCTCGTAGGATTTATTTCCTCAACCGAAAAAAGGACAGATATCTAAGTTTCGGCTTCTACACAGCGCTGAACTACAGTGCTTGTGCGGAAATAGGAAACTCCTTCGGAGCGTGTGTTGTGTTTTCACCCTACCTGTTGAGTTCATTCTTATTACACTTACCAAAACTAGTTGAACATATGTGTAATGGTAAACCATACCAGTTTATTGAAGAAAAGTTTAAACTAAGACTGGCTAAGAATTTTAAACAGTGCTATATTCAGTACGAGAAGACATGTATTGTTTTAAAGTGTGATGCCATTAATTTTCTCTCTATACACACTAACATCATCACAAACATTATGTCAAAGTATTCTATAATGCAGAACGACATATTGAAACTTGTAAATAAACAGAGTGTTCCATCGTCTTGGGACAATTTAGGCTTATACGATTGTGTAACAGACGAAATAAACAATCAAGGTCTGGTTATGTTGTAGAACATTACAGTGTTTGTTTTTTTTTTTATATAAACTTGAGGACAGGACAAACATGAACATTTTTTTTTTTTCAGTGTTAATATTAATATGTTCGATGTAACAATAAGTAATAAAATATCCTAGATCTCTTCTTAATGTAACACCTTTGTAATTATTTATAAAAACGAGACATTCTTATTAATATACTAATAATAATGTGCCGTTTTTCAATAAGCCATCCTCAAAGATCCTTACAATTTCATATTACTAGAAAGAAATGAAAAAAAGAAAGAAGGAAAGAAAGAGATGATAATAATAACTATACATTAATAGTAGTATTGGTGTTGATGGTGATGGTAGCGATAATGGTGGTGATAGTAGTATTAGTAGTAGTGGTGGTGGTGGTGGTGGTGGTGATGGTGGTGGTGATGGTGATGGTAGTGGTAATGGTGGTGGTAGTAGTATTAGTATTAGTAGTAGTGTTACTAGTGGTGGTAGTGGTGATGGTGATGGTAGTAGTAGTAGTGGTGGTGGTGGTAGTAGTAGTATTTCGAAATTCAAATATTCCCACCAATATTTTACACAGCACTGTTTTGCATTAAGTATATAATTCGACTTAGCCCGCTCTTACATTGATAACAATTTTGAATTTTCAAATATCCCACCATAAAATTTCGACTTAGCTCACTTTTGCATTCAATACAAAATTCCGACTTAGCACACTCTTGCATTTTTAAAATTTTGAATTTCGCGCTAGCCGCCATTGGTGGTGGTAGTAGTAGCAGTAGTATTTCGAAATTCAAATATTCCCACCAATATTTTACACTATATAAGACAATGTTTTGAATTTTGAATTTAGCGGTAGTCACCATCTTGTAGCACGGTACACAACTGCCTTCTAGGAGAGAAATCTGAAAGTAATGACTGTTAACTAACGCGATCTAGTAGACAATTATGAAAGCACAAGATTGGATAACATGACGTCACTGAATTTTATATGAGACAATGTTAGCAGGTGGATCATAGGATGTCACCGTGGTCACAACTTGACTGGTTCGAGTCCACCCATGAGACAAGATTTTATTAAATAAATATAAGTATAAAATCAACATGCATAATAGCGCAATATAATGATGACGTCATATGGAGGTCCTGGGATAGCGACTACAACTGTCAAAAGGTCATAACGTTTGCGGGATAAAAAAAAAGTTCAAAGTGTAGGGACTTCATATGGGATAGCCAAAGGACCCAACTGCAAATGTCCCGAGAAAAAACCTCGCGTAAGATTGCGTCCATGGCGTCTATGGTATAAGGGCGTAACTAATTGGTAAAAGGCTTGCATAAGAGGGGGGATCCAGACGTCCTTGGCATAAGGGCGTAACTAATTGGTAAAAATAAACCTAGCGTAAGAGTGCATATCCAGACGTCCTTGGCATAAGGGCGTAACTAATTTGTAAAAAGCCTTGCGTAATTTCATATATCCCGCCCTATCCGCCATTTTAAAAATCAAATTTCGACTTAGCCCACTTTTACATTTAAAATAAAATTTAGACTTAGCCCACTTTTACATTTAAAATAATATTAAGACTTAGCCCACTCTTGCATTTTTTATATTTTGAATTTCTCGCTAGCCGCCATATTGTTCCGGAACATGAAATCCGCCATTTTGTTCCGGAACAGGAAGATCCGCCATTTTGTTCCGGAACAGGAAGATCCGCCATATTGTTCCGGAATAGGAAGATCCGCCATCTTGTTCCGGAACAGGAAGTGCCGCCATTTTGTTCCGGAACAGGAAGTGCCGCCATCTTGGAGGGGAAGTGATGACGTAATCACCCCCCACCACTATGACGTCACCACCCCCCACCCCGTTTCCCCTACCGGGCTTTAAAGCTGGTCATATACTACTCATTTCGTCGTTGCCGGTGAAAAACCTCCTATGTGTCGCAATGGACGAAAATGAGGTTTTGATTCCCCTGGAAAGCTAAGATCGCTCTGCATGCTGTGACGAAAGCTCTTATGTGTATCTCTACTACAAAAATTTTTATTTGAGAAAGAATCCAACCTCCTACGTGTCGGTGCAGTTCTGCTGCCGTGAAAAATATCCTATGTGCTCACTTATACACATGAGAGGTTTGGTACCGATGTATTTCCGCCAGACTGCCGTGAAATACCTCTTATGTGCTCAACTATGCACATAGGAGGTTTGGTACGTTTACGCTTGCTTGCACATAATAGATTTTTTATAATATCTATCAATTTATAATTCACAAATACTATTCATTATTTATATGTATAGCCTATATGACTCGCTGTCCATGTGTTTTAGTTTTCCTATATAAATTTCTTTTGTAATTTATTTTATTTTCTGAAGTAAATGTATATTGGTCTGTACAACATGAACCATTTGCCGTTTTATGAGCTTCAGAGGGGTTTATGAATAGCCAAGGAATGTGGTTTGTCTTGCACCCTTTTTATTACTTTCTTTCTACATTTTTTGCTTGTTCTTGACTTTCAATGTGTGAGAAAATTCCTCTGACCACAGGGCCATACATCTTGTTACATGAACACTAGAGACAAGTTCGAGGTAGTGACCGGGTTAACTTTACAGATAGTAGGCGTGCTTTTCCGGGATGCTAAGCCGTGGAAAAAAATTAGTGCAATTGGCACTATTGCAAGAATCTTCAGCTGAATTGCTGGACAATGGTAAGAATATTATGAATCATAATTTTAATATTATAATTACATAATTTAAATAATTCAATACAAATTTCTCGAACAAGTATTTTTCATTAATAAAATAATTATAGTTATTATTATTATTATTATATCATCACCATCATCATTAAACTAATGTAATTCAATTTATTCTATTTTACAGAAGAAACTTTATTACAAGAAGTTAATAGCACCAAAGAAGTTCCTTCATATGCTTGTGAACCAACAACAATTAATAATGGAGAGCTAATTTATCCTAGTGTATCAGTTATTTTATTTATGACACAATTTAGATTATCCTGCCAGGAATGTAATCCTGTACATATATTTTAACATTGACGATTCTACTACAACATCCACTTACATTTTTTTTTGTGAACATATCAAAAGAAAAACACTTCATCCAGGGCTGAAGACGAAGGAAAGGTTCCCATGACACTAGAGGCATTCCCCCTTTGTATGGCAATGCTGATACGTTGCCTCAAATATTCGCCAGCCCTAGGATCCCCTGTTGCAACAGCAAGTCTTCTGCCTATCTCTGAAGTTAACTTCTTGGCTTCTGCACACCATGTACCAAGTGTCTCAACAGCGAAAACAACAAAATGGTACTGGTCAACTATGTGACAGTACTTTTTCAATTTCAGAGATACAGCAGAAATCGCAGCAGAGCCTGGATTTTTGCAGGTGCCCGGTAAATGTGATGAAGCTAAAGTATCGACACAGGTAGCATCCCATAAAAGTGATTTACCCCTGACCCAAGGGATCAAGGTCAATCCGTCGGGTCTCTTACCATCGGATCGACTAATGCCAACTGGTTCCAAGATAGTCGGGACACCAGCAGAGACTAAGGCTCTTTTAATTAGATCATTGATCATGGAATGCCTGGAAAATCTTCCTGTGTTCTTCGGACAGCTTAACCCATGATGGCCGTAAGGGTCAACTCGGGCACCGCACTGGCATAGGTGTGGATGACATAATTTACTACCAAGCCGCAAGCCTACAGCGATCCTGAAAGTCACATCATCCATTAGAGTACCTAAGTTAGATGAAGGTAAAGCTCTCAGCCAGGAGCCAGCTTCGTTTTCACAAATGGCAAGAAAACGTGCTTGGTCAAGATCCGAAGGAGAAGAAGTAACGAGAAGTCCGTGTATACGAATGGTGTTTATATGATCCCACTCTTTCTGTACCTCAGGATGGGCTGGAAAATCCTGTTCAGGGTTTAAAAGTCCCCAACTTGCAAGAGCCTCCGACAAATGGCAGATCTCAACTTCATCACCGTGATTTAAAAGAACAGATTTGACAAAATCAGAAACGCTATGAGCCGAAGCCAAGAAAGCAGGAAGACAAATATCGTTAATCTTGCGTACACCAACTCCACCAAACCTAATAGGTAAACTCGCTAGTAACCAGCTTTTGTCATCAAGAGTCAGATAAGTATGGATTGTAAGCAATTTCTCACAGTATCATCAGCTTCTTCGATAATAGATGGATATAACCACAAAGGGGTGGTGCGAAGAAAGTATGTCAATTTGGGAACAAAAAAACAACTTTTAAGGAGGAAGTACGCCGTGTGAGAATGAACTGAAAGCAAGCTATCAAACATTTTCTTCATCAAATCCAAGTTCTGTCTTGCAGTATGTTCCATAGCATCAAGCATGATGGGAGAACCGAGTAGGTTTAACTCAGAACTAGAAATTATTTTAATTCCTGGTGTAATTTTCTGAAAAGCAGAAACAACGTCATCGTCTCTGGCAGAGCAGAAGTATAGCTCACATTTGTTAGGGTTGATTTCCAATCCAATATTCCCACATTCATCAATGATCTTCTGAAAATCTTCAAGTACAATATTAGGTTCATCTCCTAGAGTTCCATCGTCTAAATAGAAAAAATTTAACTTACTCTGTAAGTGTGAAATTGTGGGATGAATTGCAAGACTAAAAACCATAGGGCCCGTGGGATCACCTTGTTGTGCTCCTCTCTGAGATGGAATAGTTTCTTGATTGAAGAAAAGATGTGATGGAGTCCTATATGCTTGCCACAGAAAGGGGAATAGGTTGGGAACTTTCTCCTTAACAGTTGCCAACAAGGAATCTCGTTCGATACAATTGAATGCATTTTTGAAATCAATTTTAAGGAGAACTTTATTACTACCTACATTCTGGCTAAGATATGTGCGAACGGTGTGAATAATTTTCTCGCATCCCTTTGGAGTTCCAAATCCTAGCTGATGAGGGCGAAAATATTCCCCTAGTGCCTCCCTTGTAGATGTACAAGCTAATTTAGCAACAAGCCTCCGGAAAGTATTTCCAATCGCAATTGGACGGATGCCACCATCTTTCTTTTGAAGTGATATCAGTGAAGCTCCAAATAAATAAGGTCTGATGGCTTCGGGAACAGTGCCTTCTAAGATGAGGTTACATAGTTTTGTTATGCTGTGCAATAGTCGTCTACCAGCATCCCCTGCAGATAGAGAGGTAAGATCTTTCAGATGTTGAGGTCGTATGCCATCTAATCCAGCAGCAGAACCAGACGGGAAACTTCTTATTGCTTGCAAAACACTGTCTTCAGAAACTGATAAATGGGGATCTTCAGGAGAAGGGGGATCGGGAAATGACAAAGACCTGGCAGGAGAAGGATGTTTTTTAAGAAGTGCCTCAAAAGTCTCTCTGGTATTATTCGCAACACCTAAATCAGAAGAGAGGAGTCTGATGGCTCCTCGAATATCACCATCTGAAACTTTGGCTTCAACCAAGCGGGGAAGGGACAGTTTTGTTTTAGGTCTATTAGATGCAGGTGTCAAAGTTGATTCTCGAAGATTGTCTTTAATTTTTGAAACCAAAGACTTTTCAGGTCCTTTATTTGTTTTTCCTGGAACGCGGAAGGCTATGTATGCGAATAACAGGAGATCTTGCCAAATTTTCGCTGAATTTTGTGTTAGACATAGTTCAATGAGATTATGTAATTTATCTGCTGCACAGCTTCTTGCACCCTTAGGTATTCTTCGTAAAACCTTAATATTTGTTTTACAAGTCGACAAATTAGCGTGAAAACAGTTTGTGAAAGAATCTGGCGTAGGTATGTCCCCATGGAGAAAAGGTTCGTTAGGGTGGGTCCTTGCCCAATGAATTTTGAGACCCTTCAAACCTTTGAAATATTTCTCATTCTCAAAACAAAGCGAACAGGATACTTGTTCAGTATTGGTATCCTGAGAAATATGAATTGGCACATTAGTTGCACAAGATTTACACTTCCATGAGGAACTTATCTGGAAGGAATCCTTGATTTCACCATCACAGAAACCTGAACATTTTTCATGAAACCAGGTTTTACATTGATCACACAATATTAAATTGTTGTCTTCTAAAGTGTCACTGGAATTGCAAATCGAGCAAGCGATATTGACACTATCTTCCATTAGCAAATATTAATTTAAAGAGTACATGTAATGGTTGCTTAGGATAACAAACCATTTTGGTTTATGGAAATGTCCAAAAACAGAAAAATATCTTGAAATATACCTAAGATCAAGACACTAACACTTCTTCAAGTGTTCTGACACATATAAGTAAGAAATATTAAACAATATTCAGATTTCAAGCTTATATCAATTGAAAAACCTGATAAAAACAAGCAAGATTGCAGTTCACTACATTCAGCTCATTCCATGGCCAACTGAATGTAGTTATGTAGCAGGTAAGTTGAGTTAACATTTTTTGGCAAAATTAATGCACCTTTTCTAGTATATTTTACTAGTGCTAATACTTCTACCACTATTATTACTATTATTATTGTCACTATTATTATTATTATTTTTTTATTATTATTAAAATTGTTAATGCTAGTGCTACAAATGCTTGGTGATTATTATTATTAATCTAATATTTATGTATTTATTTACTTTACAGAGAAGACTTTAGTACAAGAAGAAGCTGATAGCCTTAAAGAAGTTTCTTCATATACCGATAATCCAATAAAAAACAAAGGGCTAATTTCTTCTGCAGTAGGTATGTTGAATTAACATTTTTCATCACCTGGTTAAGCTCTTTGCTTTGTAAATACTACTGTTTAAATGTTACTAATATTGGTATTTATCTACTTATTTCAGAGAGTATTTCGATACAAGAACTTAATAGCATCGAAGGAGCTGCTTCAAATAATTGTGATCCAATAGCAAGTAACGAAGGAGTGGAAATCATTTGTCCTGTAATAGGTATGTTTAATTCATATTTTTCAACAGTAGCTAATAAACTTCCCATTTCCTGGTAAATCGCACTTGATCAGAATTTGTTTGTTGAAAAGCAATGTTGGGTGATATAAAATATTGTATTTTGCTGTAAACACAAAATAATGTGCTCATAAAATTAAAATCCTAATATTGACATACGAGTATAAATTAGTAGTCTAAGATTTTAAACGTGGTTAGTGTCAGTTATTACTAATTTTAACAGTCATATTACTTTCTTTTGTAGGAGTGCAAGACATCTTGGATGTTTCCTCCATTAAAATATGGAATCTGGAGGAAAATATAAAACAAATAATTCAGCACCAAGAGGAAACAGCATGGAGTGAACAAATACAAAACAATCGTATTTCTGAAATGAATATTGGTTGTCAGATGGAAGATATCACAGAATTAACTGTCGACACCCCTAGTTCTGCCTCTGTTAACAATTCTGATATAAAGCAACTTAATCAAACTGTTAAATTGAATCGTAAAGCAAGGATGAATGCAAAGTCAAATAGAGTAAAAGGAAAATCATATTTAGGTTTGAAGAAAGGGTCCATAGTAATCTCGAAAGACTCGAGGAAAATGCAAGGCAGGTGCAATCACAAAGAACTTACAAGAAAAACTGATAGAACCTTTCTTTGTGGTAAAGTTAGTGATGAAGCAAGATCCAAGTTGTTTGCAGAGTTTTGGATGATTACAACCTGGCCTGAAAAGAGGGGTTATGTTAGAGGTCTTGTCAACACCAGGAAGGTTACTAGAAGGCGAAAAAGAGCTCAAGAAAACGTAGCAGTAAAAGATAGAAAGAGTACAGGCCATGATATTTACTTGGGAACGCCGGATGGAGATCGACTTCGTGTGTGTCGCCAGTTCTTCATTAACACACTTGGAATCGGAGAAGACTGCTTCAGGAGATGGACAAGCAATGATAGCAAAATACAAATGGCATCATTTAATGAAGAGAGTGAAGAAGATGATCTACAGAAGACATTAGAAGGAAGTAAAGAAAAACAATTAGAAAAAGGTGGTCAAGAGCCTTCAAAAGAGAGCAGGAAAGAAAAGAAAATGAACGAGAAGATGACAATAGAAAACTGGCTTGCTGTTTTGCCGAAAGTTCCGAGTCACTATTGTAGAGCATCTTCACAGAAGTTGTATGTAGAATCTACATTTCATTCTAAACTCCACATTGTATACAGAATGGTGTGAAGAAAATGGAAGTTCACCTGCCAGTAGAACGACTTTTATGGAGACTTTAGAAACATGTAACATTGCAATCCATTCCCCAAGAAAGGATCAGTGCGATATTTGCTGTTCTTTTAAGATTGGTGAATTAAAAGAAGAGGAATATGCTGCACATCTACTAAGAAAAGATCAAGCTCGTGAGGCGAAGAATAGAGCAAAAGAAGATTCTAGTGATGAACATGTAGTTATCACCATGGACTTACAAAGTGTTCTTTTGTGCCCAAAGTTACTAGCATCTAAAGTTTACTATAAACAAAAACTCCAATTACATAATTTCACCATATATGAACTCCACAATGCTGAGGTAAAACTTTACGTATGGCATGAGGCTAATGGCGGAGTTTCTGCAAATGAGTTCACAACTTGCATCACCGACTATATAAGAAACATTCCCGAAGTGTGTAAGAAAGTAACATTGATTTCAGATGGATGCAATTACCAAAATAGGAACAAAGTGTTAGGTAGTGCATTAAGCGACATGGCTAGATTGAAGGGCATTAAAATCGAGCAGATATTTTTAGAGAAAGGCCATACAATGATGGAATGTGATAGTGTTCATGCTACTCTTGAACGTATTTTCACACCACCCATCAATTCTCCAATGGACTATATAGCAAGGATGCGCCAAGCTAGGCCTAAGAAGCCATATGACATAAAGAATGTTGATTTTTCATTCTTTATGAATTTCGAAAGTCAAGAAACAAATTTGGGATCACTCAGACCTGGAAAGAAGTGTGGAGACCCAGTGGTAACCAATATTTGCCAATTACAGTATCTTCCTGACGGGACAATTCACTATAAGCTGGAGCACAATGAAGACTGGACTGTACTCCAACAAAGAAGAAAGCTGGGCACTCCGTTTGAAGGCTTAAAGAGCTTATATATGGGCCCTCTAGCAATCAACCAAACAAAATTTAACCATCTTCAAGAGTTAAAATTGGTAATAGAGCGTGACCATCATGCATTTTATGACAATCTGAAGGTGAAACCAGATAAACGGAAAAGTTAAAAAGACAGTGTTAGTTTGAAAGATGTGACAAAGATTTTGTGAGAGACATTTTGAAACCTGAATATGATTAATTATTAAATAAATAAAGTGTATTTTACTGCATAAGTTAATGTTTAATTAAATTACTGTGGAATAAACATGTTATAATATGCAAGTTGTTATTACTAGATCGAACAAAATCTCCTATGTGTCACTTTCGTGGATGGAAAAAATCTCCTATGTGCATGAAAAATAATAAAAAGTCAGTAGTATTGAAGTAATGCACAATTATATCACAGGAGTTTTATAAATGCATGTATAATTATATTTTACAGCACAATGTTGCAAAAAATAACTTAAAAATCAAATGACCTCTGTTGAATACAGTTTTTTATTCCTCCTGTAAAATTTCATTTTTTGCACATAGGAGATTTTTCACCGGCAACGACGATTTATTATTTTATTTTATTGATATCCACATTACACAAACCCCATTTTACCCGAAGGTACATTAGGTTTGGAGATGTGCAATGTTACTCTACAATAAATTATCCTGATACTGGAATCTGAAAGCCTGCCTTGTCTCATGTCTGTCATACACTATTCACAATACTGTACAGCTCTTAAAGGGCCTAATGTCTACAAAAGTCCTGCAGTTTCTTACGTCCCACGATATGGCAGGTCTTAAGTTAACAATTACAAATTAAGATAAATAGCATAAATTATAGAAAAAGGCAACCTTAAATTATAACATGCATATAAGAAATTTTTAGAATAAATCACTTAACTAGGCCAAAGAAAATAAAACAATTGTGCAATACGTTAAGTTAAGCATGTAATACCCCAACTACTGAATAAAAGTGTGAATGTTAAAGCTCCAAAAATACTCTATTTACAAATGATTGAAAAAGTTTATGTCCATTTTTGTCAGCAAGGACATGTCGAATGGGCCTAACATACTCTAAGTCTATTTTGTTCAGAAACAAAAGAAGTTCAAACCTCTCCAATTCATAACGTGGACATGTATACAAAATGTGTTCTACCGTTTCAACTTGCTGGCCACACTTGCAGATGGCAGTGTTTGAGATCCTAAATCGGTGAAGGTATTGCATGAATTTTCCATGTTCAGTCAAAAACTGTATCAGAACAAAATTCGGCAAAATTTTTTGCACTTCAACCTATCGTGCACTGTTGGAAAAAATAGATCTTTTGTTGTAGAGCCATTTAAACTATTCTGCCACAGAGTATCCCATTCTTCTAAAATATTCCTCCTGATAGTCTTTTTTAATGTAAGAGATGGGACAAGCAGAATAGGAGGGAAGGAGGTTAGACTTTGCAGCTGTTTTGGCCAGTTCATCAGCCCTCTCATTGCCTGAAACTCCTGAGTGTCCATGGATCCAGGAAAGGCAAACGTGACCAGGGAATTTTCCTATCAATCTGTGCACTTCATGCGTGATTTGGTGTAGATTGTATTTGTCATTTATAGCGAGTAAAGCAGACTTCGAATCACTGTACACACATACACTATGGGTGGTATTCTTATACCATTTTATGGCTTCTCTAATGGCCAGGAGTTCAGCCTGAAACACTGAACACTGAAGGGACAATTTGTTTTTGTTTGTAAATATTTCTGTTGAGTTGGAGTACACAACAAATGCACACCCCACATTCATGGTGCAAGTAAGGACCTCTTCAAAGCGAGACCCATCGTGAGCCCCACTGTCATTTGGATTCCTGAGGTATTGCATATGTAGGGCAGGATGTCCTGCCGAAATCTTATCAAGTGGTTTCTCGAGTTCCAGTTCTGATATATATTCAGGTAGGGGTCTGCCGCTTTTTATATTGCTTATGTGTGCCTTCATCATACCTGTTAAAAACAAAGGCTCTATTCCAGCTACAATTAATGTAGCTTCAGTGGAGATGGTGCGATATCCTCTGATCATTCTCAATAAATATCTGCGTTGAATTTGGAGCAGTTTGTTTTGTGCCCACCATTTCTGAAGTACCCCCTGAAATGCTTTTGTGCATTTAAAAAAAAAAGACAATAAAAATTAATTTATACAATGTAACTTATAATGTCGCTTAGTCGCTTGTCTTTGTAACACGAAAATGTTCCGCCTTGCCGTTGTAGGAAATGAAACTTGAGCCGTCTGCAATACTTTGAAATCTGCAACTAATCCATTGTCATTTCAACTTTCAAATAACAAGTTGCCGACTGACGACAGATAAGTGTATTAAAGGGGCAAATTCGTGACACACCTGTCTACTTATTTTTGTAGGTCGGAAGTAAAGTTGCATAATATATTGACCCTTATTGTGCAGTTTGATATGCCTAAACAGAAATCTTTAAAAATAGGACTTTTCCAGAAGTGGATTGAGGAAAACCCTAATTTCACAACTGATGGTCAAGTAATTTTTTTTGCCAAGACTGTCAAAAACAAGTAAATAAACATAGTTATCTTTCATTTTATCTACCAGACTTCTTCCTTCAGATTTTGAAATCAAAATTTAAAATACTTTTACTAACATGCATATGCAGTTCAAATGAAGTCAATATTTTTCATGAACACATTTTTTTATTATTGCCATCTACTTAGTGTTTATAGTTGAATTACAGACTTTTCATTAAAATACTATAAAAAGAAAGAATAATTGTATCATTAAAGGGTAAATATCTCAATTGTTTATGCTATTTTTCGAGTGCCGATATAAGGAATAGTTACTTGTTTTATTGTTTATTTTCTACAAAAAAAAAAAAAAAACTAGAAAAACTGTGTCAAATTTATAACACAATTTTCAGTGTTAATATTAGTGTTTTATTAAGACAGCTACCCCGCTGGCGTGGTCTTGTGGTTAGCATCGCTGACTACGTATCCGTCGGCCCGGGTTCGATCCCCGGTACCTCCTCGGATTTTTCTGAGGTAGGGAGGTCTGTTAGGGGTGCACTCAGCCTCGTGATTCAAATTGAGGAGCTACTTGATAGAGAAGTAGCAGCTCCAGTCATGGAAACCACCATTAACGGCCGTAGGTGTCGGCATGCTGACCACATGCCCCCCAATCCTGCCATCTGCCTATAGGTAGATGATGCAGCAGTCGGGTGGTAGGCCTTGTCCGTTTGGAGATGTCGCACCATGGAGTTTTTTTTTTTTTAATTAAGACAGCTAAACACGTTTGTTTAAAACCTAAAAAAGGCTGTTCCAGGAAAATAAAAGGTTAAAATACCTTTCATAACAGCCTAAAAATCCGAGCCCTAGTTATAATAGAAAGGTGCTTCAGTCACCTAAAGCAAAGTTTCCCATCCTCTAAAATAAAATAAGCCTGCCCACAGAAAGGGTTCCTTCCATCGTTCTGTGTTGCTTTATTCTGCACAATATGGCTAAGCGTCTCCATGATGAAGATTTTCCTGAACCCCTACAGGAAAAGGATGAAGACAACCTTATGCCTGCAGATGAAGTAGGATGCATTAGGGAACGAGGTCAACAGAGAGGAAATGCTATAGCTGATGTAATATATGGATATAAGCATTAGGTATCCCTAGTAATCACGCATTAAAACTACTGTTAATACATTTTTATTTTAAATAAATCCAACGAATACACAAAGACTATCATGTCATTCCATGAATACTAATATTATATTCTCTCTTTGATTCTTTTCCAACAACTACTTCTCTTTCTTCAAAACCAGAACATTTAAATGTTTTATCATCAACAGCCGCTGAAGTTCCTGATTACTTAAATGTTTTGTTTACTCAGATTCCTCAATCATATGTCTCCTCTTCTTATTAGGAGGTTGAAAATTTCTTGGTTTCGGCACTGCTGATGTGCTCTCACCATCTTCACTGCTAATAGCAATTTCATCCTTTTCAGGCTGAACTGATGAACCAGACACATCAACTGACTCAGGGGTCAATCCATATGAAATCATCCAATGGGTGTTGCTGACGTATTTTATTTTATTTTTAAGTATATATTTTCTGTTTCTATGTGTATCTGGGAGTACAAAACAATTTTTTTCACATTTTTATCACTAACGCTTTGGCAACTAGTGGGAATTTTGCTTAGAAGGATTTGGCAATTTTGGCATTTTCAAAGGTCAGCGGTAAGTTAAATAACTATTTTATTTATGAAGATATCAACTTGAAGTAAAAACCATCTTAATCTACAAGAAACATTCTACAATTCATGTTATGACCAAAAATTTGTTAGGTCTTAAGGAAATAATCTAAAACTTTATTAGAAAATGCAGTTCCGATTAGAAAAAATTAACAACTTTATAAAACTTTTTTTCATAGATGGGATGAAAACACATGTTTCATATTTTCCCCCAACAAAGATATAGTAGATCACTAGATGCTAGTAAAATTTGAGATCATTTATGTAAATCCTTTAGGTTTTATGAGTCTTCAAATATCGAGATTTTGCAGAATTGTTGATTTTCAAATTCAAATATCTCAAATGGGACTGAACAGAAAAATCTGAAATTTTCTAAAAATATTCTTCTAGTGCCTAGTAATCAACATATAAAATTTCATCACTGTGTTCTGACCAGAAGTATTTTATTTTTAATAAAGAAAATGCTAAAAAATAACACTGTCAAATGAGCGAATAACAGTGTTAAAATACAATAAAAATTGTCAAAAATAATATAATTTTTTTTTGTTGCTAGTAAAATTAAATATGTCATAAAACTAACATATTAAACAATATTATAGGAGAAAAATTTCTCCGGCACTGGGACTTGAACCCAGGACCTTTGGCTATTCGCGCCAATGCTCTACCAACTGAGCTAAGCTGGACTGCATATGACATGACTTGTCTGTCTGTGAGGTAGACCATTAGGGCAATCAGTCATAGGAGAGAGGTTCCATCTGGTGCTGTGAATTGAGCTCCAGCTTAGCTCAGTTGGTAGAGCATTGGCCAAATCATTGGCCATAGGTCCTGGGTTCTAGTCCCAGTGCCGGAGGAATTTTTCTCCTATAATATTCTCATGCAATGTCCAACAGATACAATAATCTGTGGTTCATGAATGCTTATATACCTTAACATATTAAATGTTCCATGGTAGTAGTCATAGTGATCAATACTCCACCAGAAGGAGACCATATTGCCACATTTGTGAGCAAGTCAGAATATGGTGACTTGAAATAAGCAAGTCTCTACAGACTCCTCTATAGCTCCTTTGTTCAGTAATCAGTAGCTTGCTTGACTAAAAATATCAAAAAAGTTGCCCCTTCACTTAAAAAAATATCAATTTCACCAAACAACCAGTTCTGATCATAATGCAGGCAACAATGTCCTTTACTTCGAAAGGTCTTATTTCAAATTTGGACAAAATGGAAATACTATGCTCACCATAAATATCACTTTTTGAGTGAATGTAACACCTTATGATGCTAGAAGTTTGTTCCACAGCTGAGCCAAAGGATTAAAAAATGTTTATACAATGAATAGGAAATACCTTTAATTTCTTCAGAACAAAATTTGAACACATCTTCTGCTGAAGGTATCTGGTCCAAATATGGTCTTTGCAAACTAGCCATCGAGACAGCCCTCTTTGTACCCCCTCCAATCCCATCACAAGCATTCTTTCCATTAGAAGTGGCAAAAAAATGCTATTCAGCTTCAAAGTGATTGCAAATATTCAAAAAGTTCTTTTTGTTTTTGTACTGGCTACCATCTCCATCGCTAAAATAAACATTTTTTTTAACTGAAGGGGCAACTTTTTTGATATCTTCTGTCAAGCACAGCTACTGATTACTGAACAAAGGAGCTACAGCGGAATCTGTAGAGACTTGCCTTTTTCAAGTCAGCATATTCTGGCTTGCTCAGCAAATGTGGTAATATGGTCTCCTTCCGCTGGAGTATTGATCACTATGACTACTACCATGGAACATTTAATATGTTAGTTTTATGGCATATTCTATTTTACTAGCAACAACAAATAATTATATTGTTTTTGACAATTTTTATTGTATTTTAACACTGTTATTCGCTCATTTGACAGTGTTATTTTTCAGCATTTCCTTTATTAAAAATAAAATACTTCTGGTCAGAACACAGTGATGAAATTTTATATGTTGAATACTAGGCACTAGAAGAATATTTTTAGAAAATTTCAGATTTTTCTGTTCAGTCCCATTTGAGATATTTGAATTTGAAAATCAACAATTCTGCAAAATCTCGATATTAAAGACTCATAAAACCTAAAGGATTTACATAAATGATCTCAAATTTTACTAGCATCTAGTGATCTAAACTTACTATATCTTTGTGGGGGGAAAATATGAAACATGTGTTTTCATCCCTTCAATGAAAAAAAGTTTTATAAAGTTGTTAATTTTTTCTAATCGGAACTGCATTTCCTAATAAAGTTTTAGATTATTTCCTTAAGACCTAACAAATTTTTGGTCATAACATGAACTGTAGCCTGTTTCTTGTAGATTAAGATGGTTTTTACTTCAAGTTGATATCTTCATAAATAAAATAGTTATTTAACATACCGCAAACCTTTGAAAATGCCAAAAATGACAGATCCTTCTAAGCAAAATGGCCACTAGTTGCCGAAGCGTTAGTGATAAAAATGTGAAAAAAATTGTTTTGTACTCCCAGATACACATAGAAACAGAAAATATATACTTAAAAATAAAATAAAATAGGTCAGCAACAAATTATTTTATTATTGGATGATTTCATATGGATTGACCCTCAGCATATAATTGTTGGTAATTAGTTTAATTTACTAGCTTTAACTGAATGAGTGAAAAGAGCTCTTATTATGAGTAAAAAATATATATATATAGCCTATAGGAAAATGGTTAAGTAATTTTGCAAAAAAAAAAAAAATTCAATAAACCACACATTTATGTACCTAATACATATAAATTACACTTAACTAACCTTCCACTTCTCACAACAGGGTTGGAATCTCCTGAAGCAAGTCAAACAACTTCTTCTCCCAAGGTTTTAATTGAATTTTATTTCCCATTCTATTAAGGTCTGTTTTTGCCTTCAATCGCTTCATATTGAATTTTTTTACTCATTGGCTGATTTTCAAGAATATTTCGAAAGTTCTCTCTAATATTTTATAGAGCTAATGATCTCTTTTGCCTACATTCAGGCAATTGAGATTTCCAGAAAATCACTGGATATTCACACAACTCCACAAATGTAGCTTATAGCTTGAGAATCGTTTTCTGATACATCCATGATGTTGATGCAAATGAGCAAATGAAACAAAAAATAATTGTTGTGTTCACGCAATAGAAACCAGTGCCTCCTTATCTTGCATAGTCAGAAAAGTAAACAGAGAATTTACTCTTTGATGGGAGAGTAACTTCTCGTTAGAGTAATTTCTTTCTTATGCATAGGGAAACAAGAAATTGCTCCTTCTCGCAAGTAGTCTCACATCTGCTCACGAGTAAATTCTCGGAAATAATTGCTTCTTTTTATACATAGAGCCAATAGTGTGTGTGTGTGTGTGTGTGTGTGTGTTAGCTGGGAACCCCTTGGATTATTGTCCGGGGTATTTAGTATTTAGCTCATGAATCAGTGTCCAACCCAGTATAAGAATGCTGGAATTTCAACTAACTGCATCTTGTCATAATTTTATCATTTTGTTTTTAGGTTAGCACTTTTATTTTATCACACCTAAAAGCATTTGTTTTATATAAACCAGCTGATTTCCATGATGGAAAGTGTTGGTAATAACTGCACTTACTGTCGCTTTTATACAGATTGTCTTGGCATCAGATCTCGCATTTCCGTTCACAATGACAAAAATAGTGATGTGCCTTATTCATTTTTGTGATTTTAATTATTCGTTACATGCTTAATTAGGCCTATGTAAGTATTCCTTAAAGAGTCTCAATAAATATAACTTGAAGTTTAGAGGATCTCAAGATAAATTCACGAGTAACTTAATTGCTTGAAAATGTAATGACAAAATGCAAACCTCTCATATTAGCTATGAATATTTTTCTATGTCAAGGCTAGGAGAAATTTGACCCAAAATATTTCTTTAAAAAATGCAATCATGCAATGGAATTAACTTACATGATCTGTTTGACTTCATCTGGGAAATAGTCGCTTTCCTGGCTGGAAATGAAATGATCCTCCATAATCTAGAAACATAGATGTGAAACACATAACTTCTCTGCCCAAATTAAAGTTTTGTCTTTTAGTGTACCACATGGTATATTTACTACGTTTAGGCTACATGCAGGATTGAAATCTACCTGAATCCGATCCCAACTCAATATGTTCCCTGTTTACATGGAAAGTTCTAGGAGTGTATTGAGATTTGTTGTATTATTGGCTAACTTGGTTTTGTGTGGCTAACCTGTTTTAACAATTGCCATGTTTATTCTCTGATTAAAAATATTAGAAAGTGTGTGTTCTATTAATAATTTTCTAGTCACTTTAAAGAAATTATGGCATAAAAGAGTAACATAATATTATAATAGCACATTTTTTATTAAATTGACGATCAGCTGATAGAACAAATGATGAGCGCTGTGTGAGTAGTCTATATGCCTGCACATCAGGATTGAGTTTGCTAGTATTCACAGGGAATTGAACATGACTTGAATCCGATCCATTCCTTCATTTGCAAAAGATCGTATCGAAAATACATTCCAAACTGAGTCCACGTTTACATGGCGATCTCAATGTGGAGATCAGACTCAGATCGATCTGAATCCTGCATGTAAACATACTAAAATTATTTTGTATGACATTCTCTTCATGTAAGTTGGTTGTAAAAATGAAGAGGATGTATCACATTGCATCACATCCCTGAAGGATACACAACTCAAAGAAAATCTGTTTCATGCGCTCATGTAACTTTCTTTACTCTAAGCAGGGACAATATACCTTTCTCACTTCACATTCTGATATAGAATAAGAGGCCTTATTGCAAAGACCATATATTCAGTTGTTTCAACCTGATGCACAGCTTTATTGTTCACCAGGCAAGATTGAGTTTCTACAAACAGTGAGTGGCTTATATCTACCCTTCAGATAATTTTTTTATAAAAAAAAGTTTCAAATAAAACTCCTAGCTCTTAGTATAAGCACCTCACAGAAAACAGAAGAAAGACTAATTTCACTGCAATTAGGAAACTGATAGATACAAATATAAAAAGGGTTAAGAAAGAACATGAAAACAAAACTCTCCTCCAAACTGATGAAGAATTTACCAGAAATAATACAAGAAGCTTCTAACAGAACTTTCAAACAAAGTTATCAAGATAAAGAGCACCCACCCTGCAATTTCAAGATGTAAATGGAACCATCGCTCACAATAATACAGAAAATTGCAAGATACTAGTGGAGTACTTTGAGGAACTCTTGAATTGTGAACCCATCCTCAAAAAATTTGAATCAGTCCTGAGTAACACTGGAAATGAATGAATGAAAATGAATGGGTTGGGCCCTTTCGGTCCCGTGCACGTAGGCCACATAATTGGGCCCATTGTGCCCCTCTTACTGGAGAATTCATTCAAGTCCTGTTGCCTTCAAGGACAGGGAGTAACACTGGAAAGCCAGGCTCAGAACCACTGACAGCCAGGGTTGTAAAAAAGCCGGCTAAAATTGAAAAAGACCTGACCAGTGGTTTTTTTCAATTTTAGCCGGTTAAAATCATGATTTTAGCCGGCTAAAATCAAATTTAGCCGGCTAAAATCAAATTTAGCCGGCTAAAATCAATTTTTCCTGGTTGGGGGAGGTGGGAGCGGGTTGAAATTTTGAAAAAATTATATTTAGGGCCCTATGGGTTTTAGAGGGAAACTTAGTATGCATAAATTAGACACAAATGATTCAGTGGTTGTGGGGGTGAGGGTGGAAATTAAAAATTTTTAAAACCATGTTTGTGGGGTATCGTTGAAAAGCTCTTGATGAGTAATCTCTAAATCAACAACTAGTTTCTCAATAGCGCTCATATAAGGAGAGATTTGAATTTTTGAAAGTCAAAAACCACTTTAAAATATACCTCAGCCAATAGGCATGCCGAAATGAATTCATGAGGACCAACTGAGGCTAAAATTACCAATGAAATGAAGTTTGAAATATTAAAAATAATAGTTAAATATCTTTAGAACAATAATCCTTGGCCAAATTAAAAATGAAATAATAAAAGATATCAATTAATACATAATTAACAACTCTCTTTTTATAAAAAAATATTTCAGTTTTTATTCTACACTTACCCCAATAAATTCATAAAAAGCACTATGAAATCTACCTCAGCCTGTGCGCAGTAGGCCTACCCAAAGGGATTTTTTATGCTTATTTCTCCATCAATTACACAAATCTGAAGCGTAATCACCTATCGCTGGAATTTTGTCAAGCCATATAATCTTTACATCGTATGCCAGCCAGTTCTGCATCAATCGAGAGAGTATTTTCTTCATTTGGGTTAATACAAACAAAATTGAGAAACAGACTAGGCAATGAAAAAGCCCAGAAGCTTGTATACATCAACAGGCAGAATAAAGCAAATATGCAAGAGTCTTATGATGAATGGTGAATTTACCATATTTACTTGAATATAACGTGCCCTATTTTTGTCCATTTGTAGATTTCAATGCTGAGGTGCGCGTTAAATTCTAGTACAAATCCGTTTTGTAGGTCGGAGGTAATATTGATCTACATAACAAGGCACTGCTATAATTTTAGACTTCGTTCATTTTATCGTTAGCCTACACCATATGAAATTTAATTTCTGAAACATAATGAAAAAATAGTTTTTGTCAGCTCTATAGTGCAAATGTGGAATATTGTGCATTGTTGATTTTAAACTCATTTAAGAGTGGTATCAGCTTTTATTGTGAAACATGCATTTAACATTTTGTTTGTCCATTTAGCAATAAAAATAAGCACCTCCGAGGGTTCCAGTGATGAACACATTAGTGAATATTGATGAGCCATGCCTATAGGTCTACTTGTAGGCCTAAAACTGGCAGTTAACGGTAAATGTTTATGTGTTGGTTCATTATTCTATAAATACTAAGACAAAATTCCAAATAAAATATCCTACATATCGCATTACATTCGCTAACAAACTCTTTTTTTATGATTTTAAGTTTCAAATCAGGGTGCGCATTAAATTCGAGGGTGCATTATATTGGAGTAAATACGGTAATTAACTATTGCTGGGAATTACACAGTGAAGTGGTACAGTGAGTCCCATGCAAGAGTTGGCCAATGACGTGGGATTCTGCGATTCTCCAACTCCCGAGCGATCGGGTGAAATATCTACGCAAATAAAGCCGCAATTGGTGTAATGATTCAGGTTCTCATATTTACAGTTAAAATTACAATGAAAATAACCACATACCTCATCACAAGAGCTGCTGGAAATGTTCTTCTCTTGCATCCACACAATACTGGCACCTTTTCAGGAAATTTTCTTTCCCACGAATAATTTCAGCTTCCGAGACAGAGTTAATTTCTCTTGTGATATTGTTTTTAAGTTCTTCTAACAGCAGTGACTATTATTTATGGGGAAACTTCAACGAGAAAAATTAACTCTATTTCGGAAGCTGAACTTAATGCGCGTAAAAGAAAATTTCCTAAAATGGTGCCAGTATTGTGTGGATGCAAGAGCAGAACATTTTTAACATCTCTTGTGATGAGGTACGTGGTTATTTTCATTGTAATTTTAACTGTAAATGTGAGAACCTGAATCATTACACCGATCGCGGCTTTATTTGCAGTGCCCGCCGCAACGCAGAAACCCGTGTCATTGGCCAACTCTTGCATGAGACTCACTGTATTAAATTACACTAAATACAATTTTAGGTTTCTGAGCTTGTATCTTTTAAATTTGTGATATAAGAACATGAAAGAAACTTCAATTATTTTTACTCAATTTGATTTTATCCAGATAAAATGCCTGGCATTTTTCAAGTGGATAAGACTGGTAGCTCTGCATTTGCACTCAGTAGGCCTAAGTAGGCCTAAGTAGGCCTACTACAGGTTCTGAGCTTGTACCTTTTAAAATTTGTGATGTTTGGAAATAAAAACAAGAAAGGAACTTCAATTATTTTTATTCAATTTGATTTTAGCCGGATAAAATGTCTGGCTTTTTTCAAGTGGATAAAACTGAGGCCTACTACAGGTTCTGAGCTTGTAACTTTTAAATTTGTGATCTTTGGAAATTTAAACATGAAAGGAACTTCAATTGTTTTTATTCAATTTGATTTTAGCCGGATAAAATGCCTGGCATTTTTCAAGTGGATATGACTGGTAGCTCTGCATTTGCACTCAGTAGGCCTAAGTAGGCCTACTACAGGTTCTGAGCTTGAAACTTTTAAATTTGTGATGTTTGGAAATAAAAGCATGTAAGAAACTTAAATTATTTTTATTCAATTTGATTTTATCCGGCCTGGCTTTTTTCAAGTGGATAAAACTGGTAGCTCTTCATTTGCATTCAGTAGGCCTAAGTAGGCCTACTACAGGTTCTGAGCTTGAAATTTTTAAATTTGTGATGTTTGGAAATAAAAACATGAAAGAAACTTTAATTATTTTTATTCAATTTGATTTTATCCGTCCTGGCTTTTTTCAAGTGGATAAAACTTCTAGCTCTGCATTTGCACTCAGTAGGCCTACTACCATTTCTGAGCTTGTAACTTAAATTTATGATGTTTGGAAATAAAAACATGAAAGAAACTTCCATTATTTTTATTCAATTTGATTTTATCCGGATAAAATTGCCTGGCTTTTTTCAAGTGGATAAAACCGGTTAAAACCGGCTGGTTAAAATCAGGCCGGCTTTTTTCATAACAACCCTGCTGACAGCGGAAGAGCTACACGAGATTATTTCAAATATAAGAAACAACAAAGCAACTGGAGAAAACTAAATAGTGGCCGAACTGTGGAAAAAAGCTGACAAAAATGAAATTACCGGCACATCCCTGCAATGTGTTTTCGATAAAATCTGGAAAGAGGAAGAGATCCCTGCAGAGTGGAAAACAGCTACATCCCCCCTATTTACAAGAAAGGCTTGAAAACAGACCCAAATAACTACAGGGGAATATCGTTACTGGATGTAACATACAAGATTCTTTTCAAAGTACTTTTATAGTCCAATCAAATTGTCAAGAATAGATGCAAAATTTAGGGTAGAGCTAATTTTTTTATATGATGTCTGGGATGGTTTTGAGAGTAATTTCTGACATTTTGCCAACAAAATTTTTTGCCGCCAGAGCCACCATCTTGAAAAACTTCAAAATTTTCTATTTGATTTCTGTTTTTGACTATTATCTGCCAAAATACGCACCTGACAAATATGTTTACTATCCATTGAGTTTTCCACCATGAATAGTTTCAGAAACACAGCTCTCCGAATTTCAGCAACATTTAACAAAATATAAAAAAATCTGAACTTTCAACTAGTTTTTGCTTGCTATCTACTAAATGACCAAATCTATAGTAAAACTCCATATGGAAACTTAAACTAGAGGTAATCTGCTACTTGTCGAATACTTTAAACTTATGCTACCTCTAATAGGTCACAAGATACAGAGGTTTGAAAATATATATATACAGCAACGATTGAATAATTACATGTGCGTACAAGTTAGGAGCAATAACTGCACAGAACATTCGTTTATGTACAAAAAGATTTATTTAGCTGGAGTTCTGGTGAAACACTGCATTGAATGACTTGTTTGATCATAGTCTTCGGCACTTAGTGTTCAGTTATGTTTGATACTTGAGATTTGATAGAGTTTTTTATTATCTTGGCTATCTATAATAATCCTTTAATATTTATTCTTGTCTTCTTTCGGCTTTGGTGATATTTTATTCAATGCCAATTTCCTCACGGCCTCCTAGTAATTATTATTTTTATTGTCAAAAAACAATTGATCACTAGTTCTTTTCTCTATTAAACTCAAATCAACGTTTATTTTCGGTTTATATTTTTATTATTTTAAGTACAGAATAATTATAAAACATATTTTATTTCATTCTCTTACTATTCTTTTTGATTGCTTCACAATCCACGTTTTTCTTTAAATTTATAATTGCTCAATCGTTTTAATCTTCGCCCAATGGGATTGATTTTCTAGTATTGTTATAAGTCATTGTTTTAATTCAAACCATTCATTCCTTCTTCTACGTCCATTGTACAATCCTCTTTAAGGATTATAGTTCATTCTGGACTTAACCAGCAGTGGTTTTTATCATCATAGAGCTTTATATTTCGCTTCCTGCGAGTTAAAGTTTCTTCATACTTGGTATTAATTGCACAGAAGCAATTTTCCACGTTTTATTCATTGAAGATTGGCTGAATTTGTTTAGTGTCTCTACCAGGCATTTCTTCAAGGATTGATTATCTTAATTATGGCCTGATTTAGACTTCAGGATTACTTCTTGAGTGATATTAGCTACAAAGGAATCTTTATTACCAAGTGAGTGGTTTTAAGACCTAAATTATTTCATACAGCTTGTAATATTGCATTGACTTCATCGCAACATAGCTGTATTTACATTGATACGCAATATAGTTCAGTAACATTATTATTGCGTTTATAATTTGTGAATTCAAGCATCACATTGATTGTGAATGTTAAATACAGCATATAATTGCTGCATATATGTATTTATTATTATTCACATCATTTCTTGAATATTAATGTTCAAGTGGTCCTCCGAAAATTGTTATTAAATTCATCTTTTAAACCAGCAAGTTTCATTTATTGGCGGTAACAATCATCTCTGCTCATAAGAAGACCTTCAAGACATCAATGAAAAATCTAGCGAGTGATTGTGATTTAAGAAGAGCTCAGTGTCAGTGTTACATTGCCTATGGTCCTTTGTTTTTGTAACTTATTATCTTGCTTTCTAAACGGAATGTATGGCGTGCATTTAATTCTTATCAGCCTTAATTAATTCTCATATGGTCTGCTGCTGATGCACGCGGTACATTTTTTGGATCCATAACCGGGCCGGATGGAACCTCTATTGTAAACACACCTATTGTAACCGACACTACTTTTCATTCCGCCCGGACTTATTGAATATAAGTTCATTTCTATCAAGCTGTTGGTGCTCCAGGTATTGCTGTTTGAGCACTATTTATAATAATATAATTGATATTTGAAGCACATTGTTCTTCTCCTGACTATTAAGGTCAGTTTGAGCGTAGTAAATAATACTACATCTTTCATATTCAAGCTAATTTGAGTGCTTCGCCTCCGTGTTTTTTACACGTGTGAGGCCATTTTCAACAGCTGATTTCAGTGTAATTTTTCAAGGGTATTTGTATTAACACGCTTGTACTCACCTTTGTTAAACCAGTTACCCTTTTTCATGTGTTTTGTCCGATACGCGGGCAACCATTAATATTTGTATTTGTCCCGAATGCGGGCAACAATTAAGTTAGACTTTAGCTCAGGTTCCTAACTTCAATAAGTGAAGTATTGTGATTTTCTTGGACAATTGATTGCGAATATCACATCATGGATAATCCTGAGGTTGTGTTAAAGTCCCTTAAGGCTAAGCGTACTCCCATTAAGGCAAAGATTACGCGTAAGGCTAATGATATCCTTAATTCAGTTATTGATGATGAAGCATCTTACCAAGACTTCTTGAATTTTAAAAACAAACTAGACCAGTTTGAAAATGATTATGATAAAGTTCAATCTGAAATTGATGAGCTAGCTTACTCTGAGCATGAAGAAGCTTACAGGTTAGAAGTCGAGGAAGTTATTAAGCGAGCTACTCGATATTATAATAAACAAGTTAGTGCTTTCAAAAAGGCTACGGCCGACCGTAAAGAGGCCGAGGCCAGGGCTATAGCTGAGCGCAAAGAGGCCGAAGCTAAGGCTATTGCTGAACGCGAAAGGGCCGAAGCTAAAGCTATAGCTGAGCGCAAAGAGGCCGAGGCTAAAGCTATAGCTGAGCGCAAAGAGGCCGAGGCTAAAGCTATAGCTGAGCGCAAAGAGGCCGAGGCTAAAGCTATTGCTGAACGCGATAGAGCCGAGGCTAAGGCTATTGCCGAACAGGAACGGGCTAAAGCTGAGCGCAAAGAAGCTATTGCCGAGCAAGAAAGGGCCGAAGCTAAAGCTATTGCCGAACAGGAACGGGCTAAAGCTGAGCCCAAAGAAGCTATTGCCGAGCAAGAAAGGGCCGAAGCTAAAGCTATTGCCGAACAGGAAAGGGCTAAGGCTGAGCGCAAAGAGGCCGAGGCTAAAGCTATGGCTGAGCAAGAAAGGGCCGAGGCCAAAGCTAAAGCTCTTGCTAGTTTTGAACGGTTGAGGGTTCAACTTTTCAATATATTTCAAACCATACATGAATTTGAAATTCAAGATAAACTCTCCTACCGTAAAGCTTTGTTTCATCGTTCCAAACTTCAAAGGCTTATGGATAGATATAGGGATGAAAGTCCTCAATTTTTTGATGTTTCAGATCAGGAGGCTGAGCATCTAGAAGAGCATATTCAAACTGAATATGCTGCTGCTTTTTTATTTATTGAGTCACTCATTCTTGACAACAAGCTATTGTATGAGCCTGAACAGTCTCAATCGACTAGTCAGCGTTCATCGCTTGACTCTCATGCCCCTACGTTACCCAAGCTCCCGGAAATAAAATTGCCTCACTTTTCCGGCGATCCTAGGAATTGGATTGAATTTAGGGATACTTTTACATCCCTCATCATTAATCACAGTCACATTTCAGATATGGATAAATTCCAATATCTGAAATCATGTTTGTCTTCTGAAGTGATGACTGTCATACAAAACATTCCTGTTTCGTCCGCTACTTTCGAAGTAGCTTGGAAAACCTTGGCAGAAAGGTTTGATAATGATTGTTTGATTGCAAATACGCACTTAGATCATCTATTCTCTGCACCCTCCATAGTAGGGTCTTCCGCAGAGTCACTTCAACGCTACTTGGACCATTTTATAAGCACCGTGCATGCTCTGCACGCTTTGAATACTGAGGTTCCCTTGTCTGACCTCATCATTTCCCGTATAATTGTGGTTAAGCTCCCTGTGAGTCTAATCAAGGATTGGGAGTCCTCAATCAAACTTGGTAGGCTTCCTAAACTGGAAGAATTGTTTAGCTTTTTGGAGTCGAGAGTCAGAGTGTTGCAGATGACGGAGGCAGCCCTGCGTAGTCAGTCTGCTAAATCTGCGCCTACTTCTGCTGTCACTACCAAGGCTAAAGTCAAACATCAGCCCACAAGAAACAATTGTATTTGTTGTCATAATGCGCAACATCCTCTCTTTCGCTGTGACAAGTTCAAGGCAATGAAATTTGCGCATCGTGATCAATTTGTGAAGGATCACAATTGTTGTCGTGTTTGCCTTGGTGCAAACGGCCACGAATCCAATTGTAGTAATTATCGTTGCAGTGTTTGCAACGCAAAACACAGTACTTATTTGCACAATTATGTTTCTAATAATTCGCAGGCAGAAAATACAGTCAATGTAATGTCCTCTGGAAAATCACAGCAGATATGTCTGCTTCCCACGGCCACTGTGGTAATTCTCGACAAAAATAGTCGTGCTGTAGAGGCTACAGCGCTTCTAGATAGCGGTTCTGACTGTAACCTAATCAGTAATAGGTTATTTAAACAGTTAGGCTTGTCTCCTTTACCTCATCGCACTACGCTGGCTGGTGTACTGTCCACTAATGTAAGCACACTAAGGCTTGCATCGATATCACTTAGATCTAGTGCCACTCCTTGGTACTGTGATACTGAGGCTATTGTTGTCCCAGAAATCTCCACATCCAAGTTTCCGAAAACTTAATTGACATTCAGAGATGGAATATTCCCCCCAATCTGCAATTAGCTGATCTGCAGTTTAATGAACCTAAATATGTTGACCTGCTCTTGGGAGTTGAAATCTTTTCCCAAATCATAGTTCCTGGTCAGATATCTGCCCATAACTATCCCACCATTCAGAATTCCAAGCTAGGCTGGTATTTATCAGGCAAATTGCCTCCTTCTCCTTCTCCCCAACGTCGTCATACTCATTTGACTCATTGCGAGAAGCGATTCAATCAGAATAAGTCTCCCATATTCGAACCTGCTAATTCCGGGGAAACCTATGCCAATTATTCAGCCTTCCTAACTTCTAATGAAGATGTTAGTAATAAACTCACTAAATTTTGGGAGTTAGAGAAGGTTTCTAATTGCGCTCCTTTCCCTGACGAGTCCTTCTGTGAGAAGCATTTCTTAGACAGTACCCAGAGAGATTCTGATGGGAGGTATATTGTGAAGCTTCCCTTTCGGGTTGCCCCAGAGACTTTGGGCAGTACTAAAGCCCAAGCTTTAAAAAGGTTTCATTCTTTGGAGAAGCGATTATCTTCTAATCCCTCTCTCCATTTAGAGTATTGCAAGTTTATGTCTGAATATGAAGAGCTGGGTCATATGGAACCTGCTATTGAGGATTGTACTGCTAAGTACGAATATGTAATTCCTCATCACCCTGTATTTAAGCCATCCAGCACTACCACTAAGTTGAGGGTAGCGTTCGATGCTTCGGCGAATAGAGTTGCTGACCTCCAAGAAACTACTTCTATTGATTCTTGGTCGCATGTTATTTCTAAAGACAATCCTGCTGATATCATTTCGAGAGGATCTACTCCCTCAGATCTCCTCAATAATCCATTATGGTGGTCTGGGCCTGCTTGGTTATCTGAGGATATTTCCAAATGGCCAGCTAAGTATTCTCCTTCTCATTCTACTCCGCCTCCAGAACTGAAGGTTGTAGCTCTTATTGAGTCTGATGTTTCTGACCTTAGCACTTGGTTAGCTAAGTTCAGCTATTTAAAGACTGTTCGCATTATGGCTTTCATTTTGAGATTTGCCAATAATTGCCGTAAGGCTCAGACTCGGTCTGAAGGTCCATTGTTGCCTATTGAAATCGAGAATTCAATCAATTGCTGTGTTAAAATAATTCAGTGTCAAGTTTATTCCAAAGAGATTCAATCTCTTTCCACTGGTCTTGAAGTATCGATTACAAGCAAGCTACATCAGTTTAGCCCTTTCATGCTTCAAGATGGTATCCTTCGAGTTGGTGGACGTCTCAAACATTCCAACTTAACGTTTGAACACAAGCATCAGATGTTATTGCCAGCTAAGCATGGATTTACTAGGCATCTTATTTATTATACTCATATTAAACTGTTGCATGCTGGATCTCAACTAATCATGTCACATTTAAGAGATAAATTTTGGATATTTTCTCTTCGTAAGACTATCCGCAGTGTTTTGAGGACCTGTGTTAAGTGCTTACGTTTTAATCCTCAGCCATTTCAGCAAAAGATGGCTGACTTACCCTCTGAAAGAGTTAATTACACGTCCGCATTCAATGATGTTAGCGTTGATTACGCTGGGCCGTACTTCATCAAATATGGAGGTCCTCGCTCAAAGGTTCAAATCAAGGCTTACATAGCTATCTTTGTATGCATGTCTACGAAGGCAGTTCATATTGAGCTAGTCACCGCTCTCACTGCTCGTGCCTTTCTTTCTGCTTTCGCCAGATTTACTTGTCGTCGAGGCATACCTGCTTCCATTACGTCTGACAATGGTAGTAATTTCATAGGCGCTAAGGTTGACTTACAGAATCTCGTCAAGCTACTTCAATCTAATGATTATCAATCTATTATTCAGGATGCCACTTCTCACCTACGTATTAAATGGAATTTCCTACCTCCTCATTCGCCACATATGGGAGGTCTTCATGAGGCTGCCGTTCGTTCTATGAAGATTCACCTCAATAGGATGGCACCTTCCTTTAATTTTGACGACGAAGAGATGTCTACTCTTCTCATTCAGATAGAGTCTCTATTGAATTCACGCCCTCTTACCACCCTGTACGAGGACGTCAATGACTCTAATTTTATTACCCCTGGCCATTTCCTTATTGGAAAGGCTATTATATCTTTACCTAGTCCAGATCTTTCTGGCGGGTATACTCTCCGTTCCCGTTGGAACAATCTTAATCATTTAGTGACCTGTATTTGGAAGAGGTGGTCATCTGATTATCTCCATTCACTTCAAAGGAAGTCTAAATGGACTAGAACTATGCCTAATGTGTCAATAGGCACTCCAGTCTTAGTAATGGAAGACAACGTTCCTCCTTTGAGATGGATTATGGGTGTTATTGAGAAGGTTCATCCTGGTCCTGATTGTCTTGTCAGGGTGGTTACTGTTCGTACCCCCTCAGGTTCATTCAAGAGGCCAATTGTTAAATTGGCACCCCTACCTATTCATGACTCGGAAGACTAGATAGTTAGTCTTTGTCTTCTAGGTACTTAATGTACTCTTGTAGTTATTGTTATTTCATCAATATTTGTTTTGTGTTTTCGTCGTTCTTGTCTTCTTGTCTCAAGGTCAAACATAACTTCGCATTCTATTTAGATTATTCCACAAGTGGAATAATCGCGGGCAATATGTTCAGTTATGTTTGATACTTGAGATTTGATAGAGTTTTTTATTATCTTGGCTATCTATAATAATCCTTTAATATTTATTCTTGTCTTCTTTCGGCTTTGGTGATATTTTATTCAATGCCAATTTCCTCACGGCCTCCTAGTAATTATTATTTTTATTGTCAAAAAACAATTGATCACTAGTTCTTTTCTCTATTAAACTCAAATCAACGTTTATTTTCGGTTTATATTTTTATTATTTTAAGTACAGAATAATTATAAAACATATTTTATTTCATTCTCTTACTATTCTTTTTGATTGCTTCACAATCCACGTTTTTCTTTAAATTTATAATTGCTCAATCGTTTTAATCTTCGCCCAATGGGATTGATTTTCTAGTATTGTTATAAGTCATTGTTTTAATTCAAACCATTCATTCCTTCTTCTACGTCCATTGTACAATCCTCTTTAAGGATTATAGTTCATTCTGGACTTAACCAGCAGTGGTTTTTATCATCATAGAGCTTTATATTTCGCTTCCTGCGAGTTAAAGTTTCTTCATACTTGGTATTAATTGCACAGAAGCAATTTTCCACATTTTATTCATGGAAGATTGGCTGAATTTGTTTAGTGTCTCTACCAGGCATTTCTTCAAGGATTGATTATCTTAATTATGGCCTGATTTAGACTTCAGGATTACTTCTTGAGTGATATTAGCTACAAAGGAATCTTTATTACCAAGTGAGTGGTTTTAAGACCTAAATTATTTCATACAGCTTGTAATATTGCATTGACTTCATCGCAACATAGCTGTATTTACATTGATACGCAATATAGTTCAGTAACATTATTATTGCGTTTATAATTTGTGAATTCAAGCATCACATTGACTGTGAATGTTAAATGCAGCATATAATTGCTGCATATATGTATTTATTATTATTCACATCATTTCTTGAATATTAATGTTCAAGTGGTCCTCCGAAAATTGTTATTAAATTCATCTTTTAAACCAGCAAGTTTCATTTATTGGCGGTAACAATCATCTCTGCTCATAAGAAGACCTTCAAGACATCAATGAAAAATCTAGCGAGTGATTGTGATTTAAGAAGAGCTCAGTGTCAGTGTTACATTGCCTATGGTCCTTTGTTTTTGTAACTTATTATCTTGCTTTCTAAACGGAATGTATGGCGTGCATTTAATTCTTATCAGCCTTAATTAATTCTCATATGGTCTGCTGCTGATGCACGCGGTACACTTAGAGGGACCTGGGCAGTTGACGTCTGCTATTTCGTCCGTGATGTTCACAATCTGTCCAGTGTTGATAAAGTTCTCTTCAGCGTCTTCATCCAAAAACAAATTAAGTGGCTATCAGGAGTGTTGTCATCCTCACTGTCAAAGGACAGGACTGTTAGTAGGCTATGTTTTCACACGACTACCCATTGCAATGTTTGCATATGGTTGTGCACTTTAATCCAGCTTTACGATACCCACAAGCGTTTAAACACCCCTTCTTGCAGGTACAGGAAATACTGGAGCTGGTTCCTTGGCATTAAGAGGAAAGAGGCCCCTTGGTGTGTTCACCCAGCCCCACTTCAAACAGTCTTTGTATTCACCGAGCCATGCCTGAACTTGGTGGTATGTTCGCATGGCATGAAGTTGAGCCGCATCACTGTTTGGGGGCAGCCTTGCTAAATTAAATTTCATTCTTCCTGCAGCTTTTACAAAATATTCCGTGCCGAAGTTTGTCAAGTGTTTGTGTAGCAGGGTCTCCTCCATATAAGTGAACCAAAAAATGTTGGCCCACTTCAGCTACTTCTCCTGACGTAGCTTGAGGGTTCAGAAATACATTAGCCTCCTCTTCTAGTTCAGGATGCTTCAAAATCAGCGAACAGAAGTGGTTTTTCCCGTGGCCAAAAACTGCAGATGTTGTGTCACAACCACTGAAAGCATGGATGAACAGTAGCATGTTGGAGAAGCTGTGGCGAAATGACTGGCTTGAATAGAATATGTCTGCAGCTTTGCCTCTTCCACACTTTTGGAGATATATATTCTTTATATGAGCGATATGAGTAATGCAGCGAGGAGAATAAATAGATCTATGTCCTCCCCAACTACAAAGACAGTGTCGTATTGAGATACCATTGAGAAGGCAGTGCTAACAATCAAAGACATCTGCATCTTCAACAGCCTGTTTCACTTGTATTCCAGCTTTTGGCAATTCATTTTTTAGAAATTCTACAAAGCGCCTCTTATTGTTTTCATTGGCGAGAGAAGTTTCTTGTGAACTCTTCAAAACAGCAGTTCTATCAAATATGACATCAGGAGATGAACGCGCAGCCCATCGGAGTCTTTTACAATTCTTAGTACTTGTTTGATTAGCGTGCGATGTGCGGAGCAATGACAAAGAGCCTCTTAGTGCCACTCCGATAACATGTTTCCATTTTCGGAGAACTGGATATGCTACAGGAAATAATTTTTTCAGAGGACACTTATTCACCCTTGTTTTTCAGTCTTCAGTCTTCCTCGTCCTGCTCTCGCCTGTCATCAAGAAAGAGCTTTCTGTGCAAATGTTTTGAATACCTTGAAGTTGTTCTTCCTTGTCCAGAAGGTTAAGTCCGGGGCCCACGGTTCGTCTTCAGTCATCGCAGCCGCTCTGAGCATGTTCCTGGCCTCCTCATGTCTGGCACACGTATATAAAACATGGTACATGCAGGCCCGACGAGAGGGAGGGGCAACCGGGGCTGTAGCCCCGGGGCCCGGGCCTAATAGGGGGCCCGACCGACCAGGTTTTATTTTTTACTTTCTAAATTTACTCTAAAATAAAATTGGTTATAAGTCAATAAACAGCTTAAGTTATGTTCTAAGCTTATGTGTTTATTTTATTTGTATTGTCCTGTCGTATAACGGTGACACGGAATTAATCAGTTAATCTGAAATGGATTATTCTTGAAGGAAAATTGCTATTTTTGAAAAGTAGAAGCAGAAAGCTTTTTGATAATTTTGAAAAGTTTAAACTGCTTCATACAGATAAAATTGTTCCTAATTAGAACATTTTAATGCATTTTTCCATTTTGTGCCCGGCATCAGTTAACCGATTTGGTTCAAAATCAACAGGCTTCGTCCCATGGGCGTTATAGCCTAAATGGTATACCAAGTTTTATGAAAATCCGACAAAGCGTATTTGAGTAATCGCGCTTACAGACACACAGACAGTCAGACGGACAAATATTTTCCTTCTACCAGACAATCTCATAAAATACCGGTACCATTCTGGCACTTAATAATTATATAATATAATTACATAATCTTTTTGTTGCATACATTATAAAGGGCGAGTTGGGTAGTGAATTTAATATTTGACGGGGGCCCGGGAAAATTTGTCCCTGGGGCCCTTGCTCTCTTTCCACGGCCCTGGATACATGGAATCATTTTCGCAGTTCTCACAGCAACATAATGAATCTTCTGCTAAATTAAATCTGGCTAGATATGCTAAGAATGATTCGTGCCCCATTAGAAACTGCGATGTGGCAAAGTCCGAAGTTATCCAGGGTTGTTTCGGGAAGAAGTCCTTAATAAATTCTTGGAAATACTGTTTTGGTTGTTATTTACCATGTAATATTTAACTATAAGACAACACAGGTTTTACTGTGAGACACGCCATTTAGAATATCCTAGGCAAAACTAGACTTTTCGTACCTTCGATAAGTTTTCTGAAATGTGAGGAGTCGTAGATACCTCTGTATCTGGTGACCTATAATAGGTGTCAAAACGATAAAATACTCAGCTTGTTGCAAATTTACTCTAGTTTAAAAGTTATCCTTCGAAATTTTACTGAAAGTTTGGTCATTTAGACGATAGCGAGCAAAAACTAGTTGAAAGTTCAGATTTTTTTATTTTTTGCAAAATGTTGCTGAAATTCGGAGAGCTGTATTTCCGAAACTATTCATGGTAGAAAACTCAATTTGATCTCAAACTGTAGCAAATTTAGTCTACTTTTAGGATGGATAATAAAACATATTTGTCAGGTCCGTATTTTGGCAGATAATGGGCAAAAACAGAAATAAAATCGAAAATTTTGAAGTTTTTCAAGATGGCGGCTCCGGCGGCAAAAAATTTTGTTGGCAAAATGTCAGAAATTACTCTCAAAACCATCCCAGACATCATATCAGGTCCGTATTTTGGCAGATAATGGGCAAAAACAGAAATAAAATCGAAAATTTTGAAGTTTTCAAGAAGGCGGCTCCGGCGGCAAAAAATTTTGTTGGCAAAATGTCAGAAATTACTCTCAAAACCATCCCAGACATCATATAAAAAAATTAGCTCTACCCTAAATTTTGCATCCATGTGGCTTTATTTGTGACAATTTGATTGGACTATTAAGCAGGGCAGACACATAATTGGACCCACAACTTGGAGAATACCAGGGAGGTTTTAGAAAGGGTTAGGTCATGCTTAATAATCCTCAAACACATTATGGCAAATCAAAAATCAAGGGCAAAGAAGTATGTAATCTCCTTCATTGATTTCAAAAAACCATATGATTCCACTGATAGAGAATCCCTTCACTATCAGTCCTGGAGGAAATGGGTTTGGATAAGAAAACAACTAATATTATAAAAGGGTCATTCCATGTCAAGTGAACCAATTTTTTGTCAATTTTGAACATGACCATCTCCGATTTTAGTCATACTTGGTTGTCATGAAGTACCACCTGAGATATGTTAAAGTGCAAAATATCAGATTTTTATGTGTTGTAGTTTTCCAGTTATACCCTTCTGAAATATGGAAAAAAACCAAATTTTCTGCATAAGTGCAATCACAAAATGACGCATAAATCAAGCTGGAATTGACATAGATGAGTGGGAAAAGTACCAAAATGTAGCTTATATTATGAGCTTTAATTTGATATGTCACACGAGTACTTTCGAAAAAAAATATTTTCAAGGTTACCCAAAAAAAATTTGAAAACTGAATTTTTCAAAAACCTATATTTTGAAAATTTTGAAAAAAATCTCACAGAAACATACATATTTCAGCATCATGTCCTACAAGTTTTGTTATGGGATCGAAATGGGATCATATTTTTTTACATTTATAACAAATACTATGCACGCTGGGTAAGAATATATGACACAGGAATATTGCACTTAATTCTAAAATTTCATTACAATTAAAAAGAAAAACTTACAGAAAACATGTTACCTTCCCTTCTTCAATGACAAAAACGTGAATTTATTGTCTACAGTAATTTTCTAGAGCCATGGTTGCCGCATCCATCTCTTCCTTCGAGAGGTAATAACTACGGCCAGTGGGACATGTAGGTTGCACAAGGGTGAGGATCTGAGAGAGAGGCACAGTCAGTTTATTTGGACAGTCACTTTTGAAAGTAAATGATGGAGAAGGACCTGCAGGGTGCAGAAACATCAGTTCCACTATCTATGCTGTCTCATTTTTGTCCACAACTACACCAAGCCACCAATGATTGTTGTTCTCACATGTAACATATCCTTTTACTTCTGCTAGCTTCAGCCTCTGTTGCACACGTGGTCCTAACACTGAAAAAGTGGATGACTGTTCACTTCTTGAAAATACCTTTGTCAACAACACTTTATCTGACAATGGGATGAAACTGTGGAACTTCTGTGTGCCTGGTATTGCTTTTGTAGACAGAAATCTGTCTGCAAGTATTTTTTCCTCTTTGTTGTATTGTGCTTCATTGAAGAAGAAGAACTGCATGGAGTCGATGTTTTCCTCACTCCATGTAAACAGCTGTGCTGGTGTCATGATTTGATGCTCGTATGGCCGCTGTAGGCTTGCCTTTCCTGCAAGTCTTTTCACAGTACCACCCAGACCGTCACATACTCCTTTCCCATGGGCTGTTGCATAGAAATGCCACTCTGCCTCAATTCCAAAATCATGAACATGGTGGCATAAGTTTGAAAAGTTTTTTCTGTTTTTAAATTGCGCAGCTGCACCATCTGAGAAGTAGTAAATTTTTTTCAAATCTCTAATTACTTCCAACTTCAAATGAGAGATAAGCCTTTTCTGGAATAAATGAACAGCAGTGGTGTCATGCTGTAGACATTCAGAGATACATACAATACTTTTGTAGTGTATATTATGATCATTGTAGTAGACTGCTATAGGAAAAATAGTTGCTTGATCATTGTTCCAATGAAAAGACTGGGCTTCATCCTGTAGTACAAACGAATAATTTTCTGCAAAGTCCATACATACCACAGCTTCATTTACTCCAATATTCTGCTTCAAGTGATTATAATATTCTGCCTGTCTTCTTGCAATAAAAGAATGTCTCTTCAAAATCAACAACTGTTCACACAAAGTTTCTATAAACTCATCTGCAGTTTTGATGAAGGTTACTAAATTACATCTGTCAACAGAAACCCACTGCTTGTATGTAATGTTGTCCACCAGTTCATTATCTAGCAGCAACTGTAACTCATCTTTCAAATTATCTACACCTGGACATGAAGGACATTCATTAAGGTGGCATGCTGTGCCTGGCTCTTCACACATTAACTTCGCTAAACAGGAATTATAATTACTTATATCTGTGCCATCATTCAGTGTAATTTGTTTGGATTTCAACACTTGTAGCATTAATTTAACATTCTGATGCACTGTACAAACGCATACTGTGTGGGTACCACTTCCTCCAGCCAAGACGCAATGTTTAGGTCGTAAATCAGCAAATTTCGAAAATCCAATCTTATCAGTAGGATTTTTGTTTTTGAACAGCTCGTACACTTCCTTCAAGTTGCCCATCACTAGCCTCTTCTGTACATGAATTCTACTACTGTCACCCGTTTTCACAGAAACAAAGTCTTTTTTTCCAGGCATAAGACGGCTGACATCATCACTGTTGTAGAACCCTATTACCTTCTCAATCACAGATTCATTTAAAACCTTTCCTGGTTTAGGATTTGGTGTTGCCAGAATACCCTTCGCTTTCACCAATGCTTTAGCTTTTCTTGCCATTCTGTTGCTAACCTGAAATTCATTTTGTATTTCACTGCATGACCAGCTTTTAGGTAGTACTGTTAAAATTTGCAATTTTTCACTAACACTTATATTTTCTTCTTGAAACTTTTCTTTTAGCTGACAAATGACTTCACATGATTCTGATTTATGGTCAACAGTTTTCTCTGTATTTGTACTTGCTGCTGTTAGTACCTTTTCTGTCAAACATTTTTTTATTTTACTGTATTTTTTATCACAGTATGATTTCATTTGCAACTTCCTCTTAGCAACAGGTGACTCCTCTAGAGAGCTTAGAGACTTATTAAGGTACTCTAAGGTAACATCTAAAGCTACAAATGATTCATCAACATTAGTAGGCCTAGTGGTATTGGCTACTGGTACTAAACAGTCATCTGTTGTATCTGTAACCTGTTTCTGCTTTGATAGTTCTTTCCTACAACTGTCACAAATTTTCATACCTACCACAATGGTGTCAAACATGTCACACATCCAGTCAGTAACAGGCCTCACACTTCTTTTCACACCCTGATGTCTGTCTTTCTTGAAAGGGTTGCAGCAGAAAATCTTTGCTGTTTCACTTACTTTTTCAGCCATACTGGGGAAATACACAATGCCTATTTTAATCACTGAACCCACTACTTTACATGCAGCAATACAGTCTTTGTACAGCCTTTGAAGAAAGGAAGCACACTGCATGAGAATCAAGGCACAACTGAAGCCAGGTCCAACAGGTTACAACTTGCATTCCCTGGCTGACTCACATGCTTGCAGACTGTGTTTACTCATACCCATTTGACCACTTGCACAAGTTGGTATATGCATGTTGGTAAACAACTCCCTGGACAAAGGAATGGATTTTAGAATTAAGTGCAATATTCCTGTGTCATATATTCTTACCCAGCGTGCATAGTATTTGTTATAAATGTAAAAAAATATGATCCCATTTCGATCCCATAACAAAACTTGTAGGACATGATGCTGAAATATGTATGTTTCTGTGAGATTTTTTTCAAAATTTTCAAAATATAGGTTTTTGAAAAATTCAGTTTTCAAATTTTTTTTGGGTAACCTTGAAAATATTTTTTTTCGAAAGTACTCGTGTGACATATCAAATTAAAGCTCATAATATAAGCTACATTTTGGTACTTTTCCCACTCATCTATGTCAATTCCAGCTTGATTTATGCGTCATTTTGTGATTGCACTTATGCAGAAAATTTGGTTTTTTTCCATATTTCAGAAGGGTATAACTGGAAAACTACAACACATAAAAATCTGATATTTTGTACTTCAACATATCTCAGGTGGTACTTCATGACAACCAAGTATGACTAAAATCGGAGGTGGTCACGTTTTTCCATTGGTTCACTTGACATGGAATGACCCAAAAGCAACTATCACAAAGACTTTTCGAAAGTTAAATTAATGGGCGAACTATCAGATCCATTCAAAATAAGAATGGGAGTGCGACGGGAAGATGGGCTGTCACCATTGTTGTTCAATTGTGCACTTGAGAAAGTAGTAAGAGAATGGAACAAAAATATAAAGAGCGGAATAAGACTGGGTTGCAAAAAGAAGAACCTTAAAATAAATTGTATTGCCTTTGCGGATAAGGCCTTAGTTGCTGAAATGATGAAGCAAGAGAACAAATACTTGAACTAGCTAAACAAGCAGCTAAAATAGGTCTTCACATTTCCTTTGAAAAAACCAAAATCATGACAAACAACGAACACCCACGTCAATACCTCAAAATCCAAGAACAATAAATAGAAATAGTAAAAGAATTCAAATATCTCGGAGAATGGATCAGTTGGAATGTGGTGCAATGCAAAACAATGGAATCCAGAAAAAACAAACTTGAAATGGCCTTTCAACTAACAAAAGATACATACAACAAGAAATCCCTTTCATGGGAGTCAAAAATTTTACATTACAAAACAGTAATTAAACCAGAAGCACTGTACGCAGCAGAAACGCTAAACATGAATTTCAAAGGCCAGATGGAGAAACTTGAACTAAAGGAAAGGAAGATTTTAAGAAAAATCGTAAGACCAAAATTTCAGGATAATAAGATAATATACATCAAGAATGAAACCCTCTACAAGAAAATTGAAAAACTTTCAGATAGGCCTACTATGTGAAAAAGGAGGATAAATTTCTATGATCATCTTCTCAGAATGGACTCTGATAGATTAACCAAACAAATCTTTGACTTCTTCCGCAACCGCAAAACAAAACCAAACTGGTTTAAAGAAACTGAACAAGACCTAGTTGAGTTAAAAATTACAGAAAATTCACTACTCGATCAAATGGCTAAAGTAATAACTAAAGACGAAAATACAAGGTTCCAAGACAGGTCGACAGTGTAATCCAAACTCAGAAGAAGAGAGGAAAAGAAGATCAGAAAGAAGGAAAAAATACTGGGAACTTAGGAAGGAATAACACACAAAGAAATGACTGGTTCAACGTACCCCCAAGAGGGTGAAACGAAAGAATAATAATGAAGCACCTCATGTACAAAATTGTTAGAGAAGTTTTTGATAAAATCACAAAAAAACGAAATTTTCTTCATATAGGCCTACAGCATGGCATTAAATGAAAAAGTTGTCCCCAATCTTCGTGTCACATCCCAGAAGGTACTAAACCCAAATTCAAAATTTTGTTTCCATACAATTTTTCGTTCTTGCCCTAGGCTGTTCATAGACACACACAAAGTTAATTTCTCTTGTGATATTGTCTTTAAGTTCTTCTAATGTATGGGAAATTGACCTATACACCTTATTTTTCAAGTTTCCCCATAAATAATATTCACATACTGTTAGAAGAACTTAAAGACAATATCACATAGGCCTATCACATGAGAAATGAACTCTTCTCGGAAGCTGAACTTATGTCCGTGAAAGAAAATTTCCTAAAAAGGTGCCAGTATTGTGTGGATGCAAGAGGAGAACATTTCCAACACCTCTTGTGATGATGTACGTGTTTATTTTCATTGTAATTTTAACTGTAAATGTGAGAACCTGAATCATTACACTGATCACGGCTTTATTAGCGTAGATATTTCACCCGATCACCCGGGAGTTGGAGCTGTGCCCGCCGCGCCGCAGGAACAAACGTCATTGGCTAACTCTTGCACCGGGGCCATTCCGTGAGAAAGTGGACATGAGGGGTAAATTTTATTATTTGGTGTATAATGTTTATTTTTGCAGCAAACATTTCTTGAAGATCTATATTTTATTATACAAACTACCAAAAACATAATATGAAGAATTACTTTTAAAAATATGGGGTTAAAGTTGGCTCTCTTTGAACTTGCTCTGTTATCTTTAAAAATCATATTTTTTTGTTGGCTATACAGCTTGTACAGAACTAGCAGAGACAAATTCTGCTCAGGTCATTGTTAACAGCATCTTTTGCTCTATATGTTACCTGCATTTCATCTTAATCCATCAAGTGAGTTTATTTTAAAATGCATATTAAGTTGTCATAGTCATAAATGTAACATACCGGTACGTAACAAAAAACTTCGAAAAGTTTTTTTTTTTTAATTGCAAAGAGCTGGTAGATTTCTTTGTTACCTTGTGGAAGTAAGGTTAGTCATGAGTTCTAATGATAGCTAAACTATTTTCACCAAAAGAACAATTATTTCCTTAAAAAAATATGTAAACAATAAGTGTAACATACGTAACATGTTTTACTCCCTTGGAATAAAATATGAATTTGCCTTTTGATAGGCCTACAGTTAGGCCTACTTGAGTGCTGAAACTGATTTCATATACATAGGCCCAGTGGTGCAGCCATTTGGGGGGGGGGCACTAAGGGGGCTAAAGCCTCCCAGCCCCCCCCCCCCCCCCCCCCAAGATCAGAATGATTTTTCTTTAGTTTACCACTTTCACTTAAGTTAAGAGTGCAAGATTATTTAAAATGTTTCACAGTGTTTGAAATTGTTGCTTGGATTAATAATAGTAATTAATTTTCCCCGTACATAACAAGAATTTTATATCGATTTCAAATGCATTAGTTTGCAGCCTCGCTTTACATTTGCTGAATAAAGTCCAAATCCCACAGCACCATGTTTGCTACAGAATTCATACTGGCAGAATATGTTAAAAACTTCTGTACCGTAATAGCAATAATTTCAAGTCATCACAGAAGTCGAAACAATTTACCGGTAGTATGTTCAGTTCTGTATATTACTGCAGTAACAACAACCAGTGCTATATTCTCCGTCAATCCATCATTCAATGACTAGATTGTCTTAATGCTGTTTTTTAAACACTAATTTTTTTACAGTGCTTCATACGATCACTTTAAAGACACACATTAAAATACTATGGGGGAGCAGATTCAGTTCTGATTAGACCTAATGGTACGATAACTATAAATTTCAAAAGTTCAACATTTTTGACAACACAGGTGATATGGAAATATGTGTTGATATCCAATTTGATGATGAAGATAATGATTTAATAATAATGTTAATGATATTTGGAATGGGTTGTAAAGAAAATTGAAAAATTAGTCTTTTGCACCCAGCTTATAATAAATTATCTTTTTTTTAAATTTTATTAGTGTGCATTTAAGTTTTAGCAACCCCAAATTAAAATCCTGGCTGCACCACTGTATAGCCTAAAGGTAAAATTCAACAATTAATAAAATAATTGTTTGTCTCATGAATATAAATATATAATTAATATAGGCCTTATTATTTATTATTTAATCAAAATTGCATAAAATTATGCATAAACGAAAGATATTCTTTTTGACTTATAGTTCGAAATGAGTTCAAAGGAAAGAGTCAGGAAATAGAGAGACAGGATAAAACAAAATAAAGAGGTATTTGAGGCCAATTTAGAGAAAGAAAGAGAAAGAGGAAAACAAAGAGAAATTGGAAAACAATATCTGACTAACAATCCAAGGAAATTAATGTGAGAAGACACCCTGCTCTGTATATATGTATGTGTAAATACACATATACACAAATAATATATATAAGGGGTGGGTCTCTGTCACCACAGCATGGTGCATCCTAAGGTTGCGGATAGAGGATATGGCCGCCAGATTTAGAGGGTAGCTGTGAATATGCTGGATAAGCAGTCACGAACAGATGACATGAGAGACTATAAAAACTTAAATATGAGTGAACTATCATGTAAAAGTTCTTAAAACATTCAAATTGTTGAAATATTGCACAATAAAACATTATTCTTGTTCATTATTTTGCACAGTGTAACATACGTAACAAAGTAATGTAACATACGTAACAGAAGAAAAAAATTCTAATTTCTGAAAATCAGCCTGAACTATTGAAACAAAGATACTAGGTTAATGAGTGTAATCTTGGCTACTCAGAAAAAAATGTCCTGGAGTTCTTGTGTTAGATAATTCACAGAGATTTCCATGTAAGATAGATAAACTCAAATTCTGTGTCCATTTTGTGTAACATACGTAACACCCATTTTATTAAAAATAATATTTAATCTATGGTACTTATTAAAAGAACTTTTATATATTCTGAAAGCACATCTTTGAATCTATCTTCTGGTATGTATGAAGTTCAAGTTCATACTATATTTTAATCACTTTAGGGGTCTAAATTGCATCCAAATGTAACATACGTAACAATGGAATGGCTCGGGACTCACTGTAGATGGTGTTGCTAGCAGCTCAAATGCCACCACTAGATGTCTCACTGTTTCCCCATCCTAAACTCCTTGTTTCCAGGCGGGTCCCATTAATGAGTTGATGTGAGCAGCCTAGTGGGCAACCTAAAACTATTTTGAGTAAACGGAAGAATCTGCTACACCAGAGCTCCCCACTACTACCGGTACTTACTAATGGAACCCACCTAGCAGCACGATTTGAATTACTAGGAACGTCGTGCAATGCCATCTAGTAGGCAGAAGGTGAAACAAAGAAAAAAATTAAATCATTTATTTCTCCTTTCTTCTCGCTTTCCTTTTCCTCCTCCTTTTCTCTCACCTCTTGATCACCTTTCCTTCCATTTGAGACCTATTCCTACAGTAAATTTTACGCATCGACCGGTATGTGAAGCCGGGACTACTAGCACCATAGCTAGTAGACTTAACCACTACACCATGAGTGATTGCTGAGTGGTGAAGGGAAAATCATCTATTTAAGTTTAGAGAGCTTTAATACATGAGAAATAGCCATTCTGTTGCAACGGTCACGTGGCGGGTTCTGAGTAACGCCAAAGAGGCTCAGGTGATTGTAATTTTGACATGGCACAAGGGTCTTGATTCATGCAAAGTAATGGCACAGCTAGAGGAAGGTAGGAGAAGCAAGCCATCGCCATGGTAATGCGCAGCAGAGAGTGAAGTGAGAGCCAAGGTGAAGCAGATTCGGACTGTTCCATTTTACCACTGTTTTTTCCCCAAATTTACACAGTCAATAAGAGTCCGAGGACATATAGTAGCCTACATATAAACACAGGGACACTCCAGGGACGGATTTTGTCCGTGGACAGACTTCTAAATCCGGGCACTGTCCCTGGGAAATAGGGACATCTACTCAATATGGGTTACGAAACAAGAACGCATTTAGGACAGAGCCTCCGACATCTGTTTTTTTTTATTATTATTTATTTATTTATTAAATTATTACTGGTATGCTCCATTCCTTAAGAATACTACATGCCTTTAACTTCAATGCGTATTCCGGCTGTGCATTGGTATGGTGACAGCCCGTTTCCCCTGCTTCTGTGCATTGGTATGGTGACAGCCCGTTTCCCCTGCTTCCCCTAGCCAACAGCCTTTCCAAGCCGGCACTGAAGCTCATTGTTATGGTGCACTATTCACTCAGCCCATGTGAAAAACCCTTGTACCAAAGCATATGCACTAATTATTACAATACGAAAATACCCCTTGTACCAGATCTTCACCAGAGTCTCTTTAGCGTTACTCAAGACCCACCAAGTGACGATAGAGGTTGATTGGGGAAGGAGAGGGAACGAGAGTTTTGGATTTGAATTGTATGTCACCCACAAGATGAGTTGATTAATAAAACCATAACAACCCTTGTACCATACCATTTAAAACTTCCCTTGAACCAAAATGACATTTCACAATTGAAGAGCTTTTTTTTCTAAAGCCGATATCTACATGGATGGCTCAGTGCCAGAGGTGACTAAGTGCCATCAAGAAAAGTGCTAATATTTGTGTGTATTGACCAGCAAAGATCGTATTTTATCTACGCCAAACATGACTAGCAGCCATTACTTTGTCTGTAACTGATTCAGCAAGGCTGTTTGTCATGTTTGGCTTAGATAGAATACGATCTTTGCTGGTCAATACACACAAATATTAGCACTTTTCTTGATGGCACTTAGTCACCTCTGGCACTGAGTCATCCATGTAGATATCAGCTTTTGAAAAAACGCTCCTCAATTACAATTAGTACGAAATTATCAATCTCCACTATTTCATGAAGCTCTCTAAAACTTAAATAGGTCTAGATGAATTCACTTCACATTGCAACTATCACTCAATGGTGTAGATGGTTAAGATGACTGGCTATCATGCTAGCGGTTCTGTATTCGAATCCCGTTAAGTGCAAAAATTTGTAGGATAGGATTAGGTCCCAAATAGGTAGGTAGAGTGAAGGAAAGAAGGGAGGAAAGAGGAAGAGAAGAGGAGAAAGGAAAAAAAATTCCAAATTTTCAACGCTGTAGTAGTTCCACCAGAATAAGGGTAATACATGTCGCCCACAAGCTCCCCTTCCACCCACCACTGTGTCTTGGCCACTTCCCCTACCTTCCCCTAGCCACCCGCCTGCGAGCAAACTTGCGTCTAGCAAGCTGTTGAAGGCCGGCCAGCCGCCGCTCAATGCTGGTAATGCAGGTCACTGTGTTATACTGCACACTTGCACCAAACATAATATTTCACAATTATAAAAAACAAATTAATATTTCATAATAAAAAAGACCCTTGAACCAAACAATAATTCACAATTTTAAAAAAACAAAATAAAAAATGACCCTTGCAACAAACATAATATTTCACAAGTACCGGTATAAAAAACACCGTATTATAGCCTAATATAAAATATGACTTAACTGATGAAGGAAAATTCCCTTGCACCAACATTGCTCTTTTTATAGGTAAAAAAATATTTCAAAATTTTTAAAAAGATCCTACTTGCATTAAAACCCTTCTCATGTATTGAAGCTAACTAAACTCAAATATATCAGATCTTCCTTCACCACTCAATGATCACTCGAGGCATAGTGGTTAAGGCTCCTAGCTACAATGCTGGAATCTCGAGTTTGAATCCCAGTCGATCCAAAATTTACAGGTCCAAAATAGGTAGGTAGGGTGAAGAGGAAGGAGACGGGAAAGGAAGAGAAAAAAAAGAATAGGGTCATTCCATATCAAATCAACCAATAAAAATATAATTTTTAACCTTGAGGTTTTCAAAATGGCTCATATTCAGTGATTGTGTTCTGTTCATCACTATGACCAAAAGTACAAAGTTTTAATTTTTTTCGACCTTTCGTTTTGGAGTTATACGTTTTTGAAAAATTACAGAATGACAGTTTTCAAGAACGTTTTGAGATATTAAAAAGCATGTAACTCAAAAACGGTTTGTCCAAGAAAGCTAAAATTTGTACCATTTTTTTTAGAATTAAAAGGGCTTTAATTTGACATGTAACTTGACTGTATCACATCACTATATGGGTCATTCTACAGAAAACCTGCATTTTAATGTCACAGGACAATATATTGGAAACTAGTTATAATGTTTGCAATTTTTCAAAATCAGATATTAAAATACAATATTATCTATTAGTTAGTACTTTACTTTGGAGAAATTTTTAACTAATTAGCTGTAAAAAGTTGTCCACAGAAGGTGATATCTCACTTCCGTGGACTGTCACAACCCTCAGGTAGAGAACTTCCAAAGATCATAGATACTGTACGTCTTAACATTTTCACTTAAAAAATATAGTATCTAGTCAGAAAATACTTCAGTTTAGCATAATGATGAATGAAATATTTTTTTTTGTCCCCACTGTCAATATTTTTCAACCTGAGTTCATGTCACAAGGTTTGCCATCACTTCTGTGGACACTCAAAAAATGCCTAAAATATTCACCAGTGTGTGCTAGTGACCTTTTTCTGAGAGTCAGCTGAAGAGCAAAGGCACTTATATTGCAGAGTGGAGTATCTTTTGTTCTTCTGGATTGGATTTTTTTCATGTATATATCAAGTTTCTATTCACTTTTTGCATGTGGCATAGCTCATCCAGTCACTTCTGTGGTCTTTATTAAAGTTTAGTTTTTAAGTTAAAAAATAATTTTTAGTATACATGACTTTTAGAACGTGATAATCTCAATAACCTGAAGAGCTTTCGTTTCTGACCTCACAATGCAAGGCAGTTTGCAAAGAAACGTAACTTTTTATCACTTCCGTGGACATCACTTCTGTGGACATGTGGATTCCACGGAAGTGATAACTGTCCACAGAAGTGATTTGATTCATTATTTTTTAAATTACGCACTTGCTGTGATGTGTCCAGTTGACCACTAACATTAAATTTTATAACATGCTGAATAAAAAAAATATCTATTAATATTTTAGTTCCTTACCAGTATTGTAACATTTTATCTTTCATAAACAGTTAAGTATTATTCAATGAGTACACTATCATTAAAATGTCATTTTTTAATTAATATTCTACATTAGGTCTCTTTAGTGCCTCCTGATATAGGTCTACTCCTGCCCATCATAATTAATGGGATGGCTTGGGGAGGCTACTTACTAGCCTATATTATATCTTGAATGGTAGGTTACTTATTATTTTCAAAACAAATTATAGGCCTATTATCATGTATTTGTAACAGCATGGTTTAGAAAATTTCATGACTAATATCACTATAATGTATATATATATATATATATATTATATTACCATGGACAATTGTAATGTTCATTTTTAAAGCATAGATTGAAAATTTTTGATATTTGTAGGCCTACCAGAATGGCAAGAGTAAAGAAAAATTATTTGAGGAAGAGAAGGAAACGAAAAAAAGGTAGTATGAGAAGAGCTAGAGTAAAAATGTAACAGGATTCAGCGAAGCATGAAGAAGAGAAATGAAAAGATAGGGAGTGATACCAAAGGGGAAAAAAAGCAGGAAAGGAAACCTGTGTCACAGCTGACACACAGGGAGAGAAGGAAAGTTCAAAAAGAGTGGAGAAAACGTTCAACGAATTACAGACAGTTGAAAGAGCAAAATAATCATACTAGTTGATTTCACTGAGAGTCATACTCCGCCTACCATTCCAGAAATTCAAGAACCGATGCCAGGCTCCACTACTACTCCTGATTTCGTTCAGTCACATGATAAGAGCCCTTTACATTCACCAGATATAAAAATGAGGCTCAAGTAGAAGAGAAAGGGGTGAGAAGATAGTAAAAATACAAGACAAGAGATTACTTGAAATTACAGAAAGGAAAAATGCAAAGCTTTGACAGCAGAACCATTGTTTAAAAAAGCGGAAGAAAGGTAAAGAAGTGGTGTAAAAATTTTTCCAAAGTTGTGAGGAAAAAGCTAATTTATGCAGAAGTGCTACAATCACAGATTAAGTCAAAATACACACAATAAAAATCTGTGAAGGAAAAGAGAATATTGAAATTAATTACATGCTGAACATTTTTTGAAAAATATCAATGCCAAGGTTATTTTATGTCACCTCACAATGGAGAACTACGCTGTCATATGGACAAACTTGGAGAAAAATTAAACTGAAAAAGATACGAGAAGATGTGAAAAGTTTCGTAGAAAAATATGAATCTAGCAGACGTTAACTGCAATAACTGTTCACTGAAAGTGACAAATTGTTTTCGTTTCCTGACATGCCTGATAAAGATATGGTTCCTAAAGAGAACATTATAAAGAAATTCCGGCGTGCGTAGGCAAAGAGAGTTAAGTCCACCATCCTAAAAAAATTGAGATAGGCCTATGGCCAAAGAGTTATAGATAAAAATGTTCTCTACATTTGTGTTAAGTCTAGTAAGTCTTATTGAAAATTGTACGGTAGTTATGGATGTGTGCCTCATGGGTTTATCCATCTCTAAAGCTATGTTGGGCTGGTATAGTGTGTTAAGTCACTCTAATTCTCAGTAACAAGAAAGTGGACTTAACTCTCTTTGCTCGCGCACACCGGAATTGAAAACTCCAAACATGAACACTAGGGGAGGTTATGTATTTGAGAAAGACCTGTATCTTTTTGTAAACTTTTAATAATCTCTAAGTTTTTGTTTTATTTTTTAGTGACATCTTTTTTATGACATCTTGTGTATGTTATACAAGTGGTTACTCTGTGGCAGTAAATTAATTTCTTGAATAATAAACCTAAATCTGTTTTACCTTTAGAAAAAAAATGTGTCACAAGCATAATTGATAACAAAAGTCCATTATTATAACCAAAAGTCACTTCTGTGGACATGCAATCACTTCCGTGGACAGCATCTTTCTTTTAGATTTTTTTTAAAGAAAACCAAAAAGAGATGACCTATGTCACTTAAACCACAGGTTAAGTACTTTAAAACTAGTGCTGTAAATATTTTTTTAGGACATATCTGATAAATTCGTTTTTTATTATTCTTCCATCAAAACTGCAGGGTTTCTGTAGAATGACCCATATATTTCTTCCAAAAACTCAACACTTTTTTTTTATCAAAAACTTAAAATTGGAATTTTTAATTTTTATTAAAAAAATATATTTTATTCCAAACCTCTTTAGTAAGTTGTGTACAAATTTTCATGATGGCATTTTTCTGGTTTCTTACTAAAATTAATTTTTATATGAATTGAGGCATATAGAAATTCTGGTAAGTTAAATTCATTCATTGTTATTCTATTAAAAATTAATCATACTGTTGTCATTAAGCTTACTCTAATACTAATTTACTTTTTTTACATTAGGGCCTACACCCTAAAAGTTTATTTGATAAAAGTTAGGTCTATATAATAGGATGATGATGGTCCATATGGTAAAATAACTGGAACTAACAAGAGTTACTGAATCAGTGAAATGTTTCTTTCCTCCTGTTGAAACTTGCAACCCCTCAGTCAGCAGTTCTTTCTCACTACAGTCATTGTGTCATTTTTATAAGTGCCTTTTAGCCTACCGTATTTAATTATTTTATGATATGAAACGTTAATTATAACTGTTCAATTAAGAATAAAACTGGCAAAATAACTTTATATATGGGCCTGTATATTTTTTTACCTAAACGTTGGTCTTGTGCAAGAATGGAATGTGAATTTGGTATTAGTAATTATATGGCAAGGAAAGCAAAAGAACTTCTTGAAGAAAAGGGGATACTATCGACTCCTGACCCAAAACCTGGAAAAACTCTACCTCCCGAAACAGCTGTTTTGGTAAAGGAATTTTATAATAATGATGAAGTGAGTAAGCAAATGTTTGGGAAAAAGGATTATGTCTCCATGGGTAAGAACATCAAAGGAAAGCCAATCCATGTTCAAAAAAGGTTGATTTTGGGAAATTTGCGTGAAATTTACAAACTTTTCAAATCAAATTTTCCTGATTTAAAAATTGGCTTTTCGAAGTTTGCAGAACTGAGGCCCAAGAACTGCATTATTGCTGGTGCCACTGGCACTCAATCTGTGTGTGTGTGCACTGCACACCAGAATATGAAGCTCATGTTTTCAGGAGGAAGATTAAATAAACTAACACTGCCTGGATCTGACAGTCCTCTAACGAGTTACAAGGAATGTATGGCTAAAGTTATGTGCAATCCACCATTACAGGCATGCTTCCTAAATGAATGTGACTATTGTCCCACAATTGAGGACTTTAAGGAAGCTTTAACCGAGTGTTTCGAGGAGGAAATGATTGACAACATTACTTATAAACAGTGGATTACTGTAGACAGGTGTAATTTCGAAACATTTAAAAAAACCAGTTGATTAGTTCGTCCAAGAATTTTGCAGTCAATTGAGTAATCTTAAAAAACATGATTTTATTGCAAAACAACAATCATTTTTCTCCTCTGAAACAAAATCCTCATTGGAAGAAAATGAAGCTGTAGTAACTTGTGATTTTGCCGAAAATTATTCATTTGTTCTACAAGATGAGGCTCAAGGGTTTCATTGGAACAATTCTATGGCTACTGTGCACCCTTTTGTAATATATTTCAAGGAAAGAAATCAAGAAACAGGAAAACAAGAGCTAGTTAACTGGAGCTTTGTATTTATATCAGATTGCCTGGCACACAATACTGTTCTTATTCATGCTTTCCAGAAAAAATTAATGCTATATCTAAGAAATTATCTACCAAACTTGAAAAAGCTGTACTATTTTTCAGACGTTTCAGCTGTGCAATACAAAAATCGTAAGAATTTTCTGAACCTCTGCTATCACAAAGAGGACTTTGATGGATTTGAAGCTGAGTGGCATTTTTATGCTACATCACATGGAAAGGGAGTTTGTGATGGAGTAGGGGGTACAGTCAAAAGGCTTGCCGCCAAAGCCAGCCTCCAAAATCCATTAGAAAATCAAATTTTAACACCTTTTCAGCTTTTTCAGTGGGGTGTGCAACATTTACCATCCATCACATTTTTCTACACAACCAATGAAGAGTATTCTGACGAAGAAAAAGTTCTGAAATCAAGGTTTGAAGAAGCTGTGGCAATCTCGGGGACCCAGAAATTTCATGCCTTCATTCCTCTAGACCTAAATAGGGTAAAAACCAAAGTATACTCATTTTCTGATGATTCAGAAACACATAGAGTACAGATCAGCCCTGGTGATGAAGACATTCCATTTGAAGATGTTGTGGGTTTTGTTGCTTGTGCTTATGATAAAGAGTGGTGGTTGGTGCATGTTGACTCAAAAGATGATGTTGAAAAGAAAATTCATGTTTCCTTTCTACATCCAAAAGGACCATCACCATCATTCACATATCCTAGGAGAACAGATACCCTAGCAGTGCCAATGAACTATGTTTTGTGCAAACTAAATCCAACCACAGCAACAGACAGAACCTACCAAGTTCCAGCGGAGGAGATGGCCAAAGCGACACAAGTTTTGGCAAAAAAGAAAAACCACTGATTTAGAGTGTAATGAAAATTGTTCCATGATTTAAAGTAAGTTTAACTGTCATTAAATAAAATAGATAAGATATCAATTTTCAACAGGAGGAAAGAAACATGTCACTGATTCAGTAAGGCCTGTTAGTTCCAGTTGTTATTTTACCATATGGATAGGGCCCTGATTTATTGGTGAAATAAAATGGCTGATTTCGGTGTTAACTTCCTTCTATTTCGGTGGGTATTTCGTGAAATAAATTACTTATACTGTACTACATTGGGAACATTGCGCAATGATAAACTTTGCATTTTTATTTACATGAACTAACACCCCCCCCCCCACATTTTTATATTCTTCTGCCCTTGTATGAACTGAAGTAACTTTCGATTTAGGCATGATTAGAGTTAATGTTCAAATATAATGACGAGAAATATTACCGTAATTTCTACTAAATACTATCAGATAGCCATTTGCAAACAGAAGTGCCAACCATACCACAGTGCACTGTGGATAAAAGACGAAATATGTTGAATACAAGTAACAAACATTCTACACTCTTCTGCTGTAATCGATCAAAGGCATTGCTAACTTGACAAAGACATAGCAGGAAAGGAGTGTACTCAACAGTAGAAACCAGGTCACAGACAATCTTTGCGTAAATTCTGCAATCTTCTTCATCGATCACAAATATCGATATATCGGTAAATCTTCGACAGCCACAGAAACAACAGAAAAAAAGCATGCTGCTAAGAAATAAAAAATACAGTACACCAAAACGCAATATTGCGATTTTAAGGCACATTTTCGTGCTCATTTCTCACTTTTCGGACGGAAGGGGCATATTTCGCGCTTATAGACACATTTCGCAGAATCGAGTAAATTTCGCGATATTTCGTGGATTCAATTTGGTTCATATTGGTATTTTAAGCATATAATAGCTAAATATAGCTAAGGGAGGTTGTATTATAAAATTTTGCGCTTATCGTTGTTACCAAAAAATACGGGCCCTACATATGGACCATCATCATCCTATTATATAGACCTAACTTTTTTCAAACAAACTTTTAGGGTACAGGCCCTAATGTAAAAAAGTAAATTAGTATTAGAGTAAGTTTAATTACAACAGTATGATTAATTTTTAATAGAATAACAATGAATGAATTTACCAGAATTTCTATATGCCTCAATTCATATAAAATTTAATTTTAGTATGAAACCAGAAAAATGCCATCATGAAAATTTGTACACAACTTACTAAAGAGGTTTAGAATAAAATATATTTTTTCCATAAAAATTAAAAATTCCGATTTTAAGTTTTTGATAAAAAAAAAACTTTTTGAGTTTTTGGAAGAAATATACAGTGATGTGATACAGACAAGTTACATGTCAAATTAAAGCCCTTGTAATTCTAAAAAGAATGGTACAAGTTTGAGCTTTCTAGGACCAACCGTTTTTGAGTTACATGCTTTTTAATATATCAAAACGTTCCTAAAAACTGTCATTATGTAATTTTTCAAAAAGTTTATCTCAAAAACTATAAGTCCAAAAAAGGTAAAAATCTACATTTTGTACCTACTCAGCTAATACTACCTCATATTAAAAAATCGTAACAATCTGATGATGTGATGTTTGGACCATTGGTTGATTTGGTGTGGAATGACCCAATAAAGGAGAAACAAATTATTTAATTTTTTGGCTAAAGAGTAATACTTGTCGCCCGCTGGCTCCCCTTCCACTCACCTCTGTGCCTCAGGTGCTTCCCCTACCTTCCCCTAGCCACCCACCGCCAGCAACCTTGCATACAGCTCACTGTGTTATACTACGTTACTACGCAAACATAATATTTTACAATTATAAAAAATAAAAAATAACAAATAAAAATAATATTAATAATAATATTTCATACTAAAAAATGACCCTTGCACCAAACATAACATTTCACAATTATAAAAAAAATTTCATAATAGAAGACCCTTGCACCAAACACAATATTTCACAATTATAACAAACTCCGTATTATAATATGAAACACAACTTAATTGATGCAGAAAAATTCCCTTGTACCAACACGGGGTATAAGTACACTTCCATATGAACTCAACCAAAGTCTGGAAAATTCCCCTGGTGACCGACTCAGATGACTAAAAAAATTGTACTGGTACCTTTACATAAATAATGAACAATTGCCAAATTCTAGGCCAACATTCCTAAGGGTTTCTGTGCATGGCCCTTTAAAGAAAGGTCCGTTGTCCATTTTTGACACTGGCAAATTGCACATGTTCCTGTGCATCTACTTTCGGATGCCAATATTTCTGGAATGGAATACGATATCTGCCTGAAATTTGCTATACTGGGTAATTTGAACACAGGCTTTCAGAATCTGCCATCAGAGGTGTACCTCTTCTAGTTTCTGAGCTACTGGCCTCCAAAGTAGTGATCTTTTTATGTACGAAAATGAGAATTTCAATTTTCGCGAGGCAGCTATCATACTAGAATGATTCACAACAGGCTATTCTTACTGGATTCCTTTTATTTGAGAATATGGCCATCTGCAGAAGGTTTCTTGACTATTCCAAAGTCTTACTTTAGAAGTAAAAGGGCTCCGGCACAAAAAATGCACTTTTAGACCAATCTTTGACTGACAAATTCACTGTGTGTGCAATTACCCGCAGTAAAGAAATTTTTTCCACACAAGTGTACATACATGTTAATCATGTGACCAAAAATTCAGCTTGTTTTCTCACTTCCTTCATATTTTAATAATTTCATGAAATGTAGACTCTTTTCTCCCCACTGCAGCTTATGTTAAACAACGGTTATTTCTAACAATGCAGGTAATGTGAAATATTCCTCCTCTAAACACACAAATTTGATTGTATTCGCAATTTAGGAAGCTCTGTCAAAATAATTTGAGTTCACAGTCCAAATGACGGCAATTTCTTCTGAATTAGTTCAGTGTCATGATCAGCGAGCTTATAAAACCTTGCACTATGACCCAGAAGCTCCGGTGCAGACACAGTGTACACAATATTCTGCAATGGCACCCAGCAGACAATTTGACGAACAGAAGCAGGCCATGAGAGAAGTCTGGCCTTAGACCATGTCATGAAGTTGACAAAGACATCACAGTTTTCATCTGACCGCTCAACAATGCAGCCCACAAACCAGTCCTTGTCATAAATGCATGAAACATACTTTCCTGGCTGTAATTCAGCATCATTCACAACTGTAAGTGGTTGCTCTTTGCCTACAACATCAAAATGATCATCAGCAGATATCCTTTTCATTTTTAATGAGATTGTAGAAATCGGGATACAAAGCAATAGTGTGACCTTGTACCAGTTATCTTGCCTGCATTTTCAAATCGTGCTGGCAAGTCGAAGCTTTTCTTGCTTTGGTTAATAACCACCTCAGATACATAGAAAAATTTAATTCCTGGGATATTTTCACTGCACCAGTCATACATTTGAGAAGCAGCTAAGAATGTGTCCGACCATGGTTGCCTGAAGGCTTGCTCGTCCAACTAAACGCTTGACGGTTCCACCAATGCCATCACATGGACTCTTACCATGCGATGTTGCAAAAATGTTCCACTCTGCATCAAGGCCATAGTCTTTGTGATGATTGCTGAGGTTGGAAAGGTTTTTATAGTTTTTATATTGGCTCGCCACTCCATCGCTGAAGTAAAGAAGTTTTCTGATGACTGGAAATTCATGTTTGATATATGTTACCACAGATGTGATGAAAGCATGAACAGTTGTGGTATCGTGCTTAAGACAATCTGATACCACACAAATTGGGAAATGCTCAAGTTTACCAGCCAATTTGTGATAAATCACAAATGGATGAAGTGTTGCTTGAGAGTTGTTCCAGTGGAACCCTTGTACTTAATCCTGCACCATGAAGCTATAATTTTCAGCAAAATCTAACATGACAATTGTCTCATTCTCTGAAAGATTTTCTTTCAGTTTACTGAGGTAACTAGACTGGGCCTTAGCTGTAAAAATGGTGCTGTCGGAGGCCATCAAATGAACTCCAAGAAGTCTGGATGAAGTCCTGCACAGAAGATGTTACACATACAATTGATGTCCTGTCAGTGAGAGCCCACTATTTGTAAGTCACTGAATCATCAAAATCAATGCCATGCAAAGAAAATATATCTGACAAATGATGTTCCAGTACATTCTTCCCTGGACAGTGCTCACACAAATGAAGCATGCATTCACGGTTGCTCACAGAACACACTATTTTTTCAAGCAAGACCTTGTAGGCCTAATCGAGATTTTCAGGAATTGCAGCAGCAATCAGTTTGGCATTTTGATGCTGTTCACAAACACACACAGAATGCATGCCAGATGCTGTAACTGGAACACACCATCTGGGCCTCAAGTCACAAAATTTTGAAAATCCAACTTTATCTGTAGGATACTTATTATTGTACTCAACATAAAGTTCCTGCAGATTCACAAGCAGCAGCTGTTTCTGCTTGTGTAGCTTTTCACCATTCTCTCACCACCACAAATTCATTCTTCCCTGGGCAAGTACGTGAATATTCCTCCGACTGGTAGAAGCATATTACACGTTCCTGAAGGTCTTGAGAAAGGGCTCTTCCACCTCTCTTGGCATCTGGATCAGCAAGAATACCCTTTTCCATTTTCAGCTGCCGAGATCTACGTACCATATGATCTGTGACGTCAAACGTTTCCACAGTTTTTTTGAATGTTCAACTTTCTGGCACAAGAGTCAATAATTTTATTTTCTCCTGCCTTGTGGAGGATTTAATTTTTTCTTCTAGTAGTAACATCAAATGGACAAGATCTTTACAAGACTTCGAAGTATACTCCTCCTCAGAACTTGAATAGAGTTCCTTTGGCTGAAAGTCAAATGCACGTGCAAATTTTGATTTTGCTGCAGTCGTGATCTGTTGGACCTTTTGTTTCCCATTGATTCCATCTCTCTTTGAAACATTGTGTTTAAGTGGTGAGCAGTCCAGGGAGTGGGCAACTTCGTCAAGTGATTTTCTGTCAAATTGTGGTGAATAAAAATCAGTGTCAATTGGTTCCATCTCACGGTCACTTGTCTCATTGACACATCGTTCATAACAGTTAGAACACGACTTCTGCCCTGGTTTTAAGTTCAGTTTGGAGGCGAATTCTTCATCCACTATTCTGAGGGATTTTGAAAGAAATATAATGACTGTTTGAGTTATGTGAATTTAAGTACATTTAATGAAACATAGAGATAAAGTGCTTACTTGTTATAAGTTTTTTATGGCGGCTTAGTGGATCAGCACAAAATTTCTGAAGACTTTCAAAGCGTGTCAAATAAACCTTTTCATGATGGAGACAGATCTGGTCCACTTCATTGAAAGAAACACCACAACGCCAAGAAAGAATCCTTCTGTCCTCAGGTTCGAGCTCTCCTATTTTAAGGAAACCAGACTTTCTGCAGTATGTTCTCTTGTGGCATTCATCACCCAGAGAAACACCAATTTTGCACACCACCTCAGTAGCCATGCTTAAAGTGAATGAGGGTTCTTTTGATGATGCAACAAAAAATTCTGTTTCAAGATGATGCAATAGGCATACACGGTTAGCTGATGCAATACAAACAAAAGCAGTGAAAGTAAAGATAATGAAGCCTGCAATTCAAGTATCAGTATAGGAAACATCTGCACTCATTCTGTATAGTCTAATACTGTTAATAGGCTTCATGGATTGTCAGTATTCAGTTTAACATAAATTGCCATGGGTAGACAAAGTCTACATTTCATAAAATTATTAAAATATGAAGGTGAGAAAACAAGCTGAATTTTTGGTCACATGATTAACATATATGGGTCATTCTCCAGAAAAGGGCAGATTTCATGTTAGATTTTTTTTTAATTACTTTTTATTTTGGACCATGTAATTTTTTTTATGTAATATTTCCTTCTGCAGAGTACTACTGAGGATCTTGCCCTACTTACCGAGTGGTATTTTGCATTAAATTAAAAAGGTTAGAAAATGGCGCATTCATGGAGGTGAGAAAATAGTAAGAAATAGTAATTATATAGAAATTATGTGAGAATTAGAATTAATTTACTGTATTAAATGTTATCATGAAAAAGAACAATATTTATTACCATACAAATGGATTAACACACAACTTTTTACTTATTTTTATCTATGTTAAAATAGATTATCACCTTAAAATCAAAACTTTAAATCAAAACATGATATATTGTCATAAACTATTCAAGGCTATACCAGTATCTTCTTTAAACAAAAATAAAAAATGCAGACAGTTAAATATGTCATCAATTACAACATTAATTACACCTCCATGGATAGGACTCGAGAGTAACAGTAACGGAGGTGAGATTTTTCTCTAATTTGTCAAACAGCTTGGGAACATTTGAGGTTAAAAAATCTCAGTTCTAGAGTTTAACTTTGCATTCCTTATTATTATAATTTATAGCAAAAGTAAATATAAAAACAAACAACTTTACCATTGGGTGTAGATAACGGAGGTGAGGAAGTCCAATTACCAACTCTGCATTTAGCCCTTTTACACAAACAAAACAACACTTAAAAGCACACCAACAGCTTGGCTTTATATAAATGATAAAAAACTGCCAAAAGTTGGAGTCCAAGGAAAATAGAAAGACTACAGTGCCATTATCTGTGGAAATAATTGAACTTTTAAATTGTTTCACGGAGGTGAGGTCTCACCTTGGGACAGGCATGTTTAGTGCAAAAAAATTGTCTTTACAAAATGATATAGGCCTAGGCTATTTTCTTTTCAGTTATTAATGACTCATTTTATGAGCTGTTTGTTCTTGTTATAACACTAAAATGGAATAAAAATTAAAGCCTGTTTAATTATGAAAGAATGAAAATGACAAGTCAGGCATTGGGACATGACACGGAGGTGAGATCTCACTCACATACTGTGCCCTAAAATGCAGAAAATTGTAACTTTTGTTTAAAAAGTGGAATATGGGATCAAATAGACCTTATTTCAATCTAACTTATCATAATAATTCATAATCCATAAATAATTATTTTACACCAGACAATCAACTGCGACATGAATCTGCCCTTTTCTGGAGAATAACCCATATGTACAATTGTGTAGAAAAAATTTCTTTACTGTGGGTAATTGCCCACACAGTGAATTTGTCAGTCAAAGATTGGTCTAAAAGCGTATTTTTTTGCGCCCTTTTACTCCTAAAGTAAGACTTTGGTATAGTCAAGAAACCTTCTGCAGATGGCCACATTCTCAAATAAAAGGAATCCAGTAAGAATAGCCTGTTGTGAATCATTCTAGTATGATAGCTGCCTCGCGAAAATTGAAATTTTCATTTTCGTACATAAAAAGATCACTACTTTGGAGGCCAGTAGCTCAGAAACTAGAAGAGGTACAGTACACCTTCTCTGATGGCAGATTCTGAAAGCCTGTGTTCAAATTGCCCAGTACCGGTATAGCAAATTTCAGGCAGATATTGTATTCCATTCCAGAAATATTCGCATCCAAAAGTAGGTGCACAGGAACATGTGCAATTTGCCAATGTAAAAATTGAACAACAGTCCTTTCTTTAAAAAGCCATAGCGCAGAAACCCTTAGGAATTTTGGTCTAGAATTTGGCAATTGTTCAATATATATGTAAAGGTACCAGCACAATTTCTTTTAGTCAAACTGAGTTGGTCACCAGGGGATCTCTGGTTGAGTTCATATGGAACAACCATATGAATAGCTAAGTTTACGATTTATATCCGAACAAAGTTTTCGGTTGATCTGAAAACCCTCAAATCGTTCAGGAACTGTCACAATTTTTTTTTTCACATGTAACATGGCTTTACAAATGCTTCGTAAATGAAAATAAAGAGAAATTACTGCATGAATTTGGCCGTAAAAAGATTTTGTCAGCCATATGCTTTCTGTAACAGCCTAGTTGATACGAGCATTGCCAACTCTCCATTCCGTGGAGTTGGGTTTAGTTCGGATTTACTGGTACGTTCCAGGTTTGCTGAAGAATTCACGTCGTTACATACAGGATATTAAGATGAGCTCTCTTAAGTATATGCAAAACTCGTATTTTCAACATATTTATAGCTATGCATTTGTTTTTTTCGTACACATAAGCCTACTCCTGGTTTTTCCATATTAATGTTGTATTACTTTTACCTTTCTTATGTAGAAATTAACACTCATAGAAGCGTAATGATAAATAAATGGATAAATCCATTTATCAATGGATAAATGGTTGGATGGATGGAAGAATGTTTCATGTCAAATTACATTTATTATTTTTTTGTCAAAGGACAATGTTGAAGAAAAGTATTTTAGAAAATAATAATAATAATAATAATAATAATAAAAATCAGGTAAACTGATATAACAAAGTGTCAGTATGTTTTTGTTGAATCAATTATAATTGCAATTATGATATGCAGAAAATAAGTTTTTCTAATCAGATTAAAATCGACCAGCATCAGCAGAACTACAGATTTGTGATACCTTGACAATTGCGCACTCACATAAAAATAAAAAATAAAATTAAAAAAATCCATGTCTAATCGGCCGGCTCCAGGATTTGATCCAGGGACCTCCAGAATACGAGTCCAAAGGGTTACCATTTGGCCAACTCAGTCAGTTTGACGGTGTCGTTTGATAAGCATAAGTGAAGGAATAGTGTTAACTGTCAAATTATACCGGTAGACAAAAATTAAAAAACATGTGACCTTTAATTAGTCGTTTCTCTGGTACCGGTCAACCGATTAGGTCCAAAATTAATAGGTTTCTTGCCATGCACATTATAAATGCGTATACCAAGTTTCATGAAAATCCGATAAAGCATATTTGAGTTATGGGGCCTTCTGTTATATAATATCATAAAAATGCACTAAATTGGGCATTATTCCGGTACCGGCCAACCGATTTGGTCCAATATCAACAGACATCTTCCCATGGACATTATAAATGTGTACATACCAAGTTTCATGAAAATCCGATAAAGCGTATTTGAGTTATGGCGCATTTAAATAAAAACACTAAATTGAGTTTGATGCCGGTACGGGTGAATCGATATGGTTCAATAACAATAGGGTTCTTCCCATGGACATTATAAATGCTTATACCAAGTTTCATGAAAACCCGATAAAGCATATTTGAGTTATGGCGCGTACAGACACACGGACAGACAGACGGACAGACATTTTTCGTCCCCCACACACAATCTCATAAAGTACCATACTGGCACTTAATAATAATAATAATAATAATAATAATAACAATAACAATGTGAAGAATGAAATTATTGAGTAGTATTAACGATGTTTCTCTGTTAGCTCTTCATCATACATGAAGCAAAACAGCAATCAAACAATGCTTTTTCTAATATTATATGAAATCAAGCTTCAATTCGAATCTCTTATGGCCAGTTGCAGAAAAGCAAATCAATTTTGATCAGAGATTGATGGGAGTTTGACCAGAGTTAGATCGGCGATCAGTTACAATCGGGTTGCAGAAACAACAATCAGTGTTAATGGGCAATCAGATCTCTGGTCAGAATTGATCACCCATATTTTGCTGGTCAAATAATGATTCTCCAATCAACTTTGCTGGTAATGTGTTTGTAAACAGAGATAGGCCTATGAAATTTGTTTATATGTGGGGTAAGAGGTCAATGCTTATGCTTAATTGCATAGAAAAATACGCCTACGGTATATAATATTCCTTTCGCCAAAAGACCGTGTTATACACGCGAATCATACAGAATTCATGTGCAAGGGGAATAAGTTACACACAGCACTGTAAGCAAAGACTCCTTACCTAAACATGGCATGCAATACGTAAGTAAAGATAAAAACAACAATAGCCTACTTTTCCATCGTAATTTCAGTTGTGCATAACGACTCTGTATATTATCCAAATCTCTCTAGGCATATACTTCTTAGGTTCTAGGTCTTTCTGGACTGCATCTACTGAAATCTGAAGCAATGTCTTGCCAGGCATTCTCTTTCTGCTTTGACCTAACTGCATCGGTCTTTTATTTTCATTGATGCTCGTGTAACCTTCTTAAATATTCAGCAACAATGCTTTCTCATTCCCGCTCAAATTTGGGCCCCTTGATATCCTTCTTTTTTACATATATGCAAGGAAAGTAAAATAATTAAAGCACAGAATGTCAATACGTATATACGCAACACAGGGAAAATGGCCGCTGAAACAACTGAATGGTGCACTGCTACCTGGTTTAGCGTTGTTGCCACATATGTTTTTCCGTCAAATCGAGAATCAGTTGACCGTAGTGACCTGATCGACGAATAGCCACTCTGCAACTGAACACTTGAAATGATTGACAACCAAACTAATCATAGATCAACTGATTGGCGATCAAGACGCGGTTTTCTGCAACCGGCCATTAGTTTAATAGTGGTAATAGTAGCCCTACCGGATCGCGCTAATGTCTCCTGGAGATCCTTTAAGGGGATATTTTCGGCAAATTTATTTCCGGGGTGCGCCAGTCCCCTACCTCACATTTAAACTTAAGGACAACACAAGCACCCAGTCACGAACCCAGGAAAGAGATTTTTCACTGCTGAATCGAACCCGGTCCGCCGGAGTGGAAGGCAAGCATGCTTCCGACTAACCCAAGACGGGGACAGTTTAATGTTAATTGATCACAAATTAAATTTGAAAAGTTTCCTTATTCTACTTCATCAAAGTACATTAGTATGATTTATTACATACAATAATACAACATGGTTTTTCTCCATGTATTACATAAAATTAAGCTTCCATTCGTATTTGTGTAACCCCATCGCTCTTAGCTTAATATAACTTATCAATGAGGAAGTTCCTATTGTTTTCCAGACTGGAAATTATACAAAACGAAAACTACCATTCTAAATCGTGTAAATGCAGTGTGTTACTAGCTGACAGGTTGGTACTGCTCCAAAGTCAGATGTGGGTTTGGCGAAAGACAGATAAATGCTGCACACCGGCGAAGCTCCACCCGCTCTCGCCCGCCTGCTCATTTCCCCTGCTGACCCTCGCTTCCGAGCCAATCCGCACGCTACTGCCTGCTTCCCCTACATCTCCTATCACGGCTATGTACTTGCTCAGTTTATTTATTTACTTATTTGTTAGTTTCGGTACATTACAGTGTTGAATTATGGCAGTGACTGTTGGTCGTTTAGCCATAATTCGATCAATTACATGGTTACTTCGCTATTTGTCTATGATGACATTTCTTTTTTTGTGTCTTTTTTCTTTTACTTTCCATAAATAAAAACCTAGCTTTCTTAGAGCCTGTACAGTTGTAGTTCTTGATAGTTTAGCCAGCACAATTTCATTGCTAAACTGCAACCATTCTATTTTCATAGAACGCCTATCACTCCAATTCGTCTCTCTGCATGTTAAAAGTATATGCTTAAGATCTTCATTTTCTCCACAAAGTGGGCATTTATCTTTTTCTGCTCTACTTCTTAGTCCCTTGAGTTTCCAAATCCCTAGTTTAAACCATGCTATACCTGACTTTTCTATCATTAATAGATATGTATGATTCCTGACCCCCAAACAGTTTTGATCTTCTTATAATATAGCAGCGAAGACTTCTCGCTCATACAGCTAAACATATATTGTTTTTCTATGTCATTACATCTTTGCCTTATTATACTTGTTATTCTATTTCCATTTCCTGCATTCACTTCCCACAAGTAGCCTAAGCCAATTTTCTCTAGTTCTTGTTTCAATATAGAAGCCCAATTTACTTTATTCAAATTGGTTTCCATATATCTATAACAGACTTTTAAGTATTTCATTCTCCTCCATTTTTAAGATTCTGAGCCAATATTTAACAATCCTTACCATAATTTCTCCTCTACTACTACATTTACCCAGTTCTACCATTGCTACCTTCTTTGGTGTTGAGTTGGGAAGTGCTAATATTAGTTTGCAATATTTATCTATTATAAGTTAGTATCTATTTGCTCCCAACTGTTTTTATAAAGCCCCCAGATCTCAATCCCATAAAAGATTCTTGATTCTACCAAGGAGCTGAAAATGGTATTTAGCGTTTTCACTTGCATAGTTGGGTTTTAGTAAGACACATGTTTATTGCTCACATTGGTTGCTTACCATGCACGATAGCTTTCTGTCCTTGTTTATTCCACTTTCCTCTCGAGTCTAGTATTACACCTAAGTAGCTGATTTAATTTACACATTCTAAGGTTACTCCGTTCAACTCCCATTTTTCTTGTTTTTTTAGCCTATTATCATTCTTAAATACCACAATCTTCGTTTTCTTAACGTTCACTCTAAGATGCCATTCATTACAATACTCTTCGATAGCGTTTAATGATTTTTGTAACCCAGTTACTGTAATTGCACTACATATCAAATCATCTGCATAGAGCAAACCATGTATGTTTACATTGTTTATTACTGGCATATGTGTGTTAGCTCTACAAATGTATTTTATTATGCCATCTATAAATAGATTAAATAAGTGACTACTGATGGGACAGCCTTGACGAACTCCCATACACTGGTTAAAGGCTTTTGTCACTCTGTCTATCATACCTTACACAAGCAGTTGTGTTACTGTACACCTCACGCAAATTTCTAATCATATTTCTACTCATACCTTTCTCAGCTAATTTATAAAATAATGCCTCCCTGTTTACTGTGTCAAAGGCTTTTTCCAGGTCTATGAATGCACAGTACAACCTACCTCTTTTGACACTTAGATATTTATTAACTAACGTGGACAGTATATAAATGTTGTCAGTTGTTCTACAGTTTTTCCTGAAGCCTTTTTGAAAGTCTGAAAGTATTTTGTATCTATCTATCCATGTGTTTATACGCTCAGCTATAATGCCAATATAAATCTTTCCCAGCACTGGAAGTAGTGCAATTCCACGTTAACTATTAACATCATTAACACTACCTTTGCCTTTAAAAATGGGATGTATAATAGCTGTTTTCCAAATCTTGGGCACTGTTCCTGTTTTCACAATTTTGTTAAATAACCTTACTAAAATATTCACATTTTTTTCATTCTTACAAAAGACTTTAAAGTATTCTCCATTTATCCCGTCTATACCTACGGCCTTCCCTGCCTAACTTTTTTTATTTGTTTTAATACCTCTTCGCGTGTTATTTCTGCGTCTAAAACATCTACATTTAGGATTTCGGGGGAATTTGGTATTTTTCCAGTCAAAATATTTATAATTTCGTCTGACTGAAATGAACGTTTGAAATATGATTTCCACTCTTGTGGGCTGATATTACCAGTTTGTACAGGTTTTTTAACCATATTCTTGATGGCTGTCCATAATTTTCTTGCATCATTTAGTTGTACAAATTTATATAAACCTATATCGGGTGATATTTGATTGGACGTGTGACTGTCCATTATATTCACATGAATTGGTAGATGCGGACTTGTTAGTGTTTCACCGACTTTGAAGTCAGAAATATTTCCTATCAAATCGCTGGAAGCAATACCAAGATCTATAACACTTTGCCCATTTGAACCGATAAATGTAAAGTTACCTTCTTTGTCGCTTTCAAAATATCCATTAAGCACTTTTTTCCCTCAGTGTTTATAATATTGTCTTTACGGGTTCTCTTGTACTCTTGCCAATCACGGTCTTCACATAAATCCGATATTTCTGGTGTTAGTTGCCCTATACGACTGTTGAAGTCTCCTAAAACCAATAGCTCTGACCCTGGGAATGTTTCTTGCATATATTCTATTTCCTCTGATAATTTTTCGTAAAACCTTTCATTATAATATGGCGATTCTTTAGGGTGATGGTACGTTATTCCTAGAATATCAGCTGTTGTAGCAGTAGTCTTTGGTTGTGTAGAGGTCGTGGCAGTGACTTTAGTTTTCATTGCCTCTGCATTTTCAAAAACTCCGCGTGTCGGAAGGTGTGACTCAGTGGTTACTTGCTCTGTTATGAAAATTACAATTGTACCGTAGTAAAATTACTTTATTACCGTAATTTAGTAGGGCATTCTGAATTCTCCCGAAATTCTAGTTCAGTGGCAGTTAGGTTATGAACAGTGATATTAATTTAGGAAGGCATTCTGAATTTGGTATTACATTTGAATAGTCCGCCTGTTCCTTCCCCTCGCTTCCGAGCCTGCGCACGCACCTATTGTACCATGGCTTCCTTGATAGTCGTAACGCTGTTTCATGAAAGGTGTGGAAAGGTAAAAAGCTTCTGCATATAGTTAAATAATGATAGGTAAATTCTAGGTCAGTGACAGGTTTTGTTAGGTTAGCAACAGTTTAGGAGGAATATACTGAATAGCGCGATGTTTATTATGTCTTACATTGAATCTCTTCTGCGACGAAACCCTAAACCCCGCCTTCCGAGGTGGGTCGCATTAGACAGTTCGGGGGAGGAGCCTAGTGTGCAGCATAAAACTATTTTTTCCCCTTAATCATCAAATAGCTGTGGTAGAGAATACTATGATTTTATATGGGGAAAATCATGACTTTAATAACTGTTTTTTGAAGCCTTCTTGGCAAATACAAAGCTGTGTGACGTGTCAAAAAATTCAGCGTAAATTCCTGAACAATTTGAGTGGTTTTTCACATCCATAAAAAATTTGGTTTTCATATAAATCGTAAACTTAGCTAAAGTGCACTTATACCGTTCCTTCTCACTAGCTTGCTGCGCATGCATTAGAGCAGTGGTTCCCAACTATTTCGGTGGGTCGCGAAAAGGACGGGAAAAATTAAACTTGTTTTCAATATAAGGCATTTGAACACAATAAAACTATGGAAAGGCATATGAAAAAACATGTGCTTTATTTTATATAGCCTATATTGGTTATCGTTATGTAGTAATGGGTCGTGAAAAAATGTTTTATATAGCCTATATTGGTTACCGTTATGTAGTAGTGGGTCGTGAAAAAATGTTTTATATAGCCTATATTGGTTATCGTCATGTAGTAGTGGGTCGCGAAAAAAAATTCTAGGTGAAAGTGGGTCCCAGGACAAAAAAGTTTGGGAACCGTTGCATTACAGTGTTTTGCAGATGACAAGCCCTTTCTTCCTTCTCCTGCTTAGATACGCGGTCCAATCAGAGACGGCGAGACGGAGGGAAGACTCTTACTGCAAGCGGCAGTGCTTTAGCCCGTACACGTGATTGGTGGTGAAGGAAAAGACTTCTCATATGAAAAATACTGTAGAGAATGAAGTAGAGTGACAAACAAACGAGATTGGAATGAGTAAAGCATTCACTGAGTTGGATTTAACCTCTTTGAAGTGTTGAAGTGTAGGAATGATTGAAGTAGAAAATAAACGAACGACAGTTGGCACTTCTTGAGTTGGATAACCTCTTGAACTGTTTGAACTACTAGTTCACTAAAAATGAAGTTAAAGAGATTTATGCCGCGCACCAGCCAAGCTCCGCTGTTTTGTTAGGTTAGGAATGTTTATGTTAAGCTGCGTCTCCATTGATATACATTTAACACCAACATGTCAATATTAACAAGTTGATATTGACATGTATATTGCAATTTTGCATTCCAATTGACTTGACAGCAAACCCAGCATGTTGCACTTAACATTTTCAGATGTTAATTTGTTTTCCGGAGAAAATGGACAACATGTCAAGTCAATTGACTATTCAGTCAATATCGGCTTTGTTTCGGGAATTTCCGGGAAACAAAAAGCAATCGCCAGCTTAATTGGCTTTGGTTCAGGAATTTCCAGGTGAACAAAAGCAGTCGACAGCTTCCTAAATATTCCCGGCATCCATTTTGTATTATGTGAGTAGGCCTAAGTTACTTGGTATATCAGTGTTCTCAATAGTATTGCATCTACTTTTAAAATTATTTTTTATGGCATACTCCATTGTTGAAAAATGTGATAGTTATTTTGAAAAGATCAAGACATCTGTACAAAATTAGTATTTAAGAAAGTCATAGACCGTTAACAAGAAGATAATAACGAGTATAGCCTATATAAAACTACTCTCCTTTTGTAATGTTGGCTGCCCTCTTCAGAGGCGTTTTCTTTTTGAATGTTATTCATTTGTTCGTAACCGCTCCAACACATGTTAACCTATAACATTGTAGTGGAGACAGTTAATTGGCAAACCACTTGACTTATATACATCAACAAGTTGATGATAAACATTTAACACATGTTAACTGCAACATGTTGGTGTTAAATGTATATCAATGGAGACGCAGCTTCAGTTTAGAAGCAATATACTGAATACCGCAGGATTTATTATGTCTCATATTGAATCTCTTCTGCGACGAAACCCTAAACCCCACCATCCCAGGCAGGTCCTTTTAGAGAGTTGGTGGGAGAAACCTAGTGTGCGGCATAAAACTATTTTTCCCCAAAATGAATAACTCATTCACACTTCAAACGAGTGAAGCGTTCATTTTGAACGACTCGCTCACAAGTTACCCATCACGTACTACGTTTTCATGCAGAATTCAGATCGATCTGAAGACGATCCCATTCCAATACAATCCCGTTTTCATGTAAAACTTTCGATCCGATATTGAAAACGTGGGAAAAACCAAATATCGGGTGCCAAATAGGCTCCTCCCATACTCGCTATCGGGACCCGCCCGGGAAGGAGGGGTTTAGGGCGGGGACTAACTAAATGAAACAGTGGGAGACATCTAGTAGGTAATGGTGGAATTAGTAGTAGCGGCGCAGAGACATCTGGCGGAAATAGCAGAAACACAAGAAAATTAATTTTTTTATTTTCTCCTTTTATCTCTTTTCTCCTCTTCTCCTCCTCTCCTCCCTATTACCTCCTTTCTCTCCTTCAACCTACCTACCTATTTGGGACCTATTCCTATCCTACTAATTTTCGCACCTACGGGGATTCGATCCGGGGACCGCGAGCGTTCTAGTCCATCGCCTTGACCACTAGACCACGAGGCTCGTTGCAATATGAATCGAGAAAACTTCTAGCCTTTGTACTACAGAGACGTGTAATACATGACGAGTAATAAGAATGATAATGTTATGGTGCCTTGGTAATTCGTAAATATAATTTGTAAATACTTAGGTGGGTATATTTGGTACAAGGGGCATCTCGTATTTTGAATATTTGGTACAAGGGGCACTGTCGCATCGTGGGAATCGTACTTTCAATAGGGATAGTGTTGACTGCACAGAACAGTAACTTACGGTCGGGAGTACGTTCGGAAGAAGATCGGGGCGAGAGGTCGCCGGCCGACAGCTGCTGTCGCCATGGCAACGGAATGCGGGATGGGCGGAGCCTATTTAGCACCCGATATTTGGTTTATGCCGAAAACGTTTCCGAGAGAACCCACAGAATGCGCTAGTCTCACATTCCACGACCAATGAAACTCTTCTCGCCACACACGAGAATATCGCGAGGACATTGAGGACCAATGAAATGTCTGATTAGCGTATTGAGATCGAACTGAATACGGGTAGTGTTTTCATGGAGTTTCCAAACGATCTCAGTCCGATACGATCCTACTTTTTAGGGGGATTGACCTTGAGACTCAGATCGATCTGAGTTCCCGTTTTCATGACATTTTCAATCTGGTAAGAGGATTCACATCAATCTGAATTCTGCATGACAACATACTAACTAATTACTGGCAACGCCATCTAAGAGACATTCGAAATCCTTAGAGAGTTGGTGGGAGCAGCCTAGTGCGCGACATAAAACTATTTTTCCCCCGTTTTTAGTTATAAAGGATACTGCATATTATACAGTGCCTTATTTGGTTGACTCGTGGCCGGCCGGAGCCAGGAACGGTGAGAAGCACTGTGCGCAAGCAGCTACCTCTCGCCGGCCGGCCACAAGTCGAAAATAAGGCACTGTATTATGTAAACATTTATCGGTAGAGTTATGACGCAATATCATGCACCTGTTCGTGGAAACAAAGACATACCGAAGGCCTACTTTAGATTCAATATACAATATAATTTACTTCAGCTTGCGAAAGTCCCATCCTTCTGTAAATTGAAATATGCCAAATAACAAATTTATAGTACTTACAGAAATAAAAATTTACACTATTCCACAGACGAAGCCACAGAAAAACATGCCGGAAGAAGCAGTCACAGAACAGAAAGAAGCAGTGTCCCCAACGACTGACAAGGAATGTGGCGGGAAACTATCTTGTATCTTCTTCTTCTTCTTCTGGGTATTGGCCTCGGCCTAAATTGTACCAAGTAGCCAGTGTATATGGATTGGGAGTATGAGCTCACTACTCTACCCAAATTTTCTTCAACTACTTTGACTCTGTTAGGTTACAATCTTAACCCCAATCAATTTACTATTCAACTTCTATTTTTAGATGCAATGGTTCTATATGATCTATAACAATAGGAGTACAACACTTTCTCAGTCTCCATTATTCTAACGCTTTGATAAGGCGCAAAGCATCGCGCACATAAATTAATTGATAGCCCTCTTCAACTTTACATTAGATATTACAATAAATTTGGAAGTATGACACTTATTCTATCTCCCAGTCCTTTGCTTACGATACGGCGCCTAAGCTCGCCGACCATCTTAATTTATGCTACCCTAACATTTCTTCCATTACACCTACTTCCATTATTACAATTTTAGTTCTTACAATAAATTAGGGAGTATTACACATATTCGATCTCCCAATCCTTTGCTTACGATAAGGCGCCTAAGCTCGCCAAAACTTAATTTCTTTCAACTTCTTCTTCTTCATTTAACATTATACTTTCCTGTTACTTGACTTTAACTTGGTGCACATTTATGTTCGTGAATTCCCAAATGAATCCCTATTACGAAACTATCATTCACCCTCAAGTAACTTTTCTTACTTTAACTTTTCTATTAAAACTTCTTTCCTATTCAAACTTCACTACTAACCTAACTCTTGTTACATTACTCTTTTATTTCTTGAACTTGAATTACTATCCTGTACAATTCAAAGTGAATTACTTATTCTCAACCAACTTACAAATTCTGTCTTTAACTCTTCCTAAACCAAACTTCTTTTCTAACTTCACGGCAAAAAGTGAAAACATGGGACTACTGTAAAAACTGTTACTAATCTAACTCCCTACTTCTTTCTATTCTTTCTTCATAAAATTACTATTTACATTCTCGTAAAATAATCTGTTCGTCAGCCATAAATTTAGACTAGGCAGACTTGAATTATATAGTTTAAAATCTCTCGTTCCAAAATGTCTTAAAATAACAGTTTTCTTATACTCATAAACAGTAGACCAGCGCTATTCTTCTCCCTTCATGTACAATGCTTCTTCTGCCGGTGTCCAACTTCTTGTCCTGGATTCCATTCGAATCTAAGCTCCACTTAGACTCGCCCATATTCCTCTTCTCCAGCTGATGTTCGCTACAAGCGGCTACGACGTAAGCCAACCCATGCTCTGGCTCGTCCCAGACCCATAGCTGTATCCACCCAGCCATCGATCGTTGCTTTCTTGTGTAGTTGTCCATATTTCCATTACGTTCTGACACAGAAAGTCAGGCAACTCCATCGCCACAACTGCCGCTCCTCCATCCTCCGCTGACTCAAGACTTCCTCTCCTCACAACCTTCTTGTTCAACTTCCGAAGTCTGTCTCACAGAACAGAAACTTGTCTGTCTCTCTTTTCTTGAAAAATGCCAACCGTCACTTCTTGCAACTTTTCCGCGCGCGCATGCGCACTTCCTTCTTCCTGTAATTCAAACAAAGGTCACACAGTATCAACAGTTTCTTTTGTTTTTCTCGTTTATGAGTGGTTCTTTCGTGGTCCATACCGCTTTTTATACTTCACGAATTACACACTCAGATGTGGATCCTAATCATAAATTATGGGCATGCTACCTGCAACGTCGTGAATGTATGGTTAATGCAGTGGAGGACGCGGAATTTTTTTTCGCGGGATGATTTGAATAGGTAGAAAGAATACTAAAAAAATTAATTAACTTACATATATAATTACTTTATAAAACTGGCCACTTAGAGTGCATATATATAGCCTTCTTTCAAATTTCGGGGGGGATCTATCCCCCAACCCCTCCCCCCCTCTGCGTCCGCCACTGGGTTAATGTGTATGTTCACAGGAATAATGGACACAAAGGGAAAAAAGGTCGACTCCGAGGCGCACCAAGACGTATTGGTTAACCGAAAATGCTCCTTGGAAAGAAGAACCCAGTCCAGAAATAGGTGTATGAACTTTATAATTTTATTTTTCAATTTTTCATATGCTGATAGAGTTGGTGAAGTATGTCCACTGTGGGTGAGTGAAGTATATGAAGAAATGGCGTCGGGAAGGGGATACCTTTTTTGTGGAGACGTTCGTGTAACTGTAGATTCGCAATATCATTCAGAGGACATGCCAAAACATTGTGATTGATCGTGCCTTCCTGTTGACAACGACATAATGGCGTTTCCGAAAATTTAATTTTCTGAAGAAACTCCGGTGAACTTTTGTGGTGGAGTTTAGTTCTGATAATACAGGCTATAAACCATCGAGGGAATTGAAGGTTATAAAACCACGGTCTGTTCGGGATTGTAGGTTGAATAGAATAATATCTAATTTTTGATAAGGTAAGTGTAAATGAAAATATGAAGAGTTATTTTAGAGTAAAATAAGTAAAATCGTTATTTAGAGTGTGTACAAGACTGATTCATTCAGATGTCCAAAATTGGCTTACCATCCAATTATTTTTACATGTAAAAATGTCAAACGTTCCCAAAAAATGTATATATTGTACAAAATGTTTTGCTAATATTATAAATGAATTAAAATTAAAAGATATTTTTCAGGAAAATGTATTTAAGTGAAACAATTAGTTTCGATAGGAACTAGTCTATTAAAAAAGTGTGCGTGGAACGCCACGCGACAGATGTGAAACTTGTTTTAATTTTTTTATTTTTTCAATTTAGGATTATTGGATTTTTCAATTTAGGATTGTTGGACTTTTTAATATTGGGTTTTGGACATTTTTAATTTTGTATTTTTTTAAATACTTGATCTTTTAATTTTTTTAAATTTTGGATTTTTAAAATTTTAGATCTTTGAATTTTTTATTTTTGGGGTTTTTTAATTTAGACTTTTGGATTTTATATTTTTAAATTTTGGATTTTTATTTATGGATTTTTATTTTTTTAAATTTTGGACTTTTTTATTTTTTAATTTAGAATCTTCGATTTTTTATTTTTCAATTTTGGATTTTCATTTATGGATTTTTATTTTTTAAATTTTGGATTTTTGAATTTTTTTTATTTTTTAAATTTTGGATATATGGATTTTTTAATTTTTATTTTTTACTTTTGGATCTTTGAATTTTTTAAATTTTGGACCTTTGAATTTTTTAATTTTTTATTTCCGATTTTTTAATTTTGGATTTTTATATTTTTTATTTTGGATTTTCGATTTTTTGTTTTTATTTTTTTTTATTTTTAAAATTTTGGATAAGCCTCATCATTGAGTTTTTCTGTGCAGTCCGTTCCGTTACACCTCAATAATTTCGTGACGATTTTGAGCGTATCGCAAGCTCTCTGATTTACCCCTACCGCGGATAAAGAAGTTTCACTTCATAAATTAGCTTTATCGTCATTTAATTAAGTTAGTCTAGCTGTAATGTGAATTATGTTATTTCTCGACCTAAATAGGCATTATCAAGGACAAAAATAGGTTATTGTGTCATCAGGACTTTGAAAAATGAATTTATTACTGCAGCTCTATGGGTTCTTTAAGTCGCTACTGAGGCTGCTGACCACTCCTACTCAACAGATGACTCCTCTGTGGACATTTTAATTAATAAGTTGATTGCGCACAAGTGTGCAAGGTTATGTCACTATGCACAGTCTTCAGTGCTGAGTTCGGTTACACTTTTTGGGCAACTGGTACAGCTTAGAACGTGGTATTTTTCACATTGTCTTCCGCAATATTTGCAAACACAGTTAACATATACTTCGTGGAAGCTGTTCGTACCGCACAGTTTGTGATGATATCCATGCACTGCCAATCTTGTCACTACGTGCCTCATACATTGGTTTGTGCCTGTCCAGTTCCTGTCTACCATGGCACTTGTTGCATAGAACGACTCCTCTATCTGCCTTTTCTTGTCCACGTTTTCTGCAAGCAGGTCGTTATATGCACTTGTAGCTGGTAAGAGCATCCTGTGTTGGAGGTCCTCGATTAAGAGGGGCTCTCTAGTCAGGGCATACGCATATCGGGATCGTGTGTATTTAGATACCCCCAGTGTTCTTTTGAGATATGTGGCTTTGAAATCACATCAATTATAAAGCGATTGAAGAATAAGAAATCAGCAGGAATAGATGAGGTCTCGGACAGTGTTATTAAAAACTGCCACAGACACATTGTACATCCATTAAGTTACATAGCAAATCTATCATTAAGCTGTGGTCAGTTTCCAGATGAATTAAAAATTTCAAAAGTGAAACCACTGTATAAAAAGGGATCCAAAGAGGAAATAGAGAATTATAGACCAGTATCTCTACTCTCAGGTTTCTCAAAAATCTTAGAAAAGGTTATGTATGCAAGACTTATAGCATTTATAAAGAAATATAATATCCTAACTAATATACAACATGGGTTTTGTCAGGGAAAATCCACAAATACTGCGATAATTGATTTTCTTCAAGAAGTATATGAGGCCATTGATAGGAACGACACTAGTGTAGGACTATTTGTAGACTTATCAAAAGCATTCGATGTAATAGATCATAACATCTTACTCAACAAACTTCAAACTTTTGGAATAAGAGGATTAGCATTAAAATGGTTCCAATCATATCTAGAAAACCGCAAACAAGTTGTAGAAATCGTGCACAAAGATGAAAGGACACACATAATAAATAATGTACTGTCAAGTGAGAGGTATATCAAGTATGGGGTTCCACAAGGTTCCATCCTTGGACCGGTATTGTTTTTAATTTACATTAATGATCTAGATATTCAGTCAAATCACACAAAGACAACTCTTTTTGCAGACGATACCAGCATCCTTTTAACAGGTGAAAACAATGAAATTGCTAGACTTAATATGACAGAAACAATAAGTAAACTTCATAACTGGTCGAAAGGAATAGACTTATAGTTAACAAAGAGAAAACAGTTGCAATAAACTTTCAGCATGTACAAAATAAGAATACAGAATTTCCTAACATCTCATATGAGGATAAAACTATTAGTTATGTAGATTCAACAAAATTCTTGGGGGTATGGATTGATCAAAATCTTAAATGGTTCAAGCATGTTGATGTCCTCTCGAAAAATTTGAGTAAAATTTGTTATGCCCTATCGTCAGTGAGGAAAGTATCCAGCCTAAACACAGTACGCTCACTCTATTATGCCTACTTTCACTCCCTCTTAACTTACGGAATAATCTTCTGGGGAAATTCAACTAACAATGAAGCTATATTTAAATTACAAAAAAGAGCTATAAGAATAATGATGAAAGCAAACAACACAGCCAGCTGCAGGCAATTATATAAAGATCTTCATATATTACCCTTCCCCTGTATCTACATATTAGAGACACTTATATTTGTAAAAACTAATCTTTCTTCATTCCAAACAAACTCAAAGGTACATTCCTATAATACAAGAAATAAAAATGATTTAGCGAGTATACCACATAAAACTAGCTTATTTGAGAAAAGCTTCACATATACAGGACTCAAATTATACAATGGTTTACCCCAATCCATTAAAGAAATACCTGCACTATGTAAATTTAAAAGAAAGGTATGTGAATTTCTTCACAGCAACTGTTTTTATTCAATGGATGAGTTCTTTGACCACAATCATTCATAAGCAGTTTTATTTTTCACAATTTTTTATTTATCTTGATTTCAGATAGCCTGCTAGAGGATTTGCGGCCGGATAAACCCACGAGTTCATATAGTGACAGTGTGAAACATGATATGGACCAAATGGCCTCATGTAGTGATGACTTATGGAAAAATGACTTAATCATTAAAATCTCCATGTACTGTAGAACTAGGACAGGTGTTGAATTATTCTGGTAATAGGGTCATGCAACAGTTAGGACTGGCTCAATCTTTCGGTTCCCTGTTGCTAGGGTTTTGTAGGTGGAGTGAGCTCGCTAAGGCTGGAGGAACCTTCATCTACTTTTCCTGTTCTAAATTTTATACTTATTTATTTACCTTCATTATGTTACATTGTCATGTAATTATGAGTTACTATTTGAATACTACATTAACAGGTATTTATCCTATTCCTAATTATTAATTTTTATTACTAGAAGAGATCATTCAGTATTTATAACCTATTGATATAAATAATTAAACAACAGGATAACTCAGCACCTTTGTATTTGTATTTGTATTTTTATTTTTATTTTTTATAATTTTACTTATCTGAATTATAAAACTGGTACTTAGGCTATAAATTAATATAAGTCAATAATTTGCTAATATCTATATTTTATACTCTGTAAAGAAATTTTCATACTGTACATATTTCTTCAACTGTAAGTTTATATTTGTATTTGTAATTATATTGACGTGTCCCATAAAATGCATATGTTCCGATGGACTTAATAAATCAAATCAAATCAAAACCCTCTCCATCACCTACAGATCTTTCTTTTTCAGATGCTCCCATATGAGCTGGATTCCGTACGTCAGGATTAGTATAATTTTCGTTCTGAACAGTGTTAATGTTGTGTCGAGTGAAACTAATTGTAAGTGACTTATATCACTGATGGCTCTTATGGCTGCTATGACTCTTTCTTTGACATGGAAGGTATAAGTGGTGCCCTGTGGTTGCATCGTTATGCCGAGGTAGTTGAATCTGTTTACTTTCTTTAGTGGTTCACTTCCACAGATGATTGTCTCTGCAGCTGTTTGCCTTCCACCCTTTTTGAAGGTCATAGTCACTGTCTTTTGTTTGTTCTATTCTAGGTCATTGTCTTGGGCCCATTGTGTAATTTGTCGAATGTCTCCTGTTGTGTGTCTCTGGATGTAGATGTCATAACCATGTCGTCGGCGTAGATGTATATGTGTACTCCCTCTGTTCTTGTTGCCATTATAACATCGTGTGTGGCGATATTGAAGAGTAGAGGGCTTAATGGGTCCCCCTGCAACACTCCGTTAGTCTGTACTATTGGGTCCGAAATGCATATTGTGTCATCAATAGGGGCCGGATTCTTAGGTTTTTACCTATTTTTTTCCTTACTTCCTAAAAAAAAAGCGCTTATACACTTTTTCGAATCATGTCCATACGATTCACCCACATTAATTCTATGGCACCTAAAAATACCTAAATGGGGTATAAAAACCTAATTATACCTAAATGGGATATAAAACCTAAAATATTTAATTTAGGCTACTTTTTTTCTTTTTTGTTGGTCAGTTGAGAAATCGATATTTTGCGGAGAGACAATAATTTTTTGTCGGGTTGAAATTAATAACACCAGCGTTTCGTTCAACCCATTGTCGTCTTGGATGGACAGTATCAAGAGAGGAAGTATAAGAGTACCGGCGTATTCCTTTTAAAATATTCCAGTGTCCAATTAATTGCCGCAATTGCTTCGATAAAATTCACACCTATGACGTCATGTGAGGTTGAAAGGACCTTTTCTCCCTTTAAATGTATTCTAAGAGATAACAGGAAGAACTTCACAGTTGAGAATCTTGAAAGATATACTGTATCCAGGAACTGTGAGGCAATCTTATTTTCACTGCTTCTTTTGATTGTTTATGCTTTCTTTCTTCAATTGTATAATATTGTCCTAAAGCAAGTTTACATAAATTTAAGTCAATATTGTTAAGTTTAACTTTACAAGTATTATGTATTGAATCCTATGCAGCACATTCAAATTCATTAAACCAATTATTCTACCCGAAAACGATATTTTGGACAAAAACCTAAAAAAACCTATTTCACCTAATGGAAAACCTAAAACAGTGTTTTTAAAAACCTAAAAATCCGGTCCCTAGTCATCAATCTGTACTCTGTTATCTGCTAGGATGTCTCTTATTAGTTGTGTAGTTGGTGTCTTTCCTGTTAATTCCTCTATTTTCACCATCAATTTTGATCTGTGTATAGTGTCGAAAGCTTTATAGTAATAAATGAACACTGCCAATAGCTTTCATTTTGGGTGGCTTAGTGCTTCCTTCATGTCTTTTTGGAGACACTCGACAGCATGCAGCGTAGATCGGCGTGCACGGAAACCAAACTGCTCTTCTGGTATGTTATCTGTCTACTAGAGTAGTTCATCTCTGGGTGAGTAGCTTGGTTAATACTTTTAGGAGTTTTTTTATTATTTTTTTTATTTTTTTATTTGACCATAGTTGACCCAGAGTCCCACAGCCGGAGGCTACACTACTGGGGAGAATACAGATAATACATAGACTAATATTTACATACAATTTGCTATCTTGGTTTCAAGGCTTCGGTGTATGTGTAGATGATGATGATGTGAGTGATGAATTAGCGAAGGGTGAATATTTACAACATGGTACAATGGCAATAAATCAGAAGCAGTCAGTACATATGTAGAAGATGGCGATGAGGTGAATGATGAGTTAATGCAGGGCGAATATTTGCAACACACTAGAATTACATAAACTGGGAGGAATCTGTATACATATAGAAGATGATGATGAGGTGAGTGATGAATTAGCGGAGGGTGAATATTTACAACATAATAAAATGGCCGTCTGTACATGCTTAGAGGATAATGAGGTGAATGATGAATTGCTGAAGGGTGAATGTTTACAACACAGTAACATGGCAATCAGGAAGTCAAAGTCTTATACAGAATTAATATATACAAAAGAGTGAAATCGTGAGCGAGTTGAAGAGAAGAGAACAAAATGTTTATGTTCACTATGGAATCAGAGTTAGTCTTCTTCTGAATTTCTTCTCTCTTCGATGACACGTCGAGCAAAAGTCTTGAAGGCCTCGTGGGTCGTTCTACCGGTCCAGTAGCTCAGCTCCGGCGCCCATTGTACTCCTTCCGCCGTGGCGATGCGTATCAGTTCGCGCCTTGCTTCCCTATGGCGTGGGCAGGTGTACAGCGCGTGGTAGGCTGTGTCCTCCTCACAGTCTTCGCAGCAACACAGACTGTCGTCGGCCAGGTTGAACCTGGCCAAATTTGCCAGGAGTGTGCACTCAAGTGCGATTCCTCGGTAGGCATTCGGCTCGCTGGTGTTGCCTTTCCCTTTATAAAGGGTGTTGATTCTGGAGTTCCGCCATCTGTCGGGGATCTTTCCATGTTGCAAACAGGTGTTGAACAGCAATGTCCAGGTGTCTAAAAGAGCTGGGGCTGCTATTTTTATGTGCTCATTGAATATATTGTCCAAGCCGCACGCTTTTTTGTCCTTTAGACCGGCGATAACTTCTCTTACTTCCTGTGTGGAGAACGGATCTTCATGCGTTAAGGTCTCTCTCATATTAGTCCATCGGGATGTCTCTTGGGAATTTTGGAGCTCTTGGTTTGAGTGCCCTATATGGGTTCTTTTCAGCTTCTTCAATCTGTTTTCTGCCAGCCTCCTCGTAGAACTCAGCTTTTTTCTGCTTTATTAGATTTCTGTATGTCTTTCGTTTCTCGCTATATTCTTGGTACGCCCTGTCCGAGTGTGTAGTCTTTGCTCTGTGGAGTGCAGCTAGGGTGCTTTTCCTTGCGTCATAGCATGCATGGTCAAACCACTGTTTGGCTTTTCTTTTATTTGCTGTGATAATTGTTGTGGCGTTATGGATTATGGTCCCCATTTCGTGTACGGCAGTGTCAATATGTCCATCTATCAGAAGGCTGCTAATATTGCTTACTTCTTGTTGTGCTGATTTCACAGAATCCAAGATTAGCTGTCTTGCCAGCGCCGATGTTTTTGTTGGTACTTTGTTACTATCTTGTAAGGTGAATGATGTTGCGATAGGTAAATGTTTTCTAGCCACTCTATCCATTACCGTTTGGCGTACCGTGTGTGTGTGTTTCACATATTTGAGAATACCAGGTCAATTGTGCTACTTCCATTGTAACATACATATGTCTTCTCCTGGTCCTTGTTTATCAGTGTCAGGCCCTCATCTTGTAAGCAGTCAACGACGGTGTCTGCTTTGTTGTTTCTTTTGTCGATTCTACAGTTCATCTCGCCTGTTAGGATTATCAGGTCCTGTTGTTCTGCTTTCTCCAGGCCATCGCTGATTGTGACGATTAGGTCCTCTTCCTTGCATTCTGGTTGCAGGTATATACCTATTATGGTGCACAGTTTGGTTCTTATTATCATCATATTGGCTTTCCTGTGTTCTACGGTGAAAGGGGAGAGCTTCGGTTTGAACAGGCATGTCACACCCCCGCTTGGTCTGCCTCTTGGTCCCTGAGTGGCAAAGCCATGTGCCGCATAGAAGCCTGGTGTGCTCCATTCTTTGGTGAGGAAAGTTTCCGTTAGTACCACTATGTCAAAGTCTTTAAAATCATCTCCTGGTATCATGTCCATGGCATTCGCTAGTCCTTCAATGTTCCATGTTAGAACGTTGAGGGAGTAGCTCCTTCGTTCAGTGTCTGGTGCATTCTGGTTTAGCTTATCTTTCGGCCTCCAAGTCAGCCCCACCGTAATTTCTTGCTGGTCTCCTGTGAGGGGAGCGAAATGGCCGTACCAGGACACCCGTTGGCCAGAATTCTGGGTTTTCGGTGTTTGTCAGGTTCTGCTTTGGGATCCCCACCTTGAAAGACTTGTTGGTTCCTAGAGTTCTCAGTTCCTCGCAGTCAATATTGTCCCTTGCTATGCCCTTCTTGTTTAGAAACAGTATTACCTTTTCGTTTGTTGTGTGTTTCGTCAGTCGACCTATGTATAACCAGGCTTTCGATTCTCCAGCTTCAATTAAGTCATTTTTGCTGGTCCCTGTCCCTATTATAGAATTTGTGTGTTGCCTTCGTCTCCTTTTATATACGACTTCTGTGAATTCTTCATTCTCGCTATCATCATCACTCTCTTTCGTAGCTGTGCTTGGGATGGAGATCATTGGGTTGTCTTCTTTCTCTATTTCTGCGGTCTCCCTTTGGGTTTCAGCTTCATTGCTCCCAATCCTGGAGGCCTGTGTGGCTTGATTTGCACATCTTCTTCCTTGTTAGGGGGAGATGGGGCGGGTTTCTTCCTTGTTTGATGGCTTGGGTTCTTGGTGACGGTCTCTCTCCGATTTCCAAGTGCTTGATCTCTTTTCAGTGTGTTCACTGCCTCTGTCAGCTCGTGCAGTCTTGTATTCATATCTTGTCACAGGTCTTCCATTTCTTTCAGCATGGTTTTCCCTGCTTTATATCGGAGATAATCCTCTTGGCATTCGTGGCATAGCCATATAACCGTTGACTTCTTTTTGTTGCTGTTGCTGTGGACATTTTGAACAATGGGAATGCAGTAGAGTGAGCGGTATTTACTTATTGAGTGTGTTCACACACTTATTTATTATTTTGGCTGAGGGTCTATTTCCAGGGCGCTACTTCGGTTATCCCATATGTCCCGGTGCGCCTCGGTGACAACCCGATTTCCATGGTCCAAAGATTCCAATAATACATTTCACAATAAGTTAGACACACACACGATTTATTCTCCATATATAATTTTGGTATTGTATCTTTATTGGATGTCTTTTACTTGTGCGATCCATACACTCTAAGTGGTTAGTAGATTCAGTGCTTTAGTTGGAAATAGTATATTGCGACACAAGGGCGGAAAGGCACGTTTACGGGTCGAGGAAACAGATTGAAAACCCGAGGAGCAGCCGAGGGTTTTTAAGTTTTCGAGACCCGTAAATGCCTTTACGGTCCGTGTGTTGCATGCTATTTTTTGCACGACGGTTACTTATATCAATTTAATTATATTAATTGTGATATTACCTGAAAATATTATGTAAATACAGACTTGAAGAATGGTGCTTATTTCAGAAAGGGATTCGCATTTGTTATTGTTTATGGCAACCGAATATTTATAAAGCGGGGAGGCCTTGGTCATTTCTGCTCGCAAATAAGCATTTGCGGGCGGTAAAGTAACTTTCCGCCCGTCGCCCCTAGCAACAATTCACTTTCCGCCCGTCGCCCCTAGCAACAAGATTGCGTGTGGTAATGTCAAGTTACGAGCCATGTAAACAACTTTCGTAAGAAACACTTACTAGCTAAGGAGTGCAAAAAAGATATTTGAGGGAGCTCACCAAAATACGTGACATCAAATATAGAGTATATTTGCATGGATCTACCTAGAAACTGACCACCGCCACCGCCGCTATTCAAAATATCTCACCCAAGACGGTACCTAAAGTTCATGTCTGTGGAAAATATGAAAACTCCAATTTGAAAAAATAAAAATAAGGAACATTGAGTCAAATATTTCCCGGAGCACAGCTCCGATGAGCTCCGGCCCAACTATAGCACTGAGTAGTTTATTAGTAAACAAATACTACATCAACAACTGATTCTGGTCTGTCATACTTTTCTCCTTGTTTAGGGGCCGACATTGTTTTTAGTCCATAACATTGACTACATGGCGATATGTAAGCCGAGGCCAAGTACACTATAGATCGTCCCAGCCTTAAAAGACAGTATTGAGTTAAATGTAGTATTTGCATCTCACTTGCACTCGTACGTTCTGCAATTAGCTTCGTCCTTTTCTATCCCGACAATGTTGCCATTTTTCCAAAGTGATAAATGTAATAATGTGATTGGGAGGTCTTACAGAGAATTTCCCGCTCTATCTCATGATGTCAATTGTGAAGTCATAAATAATTAATATGAGGCCTATTTTTCACAATTACGTTAATTTGGCGGAAATCTATATTTTTTTCAGATGAATAACTTATCACGTGATAGACAAGAAACCAATAATCGAAACCGACTAAGATTTTTTTTTTTTGATTGCCTGATATTTATAGAAAATATTCTCTTTCCCTTGGCAATAAATTTTACATAAGAAGAAAGCTATATTTTTTTTATGAAGTGCTGCTTGAAAATTTTCGGATGTTAACACAAAAAAGTTAGTTAGCGAGTAACCTACTTTGTTTTTTATTTTACATTGGTGACTAAGCGAGAAGAAATGTTTATAGATGTCTGAGAAAGTATTTAAAACAAACCAGAGCTCTATATCATGTAGCATTAATAAATTATCACAGTTTTCCCGAGCTCGACAATCAGGCAGTCCTGACTCAACGCTGTACAGATTTTGTTTACTCATATGTTTCTCAGATGATCGTATCTTCTTCAGAGCTCAGTGTTATAATGTGATCTATGTAGTGAAGTTTAACTTATGGTGTGGTTTTTGTGATTTTAAAAATTAAATTTTATATTTATTTTAATTTTATATTAATTATGAATAGAGAAACTAGAAATCGTAGTGTTTGCAAATTGCGCAGTAAAGAGCGAATTATAGTATTAAATATACTTAATTATTTCTTGAAGAAAATGAACGTTACCCAGCCAATTAAAGAGTCAGCAGAAGCTACACGGTGTTCAGAAAGTGTACTGTATAGAATAAGAAAAGAAAACACGAAAGGTCCTTTGAGAAGGAATAATACCACTCCCTGAGGATAGTGAACAGGCCTAAAGGAAGGTAATGTATTTTAACTATTACTTTCCTAATCTAATTATATTCTTTAAAATTTGATTATTATAACATAATAATTGTAATAATAATAATAATAATAATAATAGCAATAACAACAACAATAGTAAATAATATTATCTAAATGAAATTTAATAATAAATTTAACATTTATAAATTATTAGCTTAAAGGACCCGGCGTCACCTGGTTTTGTATTTTGCTTATACTTCGAAGTCAATTTTAGAGGGAGCCCTCATAATTTTCAAAATCTAGGCCGTAGAGGAAGAACGACTTATCACATCCAAGGACTTGGGATTTTGCACCCCATTACTTCTAAAGACCATGGATGGTGGGATTGAGATAAGAAGAGACAGAAATTCCTATTAGTCTTGCTTATCTGTGTGTCAAGTCTGGTAAAATGAGCTAAAGAATGTAGATTTAAACGTCATTTAATAGGGATTAAAATATTTAAGTGATTTTTTTTTCCAAATTTAGTTTTACCTAAATTTCTCTCTCGGTTCTATTAGCTCTGTGTAAAGTCTGGTAAAAATTGGTCAGAGAATGTAGATTTAAATAAAATTTATATAATATGGGTTGCGATATTTAAGGAGTGATTTCTTCCAAATTAACTTTGGTTAAAATTTCTCTTGGTTCAATAGGTTCTTTGTATAAAGTCTGATAAAAATTGGTCAAAGGTTGTAGGTATAAATATATATCACAAAATAGGGGTGAAACATCTAAAATGTGGTTTGTTCTAAAATTAGTTTTCCTACCATTTTCTCCTGATTCTATACGTTCTGTGTATAAAGTCTGTTAAAAACAGGTCAAGAATGTAGATCTAAATTTTGGTGATATAATAGGGGTAGAAACATTTAAGGGGTGGCTTCTTACAAAATTAACTTCGCCTATTTTTTTCTCTTGTTTTTATAGGGTCTGTGTGTAAAGTTTGGTAAACATCGTTCAAAGAATGTAGACTTGTAAAAAATCACATACCCTAGTAGCACACTTCGTTGGCCCAATGGAGAAATTTGGTTGGCATGGTAGGGATATGTTGGGAAAAGGTTCGTTGTAATTTCCTCCTTTGGGCCCATTCATTTTTTGGTTGGCGTTACTTACCGCCCTACCGTTGGGCTTATGATTGTGGGCCAACATTGGAATATGATCGCATTTATCTTCTCACCAGTCTTCGGCAATTTCCGGGCGTGTTCGTAGGTCTCGGCACAGGCCGTAACGGCGGTCAACGGTCATTCCTCATTCGCCATCTTGATATGTAAAGAAGTTAACTCTTTTGATTCTCATTCATATTTCATACATAATATTAGGTAAGCCCTTTGATTGTTCTCTGAATATATAACGTTATCATTTTTACACAATACTGTATTATGAGTGTTGCATGAAATACAGCCTCTAAAAATAAATAGGCCTATCATTTATAGGCTATTCGAAATTTACATTATAATTGAATTGTAATAATTATAATTGTATTTGTTTCAGATGATTTACTGAAATCAAGGCAGAAGGAAATCAAAGCAGAGAAGGAGCATAAGCAACTAAATTGGAACAGTTCGCAAGATCAATTGGGATTTTCAAGATTTCAAACCTGCATATATGGAGCATGCAGTTATGTGTCAGAATCAAGTATTTCGATTTATTATACCGTGCATGTTACCGTAGGCCTTAGTATTTCATGTAAACGCATGTTATATAAATTTATGTAAGTCTTTCCACGTTATGCCCTCATTATATAGTCTAAGAAATCCAGGGAATGTTGCCAGTAAGTTGAGCCAACATTGAGGTTAGGGAAACATTTTACAGTACAAATAATGGGAAGGAATCGATTTATAGCGCACAATATCTAGGCTATAATAAACACATCTTGCATTTCATAGTAACCTAATCTATTTCTTTGCACTAGTAAATAATTTTCAATCTCGTAATATGTAACTTGCAGTCGGTAGTCGAAGATGAATTTCTCGACTGCTGACTGCAACTGTACTTTGTGAATGGCGTACATTACTCACCACACTTTACTTTGACTATCAACTACAGACTGCCAACTGCACATTGTGGATAGAGCTGTAAGCCTACGTTAGTTATATTATCAACTCAACCTCTATAATTTAAAAATATAGTTCATGACAGGGTTAAAAAATGCATTTACATTATGTTTGAATAACAGTCTAAATCTGATTAGCTTAACTTGATTGCTAGAATCCTTTTCCATCAAATTGTTTCATCTATCCCTAATGGCCTATATGTGCACTTAATAGATTAGGTAATTTAAAACATTTTTACCAAATCATGTAAAATCTCTTCAGATTTCTTCTATCTGTTCTATTCTTAATTTAGGCCTACATTCAGTCACAATTTTGGTTATAACCCCAATAGGCTACAGTTTGTAGAATCAAATTTAAAATTAAGTCTAAAATGTTGTGTGTAGGCCTAATCAATTTCGCTAATGATCCTAACATCAGTCTTTGTAAAAGTAAAATATTACTAGATTATGGAATAAAATGGGAATAATGGAACTTTGCGCCCCACGAGTTCCCCTTTCCACTCGCCTGGCTGCTTCCCGCTTGCCGCCTGCCCTGCTTCCCCGCAGGTCATGCCATCATGCCTGTAGCCACTGCTCAACGCCGGTAATGCGTAATTGCGATTAGCATGTCACCTAATATTTCACAATAAAAATAAAATACCCTTGCACCTGGCATTCAACCCAATTCTGTACTAATTCCATCCTACTATCCCCCACAAATCCTATTTCCCTTAAATCTACATCCTAATATTTTCTTTCCACCTACGTCTAAGTCTTCCAAGTGGGTCTCCCACTCAGCATTTTTTAGATGTCTTTCCCCCCCATACGCACAACATGTTTAGCCCATTTCATTCCCTGTGATTTAATTTCCCTTACTATATCTGGTGGCGAGTACAGATTATGAAGCTCGTTATGCAGTTTCCTCCAGTCCCCATTTTCATCTCTCCCATAGGCCCAAATATTTTCCTAAGCAGCCTGTTTTCGAACACACTCAGATTATGTTACAAACTGCATCTTACAATCAAAATTGTAATTGAATGTAAATTAAGAATATAATAAATAGAATTATTATGAATTTTTAAGAGATTTTACACAAATTTTTAAAGCTTTTTTAAGCCTATATTGAAGTCTTTTAAATATTATTTGATAAGCTAATCTAAGTGCATAGGAATAGATGGAACAGCATTTTAGAAATAAAGCTCTTACAGGTTAAGCTAATCAGATTAGACTGTTTTTCAAACATAATGTAAATACGCCTTTTAACCCTGTTATGAACTATGTTTTTAAATTATACAGGCAAATAGAATGGAAGTTACTTGATAGAGTTGATTATATTTCTAACGTATAGGCCTAATAATGGTGATGCTATAACTGGTCACTAATGCCCACACGGGCGAACCTTTTAACTATTATTATAACTGGTCACAAGACAGCTGTATAACAAATTAACTAATCACAGTAGGCTAAAAGATTGCACATTGTTACTTATATGAGAATATAAAGATTAACACCATATAATATTGTAAACGTTAATGGTAACATTCTTGGATTTCCTAGACTATATTGAGGGCATAAGGTGGAAAGATCAACTTACATAAATCAACTATTCTCACATTACATAAAAATGAAGTTTATTAATATATGTTATGTAGTTCATAATATATATATCTGACTTATCCATAACTTGTAAAGCAGCAATAACAATAAACTATTCATTATTCATTTCTCTGAATTTTATTTAGCCTATAGCCAAGATTCTTTCCTTATGTTATACCATGTATCACCATTTTTCTGAGATATAGAATTCTGGACCAGGGTGCACATAGCCTCATGAAGACGAGGAACCACTTGATAAAGAAATAGCGGCTTCAGTCATGAAGACCACCATCTGCCAATGTAGAAGAATGGAGGAAGAAGATGCAACATGGGTAGTAGGCCTTGTCCCCTCATGGGATGAAGTTCTCGACCATTAGTATTACAGTGCTTTCACTGTACGACTTGGCCGGCAATCGCACGGGCCGACTATCCGTGACTCATGCATCAAGCGCCCAAGTGATGCCTCGTTGTTTCACCGCTGAAGTCTAGCATGTGATCTGATTGCGTTCACACGTGAATAATTATTACAGCAGTGTTTGTGTTTTTTTATGGTTAAAGTAGTTTTTAGTTTTGCTTGAAGTGTTTTAAAAATGCCACGACATAATTATACATTAGAACTACTGCGTGTGAATAGCAATTTCCTCAAAAGGTGCCGTAGATGTAATGATGCAGAAGGACGGCATTTCCAACATCTCCTGTGATAAGGTAAGTTTGTATTTTTATTTTATATTTTCATATTTTATTGTGATTACAATTACGGAAATATATACGATTCGCCGGGAGTACCGTGATATGTCATGCGCCTGGCCCCGCATGCGGTTTATCTGTGACGGTGGAGCGGCCCTTGCGATTGCCGGCCAAGTCGTACAGTGAAAGCACTGTATAACCATCAATAAGCCATCCAAATCCAATGATTTCCCTATATTCCTCCATTAGGTTCTGCTTTTTGTCTTGGTTTCATGTTTATTTTATCATAATTAGGTAGTTGATAAAATATTTTCCTCAGCAACTGCAATTTAAGAATGATTAGCAAGTCCATGCAAATCTTTCGCACTTCGCCCCTTTTGATAGGTGCCCAGGAAAACTAGGCATTTAGCTAACTAATAAATTCATTCTTATACATTCACAAAATACAGTATACGGTTGAATTAAGAGCAACATATGAACTGTATACTGTGTTTTGTGAATCTGTATGGGTGAATTTATTAGTTAGCTAAATACTTGGTTTTCTTGGACTATTATCAAAAGGGGTGAAGTGCGAAAGATTTGCATGGATTTATAAGTCATTCTTAAATTGCAGTTGCTGGGGTAAATATTTTATCAACTACCTAATTTTGACAAAATAAACATGAAACCAAGGCAAAAAGCAGAACCCAATGGAGGAATGTAGGGAAATCGTTGGATTTTGGTTGGCTTATGGATGGAATTATGTTGGAATTTGGATGGCAACAGTTGGCATTCTGTTGGCATTACAATGATGGCCCAACAGATCGCCAACGAACATTCCCAACTGTTGGGATTTTGTTGGATATTGGTTGGCTACAGTTGGCAATTGGTTGGGTAAAATGCACTTTGCCAACGGAACCCCGACGGACATTCCTAACCGTTAGCCAACGAAACATGGCGATCATTTCCCAACATTGGCCCAACGATCTGTGCTACTAGGGTAGTAGGGAATGAAAATTTCGCAAGGGGTGCTTTTTTTCGAGAATGATTGTCTCGTAGAAATTTTACTCGATTCTATAGGGTACATGTGTAACATGTGTAACAGTTTGCAGATATTAGTCAAAGAATGTAGATTTTTGGGCTTATAGAGAACATATTACTCATGGGGGTTGAAAATAAGGGAAGGAGGGTGTACCGTTGTTCTATCTGCAGGGCACGATTTACAGTAATTATTATATACAACAAACAAATTTCGAGGTTTTCACGCCTATCTAAGAGCTTTTTCACATCATATGCCTGGTCTTGTGATGTGAGTAGATCTGGCATCAGTGCGCTGCATAAGACTAATACTGTCTTTTAAGGTTGGGACGGTCTAGAAGAAGAAGACGAAGAAAAAGAAGAAGAAGAAGAAGAAGAAGAAGAAGTGTGTTCACGGCCTACTTGAAGCACGCTGCGCTCCGTGTGTTTGATGATTATTTGTAACAGTTACAAATGTCGTATATGTAACAGTTACGAGAAATATTCCCCAGCTCTTACTGCAATATGGCAGCAGTCGTCAAAGGTTAGTATTGGTCTTGTGATGTGGTCTTGTGATTAAAGTATTGTGAAAATTATTAACACATCAGGTATTAATGGTTGTCAACTTAAATAGTGTGTATGTTTTTCAGATATTGGTGAGATATGGACACGTCTGTTTGATCATAGACCGTTTTTAAGTGGAGAAATTAAATTCTTTCTACGAGAATTTGAGGTACGGTATATATTAACGCCCTTCACTACGCTCAATAACTATAATATAAGGTAAAAGATAGATTTGTGCTGCGCACCAGCCAATCTCCGCCGTTTTGTTAGGTTAGGAAGTTTATGTTAATTTAGGAGCAATATACTGAATAGCGCGAGATTTATTATGTCGCACATAGAATTTCTTCTGTGACGAAACCCTAAACCCCACCTTCCCAGGCGGGTTCCATTAGAGAGGAGTCTAGTGTGCAGCATAAAACTATTTTTTCCCAGCAGCGCAGAGAGACATCTGGCGGAAATACTAGAAGCACTGAAAATTTTGAAAATGTTAATAAACAAACAAATAACCACGTATTTTGAAAGCAACTCTATATTTACACCCTCACAATATGGATTTAGAATGGGACATAGTACTATTGAAGCTGTACTTGCATTTATTAATAAATGTTTTGAAGGCATCGAGAAGGGTGATCATGTTGTAAGCCATTTTTTTGATCTATCCAAGGCTTTTGATACAGTTTCCCATGACATATTAATTCATAAACTTGTTTATTATGGTTTCAGCGAATCTAGCTTAGAACTTATGCGTTCATATTTGAGTAATAGGTATCAATCTGTTCTCTTTAATGATAATGTATCAGATTATAAGCTGGTAGAGTATGGTGTACCTCAAGGCTCTGTCATGGGTCCTGTCCTTTTTATAATATATATTAACGATCTTCCCTCTACAGTACGGGAGAACTGTCTCACTACCTATCTTTTTGCTGATGATATAGCACTTGTATCATGTGACAGAAATGACTCTATCTGTATTGACAATGCTTCTTCTGACATTACTAAATGGTGTGATGCTAATAACCTAAGTCTTAATGCTAGTAAGACTGTTGAATTGACAATTAATCTTCAACGCTCCAATAGCCTACTAAGGAATCCTGTAAGATTTTTAGGATTATATATCCAAACTAATTTGGAGTGGAATTCTCACATTGACTATGTTGCCAAGAAAATAAGTAGAGGTATATTTATGTTGAGAGTACTAACTCATAACATAGATGCTAAGTCACTCTTACTAGTGTATCATGCCCATATACACAGCCATCTCAGTCATGGAGTCCTATTGTGGGGAGGACATCCTTATGCCAACAAAATATTCATCTTGCAAAAAAGAGCAATAAGAATTATCTCTAGAGCATCGCCCACAACATCCTGCAAACCACTCTTTACAGAACTTAATGTACTTACATTACCATCAGTGTTTGTTTTGAGCTGTCTTCTCTATATAAAAAAGAATGCACACTTGTATAATAAATGCTCTACTATCCATAGCTACTCTACCAGAAACAATGAAAACTTGTATATAAATAAATGTAAATTCAGCACCACCCAGAAAAGTTTTGAATATGTTGCCCTCAGACTATTTAATTCATTGCCAAACAAAATTAAGGAGTTATCATATGTTCCATTTAAAAGGTCAATTAAATCTAACCTGTTGTCAAATACCCTGTACAGTGTCAAGGACTTCAATGACATTATCTGGTGAAATGTGTACTTGTATATTTTATCTCATTTGTGTTTATTGTTATTGCTAATACATTGTACAATGTCTGTGGCAAATAAATCTAATCTAATCTAATCTAATCTATATAAAACAATATCCTTCTTACTATTTATCATGTATTACACATCTCTGTACTCAAATAGGCTAGAAGAATTCTCGATTTTTGTTGCAACAACCACTAACGGAGTAGTGGTTAAAGCGATAGTCTATAACGCTAGCGGTCCCGGGATCGAATCCCAGTAGGTGCAAAAATTTGTAGGATAGTAATAGGTCCCAAATAGGTAGGTAGGGTGAAGAAGAGAAGGGAGGTAATAGGGAAAAGAGGAGTAGAAGAGGAGAAGAGGAGGAAAGTTAACGGGAAAAACCAAATATCGGGTGCTAAATAGGCTCCTCCCATACTCGCTATCGGGACCCGCCCGGGAAGGAGGGGTTTAGGGCGGGGACTAACTAAATGAAACAGTGGGAGACATCTAGTAGGTAATGGTGGAATTAGTAGTAGCGGCGCAGAGACATCTGGCGGAAATAGCAGAAACACAAGAAAATTAATTTTTTTATTTTCTCCTTTCATCTCTTTTCTCCTCTTCTCCTCCTCTCCTCCTCTTCTCCCTATTACCTCCTTTCTCTCCTTCACCCTACCTACCTATTTGGGACCTATTCCTATCCTACTAATTTTCGCACCTACGGGGATTCGATCCGGGGACCGCAAGCGTACTAGTCCATCGCCTTGACCACTATACCACGAGGGCTCGTTGCAATAAAAATCGAGAAAACTTTTAGCCTTTGTACTACAGAGACGTGTAATACATGACGAGTAATAAGAATGATAATGTTCGCTAAAGAGGCTCTGGTGAACATATATCCTAATGGTGCCTTGGTAATTCGTAAATATAATTTGTAAATACTTAGGTGGGTATATTTGGTACAAGGGGCATCTCGTATTTTGAATATTTGGTACAAGGGTAATTCGTAAATATAATTTGTAAATACTTAGGTGGGTATATTTGGTACAAGGGGCATCTCGTATTTTGAATATTTGGTACAAGGGGCACTCTCGCATCGTGGGAATCGACTCGAGTGAAGGCGGGGTCACGGTCGGGAGTACGACGGTCGGGAGTACGTTCGGGAACGGTCGGGGCGAGAGCCGAGCGAGAGGTCGCCGGCCGGCCGACAGCTGCTGTCGCCATGGCAACGGAATGCGGGATGGGCGGAGCCTATTTAGCACCCGATACTTGGTTTATGCCGCAATTTGGCATAAACCAAGTATCGGGTGCTAAATAGGCTCCGCCCATCCCGCATTCCGTTGCCATGGCGACAGCAGCTGTCGGCCGGCCGGCGACCTCTCGCTCGGCTCTCGCCCCGACCGTTCCCGAACGTACTCCCGACCGTCGTACTCCCGACCGTGACCCCGCCTTCACTCGAGTCGATTCCCACGATGCGAGAGTGCCCCTTGTACCAAATATTCAAAATACGAGATGCCCCTTGTACCAAATATACCCACCTAAGTATTTACAAATTATATTTACGAATTACCCTTGTACCAAATATTCAAAATACGAGATGCCCCTTGTACCAAATATACCCACCTAAGTATTTACAAATTATATTTACGAATTACCAAGGCACCATTAGGATATATGTTCACCAGAGCCTCTTTAGCGAACATTATCATTCTTATTACTCGTCATGTATTACACGTCTCTGTAGTACAAAGGCTAAAAGTTTTCTCGATTTTTATTGCAACGAGCCCTCGTGGTATAGTGGTCAAGGCGATGGACTAGTACGCTTGCGGTCCCCGGATCGAATCCCCGTAGGTGCGAAAATTAGTAGGATAGGAATAGGTCCCAAATAGGTAGGTAGGGTGAAGGAGAGAAAGGAGGTAATAGGGAGAAGAGGAGGAGAGGAGGAGAAGAGGAGAAAAGAGATGAAAGGAGAAAATAAAAAAATTAATTTTCTTGTGTTTCTGCTATTTCCGCCAGATGTCTCTGCGCCGCTACTACTAATTCCACCATTACCTACTAGATGTCTCCCACTGTTTCATTTAGTTAGTCCCCGCCCTAAACCCCTCCTTCCCGGGCGGGTCCCGATAGCGAGTATGGGAGGAGCCTATTTAGCACCCGATATTTGGTTTTTCCCGTTAACTTTCCTCCTCTTCTCCTCTTCTACTCCTCTTTTCCCTATTACCTCCCTTCTCTTCTTCACCCTACCTACCTATTTGGGACCTATTACTATCCTACAAATTTTTGCACCTACTGGGATTCGATCCCGGGACCGCTAGCGTTATAGACTATCGCTTTAACCACTACTCCGTTAGTGGTTGTTGCAACAAAAATCGAGAATTCTTCTAGCCTATTTGAGTACAGAGATGTGTAATACATGATAAATAGTAAGAAGGATATTGTTTTATATAGATTAGATTAGATTAGATTTATTTGCCACAGACATTGTACAATGTATTAGCAATAACAATAAACACAAATGAGATAAAATATACAAGTACACATTTCACCAGATAATGTCATTGAAGTCCTTGACACTGTACAGGGTATTTGACAACAGGTTAGATTTAATTGACCTTTTAAATGGAACATATGATAACTCCTTAATTTTGTTTGGCAATGAATTAAATAGTCTGAGGGCAACATATTCAAAACTTTTCTGGGTGGTGCTGAATTTACATTTATTTATATACAAGTTTTCATTGTTTCTGGTAGAGTAGCTATGGATAGTAGAGCATTTATTATACAAGTGTGCATTCTTTTTTATATAGAGAAGACAGCTCAAAACAAACACTGATGGTAATGTAAGTACATTAAGTTCTGTAAAGAGTGGTTTGCAGGATGTTGTGGGCGATGCTCTAGAGATAATTCTTATTGCTCTTTTTTGCAAGATGAATATTTTGTTGGCATAAGGATGTCCTCCCCACAATAGGACTCCATGACTGAGATGGCTGTGTATATGGGCATGATACACTAGTAAGAGTGACTTAGCATCTATGTTATGAGTTAGTACTCTCAACATAAATATACCTCTACTTATTTTCTTGGCAACATAGTCAATGTGAGAATTCCACTCCAAATTAGTTTGGATATATAATCCTAAAAATCTTACAGGATTCCTTAGTAGGCTATTGGAGCGTTGAAGATTAATTGTCAATTCAACAGTCTTACTAGCATTAAGACTTAGGTTATTAGCATCACACCATTTAGTAATGTCAGAAGAAGCATTGTCAATACAGATAGAGTCATTTCTGTCACATGATACAAGTGCTATATCATCAGCAAAAAGATAGGTAGTGAGACAGTTCTCCCGTACTGTAGAGGGAAGATCGTTAATATATATTATAAAAAGGACAGGACCCATGACAGAGCCTTGAGGTACACCATACTCTACCAGCTTATAATCTGATACATTATCATTAAAGAGAACAGATTGATACCTATTACTCAAATATGAACGCATAAGTTCTAAGCTAGATTCGCTGAAACCATAATAAACAAGTTTATGAATTAATATGTCATGGGAAACTGTATCAAAAGCCTTGGATAGATCAAAAAAATGGCTTACAACATGATCACCCTTCTCGATGCCTTCAAAACATTTATTAATAAATGCAAGTACAGCTTCAATAGTACTATGTCCCATTCTAAATCCATATTGTGAGGGTGTAAATATAGAGTTGCTTTCAAAATACGTGGTTATTTGTTTGTTTAGTAATATTTCAAAGACCTTTGATAGCACTGGTATTATACTTATAGGCCTATAGTTTCCATAATCGGATTTACTCCCTTTCTTATGAACAGGGATAACTTTGACAACTTTAAAAGTATTGGGAAAGTACCCCTTCTCAATGCAGTTGTTAAATAAATGGGTAACAGGTTCACAAATATACACAGATGCTAATTTCAAGATTTTAGAGTTTAAGCCATATATATCAAGACATGAACTATTACTTAAATTTAACTTAGTATGACAGAGTAAACATCTTCAACACTTACATGTTTAAATAGGAAACTGATCTGAGGCTTGGATAAGTTGTTCATGAGATTCATTGGATCTAAATCACTTGGTATGTTGTTGACAATGTCATGTACTTTGTCAATAAAATAAGAATTAAAATTTTCAGCGTCTAGGTCAATATTTGGAGTAGAACTCCTATCACTCTTGTTTATCAGATCATTAATAATTGACCAAGTAGACTTAGGTTTATTGATTGAACCATTGATTTTATTAGAATAATAATTTATCTTACTGGCCTTAAGGGCTTTTTTGTACTTTTTTTGTAATTCACTGTAGGCCTATCTATCTTTATATTGTTTCTTGCCATTGTGTATGTACATTTTGTAATACATAGTACATTCTTCTTTTAATTTATGGAGGTCATCATTGTACCACTCTTTGTTATTCCCTCTTTTTGGTCCAATACGTGATCGTACAAAAGGGAATATTTGGTACAAGGGGCACTCTCGTATTTTGAATATTTGGTACAAGAGGCACTCTCGCATCATTGGAATCGTATTTTCAATATTTGGTACAAGGGGTAGGGAGTGTTGAGTGAGTCAGCGCGGGCATGGTTGGGAGTGCAGGTGGTCGCCGGCCGTCAGCTGCTGTCGCCATAGCAACGCAATGGGCGGAGCCTAAATTGCACCTAACATTTGTCTTTAGCCATTTTTACTAAAATGTTAAAAATGTGTCCCTAGATGCAAGGATTATAACTAGGTGCGAAATTTGGTAATGTGTAAGAATACATCCTGTAATTCTCTTACCTTAAAACAGCTGGAAATATTCTTCCAAATTGTAGAAGGTGTGAGTTATTAAAAATTCCTTGACTGATGTTTTAAAAGGTTTGCTCTTTCTTTGAATACATAATAATTTAATGTTGTTTGGAAGCTTGTTATATATCTGTACTGCAGAATAATAAGCACCCTTCGGAAAGAGTTTTAACGAGTTATTTGGTCTGTGTAGATCATTCATGTTTCTGGTAGTACGTCCATGTACACTAAAATTATTTTGAAATTTATCAATATTATCCACTACATAACAGAGTAGGGTTACTGTACCTGTAGTTGACCATTTAAGGAATTTTATTTCTTTGATAAAGACTATAATATACAACACTGCAAGAACTGAATAAGTAATTTATGTAAAAGAAAGTTTGAAAGCTGCTTTACAAAATGCATATAAAAGTTTTCAATATTAAACAATTGGTGTACTACTTATCTCAGTTCAAAAATAATTTGTTGTGATGTACCTGTAGTTGACCACTACTACCCAGTTCTTGACCACCACTTGCACCAGTAGTTGACCACAATTTATATTAATGAATTTTGTTTGAAAATATATGAAACTGATATGTTTGCAGGTTGCAGAATACGTGTTGCATTTGGCAATAAAGCAGACTGCATAATGTCATTCTCAGAACAAAATTTAGACACATTGTATGTAACATGTGCCTTACAACCATTTGCTAATAGAAGGATCGGAAACATAATTTCCTAACTCTCCACCCATGAAATCAACACATTTGCAATATAGGCAATTCATAATAAATAGCACCTGTTATCTACCCATTTTTTGATTTACCAATTCCTTAGAAATTTAAGGGCCTTCATGTCCTGAATAGGAAACTTCCCTTCCTTTTTCCACTTTTGGTTCAAGTTTGAAAGCCTAACTCGTTCACATTAAACATTCTTGAAGGATCTTTCAAAATATCCAGTACATTCTCTTCTTTTACATAAGCTTGCAATTCACTGAACCAGTTTCTATTTCTTCCACATCTGCACAACCTGTATGAATACCTTCTAAATACCTTTCTGACATTATTGGACACCACGAAATGAACGATTCGAACCAACATCTATCTGGTTTGTTGTTTTTAAAAGGAATTTTTCTATTTACATTTATCTTTAAAATCTTGTTTTACAGTTTCAAACATTGTGTGCCTTTTTATTGCCAGGCACTTCTTTTGCACAAGGAAATATCCCAAGAAACAAGTAAATTTTCCTAAATTTTTAATGGAACAGTACATTTTAGTTTAATTAGGAATAAAAAATTTGGTATGCCATATTTCCTTGCAGTTTTTCTTATGTTGGACCATAAATATCACTTGTAAGGTGTTGGTCAAATACTAGAGTAAGGGATTCCATTTGTTGACCGCTAGTGGTCAACTACTAGATACCCGGCCATTTTGGTGTTTCAGTAGTTGTCCAGCCTTTTCTTGCCCTAACAATCAAAAACTGGTTGTTAGCAATACGTCATTATGAATATGAATTTATTTGTTCTAAACAAAAACTTTACATCAGCCCAAATTTCCACTTTAGAGATGGATCCGTACCTACCTTACGGTTTCTGACGGATCCATTTCAGCACATTACATTACTAAAATATATCGCACAGCAGTTCAACGTGTCTCAATTTAAACGTTAACGTTTGTTTACATAAACAACTGGGTCTGCACACTATTCCCGCTGCTGTTTGTTCAAGCCTACTCCAGTCTTTGTGAACTGCCTAGAGAAAAAATCTACGGGGCACTCGCTTCCCTGTACGATGGAGACGTGTGATTACATGTCATTTAAACATTGGATAATATTAAGTCGTACTCCCCCTTTAACTACGTTATACTTTACTAAATGTTATTAAGCTCATATCTGCTCTTGGTTATTACACTCTCTTCTTTCACACTATTAACTTCACTTTCCTATTATTAAATTCTACTGACACACTGATTTAACTGTGGCCTCCCTAGCTACGTTTACCCGTTTGAAACATATTTAATTTTTTACGGCTTCTAGTGATAATTGGTGTTTCCTCCTCACTGCTTCCACTATTGGTGTCACCTGGTGCGTTCTTACTCCAAGGCCCCTGAGGAATCTGGAATCGTTGCGTCACAGATGACGTGTTCGGTTTCTTGTTCGGCTGAGTTGTTGATTGTCTGCTGTCACCTATTGGTGACGTCGGTGCACGTTCCTTCTGGTTTCGATGTTCGTTAACCTGAGCCTCCGCACACGTCCTCTCAGTCTCTAATTTCGCAGATTCAGCTGTCGAGGTCATAGCACTCGTGCTGTTCGTTTCCGCGCTGTTCCTTATATCTATCTTCCTCCCATCCACATACAGCTGTAAATTTCGAATGGTCGCCTTCTTTCCCTTATTTCTTTCAAACTTCATTTTTTCTACTAATTTCCTCCTTGTAATTCTCTCCGTCAGAGATAGATCTCTGTTGACATATATTGCCGTCCCTTTCAATTTGTAAGATCTCTTCAGTGTGGCAAAAACCACTTGAGTGGAAGCACATTTCACTATAATGAGACTGTTTCCTGTAGTTTTCCCGACCCTGTGAGCCGTAAGGAACTCCCATCCCTGGATTTGCACTTCCAAATTGTTTTCTAATATTTCGTGGACTTCTTGCAGGGCACTGATTCCTTTTCTCTCTTTAACCCCGTGGAAAATTAAATTTAGCTGTCGATCTGCATTTTCTATCTTCTCGATTCTTGACTTCAGTTGTTCCACTTCTGTCTTCATTCTGGCTAGCCTATTTCCTCTCTAATTTCTTGTTTAACTTCTTTTGTTGCCCCATTTATTTTATTAACTATTCTTTCTTCCATTCTTTCAAGGCTTTTGATGACCTCTTCAGAAACTCCTGGCCCTGGGTTCATTTCAACCCCTCCAATTATCAGCAGCACTATGATCACTAGGGCCCAGGTCGCCGTGACAGCTTGATCTTCTCTAACTGTTCCTTTGGTCCCTGCTCTCCTTTTTGACCCAAATGAGCCTATCCTCATTCTGTATACTTCGATTTCGATGGTCATGTCCCTTGTGTCGTTTTTTCCCTAAATCCACTCCGCTCCTCTTCCACACGTCTGTACGTTACCACTGCTTGTTTAGAACTGCAATACGTCATTAGCATTAAGCAATGTGCATTTTAATCATATGAATTACAAAAAAAATGAACATGTCATTAATCAGTATGGCTGTACAAGAATAATAGAAAAATGCGTAGCTTACCTTCTCTATTAATATCTGAAGCACGCCACGTTGCACCACCAGAAAACAATGCTAAAGAATGGCAACCATTCAGTAGATTCAGTACCTGATAATTGTATTTGGTGAGGCAATCCCTACTCTTTCAAATGACATATAATTTTATACTCTTTGGTTTAGCACAACAAAACACTGCCTTATTATATGCTGATTTGGTCAACTATAGGTGCATGGTCAACTACCGGTACAGTAACCCTATATATATACTCCCCTGTAAGAGTGAGGACTTTTAATTTTTCAAATAGCGGTTTACAAGATTCCCTTTTTTTCTTTCCACATATTATTCTTATTGCCCGCTTTTGTAGTCTAAATATTTTCTCCCTATGGGAAGAGTTGCCCCAGAATATGATCCCATACCTCATTACCGAGTGAAAATATGCAAAATATACCATAAGTAATGCATCCTATTTTAATATAGCCTATTATTCAAAATTCTTAAAGCAAAGCACGCTGAACTCAGTTTTGGACTTATCTTTTCTATGTGTGTCTTCCAGTCAAGATTTTGGTCAATTTACAGTCCTAAAAATTTTACATTGCTAATTTCTTGTATGATATGTGTTCCATAATTAATTTCAAGATTTAAGATACATCTGCTTTTTGTCCTAAATTGTATAAAATGGGTCTTATCAATATTAAGTGTCATTTTATTAGCTAGAAACCATGTGTTTAACTGTGTTTGAAAAGCCTTTGTAGCTATTCTTGATAAATGTTCTTGTGACGTTCCTGTTACAAGTACACTAGTATCATCTGCGAAGAGCAATCAATACCTTTGATTCGTCACTTAAGTTATAGGGCAAGTCATTAATGAAAATTAAAAAGAGCAAAGGTCCCTGAGGTACCCCATTCTTAACCACCCCTAAGTTAGATTCATTTCCATTTATTATTACCTTTTGAATTCTATCAGAAAGATATGATTTGAACCACTTAAGTGTTAAATTATCGAACCCATAATGATCCAATTTTTGAAGTAATATTTCATGATTTATACAGTCAAACGCTTTAGCTAAGTCGCAGAAAATTCCCAGAGCATATTTCTTTTTATCTAACGCTTCCAGTATTTCTGTAGTAAGTTGAAATGTAGCATTCTCAGTGGACATGCCACTTCTAAATCCAGACTGAGATGAAGTAAGAATGTCATTCAAATTAAGATAGTGTATTATGCGGTTGTATCGGTACATAGGCTATGACTTTTTCAAAAACTTTTGAAAATGAGGTTAAGAGCGATATAGGTCTGTAATTTGATGATTGATTTTTGTCACCTTTTTTAAAGAGGGGCTTAACAATAGCACGCTTCCAGTATTTCTGTAGTAAGTTGAAATGTAGCATTCTCAGTGGACATGCCACTTCTAAATCCAGACTGAGATGAAGTAAGAATGTCATTCAAATTAAGATAGTGTATTATGCGGTTGTATCGGTACATAGGCTATGACTTTTTCAAAAACTTTTGAAAATGAGGTTAAGAGCGATATAGGTCTGTAATTTGATGATTGATTTTTGTCACCTTTTTTAAAGAGGGGCTTAACAATAGCATGCTTCAGTCTTTCTGGAAATATTCCATTTTCTAATGAACAATTGCATATGTGACTAAGAGGTTTACTGAGTTCCGATGAGCAGCTTTTTAATAACTTATTACTTATCTCATCCCATCCAGACGAGCTTTTACTTTTGAGAGACTTGATTATATTTTCAATTTCTATGTGGGAAGTCAGGCTCAATTGAAATCTATGGTTCCAAACTGTAGATTTTGTTAGTAGGTCTACTGCCTTAATGCTAATATTATTTATAGGAATTCATTTCTCTGCAATATTTATAAAGTGACTATTAAAAGCATTTGTAATGTCTGATAAATTATCTAGTTTTCTGTCTTGGTATATTAATGATATACAATCATTGTTTCCCTTTGTTCTCCCCGTTTCATTTTTTATTATATTCCATACAGTCTTAAGTTTATTATTTGATTTATTAATTACTTGTGAAAATGCCAACTTTTTGCTTCTTTGATTACTTTCTTCAGTATGTTGCAATACTTTTTATAGTATTCCTTATGAGTTTGGTTGTTACTGGTTCTATATTTTAGGTAGAGCTCTCTTTTGTTTGCACATGATATTTTAATACCAGCAGTTAACCATGTGTTATTCCTTGAATTAGGTAAATTAGCAGTTTTCTTTTTTGGAAAATTTGCCTCAAAATGTCGTGACACTATGTTTAGGAATTCACTTAATTTACTATCTACTTTGTCATAGGATAACATAGATTCCCAGTTTTCATTCGCAAGACCTTGTTTGAAATTTAAAATTGAATCGTCATTCATTACTCTAGTCATATTACTATGAGCATGTTTACTGTTCGAATTTACTTTATTATTGTTCAGCACTAACATTTGTGCATCATGATCTGATAATCCATTTAATATTGGAAGTACTTTAAAATTAAAATGTTTTTCTAATCTATGAATATATTATCTATTGTTGTTTGGGAGTCGTTCTGAATTCTCGTTGGAAAGTTTACTATGAAATCTAGATTATAGCTACCCAATAAAGATATGTCTGATCTTCTTCTCACTATCAATTGAGAAATCTACATTAAAGTCCCCACACAGTATAATATTTACATTAGTACTATAGGCTACAGTGAATTAAGAACCCTTTCTAACTGATTTACAAAATAATTGAAATTACCTGATGGTGCCCTGTAAATGGTTAGTATTACAAATGTGTCATTGTCAAAATCCAATCTGGCTGAACAACATTCAAAATCCTGTTCTTTACTGAAGGAACTTGTGTCTATATCACTGAAATGTAAGTTTCTTTGGATAAATATACTCACACCTCCACATTTTATGGAATGTCTACAAAATTTTGAACATAGTGAAAAGTTATCAATTTTTAATTGTTCCAGATCTGTCTCTGCACAGTGGTGTTCCGTTAGACAAATAACTTGAATTTCCTGTTTATTAGAATTAATTGTATCCTGAATGGCTAAGTTAAATTCTTCAATTTTATTTTCAAGCCCCCTAATGTTTTGATGAAATAGTGCAAATGATTTATTAGTTCTAGCTATAGGCCTAATAGTCCAGTAGCGTAAAACCAAAAAATTAGACGAATCGGAAATAATTGCTACTAAAGGTTTTATTGTTTTAATGGCTTCATTTGTTGCCCAATATGACTATCCTAGGTTTTCCCCCTCGGCGGAGTTGTGCTAAAGTGGTGGGGGGTAAAAATGTGGCCCCCAAAGGGGTAGTTTTTCGGTTTTACGGTTATATCTCCTAAAGGACTCATGATATCGAAAACATGGTGGTATTAAAAGTTGTAGGGCATTACATTCTGCATTGAATGAGACTAGACACATATTATTTGGACAACCCGTTCCCATAATACTGCTCATCAAAGTTGGACAAGCTTTACATATTTATGAAACATTTTCGTTTTAAGTTCTGCTTTTTGGTAATATCATCTAACTTAACCCATCTATCAATAAAGTGGTCCATACAAAAGTAATAAAGGAATAAATTCTGCGTTCGATGAGATTAAAAGTGAATTTGTTGGACCACCCGTTTCCGTAAACTTCTACATTTAGTCCAGTAGTGTAAAACCAAAAAATTAGACGAATCGGAAATAATTGCTACAAAAGGTTTTATTGTTTTAATGACTTCATTTGTTGCCCAATATGACTATCCTAGGTTTTCCCCCCGGCGGAGTTGTGCTTAAGTGGTGGGGGGTAAAAATGTGACCCCAAAATGGGTAGTTTTCGGTTTTACGGTTATATATCGTAAAAGACTTACGATATCGAAAATATGGTGGTATTAAAAGTTGTAGGGCATTACATTCTGCATTGAATGAGACTAGACACATATTATTAGGACAACCCGTTCCGATAATACTGCTCATCAAAGTTTGACAAATTTTACATAGGCCTATTTATGAAAAAATTTCGTTTTAAGTTCTGCTTTTTGGTAATATCATCTAACTTAACCCATCTATCAATAAAGTGGTCCATACAAAAGTAATAAAGGAATAAATTCTGCGTTCGATGAGATTAAAAGTGAATTTATCGGACCACCCGTTTCCGTAAAGTTCTAAGTTATAATAAAGTTTGACCAACTCACATTGATGTTATGTTACCCTTAACTTCCCAGCGTCCGAACAAATAGAGTAATGAATATACAAGGATTCAAGTGTAAGGTTACCATTCATCAGGAGAATGTACCAGTGAACCCTGAAACCATATTCCACCGGATAGCACTCCTCAAAAAATTCGATGAACAGCTTAAAGAATTCTTCCATTATGAGCGGGCACTTTATCCCTGCTCTCTGTTCGATGCAGTTGGAATGAGGAAGACTCCCAAGTCAGTGTTATATGACTTCTTCACACCACTGAATGAGGTAAACCTGGAAGGAGCAGCTTTTGTCATCGATGGTGGATTTCTTCTCCACCGGGTTGTGTGGAAGAATGGTGAAACATTCCACTTAATCCTAACCAGATGCGCTGACTACCTAAAAAGACACTACAACCGAAGTGCGACAAGTGTGGTGTTTGATGGCTACCCAGAAGACCTGCCCACCAAGAGCATTAAATCTGCTGAGCGCCTCCGCCGATGCAAAAGACATACTACTCCTGAGGTCATCTTTACCGAGTTAATGGTGGTGACCATGACTCAGGAGCAATTCCTTTCCAACGACAGAAATAAAGCACGTCTTATTAGCTTGCTTACTGAAAGACTTGAAGGTGAAGGCTTCTCAGTCAAGCAAGCTGATGAAGACGCAGACCACCTGATTGTTGCCACGGCTCTTGAGGTATCACAGGAGCATGAGAAGGTTGTGGTGGTTGGTGAAGATACAGACCTCCTCATCATGCTAAATGCCCTAGCCACACCATCAGCTAAAATATATTTTTCAAAACCTGGAAGAGGAACGACCCCAACAAAAGTATTTGGTCCCAACAGCTTCGAACTGGCAGACAACATCAGAAGGCCACTCATATTTCTCCACGCCATAAGTGGATGTGACACAACTTCGGCACTCTTCAGGCAGGGCAAGAAGAAGGTGGTCAAGCTGTTGGTCGAAAATGTATGTCTTCTCGAAGAAATAAAACCTGTCTTCGAACATGACACTCAAGCTGAAGTTATTGCCGAAGCTTGCCTACAATTTTTAACAACCATCTATGGAGGTAGGGCAGGAGATACTTTAGATAAATTGCGATTTGACCTATTTTCCAAAGCCCTCGTGAAATCCAAATTTAACCTGGCATCCCTACCACCAACATCCGAAGCAGCCCGCCAACATTGCTTGAGAACTTACCTACAAGTACAAATGTGGTTAGGACACCAGATGGATCCGCTCCTCTGGGGATGGCATGCTTCAAAGTTTGGACTTGACCCCGTTCCTACCTCCAAGGAACCAGCTCCATAATCTCTTCTCTCCACAATTTTCTGCAAGTGCAACAAGGGGTGTGCACGTGGTTGTGGGTGTCGGAAGGCTGGAATCAATTGCTCATCGATTTGTGCCAACTGCAAGGGGAACTCCTGCACTAACTCCCTCCAACCAGATGCAACTTACGAACCAGATGTTGACGAAGACCTGGACTGCATATATGGGGCGACGACAATTACAGACTTTTACGAGCCGAGTGATGGGGTGAAGGACTCCTTATCAGAAATTACAGACTTTGAGGAGCCGAGTGGCCCAACGACAATGAAACGTCGACGTCTGTAAAATTGTGTATCTACCATTTTTCCCCTTTTCATCTTCATACTTCTGACTACAATTTTTGTTATGAAATAAAATCATCACTAATTGATTTGAAGAATTATGTTTCTTTTCTACAATTTTCATATTTTATATATTTACTAAGCACAAGACTAGTACAATGGAGTGCTATAGTACTATGTTTACACATCTCTATTACCGTATTAAAAGAATTAGAAAATTCTTGGCCAATTTGCTTCATTTCTTTTAAACGAATGGTTTTCAAGCACAGATATATTATCGGGCATTGGAATCACCCAACTACCACCATCTTCGAGATACAGAAATTCTGTAACTTTGAGAGGCGATATCTCAGGCTCTAATTAACGTACGCAGCCGGTGATAGGCTAAGAACACTCACCAGAAACAGCTCTTTAACATGCCGAATTGATCACTCAAATCAGTTGAGTGAGAGGAAAGTTATGCGTGGACAATCAATTTTTATAAAACTGAAGAGGGGAAAAAAGAAAGATTTTTATAATAACAAACAAAAAAAATTGTGTTGGAGGTGCAAGAATTTCTTCTTCTTTTCTTAATTTTTTTAGAGATATTTTTAGTTAACAAAAAAAAATTGATGGGGACATTTTCTTCTTCTTCTTTCAGAAGTGCTGCAGAGCAGCACGGGTCCACTAGGTTTTCATAAATATGTAAAGTTTGTCCAAATTTGATGAGCAGTAGTATGGGAATGGGTTGTCCAAAAATATGTGTTTAGTATCATTCAATGCAGAATTTAATGCCCTACAACTTTTAATACCACCATGTTTTCGATATCGTGAGTCTTTTAAGAGATATAACCGTAAAACCGAAAAACTACCCCTTTTGGGGTCACATTTTTACCCCCCACCACTTAAGCACAACTCCGCGGGGGGGGGGGAAACCTAGGATAGTCATATTGGGCAACAAATGAAGTCATTAAAACAATAAAACCTTTTGTAGCAATTATTTCCGATTCGTCTAATTTTTTGGTTTTACACTACTGGACTAAATGTAGAAGTTTACGGAAACGGGTGGTCCAACAAATTCACTTTTAATCTCATCGAACGCAGAATTTATTCCTTTATTACTTTTGTATGGACCACTTTATTGATAGATGGGTTAAGTTAGATGATATTACCAAAAAGCAGAACATAAAACGAAAATATTTCATAAATATGTAAAACTTGTCCAACTTTGATGAGCAGTATTATGGGAACGGGTTGTCCAAATAATATGTGTCTAGTCTCATTCAATGCAGAATGTAATGCCCTACAACTTTTAATACCACCATGTTTTTGATATCGTGAGTCCTTTAGGAGATATAACCGTAAAACCGAAAAACTACCCCTTTGGGGGCCACATTTTTACCCCCCCACCACTTTAGCACAACTCTGCCGAGGGGGAAAACCTAGGATAGTCATATTGGGCAACAAATGAAGCCATTAAAACAATAAAACCTTTAGTAGCAATTATTTCCGATTTGGATTTTAATTCTACTGGACTATAAGTGTATTACTATTATTGACTTGAGATATGCATATAGGCCTAAGCTGTTGGATTCTTTCACTTAGATTCCCCCTAAAAAACGAGTCGAGCCACCATCTATGACAGGAATAGGCCCGTTACAATCTAGTACTTTACACTTCAACTCCTCTGCAACCAGTTCTGCCAGTGTCTTCTTTCCTCGAAGGTTGAGATGGAGTCCATGCCTGGTATACTCTTCCCTTCTTAAGCTGCTAACAGAAACAACATTGAAGTTAATATGATTACTAGAGAATTTCCACAACTTATCATTTACATACAGATTTGAAACATACAGATAGCATATACAGTTAATATATTATATTGAACAAATATTCCCTTGCATGAAGTTCTTGTGGCTTGTTTAGAAAGTATCCTTAAAGATCTCTTTTGTAATATGAAGACCCTTCTTAAATATGTTGCGTGCGTTCCTCCCCACAATAGGCTACTATACCATAAGTTAGAAGAGAATGAACTAAGCCAAAATATACAGCATGAAACCGAATTCAGGTAATAAGCAATTCTTCTAAGCAAAAATATATTTGACGACATCTTTTTACATAACTGGTCAATATGGTGTCCCCAACTTAAATGTTCATCAATATGGAGACCTAGAAATTTACAAATTGCCGTATTCTTAATAATGATACCATTATTCTGTACCTCTAGATGCTGCCCAAACCTATTTAGGCTAAAACACATCAGTTCTGTTTCATCAGTATTTAGCATTAAATTGACTTCTTCAAAATTAAATTTTGCCTCTTCTAAAAATTTGCTGACTTGCTCACTCAATCTTTCGCCCAACATAATGCTGAAGTGTCGTCTGCATACATAGTTAAAAAGTAATTTCCTGTTAGGTTTCATGGAAAGTTGTTTACATATATTATGAAAAGAAAAGGGCCCAAAATAGAGCTCTGTGGTACCCCAAAATTTGTATCTAGTATTTTAGACCATTTTCTATTTATTATATGACCAGAATCCGAAACTACTTCAGTGCATTGTTTTCTATTACTTAAATAAGATTTCATTAGATCCCAAAGCTTTCCACGCATACCATTCACATTTAACTTTCATAAGAGAATGTCATGATGTATTCTGTCAAAGGCCTTGGACAGATCTAAAAATAGTCCTGCTACTTGACTACCCTCATTAAATTTTTCAAGAGCATGATGCAAGAATTTTGAAGCAGCTGTTATAGTATTGTGGCCTTTCCTGAATCCATGTTGAAAGTCTCCAAGAATCTCAAATTGTTCATAGAGTCATTTTCTCTAATATGTATTTTTCCGCTAATTTTCTGAAAGTAGATGTTAAGGCGACTGGTCTACAGTTTCGTACCACATATTGTTCTCTTTTTTTATGCAAAGGTTTAATTATTAATTATTTCAGAAAATACTCCATCTATTGTGCAATTTATTAGGTGAAATAGTGGATCTGCCATCTCATCTTTACATTGGTTCAGCAAAAAAGGGAGAAATTTCATCATTTCCTGCAGGTTTTTTATTCTTGAGATTATCAATTAACTTAAGCACACCTTTCCTACATAAAGGTGGGAGCATGTCCATACAAACTCCCTCTAGAGCTGGTCTACGTGGCTGAGGATTGCAATTGACCGAGCTACACTTTTCATTTTCTATAATATCAATGAAAACAAATTACTTACTGTTTCAGGATTTGTATATCTTTTTTGTCAACCACTAACTCTATATTACAATTGTTATCTTTAATCATACTTGTTTTTTAAATTTCTTTAACCATTTTCCAACAGGTCTTTGTTAGACAATCTGAAGTTCACACTTTATTAGAACATTCTTCAGATTTCAGCCTTCTAACCTCTTTACGGTATTTCAGTTCCATTTGGGTCATTCAACAGGAATTACGCTCTTTTTGTCCTCTCTTAATACTCTGTAAATAACATTGTTATTTCTATATTTTTATTTATCCATGTTTAACTATGGGACCCATTGTTATAAACTAAGTAATCAATGTCAAACTTATGGAAACTTTTCATAGTGAATTTCAGCCCTTTTAAGTAAAAAATCACTCTCCTGGGCTGTCCCCGCTCCAGGTTTACAGTACTCTATTGACTATAGAAACAATGCGTGGCATGATTATTTAAATTCACTTTGTGACATTGTTCTTTGGGGACTAGTTCACATGTATGTTTAAAATTTTTGAAGTTTGAATAAGTTTGCACTCTGTTCAAAAGTTCAGTCCCCAGCTTCTGAACTCACTCTCCTGGCGCTATAAGAAAAATTTGAGGTAAAAAGAGGGAAGAAAACTTTTTGCTTCTCAATGTGGCAACGCTGTTCCAGACCAGTGAAGAAAAGACATTTTTGTTGTGATTCCTGGTGCAACTGAGCAAAATACATCTTCACTTTTAAGAAAATATGTTTATTGCCAATCACTCTCCTGGTTGTAGTATTGTTTTAAATTTAAGAGTAAAAAAATTGAAAATAGGGCAATTAAATGCTTTTGGTGATTCAAAAAGTCTTCCTAAAAGCCTAACATCAAGCTGTGTCTGTACTACCTGCACATGGCAAAAGGAATAAAAATCCTCACTCTCCTGGCTAACTTTTTCCAGGAAAGTGATATGGTAGCCAGTAAAGTGATTCGACATTAGTCCTGTAAGATTCTTGTGCACTTTCTTTATTTTTACTTCTTGGCTTAAATAATTCTTTTTCCCTAATAAATGTATGACAGTTCCTAACATTTTTAAACATATTCCATCAATACTTTGGAAAATTGTGAGGACAATTTGTAATTATTTTTTCAACCAAAACTAGGCCTATGTTGTTTTGTGAGTTACATCTCAACTCCCATTCTGACCTAGGTCCTAGATAGTTTTGAAACCATATATACTGAAAAATTAAATTTGGGGAGGTGTGATTCCACCGATATAATAGCATCAGTAAGTAAAATCACTCTCCTGGAACTTAAAATCAATTTTGGTTGACAGTAACCCCAAATTTGAGTAAAGTGTATGCATTGTATGTTGAAAGTTTCTTCTTTGGATAGAAGAATAACCATGATTTTTTTCTGATTTTTTAAACCAAATTTAAATTTTGAGTTCTCATTATTTAAAAAGCAGACATTTCTGTAGAATGACCCACTTGTACCCAATATTAAAACATTCTAACTTTGTTGCCCTATACAAATGATAATTAAGTTCCATTTTTTGTTTTAAGTCTCAAGTTTTACTATCTAATACAACACGTTTTTGAAATGTTCAAACCTGTTTTTTTATATTTACAGTACTTTCTTAATTGGGCACATCCAGTTTAAGTGCCAAGTTAAAATATCTAAGACAGCATTCCATTTGCTGTCAGATCTTTCAGCTTCATATATGTCATTCCAGGACATTCTAATGTTATTCTCAGAGAATATTCTCTTATACTGGTATCTGTTTCTTATTATATCTGTTTCATCACATTTAAGGATTATGATTTGCCCCAAATGATCTGAGATATGACCATTTATGACATTTCCATACGCATATTATTGTCTGCCATTATTGAGTCATTATCTTGCAGTGACATGTCTAAAGGGATTAGGTTCGGTTCTGTAACCATTATAGAAATTAATGATCTTTCTTTGTTTCTGTAAATTTTCCTTTACCTGCCTATTTTTCACTACTTCTTTTCTTGCCATTGATCGCATTTGTTGAGTGAAGGAAGTCTGCTTACTATCAATTGCATCTCCACAGTTTGCTTTAGAAGAGTGGATTTATTTTACAGGTACTTATGTAGACGGAAGCAAACGTAAATTTAAAAAGTCTATTACGGTTGGATGATATTTAAGACCAAAATGCCTTTCAGCCGGATCTTGGCTTAATTTGGATGTTAAAACATACTTGTAGCCTGATGCCCAAAGACATTCAGCCAAAAGAAGGTTGATATGATTTTTATATAAAAACAGGATAATTTTTAAAATACTGGGGAAAGAAGAAACTTGGGGAAATTCAAGAAGGGAATAAAAATTTTGACTACAAAATTTAGTGAAAAATTACAATTTTTTTTTCTCGTGCATAGAAATGACCTCAAATGGCTTAAATGTTTTCTGTAGACTGCTATAGATAGTAATTTATACCGCAGAAGTAGATGCCTCGTTGCCACTGTATTTTCTGATTATATTTTATTATAAAAGCACACGATACCCCATCAATGTGTGTTTTCACTATCGGCAAGGACTTCACTGTTGCAATTTTCATTTTGTTTCTCTCATCACAACAAGCACAATAAGTATAATAAAGAGAAAGCATGTTCCACAGCAGCATTTGACGCAGAAACTGACAGACAAAACTCTACCAAATAAATGATATTTTTTGTGTTCATGTTTCTACCACTAAAATAGGCAAACATTTTACACAATTTTTCAAAAATGGTTTCAATGTTTCTTGCAACTCTGTCTTCAATTTCGTTTTTAAAGTAGTTCTGTACGCATGAAAATTCATGAAACATTTCGTCTTCATCAGAAAAAAAAATTGGTACAGTATTTTTAATAAAATTACAATAATCCTATATATTCTTCCATTTCAGCTGCTCCTTTTAAAAATCACCTAATCATATAATCATATAAAGGATGTGAGAAAGGACATAATTATACCATTAATATACTCAATGCAAACTAGAAACAAAGTTATGTAACATAATGCAGTGGCCAAGCTGATTCGCAAAAAATCGGATAATTTGAGAGTCCCCCATAAATTTTCCGGGACAGCTGAACATTTTGCAAAAAAATAAAATAAAAAGTCCCGGGACGAATGGACACCATAATGTATTGTCTCATCATTATTGAGTGTTGCAAAATATGTAGCTAAAACTAATTTTTATAATACCCACGCATGCAGTGATGTCGGAGCTGATGCCATCATGCGGCAGGAACGGTGAACTACGCAAGTTCCACACTTAATGCTTTATATGCCCTGCTTAAAATATGTAATTCATGATAATAACATATAATTGACAGCCATCTTATATGGGTACACAGGTTGACGAACACAACAACCCTCACGGGAGATATAGCCTAATATGGCACATTTTCGAAATGCGTGAATTCAATATGCCCTACAAAACTAATATCACTGTTCATAACCTAACCAACCTAACCTAACCGCCACTAAAATAGAAGGCGAAAGAGTAATACATGCTGTGCACATGTCCCCCTTCCACTCAATTCCCCTGCCCGCTTCCCCATCTGGCCATTGATCAACGCCGGTAATAAAAATAGACCCTTGCACCAAGCATAATATTTCACTATTATTAAAAAGATTATTAAAAAAAAAAATGGCAGTCTTCAACATTAGCGTAAGCTATCATGGCGGCGGTCACTGCCTTCCTAATAATACATCACATGGAGGAGGCACAACGGAAGTCAAAATGTGTGCTGAATGTAATATTTCAGGGCTGCCAATAGTGTAACAACATAACCTAACCTAACCTAGCCTAACCTTGAATTGTTTTGTATGTATGTTGTTACACTATTGGCAGCCCTGAAATATTACATTCAGCACACATTTTGTCTTCCGTAGTGCCTCCTCCATGTGACGTATTATTACGGAGGCAGTGACGTTCGCCATGATAGCTTACGGTAATGTTGAAGATTACCAAAATAATATTAAAAAAAAAAAAAAAAAGATCCTTGCACCAAGCATAATATTTCATGGAATTATAACAACAACCCTTGCACCATACATAATATATCACAATTTTAAAAAACGCTGTATTATAACATAAAACAAGGCTTAATTGATGCAGAAAAATTCCCTTGCACCAATACTGCTCTTTTCAAAACTAAAAAAATATCTAAAAATTATAAAAACTAAGTGTCTCCCCACAACATAACATAACCTAACCTAACCTAACCTACTTTCCAGGGGGGGTCCCTTTAGGGAGTGGGAGTGGGGGACTCATGCATGGCATATATTACTTTTTTCCCAAATAGAATCTACATGCCACTACTTACCTTAATGCCTTAATGCAAGGTCATCCTGCTTTGCTCAGAATCATAATATGGCTGGCGAGTTTTATGCATAATAAAAATGAACTGATTGAAATGGGTAAAAATACAAGATGAAGTTCTAAAAACTACTAATTTCACCCCTTAATTTCTTGAACAAAAGTAAAGAGCCTACATCTAATGATGTTTCCAGTTCCCAGAAGGAATATTGCAATGCTAGGGAGATTATGCTCTACCCGTATTTAATTATTCCCTCCTAAATTAGAATGTATTAAATTCACAAACACTGCTTTCATAACCCCAAGCCTGTGTTCTGCTTCTCTACCTCGATCATTAAATTTACTATTTTCTTGTGTCTGATTCCGGCTCGTGGAACACTCGCACAACTATATTTCCCTCGACCATTAAAATTACTATTTTCTGGTGTCTTATTTCTGCTCACCCCCCCCCCCCCCTCATGCTTTTATAGGACTAAACCATAAGTGTTGATGAGATGGCAGGAGCTTCAGTAGCTTGTTATTTTTATTATATTGTAACAAGGGCTCGTCGGGGTTCAAAATCAGAACACCGAGTTTATAATTGAAGGATGGAGGTTTCTTTATTTCCTACAACAATTGTCAATACAGCCAGAAAACTCCAGACTATTCGGCAATTCACTGTCCTGTTCAGTGCTCAGTCCTGATTACAGCACTGTTCCGTTCGCACACACTGTGCGGACTCCCAGTCGAGGTAATTCCACGTCGCGCCGGTCAACTCCACAGTCCTCGCTGCCGCTGTACGATCCACCCGTCGCGCAGAGTTCCCCGGGACGGCACTGCCTCAGCCCAGATCAGCTCACCAGCTCTTCCGTTCACTAGTTCCTCCGTTCACCCTTCTCTCCGGTCACTAGTTCCCGTTGACTAGGTCTTCCGCTCGCGGGTCCCTCCGTTGACTAGTCTCTACGGTCACCGGCTCTTCAGCTCCCCAAGTCACACTCACTTGAGGCCGCGCTGATCAGTCCTCTCCGTCCAGCTCACCCTCTGACGCTGACGCTCGCTGCTACTCACGGACAGCCTCTCGCTGACTCTGACTCTTCACGGACTCTTCACTGTACTGAACTGAACTTTCACTCACTGCGTCGGCTCGGCTCGCACTCCTTATATAGTCTCGACGAAAGTTCTAGTGTCGATGTCTCGAAAGTTCTCCGCCCGCGCATGGTCTAGAATGCATGCTGCACTGCGCGGGCACACCCGTTAGCGCGAGCTCCTCCCTACAGGCCTTCCCCCACGAAGCGTGGTCCAATAGCCGTGCTGCTGTCACACCCACTGGCGCTCATCTGCCGCCCGTCCACTAGGGGAGCGCGATCTTTCTAGACTCCGTCGTTCTAGTTCTTTCTGGGTGACTCCTCCTTCTAACAGTTTCTAGCAGAGAGTCTTTTCTGGGCTTTGTTACAATATGTAACAGGTTCTTACCGTACAATACTTGTAATAGTTACAAAGTAAGTTAGAAGAAATATTCATCTCTAGACTGTAGTGGAATGCAGGAGTGTGAGAGACACAGTAGGCCTATTATATTCAAAGACTACCGATTTTCACCATGGTTGTCATTTGGATGGCTTTTTGAACATAATATTCGGTCATTTTAAATGATGATTAGGTCTACTCATTGAATGAATTCATGTTTTTTTATTTATTTATTTATTTATTATTTTTATTTTTTATAGGTTGTTGTAAATTTATCAGTGGAGCATACAGTTGCGATCCTCGTTGATTTTTCACAGAAAACTTTAGAACCAGGATCAACTTTATAGGCCTGTCTAGAAATATAGGCTGATAGACAATATAAGCCTATTTACTACGTTTTCATGCAGAATTCAGATCGATCTGAATACTCTTACCGATTGAAATTGTCATGAAAACGGGAACTTGGATCGATCTGAGTCTCAAGGTCAATCTCCTTCAAAAATAGGATCGGATCGGACTGAGATCGTATTCAAACGCCATGAAAACACTACCCATATTCAGCTCGATCTCAATATGCTAATCAGACATTCATTGGTCCTCAATGTCCTTGCGATGTTCTCGTATGTGGCGAGAAGGATTTCATTGGTCGTGGAATGTGGGACTAGCGTATTCTGTGGGTTCTCTCGGAAACGTTTTCAATATCGGATCAAAAGTTTTGCATGAAAACAGGATCCTATTGAAATGGGATCATGTTCAGATCGATCTGAATTCTGCATGAAAACGTAATAATTGTTTGAGAAATAATTTGAGATGTTATTTTGCAAGGTGTCGTTTCATTATGTAATATCCATGCATTCTTTTTTAAAGCGATCCCGTAAAACACTTTCGGTTTAACTGCAGGAAACTAGAGTGTAAAAAAGAACAGCCATAACAATTCATGCGGCAAAACCCATAAAGCGAGATCTGACTTTGCTTCACTGGGAAAACTGAAATACTTGTTTCACCCTAGCCCCCAACTCCTACTCACTAACGGGACCCGCCTGGTAAGGAGAGGTTTATTGTGAGGAGTGAGACATCTAGTGGAGGCATTTGAACTACTAACAATGCCTTCTATTATGCGAAAGGTGGTACGGGAAAATGGAAGAACAGGTCACTGCTTAAGCTTGCAACGATATATCTTATTGTATGATGAACACGGTGGGCGATATTTGCAACAAATATGCCTCATAGTGATGATGATGATGAGGTCTGGTACTCACCAAATTGCTGCCTTTTGCGATGCCCTCTGCTTCCTCCCCCGTATTTTCTTGCTTGTGTTATGCCTAGGCTATCGACTCTTATAGCTCAGGGTACAGCGATAACGGGATATTAGCACTGACAATCAAAGTGTTTATTACTGGTAAGATCAATATTTATTGAAGCACAATTAATACACACAGGTTATGAGAGTATGGTTCCACGAGCGTTTTTCGTTAAAATTTTCTGTTAAGTCTTGTGTATTTCTATATATAGCTGATTGCAAGTTCTTGTGAGATAACGGGTTATGCTTGTTAAGAATGTGTGTGTAATATTAATGAATGGGGCTCGACTAATAGTGCTACAACGCACGTAAAACAATACTTTATCCACCGTCACACTCCGGGTTACTATTAAAATGCTTTATACTTTAAGGGACTTTATCTCTGCACACTAAATCACTTTGAAAAACTATCCTGCGCCAAGGACTTTGCAAAAATCTGTACTTACAAGTAATCTGATACAACATTGCGCCACCTCTTGTAGATGTAGTAGAACTCTTATTTTGCAATTTTCATCACCTCCCAAGAAAACTCGCAATGCAACTTCATAAAATATAGTTCCCAATTTTGATTGGTGGAAACTATGGTTAAAACCAATGAGCTCTTTACCCAAAGTGGAATATTATTGGTCAGAGCATGATGCCTGCTTTCTGTATTTCCAAAAACAATAATTCTCGGTACGGCGTACCTTTCATTGTTCACTAAATTTCAACTTGGACCTGGATTTTCCTTCGTCCACAGTAAAATTGCCTCTTATCTCCGATTCTATTGTGTTTCACTACGTTTTCAGACAATGTCATTTACTGGAAATACTCAGCCAGCAAATCCACCCGCTATTGTGCTCACTAATGTACTTCTGTGGTCCCGTTATTATACTCTATTGTTCACGTCTATTCATGAACCAAGAAAACCTTCTTGCAGCAATATTCTACATCTTATACTTTCAAATTACCAGCTTTTAATATTATAACAGTTATTAATTTGTATAAAAATTATGCTTATTATTGTCAATATTAATTATGTTAATTATTTAAAATATGCTTCTTATTCCCTTAATATTACTCTTGGCCATAGGCCTATTTCGCCTCAAGCTTTGCCCACTCAACTCACTAACGATACCATGAGAGACATCTCGGAGGCATTGGTAGAACTACTAGACGTGTTGAAAATGGGGGATAATTTAATTTTTTTTCTTTCTCATCTTCTCTTCCCCTTTTCTCCCTTCTCTCTCTTATTCTTCACCCTACCTATCTATTTGGGTCCTATTCCTATCCTACAAATTTATGCACCAAGTGGGATTCGAACACGGGACCGCTAGCATCATAGCCAGTCATATCCATAGCCATTGAGTTATCATTGCGGTGTAAAGCCAGAATTCATCTATTTAAGTTTAGAGAGCTACATGAAATAGCGGAAATTGATAACTTTGTTTTAATTGTAATTGTGAAACAGGCCTATTAAGTTTGCTCTGAAAATAACCTTTTTGGTTCCAAGAGAAGTTTGAAATGGTACAAGGGTAATTTTGGTTTTATTTATCAACTCATCTTGTGGGTGGCATACCATGCCGGATTGGACGGAGCTTAAGTGGCAAACTGTTCCATTTTGCTGGTGGTATAAGGTACTCAAAAGGTGAAATGGGGAAAAAATGAAATTATTTATCCTTTCTTTTCTTCTTGTTTTCCTTTCACTCATCTCCTCTTCACCCTCCGATTCTATTGTGAGATCTATTTCTAACTGTAAATTTTACGCATCAACCGGTATATGAACACGGGACCACTAGCACTATGCCAGGAGTGATTGCTGAGCACAGAAGGGAAAGTTCATCTATTTAAGTTTAGAGAGCTTTAATACAAGAGAAATCTATTTAAGTTTAAGTGAAGAGAGCTTTAATACTTGAGAAATTGCTGTTTTGGTGCAAGGTGAGCCCCATGCCCTAAGGGAGCGTTTCTCAACGTTTTTGAACCCGAGGACCACTAAAATGTCAAAAAAATTTTTACATACCATTCCCATTTTTAAAAGTAGGGTGTATGTAGCCCTATATTCTTAATATTTGGGGTATTAATTATAGGTCATTATAACGAAATAATTCTAAATACATTTTATTTTAATTCGACGGAAACACAGTTATTGAATTGGAAGTAAACTATTGACAGTAAAATTATAATTTGAACAGACTTTAATATTTATTACCAATTTGATAATATAATTAGGAATTATAACACAGGTTTACCGGTATCAGGCACTCGGGTACCTCCAACAATAAAACCCTTGTTAAGAGAGCGCCTCTAATAACAAATTCCGACAAAGTCTTATTTTTCAGGGTTTTGAATGAAAGAGGGAACCATAGACGTCAGTGCATCAGGGGTTTAAAACTGTGGTTCGTAACTGCAAAAGTAAGGAAACTTGCAATAGGACCTGTATTTTCGAATATTTTAAAAACTTTGACATCTAGTGTCCATTTTATGCGAAAAAGTTTTACTTCTTTACTTTCTTTATGATATTTTTTTATTATGTCTGCGGACCATCTGCACCATCTTTGCGGACCACCAGTGGTCCGTGGACCATAGGTTGAGAAACGCTGCCCTAAGGGATATTACTTGTGGAAGGATGCTAGGGAAACCCAAACCCTAGGGAAGGTAACCTATTCCCTGAAAACTGGCTCACCTACAGGTAATGTTGGTAATCTCACAAGGGGCTCAAATTATTAAGTAAAAGTCCTCACTTCAAACTACAAGATATAACATACAATTTTGAGTAACCAAAGGAAGTACATCGCTTAAGTAATTACAAAAAACGATTTTACCTGAAAGAGAAAAACACATAGGGAGCAGAGGCACCAGGCTATGGCCACCTTAAGCAATTTTTGTACTTTCAATTTAATTTCTCCGTAACTTCCAGCTTTGGAGAAAGGCAAGATTAAAAAAAAAGAAATTTAATTTAATATCTTTAGAATGAATACTGAGTGTAAGGAATAAAATATGTGAAATAGTTTTTTGGTTGGATATATATATATATATCAGTATTTATGAACCACAGATTACTGTCTCCGTTGGACATTAGATGAGAATATTATAGGAGAAAAAATCCTCTGACACTGGGACTTGAACCCAGGACTTTTGGCTACTACTAACTGAGCTAAGCCGGAGTTCACAGCGCCAGATGGAACCTTCCTCCTATGAAAAGGAACAAATAATTTGAAATGTATTCAAAAAACTTTCTGCTGCCATCCAACCGTTTTCTGTTTTGCCAATTCCCCAGTCCTTTGGAGCTGATTTCACAACATGTGCTGGTAATCATTCATATTTGTACAAGGTCAGAGGAGGTGCAAATTTACCTTCAGCATTTACTGAAAATAATGTTGTTACATTTTCTTTATCAGAGTTGGAATGCTCATCATAAACATGCTTTCCTCGTGAATTAAATCTCCTTTAGGAGCAATAAAGAAACATGTTTCATCCATGTTAAACACTAGCTGTATCTTGTAATATAGCAGCATTATCACCTAATAATTTAAGAACTTCCGGTCACCACTTCCTAATTTTCTCTTCTGTGACTGTCCCTCTTGCTTTATTCACATACTCAGCATGCTTCTGTGATAAGTTAGGGTGCCTTCCCATGAATGAACAATACCATTTCTTTCCGGGTCGGTTGTTTACAAATGGAGTTACCAATTCTAAATCATCAACAAGTGATCAGACTAATTCTAAACACAACATTACTAGAGCATAATCTAATGCAGATGAAGAAAGATAAAATAAAAAATCAGTTATTGTAATACTTATTAAGAAAAAATTGCTTGGATTTTGCTTTAAATGAAAATAACAACAAACTATTTTTGATTTCTACTGGTAAATTATTGAATTAAGATATTATGATTTTTAAAATACCCTTCAGGCCATATTTAGTAGTATTAACTGGCAGTGTTGAAAATATATTAGAATGTACTTGTGTGTGTTATTCAGGATTCATCAGTTCCTTTCTATCACTTTATTAAGTGCCAGTATGGTACTTTATGAGATTGTGTGGGGGACGGGAAAATGTCTGTCCATCTGTCTGTCTGTGTCTGTCCGTGTGTCTGTGCGCACCATAACTCAAATACGCTTTAACGGATTTTCATGAAACTTGCTGTACGCATTAATAACATTCATGGGAAGAACCCTATTGATATTGAACCAAATCAGTTCACCGGTACCGGAGTATTGCCCAATTTAGTGCCTATTTTAATAGGTTATATTAGAAAGGCGCCATAACTCAAACACGCTTTATCAAATTTTCATTAAACTTGGTATACATATTTATGACGTCTATGAGAAGTAACCTGTTGAATTTTGACCTAATCGGTTGACCGGTACCGGAGTAAAACCCAATTTAGTGTCTATTATAAAGACACGATATCTCAAATACGCTTTATCGGATTTTTATGAAACTTAGTATATGCATTTACAATGTCAATGGGAAGACGGCTATTGATATTCGACCAAATCAGTTAGCCGGTACCAGAATAATGCCCAATTTAATGCCTTTTATGGTAATATATCAGAAAGTCGTGGCAACTCAAATATGCTTTATCGGATTTTCATGAAACTTTGTATACCCATTTATAATGTGCATGGGAAGACGTCTATTGATACTGGACCAAATCTGTTGACTGGTACCGGAGTAAAAACCAATTTAGTGTATTTTATAGATGCAGTAACTCAAATATGCTTTATCGGATTTTCATGAAACTTGGTATATGCTTATGGAATGTCCATGGGAAGACATCTATTGATATTGGATAAAATCGGTTGACCGGTATCGGAGTAATGCCCAGTTTAGTGTCTATTTTATAGTAATATATTTTTAAGAATTTAACAAATGCAAAACTATTATCCTGACAACATATCGTTTTACACTCTTCATATACGGCTTTGGAATAGTTAGCCATGACACTTCCCTTTGCATTTAAGCTGAGATGTACGGTGATAATAACGAAGTAAATTGGAAGATTTGATTATCAAACTAGTCAGATGTATATTTCATCCTCAAGTTGAATACTGTTATATACAGAAGATATAAACTCTGAAATAATTAGGCCTACATACATTAAGTGGAGTTCTTCACCAGTGTATTTTGTGAAATGTTGACATATTTTAAGAATATCTTATATCAGTGTATACGAGTTTGAATTAAGGTGAAGTATCAAACATTAGACCTTGTTCTTCTGTAAGTCCTGCTTAATGAATCGATCTGCAGCTTAACTCAGAAATCAATAACAAAAATAACTTATTCTCTGCATATCATAATTCCAATTAACTTTTTACTGATTAAACAAAAGCATACTGGCACTTTGTTATATCATTTTACCTGATTTTATTACTTATTAAGAAAATCATAAGATTTCCAGTTGTTAATTTATTACATTTTTATATTAATAAAGTCAATTAAAATATCAGGGGAAAGAGTCACAATAACTGGGGTGAAATTTTGATAAGTTTAGGCAACACTAGGATATCTGGTAACACAGATTGATAGGGAGGGAGGGGATCTAGCCTATATAAAATGTTCATACGTTTCCTAAATATTACAGTATGTTCATACATTTCCTAAATATTACAGTAAACTACCAATCTTATGGCACATTATAGCCTACATCACCTGTTGATAATGCAGAAATAACATACGTAGCAATAAATTAATTCATTCTGAAAAAATGAAGGTGGAAGTGAACAAACAAGACAAAATGAATTTTTGTCACTTCTATTCAAGATTCAGGTAGCTCCAATTAAATTGTCAGCCTAGAGGACAATAACAGATCCCCGTTCAGCTTACAGTGCAAGCTGACCCATGTTCAGATCCTAGTGGGGCCCTCCAAATTTAATTGAACTTTTGCAGAAACTAGTAGTTCATGGCTCATGACTGGAAGTCAGCTCATAGCTCAACACAACACCCAAATTAGGTCGTACTCCCATGACTTTTTATTACTTTCTCAACTTTTTTTAAATGGGTCCTACACAAAAAATTAGTAACTAATAATCCCAAAAAAAACTAACCCCTTATAGATAGCCATATAATCAATTCTGTGAATTTTGAAATTGGTGATGGTCAAGTAGTGAGGCTTCTTGATTTGACAGAAAATTACTATCCATTCTGATGTTTTATATTGTATATATTATTTATTTATTATTTACTTGTAGTGGTTTGTGTTAGTGTTGGGTTATACTTAGTCCATAGCATCATTAATGATGCTCATGACATAAATGTAAATGTAATTATCAGTTTCCTTCATTTTACTTTCTCGCATATACGTAGTACAGAGAAAGTATTGTGATCGTGACAATAATTCGAAGTCGAGATAACACCGGGAGAGCATGTTTCATGAAGCCTAGAAACCGAAAAAAGTATTTTTGGAATGACGTCTGTCTGTCTGTCTATGGACAAGCACAGCGAGTAAACGGTTCATTGTATTTACTTCATTGTATTTTAGAAATTTTGTCGAACCACCCAGAAATTTAGCTTTACAACTGAAATATTAAGGGGACTTTTCATGAAAACTTTTTTAAAAATGTTGATTTTTGAAAAAATGGCTCTAACGATTTTAATAAAAATTTAAAATTGGAAACTCTTATTTATGACTAATAAAATGGCTATATCTGTATTTCTGCAAAAATGACTTAAGGGGTACTTTATTCGTAACCATTTTCAATTTTTCTAGATTATATCCATTACAGTAGGCGATATATGAAAACCTACCATAGTAAAGTTGTAGAGAAAATTTAAATGAACATTTTTTGTTTAAAACATTTCTTTATACATTTAATAGATATCAAGATAAAAACAAAATAAGTACGGCTTAAATGCGAATTTCAGAACATACATATCAATTAAAATATGAATGACATTTTGTTGCCCCTAGTAACAAGAAAACTATAAGCCTAATGTACTTATGTTGTGAAATGCAATCAGTTTAGCTCAGTCGCAATGAACACACTAAAACCAATTACAGCGAGGTGGTAGGCCTATGGGCTAACAGGGAAGAGGTCCTGAGTTCAAATCAAACCTCGTGGCCGCCCAAATTGACTTGGGTTTTTCATGGTTTCCTCGTCTGCAAAAGCAAACGCCGGGTTTGTAGGACTTGCTTATTTTCCATAACTCATTGCCGCTATGTCACTGGATATTATAATCGTTTAAACTGAATATCACATAAGAAGACATCACTAAACAATAGAAACAGATGATGCAAATAAGTTGTTACTATAGACTAATGGTTCACGCAAACATACTAAACACATTACAGGACCTACAATGCAGTTAAAGCGTGCAATATAACCTAAGTAGTAGTAGCAGTAGGACCGCCGGCGTGGTCTTGTGGTTAGCGTCAGATCCGTCGGCCCGGGTTTGATCCCCGGTACATCCTTGGGTTTTTCTGAGGTAGGGAGATCTGGTAGGGGTGCACTCAGCCTCGTGATTCAAATTAAGGAGCTACTTGATAGAGAAGTAGCGGCTCCGTTCACGGAAACCACCATTAACGGCCGTGGGAGTCGGCATGCTGACCACATGCCCCCAATCCTGCCATCTGCCATGGTGGTTGACGCAGCGCTCGTTTGGTAGGTCAAATCCCTCCAGGGATGTAGTGCCATGGAGTTTAGTTTTAGTTTTAGTAGTAGTAGTAGTAGCGCAATTCAAATATAAGTCGTCCCTTAAGCTCCGTCCATTCGATATTCACAATTGCATGGACTGTGTGATGTATTTTGTTTCTGAGCGAAGCAGAGTGCCCAACTGTCCTTGTATATTGTCGCAAGTGCCTTGTATCCACCTCTACATATAGCTAAATAATGCATAACACAAACCACATAGTTGCATTTTCGAATAATGTACGATACACTGTTTATAGGTTTCGAAAATGTGGCATATTATATCTCCCGCAAGGTTTGTCTGCCTGTCACCTCTCATCTAGCGGTGTGACGTCATACCTCCAAAGTCCAATCGCGAGTTTCTTCATAATACGAGGACAGAAGAATACGCTAGATCGTGATAGAAAAGAAACTGCATCGGTGATGGTGGGTTGGGTGGGACCGATTCATCCCAAGGTGCGACTTATATTTGAATTTTCCCGTAGTAGTAGTACTAATAATATGCAGTTTTACTGCCATTGACTATTATTATTATTATTATTATTTTTATTATTATTATTTCACAGTAAAAGCATTGAAGATAAAGATCGACCCTGATGCTTTCCGTTCTACATACTTGTCAGTTTTATGAAAATGTAATAAGTAAAATTTAATTGTCTCTTTAATTTACTTTTTTCTGTACTAGCCTTTAACATGTATATGCGAGAAAGTTTGTGCAACATATTTTTGCACCATTTATTTATCTTTAAAATATTTTATCACGTTCTTATACCCAAACCTTCAATTTTTTTTTTTTTTTGCTGATAGGCCTAAAGGTTTGAATTTTATTTAGTGTTTCTTTTAGGTAGAGATTTTAATTCATTTGTTTTAAGAAGCCTACCAATAACTAATGGCTCCAAAATCACACTGTGGAAGACAATAATGAACTTCAAAGTTACAGAATACTTTTGTATTACTATATTTTGCTCTGTGTTCTTTGTAAGTTTTGTATTCTGTTTGTTCATTAAAACATTAATAAGTAGGATCTCATAACATTATCACATTGTGCATAAAAATTCTTCATATATTAACCAACAGTAACAACGGCAAATTGACTACAATGCAATCAGCATAATTAAATTTGTAAAGTAATAGTTCTCTTAAATTTGTTGCAGGAGAAACGTTCTGATCGAGAAGTGGAGAGGCTATTTAAAATTCTTGAAAGAACAACGGAGATAAAAGATACTCAGATTGACAGAGTGAAACTTGCATCTGATGTTCATTTACCAAACTTAAATGCTAATTTGGAAGTTGCCGTGAGCATGTGCAATCGCATTCTCGAAAAAGAAGAGGAACACCGCTCAGTAAGTTGAATTGTATAATTATAGGTTCTTTATATTTCACATAATAAATTTTAAAACCTTGCAGGCTGATGTAAAGTTTTTTTCTTAGAACAAAACGGAGAGAAAAGGAGTTTAAAGAAATAGATGGAAACTGGGAAAGAATTGGTTGCAATATAGACTTACTTTTTCCTCTAATCTGCACAATGGGGCATAGGGCCTCCAGTTAAAGGTTTCAGTACCTAGATTAGTTTTGTTACATTTATTTACCGAGAGAGAGGAGGTGGTAAGCTGATCGCCCACAAACCTCTCTCTGGAAATTAAGAAATTACTTGGACGTGAAAGGAATTTTGTCTAGAGGCTCTAATGTAGGCTTGGAGTTCTTTTACATGCCGTATATCTATGACATGGTCCCCAGGCTTTAAGTCCCTGCCGGAGAACTCCATGACCAGGATTTTTATGTCTTAAAACATCCATCAGTCACGGCCAAGTTTGACCCCAGGGGCTTCAAATCTAGAGATGGGCTCACTACTTCTACACTGTAGAATGTTGTAATAAAACTGAATAACAATTGAGTGATATGTAAGATATTATTGGTAAAAATAAACGAAACACACTCATGATCAGTGCTTGAAAAATTATCCTGCCGATCATTTCACCAATCATCATGGTCAAACTATAGACTAGTATTTCGTAATGAAATTTGGAGTCACTAATTTAATCCTTTATTAATATAAGCATTCGTCAAGTGACATCAGCGGGTTTATAAGTTCAAAAGTTACAAAGAAAATTTTAAGAAAATTTGGAGTCACTAATTTAATCCTTTATTAATATAAGCATTCGTCAAGTGACATCAGCGGGTTTATAAGTTCAAAAGTTACAAAGAAAATTTTAAATGAACAACAGTCCTAACGCTTTGATAAATTTCCTCATATTATAACATAAAGCATTACTCCATTAATTTTATATCTCTGCTTCCATGTAATTATTTGGACTTATATACCAATGAAAAGGTTAAAAAATATCATCCACTGATACAGCTATGTGGGTTTGGCCTACGTTATTTGATTGAGATTAATTAAACACTGCCTCAAAATTTCAGATTCAGAAACAATTACTAATTATCAGTGTCTAAACACTTCACTTTGCACATACAAATCACAATTGGTTTTCCCCATCTCCCCCCACATAAAACATTTTTTTCTTTCTTTCACCTCTTTGATGCAGAAACAATCTGGAAGTGTCCAGTGTACAAAGAAGTTGTCTAGTAATGCATTATCCATTATAAAAGTAAGAAATCTTGGATATATTTTTTGGCCTGAGAGAATGAAATTCTGTTTGGAAGAATGTTAAGAGCAGACAGCGGCAAACGCATACCAACTACAGCAGTAGTTCACTACAAACCTATTTGAAAACCAAGGCTTTACGGAGAAATTAATAGAAATTGAAATATACATCTTACACACAAGCAACGCTGCATAGTTCCTGGCCTATGTGGACAGTTAAATTCTAACAGCCACTAAATAGAAAATAGTAAGGCAAACAAGATTTCCTCCCAAATTCTTATATGTAACTAACAATAATGCTAATGGATAATGCAGATTTACAGAGGGAGGAATGATTGTAAGGTTATTTCTATTGGTTCACTATTCAAGTAATTAGTTAATCCTTAGATTGTACCTTTCAGTACATGTTTCTATCTTCAAAATTATACTCATATTAGTATTGAGATTGGTTCATCAATATCTCTAGAAATATGTTTCAGTTGATACCTCATTCATATGTAATCGCTCACATTTTATAAAGGGACCTTTACAACTATAAACCAGACTTAACAGAGAGGTTTTATATACTTTTTGGGACACATAATAGTATGCACATATATTTTTAAGCATTCTGTATTGCCTGTATAAGAATGTACAGTATTTAATTACATAGCTATATGTCCAGTTTTCCTGGGCACCTGTCAAAAGGGGTGAAGTGCAAAAGCTTCACATGTTATTAATAATAAAAAATTCATTCTCAGGTACCTCATATGGCAATGGTCATGATTTTCTAAAATAGATGCCACTTTATTTGGAAAGGTGAAGTCAGACTGAAAAATTCAATGCCATAGCCGGGATTTGAACCAGGATCTTTGGTTCTCCGTGCCAATGCTCTAACCAACTGAGCTACCATGGCAATGTTCCAGTACAACATTAAATTCTCCAACTGAGCATTGGCACGGAGAGCCGAAGATCCTGGTTCAAATCCCGGCTATGGCATTGAATTTTTCAGTCTGACTTCACCTTTCCATCTTAGCCTACACACGGCCAGTGTGAAAGAATAATCATTCCGCCACTTTATTTGTTGACATCTTTCTAATTGTATACAAGAAATCTTGACATTCCTTTAATGCATGAATTTTGTTTCAGGACACAAGTTTACAAGCAAAACGTGAAATCAGGAAAGCAGAATGGGAAGCATTCATTGAAGATATGACACTGAAATGCTCAAGAGTAGATACTACTTTTGAAGAAAAAGAAATAGAACTTAGAGAATTTTACTCTGATCTTGAAAAGAAGCTTCATCTTGGGAAGTAAATTCCAATTTCTTCACATTTTAAGAAACCTTTACTGCAAGTATCTTTCACAATGAGTTCCAATACTGATTTATTGCTTCAGTTTAAACCCTCTGAGAAATTAAAGCAGTTTATAATTAAAACGATTACAGTCTATGACAAAGATATACCAGAGGGAATAAAACAATATAAGACAAGTGTCTTACAAAATGGTGATGATGTTAACTTGTCACTTGGTGATATTAAGTGGCTTCAGGATCAGTTTGCTGCGAACCCTGACATTGGTGATAAAGATAAAATAAACTCTTTTCATGACATTATGGTAGGTTGTGATATAAAATTGCCTCAGCCAATTATTGAACCAAGGAATCCTGAGCTTGAGGCTCGAATTCAACGCCTTAAAGCAGAACAAGCTGCCAGGGACTATAAAGCCATGACAAAGAACGTAGATACTGTAAGGTCTCGAGAACCTGAGGAGACCATTGCATATCAAAGTAAGTTTACAGAAAATGCAATATATCTGAACATTATGTATAACCCTACTTTTAAGCTGAATGGCTGAATTTGTGTGAAGTAGAATCATAGACTTTGCTTGCCTCTATAGTTGGTTGCAGGGTCTTTTGCCAGGTAGTGCACAGAAAGAGACAAAAACATATGTAATCTGGCCATGCCACATCAAATCAACCAATGGTCCAAACATTACATTGTCAGATCTTTATGATTTATTAATATGAGATAGTATTTTCTGAGTAGGTAAAAAATACAAATTTTTACCTTTTTATACTTTTAGTTTTTCAGGTATAAATTTTCAAAAAATTAAAAAACTACAGTTTATAGGAATACTTTGAAATATTTAAAATCCTGCAACTCAAAAACGGTTTGTCCTAGAAAGATCTAATTTGTACCATTCTCTTTAGATTTACAAGGGCTTTAATTTGACATATAACTTGACTGTACCATATTTTTCCAAATACTCAAAAAGTTTTTTTTATGAAAAACTTAAAATCGGAATTTTTAATTTTTATGAAAAAATGTTTTATGCCACACCTTTTTAGTAAGCTGTGTACAAATTTTCGTGATGGCATTCCAATGGTATCATGCTGAAATTATTTTCTATCTGAATTGAGGCATGTGGATATTCTGGTAATTTGTTAATTGTTACCCTATTAAAAATTAAAATTAATCTTAAGTGATGTATTTAAATTTATCCTAATAATAATTTATTGATTTTTCCATTATACCCTAAAACTTTATTTGATAAAAGTTAGGTCTATATAATAGTGTGATGATAGTTCATGTGGTAAATATAACAACTGGATTTAACAGAAGTTACTCAAGCAATGACATGTTTTTTTTATGTTGAAAATTAATTTGATCTATTTTATTATAACAGCAATTAAACTTACTTTACACTCATGGAACGGTTATTTTTACACTTCATATTAGTAGAAGTGATTTCTCTTCCTTGCCAAAACTTGTGCTGCTATGGCCATCTCATCTGCTGGAACTTGGTAGATCCTACCTGTTCCTGTGGTTGGATTTAATTTGCACAAAAAAGTTCTTTGGCATTGCTGCTCTCCTAGGATATGTGAACAATGGCGATGATTCTTTGGGTGAAGAAAGAAAACATGAACTTCCGTTTCAACATCATCTTTTGAGTCAACATGCACCAACCATTACTCTTTATCATAAGCACAAGCGATGAAACTCACAATGTTTTGGAACGGAATGTCTTCAATCACCAGGGCTGTTCTGCACCCTATGTGTTTCTGAATCATCAGAAAATGAGTAAACTTGGGTTTTCACCCTGTTTAGATCTCGAGGAATGAAGGTGTGAAATTTCTGGGTCCCAGAGACTGCCACAGCTTCTTCAAACCTTGATTATAGACTTTTTCTTTCAGCTGATTAAGAATTTCTGTCTGCGAATTATCCAATGAATTCTTGTTATCCTCCTCTTGGTTGACAGATTGGAAAAAAAGTTTAATTCAATCTTGATTTAACTTTTTCGAGCTTTTCTTTGCAGTATTTCTTATTTGTTTTACATTTTATTTTAACAACAGGCAATTCTCCTATGGATACTGATGAGACATTAAAAAATCTAAACCTGAAATCTAAATCCATATACTTAGAATCATCTTTGCTGCAGCCTGGTTTTGTATTTTTAGTCAGTGGTTCATCATTATCACAGTGCTTTGTATCATTTTCAGAACTTGAGTGTGATTTTTTCTTACTTAACTCTAAGCGACAAAAAGTGCAAATTTCATTCAGTCTTCAATATTATCATTCAGCTTTATCATCCATTGTATAACATTCCTTAGGATTTTAGTGACCAGATATCTTTATTAAATGGATTGCAACAGTATTTACCCCACAGTTTATCCATTGGTAACTCAAAGCAACCTATAACAAGTGTTTTAAAAACATTAATGTTAAGGGTTTGGTTAAAAAAGTTTAAATTAAAATAAAATTACCACAGTTCTGTATAACGAGTAAAGCAATTCCAATAACGTTAATTTATAATTATTACTAAGAAAAACTAAATAAGTAACACTAAAGTTTAAACTAGAACACTTGAACAGAGCACTTCTTGACTCAGATACAACTAACAACATAATAGGTGGTATAAATAAAACCAAGCAGCGGCTCAAAACTCACTAATTCCTAGCAGCTGCTTTAGTTTCCTCCCTAGCAGTTGCTCAACGACCTTGATAGCTGTGCCGCTGCTTAGGATTTGGTATAAATAAAACTAAGCCACAGCTCTCTGTTGCGAGCAGTGGCTTGATTTTTTCTGAGGTACCTCATTTGCGGACTCAGCTTGCTCAAGTGAAGTTGTTAATCGTGTTGGTGGGGTTCATGGGGGGTGATTTTTGAACGAATATGAGTAATTTATACGGGGCGTATGGATTATGATGTGCACAGATGTAAAGAACCGGTTGTACAATTGTAAAACATGTGTAACGTACCTTTGTTATTTTTCTTTTTAATAATAATAATAATAATAATAAATCACAAAAATAATACATAATTATAGGTCTAAGACATTCTCATATTTTACTGGTATCAATATGAACTAAAATATTTCAAACGTGATTAATTCTTTTAACACTATTTCAAATTGTAATACTGTAAACTAAATACTGGGCAGAGGAACTTGCTTATTTAGAAATTCAATTTAAGAAAAGTAAAGCAGATACATAATTAATTCTTTGAACAGTATCAAGTACAACATTTAGATTTTATGGTTCTTTGATTCATCGATGCAAAGATCTTGCAGTCATATGAATGGAATAGTCCATATAATTTGGTGAGAATATTATAGGGTGAGCAAAATTTCTCTGACACTTGGACTCAAACCCAGACTTTGGCTATCCATGCCACCGCTCTACCAACTGAGCTGGCCGGAGTTTGATTCACAGCGCCAGATGGAACCTTTCTCCTATGATTAATTCGAGTTGAACCCAGGACCTTCGGCTATCCATGCCACTGCTCTACCAACTGAGCTAGCTGGAGTTCGATTCACTTTGCCAAATGGAACCTCTCTCCTATGATTAATTTGAGTTCCAGTGTCGGAGGAATATTTCTCCTATAATATTCTCATGAAGTGTGCAACAGAGACAACAATCTGTGGTTCATAAATGCATATATCCATCTTGAATGCTACTATATAATACCGTGGAAGCCCGGTCACAAATTCACTAATTAGTATGCCTCACAGTACTGTATACGACATAACTTGTCTGTCAGTGAGGTAGACCATTAACGCTCGGTTTCATCGACAGGGGTTACACATTCTAAACTCTCAATTTGACGAAAATTTTGTTTCATCGACAAGAGCTAGTTTTAACCCCTGGGGTTAAGTTAACCCCTACCTTTCCTTGGGTTAAAAGCCTTTCTCGGGGCTAACAATGGCTGCTGTAAATTAAGCAATTGATGTAGAATTGCTGAATTTCCCTATTGTCCTGGAAAGAAATTAAAATGTTTAATAATAGCATTGTTTTATCAATAATAATATTACAAGTATTAGTAATAATAATAAACTAGGCTATCTGTTATTTTCACGGGTTCCTTGGGAGCTCCTCGCGGTAGGCATTGCAACGACTCCCAGTGACTGAGCAAGCGTATAGACCACAAAGAATTAAGGCCTATATAGACGTAATCCTCTTCTGTGAATCCTGCTTAATTCTATTCTGATACTGTTCTAATTTCTCCTATTTCATCAGTCTTCTCAGAAAGCATGCCTGCATATTTTCTTGGGTATTTATTCAACACAGAACTTGTTTCCTTAAAATTAATTTTTTATTTATTTATTAATAATAATGAACATTACAGGTATAAAACCCAATTACAATGTCCATGCCAAAAATACAAAGCAAACTTACAAAATAATAAAAACATAAGATACAAAAGATAAAAATACACAGTTTACGTACAGTGCTTCTGTCCGAGATCGGAATGTCGGGATATATTACGAATTTTCTCCGCACTTTACCACAGTCACTTTTCTGAAATATGTATGTGCCCAAAGACTTGTCATAGAATTGCTTACTGAGCAGACGATTGAACAGAGTTAGGTTCACAGATGAAGTATGTGTGTGTTTAGGCCTAAAATCAGATTTCTAAAAAGGTGTCACGACAACACTTCTAGCTCCAATTATATACAAATTAGCACAATAATATTTGATTTCCATAGGTAATGGTCTATGTAATTTTGCGAAATTTAACAAACCTAGGCTATCCCTTTGTACTGCCGACTACATGTAAGACAATACAAGCTATTTTAAAAGTTAATAAGTAGGTCCACAACTATTCCGTTTTCTATAAATTGTCACACTAATTTAATTCTCTCCTGTAATAACGTATTTTTTCACGCTCAGTTTCCTGATTAAGATTTTAGTCTCCTGTTCCATTTTTATTAATTAAAACTTATTTCATATGCATATTTATTTTGTGGAGAGTTGCTCTGTCTTGGAAGTTATCACGGCTGACCTCTGTAAGGGAGCAGAAACGAGTTGTGACCTTCGAAGTAAATCAGCTGATTTCTCAAACTTGCACTCTCCAAGTTCAAATATACATTTCCTTTATATAAATGACTATTGGAAGAAGAAGACAAAATAAAGAAGGTGTGAAAATAGATTAATGCTGTAGTTCATTATGGACTGTAATTATTACAGACAAATAACTAACGGACTAAAGAAAACGTTATAATCACATACAGGACCATGTTAATGCTATTAAACTCCCTCGTAATTTTCTCCCAAGCATCATCCTTCTCTTTGATTGTTTCTTTGCACTTTATTATTGACTTGTACTTCATCACAAACGGAATTAGTAGATACTTTTTCAAATATTGATAAGTTTGTCCATTGATTTATCTTTTTAATGTCTTCCATTTTTGTATATGACATCATTTGCCACTACAGAAAACAAAAGAACCGCATAATGAAGTGCATTCATAAAAACGAATTTTCAGTCACTGCCTTCTAGATTGCTACTGTTTCTATTTCCGCGAGTGTTAAAATGGTGTAAGTTAACCCTCTGCTGAAAAAGCATGGTAAAACGTGTGAGTTACAAGGACAAGTTGAACTTTTTGCCCGAGGTTAACAAACCCGGGATTAGTGTATATTTAACCCCTGTCAATGAGACCGGGTGTAAGGGAATTAATAAAGCCCGGATTTCCATGCACTATCAAACCTAAATATATGCATGCATTATCATATCTCCGAATATGCACAATGAAGGGCGAAACATGCACTATCAAAAGTCAAAGTGTACTGCAATGCATTCTATTTTCTTCTAAAACGATGTACAAAAACAAGTTTTTTTTTCCCCCCCCCCCTAATTCTGCTCAAACTCATATGTTTATTAGTAAGTACCTTCTTGAACGTGGAAAATGATCTTTCTACTTCACAGGAATTAACAGGTTCATACTTAAAAGAAGAAATCTGATTTGCATTTTTCACAAAAAATATATTTTCCACTGTTTTCACGAGTTTCAGACCAGGATTTGAACTAAATACTAAGTTTTTCTCTAGCTGGAATACTGATAAGTCAGGGGGAAAAAAAATTAGATGGTTTGGTGGGGGTTGTGCTGATAAAAAGATTGCACACTTGATGTATTTGCTAATTGTAGTAGTTTCATCTCTGTAATGTGTGAAGGAGATGCTACATGCAGCCTAATTTGAAACTTTTTTTGAACATTTAACCTGTGATTTAAATATTAAAATATTTTGGAGTGTGCTTTTCAGCAACCGCAGATAAGTTTGGCACAAGTAAAGGACTTGATGCTTTGTTTAAGGCATTAAGAATAGTTATTTAAATTTAAATTATGAAAAGGAAAATATATTAGCACTTACGTTGTTGTTACAGCAGTCACCGTCTCCCTTAAAAATTTCTTTCCCTGAGTATTTACGCACAAGTTCTCTTCTTGAACCTCTCACAGGTGCCATGACAATGTAATAATAATAATGTATACCAGCCTTTTTCAGCAAAAGCCGGGCGGGGTGTTGGGGGGCTGTAAGTAAATTCAATGAAGCAAAGTAAAAGAAAAGGCAATTCTAAGGAGATTATTGTGATTGTCAGATAGGATTCCAGGAAACGTTAATAGCTTACCTTTTGTCTTTTCTGAGCTGATAACAACATGTAAATCCCAGATTTTAGGGAGGCACATTCATAAAATAGACAGTTATGCACGGTAATATGATATTATGCATGTTAAACTAGAAAATGAGACTTTATATGCAGTAAAAACATCTAAATGTATTATATTAAATAAAACAAAATCCAAAACATGCATTATGCATGAATTTTGCCCTAAAAAGGTCAAAATATGCAAACATACTAAAAAAAAGTGTGGTTATTTGGAATCCTTAAGTCATGAATAACTACAAAGTTTGAGAAGTGTAACCAAAGTATATAAAAACATTCATTTGCAAAGAAATCTGGGCTCTAGTAATTAATCATAGGGGAGAGGTTCCATCTGGCACTATGAATCGAACTCCAGATAGCGGTGGCATGGATAACCAAAGTGCCCTTCTTTTTAAATCCTATGATCTGCCATTTAAGGTTCATAAAATTGCTACCCTTTTTAGTGATGGTAATTTTCTTTAACTAAGTTGTTCTTATTGTTGCAGTTAAGCAGATCAACAGACAGCTGATAGCAGTAGCACAGTTCATTATCTCTGTCTTGGCTGGTTTTGCGTTTGGATTTATTGGCATTGAATTGATCGTGGGAAACCTGGACTTTGGCTTCAGACTACTTCTGGGAGTAATGTTTTCTCTTATCATCGCTTTAGCAGAAATTTACTTCCTTGCCAAGAAATTAAATGAAGATCTGCCACAGAGCCAGACTCCTTCACATGCATATCCAGGCTCTAAGCCCCATCAGGAGTGAAATCCAGTTAAAATATAGAAAGATTTGCAACTTGAACTTTTTAAATGCTGCTTGGTTTTTGTGGTGATATTTTCTTGTAAAAAGGCTGTATATATACAGTGAGAAACGAAACTGTGATAGGTGATTGAAAACATGTACATAGAATTCCAATACCTCATAGAAAAATAATATATAACAGAACCTACTGTATAAAGTAAAAATGTAGTCTTGTCTATTTTAGAGTTCCTTTATCCTAATCAATCATTCTTTTGAGAGTTGTAAATGGTGTACTCGTAAATTAGATATAATAGCTCAAACCAGCTATATATCTGAAATAGACTTAATCTTAAGTCCCCTCAAGTTACTGAAACGAAGCTCCATTCTTCCCTGATATTGCAAATTATGTGAAACTTCACCCACTGACCAACCAAATTTTCCAGTAGAGTGATTAATTTATTACATTGAAAGCAATTTGTAGGTGAAAACCTGAGATATTAGCAACTACTATTTGTTCACTGAAGGCAAAATGTGACTGAGAAAAATTGATAGTTGACATTTCAGTCGACTTCATGATATACTGAAAATGAGAACTTTATTTGCATTTTAAACATTTCAGTCTACTTCATGATATACTAAAAATGAGACTATTTGCATTTTAATTCATGTGGCTTGGCTTTATTTGCAAAATGCAAATTTAGCAAAACTTAAAAGTGAACATTTTTATACTACTGTTACTAAAAAAGGGGTTGAGTATGAAAAAATACTTTTTGCTAAAGCTGTCCTCTAAAAATGCAAGCCCTGATATTACATTTCTTGCCGGTGCAGAAATTAAAAAATAGTTGTTGGAAATATGTAACTTAAATACAGTGAACACTGCTTAATGTAACCGCGGATAATGTTATTTTTATGAAGTCCCTTATGGATTAATACTGATACATTGAAAAAATATTGTTTATTGTGATCAAAGATTTGGTTTATGTTATCACTAGACCTGGGATTTTAGGCTCTAAAAAAATTAGTTTTAGGCACCTAAAATAGTCTTTTAAAACAAGTAAATAGGCTTTTAAAAGATAAAATAGGCACTTAAAATAATCTTTAAAAATGTGTAAATAGACAGAAAATAGGCTTTAAAATACTACAATATGCTCTTAAACTGTAACGTGATCTTTTTTTACTGTAAAAAAACGTGGTATACCTATTCTCAACAGAAATAATTGCAAAATTAAGACAGAATTAAAAATACATTTATCCAAAACCGTTTTGGATTATATGAAAAGTAGACACAGTATGTCCCTTCTTACTATATATATATGCTACTTGTTTTGAGCGAATCCTCCCCGTCAGTCAGGATTCCTTTGGCGACAATTGTTTGGGAAAATCAAGTTTCTGTGAAAAACCCACCCTCTGCTGTTCTGCTCTTCATTCACGGATGTCCATTAAATGATTGTAAAAGTTACAGAAGTTGGATTTTATTTTAAATGTACAAAATAGGCATTTTAGGCACTAAAATAGTAAAAATAGGCTCCAAAGGTCCAAATAGGCAGTGATATATCATGGAATGTCAACATATTTAAAAAATTTCATGTTATTTCATAAGGAACAAAATAGGCATTTGCCTTAAAATCCCAGGTCTAGTTATCACATTTTCCTTTTACGGATTTATTCCAAGTACTGTACATCATTCAAAGTTTCGTTTTTAAGGGTTTTGTTTTTAACTCAACTGTATTGTGTTGTGTTGGAAGTAGCGGTACTGTTCCCAGCTCACAGATTGACCAGTTCAAGGGGGTGAAATTACCTAACTTTCTCTTTTAAGCAATAAAACATGTTTCATCCCTCAGTTATGCTGCACCTTTTGATTTATGAAGGTAAGTGTTGACATGCAGTGATGGTTAGTGTAAAATGAATAGACTTGAACAGACAGGCGTTAGATATTTTGCTATGTGGTGTTCACCACAGATCGGTAAAGACTTCTAAAAACACTCGTAACTGAGTATGGAGTATTGGTTAATGGATTACTAAAGGAAAATAAAACAGTTAAAAACTTAGATACTGGTTGAAAATATAGTTGCTTGCAGTCTATTAGTGTATGAGTGGTTCAATGATTTACAGTTACGTATTATTTTATGAATAAATAGCTTTTAATTCTGTTTTGTAGTGTATTATTTGATGTATGAATAAATAACCATTTAATTCTTTCGGCTACTGTTATCAAACGGTTAATATTATCAGATTAGTTGCAACCCGAAGTGATCACAATAAGCGGCATGCACTGTGTATTGTAACAAGAGCTCGTCGGGGTTCGAAATCAGAACACTTGTCTTCTAATTGAAGAATGGAGGTTCCTTTATTTCCAATAACAATGCTCAATACAACCAGGAAACTCCTGATTGTTCTCCAGTTCACCCTTCTGTTCGCTGCTCACTTCCACTGTGCTGACTCCAAGTTACAGCACTGTCTCTGTTCACACACACTGTGCAGACTCCCAAGTTAAGGTAGCTCAATGCCACGTTGGTCAACGCTGCAGTCCTCGCTGGCCCATCGCACTGAGTTCACCGGAACGGCACTGTCTCAGTTCAGTCCAGTTCACCAGTTTCTCCATTCACTAGTTCCTCCGGTCACTGGCTCCTCAGCTCCTCAAGTCACACTTACTTCAGTTCACACTGATCAGTCTACACTGTCCAGTTTACACACACTCTTGTCTTCTACAGCTTTGCTCATGGGCTTATACAGGCCTGTCGAATGTTTCTCTCCACGCATGATGTAGAATGCCTGTGGCGATGCCCACTCGGTCACACCCCTTAGCACGTGGCCCCTCCTTCGGCCTCTCCCACGAGTGCATATAGCACTGTGGCATTGTGGCGTGTCTCCAGTAGGCCACACAACTGCAGTCTGTTCAATAAGCGAGGGGTGATCTTTCTCGACGTCATCAGTTTCTAGTAGTTTCTGGGCAAATCGCGGCATTGTGACAATATAACTGTTTGCATTTAGGCTTTGAAAATCTACAGTGTTAGCACTCAAAATTATACTTAAATATGTAACCAAAGTTTACAAAGATAAAAGTCAGTGTTCTCTTATTGCATGTGATTTAGCTTTTGACAGTGTAGTTAGCTGATTTGTTAATAAGTAGGGCCCGGATTTTGATGAAAAGTATTTTTTTTCTGAATATTCAGAGACAATGCTTATTGGCATTTAAGTGTATTTGGCATTAAATATATTAGATGTATGGGGTTTTAAAAATCCATTAAAATTCTTTTTTTTCCCCCATATTTTTATAACATTTAGTTTCATTTTGGGTCATTTTCTTAAACTTTTGTACTTTTATAGGTTTTTTTTTTATCACCTGTGGTTAAATTTTCATTTTTATGTAATTATTGTAGGTGAAGTAGTCATCTGCATTATTAAGTTACATATGTCAGTGTAACCATTCTTGGACTAACCCTAGCCTGTAGTTTCACTGCTCAACGCTCATCTGTTTTCATTAGCTGTCTCTTATCTAGTGAGTAGTTATTTGATGATGCATTTGTGTGCACATTTCAATCAGGGAATTGCCAATTTTTTTAACTGGACATGTGGATTGTGTCAATCTGTAGACATATTTGTTAGGTGTGTGACTTTTTTTGTGTTTTGCAATTGAAATGCTAAAACAAAAAGAGTTAACTGCAAGCCGTTTAAAACAGTGTGTGTCAGAATTTGGTTAAAACGTATTCTCAACTGATGGAACTGCATTGTTCTGTAAAGTGTGTGAAATCAGAGTCATCGCAGATGAACAACTCACTGTACAACAGCATGTAGGGCGTGAAAAACACTTGCGAGCTTTAAAATGTGAAAAAATAGAAGTGTCCCAATTACTGTTGAAAACAACTGCTTCGACATCAAGTGACAAGTGAACCGAGTTTCACCTTGGTTGTGTCAGTAATGAAACTCTGTTCTGGTACAGACATTGTTCTCCCGAAATTATATAAACAGTGACTGTGTATTTTCGTATTTCTCTCATGAACTCTTTAAATCCCGCTTTCCATCGCTAATAGACAGTTTATCTCGCAAAAGGGAACACGCGCGCCATCTATCGAGTGCTCTCTAGAACTGTGAACTTCTGAACTTGGCCTACAGAGGGCAGGTGCTCGCCAGTCTCGCATGTCTATACTTCGGTTGATCTCGGCGGTACTCGGCTGTGTTTTGATGGAAGACAATATGGCGGACTATGAGTTGACATGATTTTCTAACAAGCAATGTGATATTTACGCTCATTGGTCTCCCGGTTCGTTATAAACTTTCGGATTGGTCCTTATAATAAACTGTGTTCCATTGAAAGTGACTGTTACGGCCGTGGCTTTAGTATTGGTGTCAAGTGAATGAGTGGATGTCTCGTGTGTGTGTATTGGTGGGTTAAGTCACGTGAAGTCTTGAATAGTCGCCTAGAGGGGTTGGCGTCAGGACGCTCTCTCTCTACCTTCTGGCAGTCATGGCGGACGACAACCTATTCTGAAGCTCTGCTTCTAAATCTGGTAAATAGGTTTAAAACCTTGTTTTTGCTTCTGAAACACAGGTAAGCGTTGGATTTTCTTTCTCAGTATGAGTTAATTAATAAATCTTGATTTTCCCTTCGTTTTTTTTATAATTCTTCTTATTTCTAAATGTAGCTTCATTTGGCGTGGGGACGCCCATCAGCATGGAGTTATAATGTAGTAATTCAGGTCCCTTTTCGACATGTAAAGTAATTTCTCCCTTTGTTCTTTTCACTTTAAATTAGTTTCCTTTTTGTCTTCGTTACCTGTATTTCAGATTGCTGTTTTTTGTCTTCAGACATAGCGTGTCCGTCATGGCGGGAAATAAGCCAGTTCCCCCCCTTTCAATTCAATGGATGGGAGTTGAAAGGCTTTTTAGGTGTAACTAATCAAAATTTATAGGCCATCCGTAGGGTATTTCTTTTAATTTAAAATAAATGTAATTTATTTTGGGGGATTCCTTTATTTTCATGTAACATACCTGTGTTTTAATTTAGGTTGTAAGGTACAAGAATACATGTAACTGCCTGTTCTTTATGTATTCCTTTTAAATATGAAGTGCCATTTTAGTTTATTTTAAAAATCAACAATAGAATTTAAATAAAGCAGTTGTATTGAGGTACTTCCACTCTTTTCTTTGTAAATAAATATGTATATTTTAATTGGTCCATGCAATTTCATCACAGATGAAAATGCATGTTTCTAATTGGGTAACCTCCTAGTGGGCTGTCCTTAATAAACCCCTGGGGTGGGCACGTTAGTGATAAGTACCCTGTGGGCGGGTATTTCAGTTCGCTTCCTGCTGGCTGCCTGAGAAGTAAGAAGAGAGCTTCGCAGCCAGTCTACCTGTCTTTGTGAGGCCGGAATCTACGGTATTCTTCTGGCCGTCTTGAGCTGAGGGATTTCCAGCTACTGTATCCTTTTGAACAGCTTATTCATTAAATTGTAAGAGGGGTAAGTCTTTATCCCCGGGAGGTGGCTCAATTAATGTTGAGCAGAGCGTGGTTCTCTTCAAGATCCATGTTCTGTTCTTCTTAGAAAGTAATTAATGGTAGCATCGCGGTGGTTCTCTTCTAGAAACACGTTCTTTGTTTTGCTACCAAACTAACTAATAATTATGGATCGCATGGTTCTCTTCAAGTCCCATGGTTCTTTGTTGTAAATATATACTGTAAAATAAGATTTTAAACTTTGATTCGGTGACAGATTTTTTTGAAAACCGTCTGTTTTCTTATCTGTTTTCACCTGTAAGATGAATTCCAAGTAATTTTCAGAGTGGAAGTATTTTCTTTTATATAATGTAAATAAATTTTAAAGAAAACTGTTGACTAATATATTTTGACATTTAAAAAAGAATTTCTACTAATTGTAATAACAATTATTTTAAGAAAGCAAATAGGGGTAGAAGTGTATTTATGTGTGTTAGGTCTATTATGCTATTCTTTCTCTAAAGTTTCTTATTTTGTATGTTCCATGTTAAACTGAGATTATGGAGCGACACAATGTGAGGGTGGATTTCCTCCTCAAGGATGATGTCCTCTACGAATTACAAGTGAGAGGAATAATAGTTAACCAAAAAGACTCAGTGACAAGTCTTAGGGCGAGTCTCAAGGAAAATCAGGATGAACCGGTAAAAACGGAGATTATCGGTGAGTTAATTCCTTCTGATCTGTTACTTGAAGTTGAAGAAAAACTTGAGAACTTAAGCACCATTTTAGATTCCACAAGCTTATTAGCTAATCAAGTAGAGCGAACTAATAATCGCTTACTACATGTGGCAATTAGGTTGTTAGATTTGAAATCTTTTGTTACTGATTCCCCTTTACAAACCAAATGGCACGAGTTGCAGGAAAGCGTTAGGCGTTTGAGTGTGAAAGTGAACGAGGTGAACAAGGAGGTTTCAAATAAGCATGGTATGGGAGAAACGAGCACCAGACGTGTCTCACCCATGGTAGATCATGCGACAGTTGATGAAGCAGTGGAGTTAGCTACTTCTTTGTTGGAGACAGTCACGGTCAGTGAACCCAACAAAGAGGAGCGCTTCACTCAGTTGGTTTCAAATAGTAATGATGTAACTCAAACAGTTGAGTCTCAAGAGGTTAGTAGGCATCTAATAGAGGTTCCGCAGCCTAGCTGTGTTGGTCGGCCTCGCAGTGATATGAATAATGCTTCGCAAGTTTTTGAAAGTGGTTTAGTTAATTTTAGTAGTCTTCCCCATCCCCTTGCTTCGAGTCTTGAAATGTTACACAAATTTTCTGATGATTCCCTAGACAATATTATTAAGTTTCTTGAATTTCTGTGTGAATTAAAAAACCAAATCAGTGTGTTCCGTTTCAATGAGAATAATTTATTGGCATATTTTTCATCTAAACTTTCCGGTTCCCTTAAGGACTTAGCATTAGAGCTTGTAAATTCCGGTGCTGGCTTAGACCAATTTCATTGTAAAATTCTAAGCATTTATGTTCCCATCCGTGCTAAAGCTTCTCTTGTAAACAAATACGTTTATAGAACTCAAAATTTTGGCGAATCCTTTTCCTCCTATGTTAAATCTATTAGAACTTTTGCTGAAGTTTTCCGAATGGAATTGTCTGAGGGCGAAGTTATTCAATGCATTTTGGAAGGTATGGCACCTGAAACAAGGAGTCAGGTAGCTTTTGAGGCTAGGCCTATGACTTTCATACAATTAGAAAGGCTGTGTGCCCATATTAATGCCATTTCTTACTCTGATTCTCTTCGTGGCAATGTATACGATACCCGAGTTGTACGTTTTGAGACGCCACGAGGCGCTTCGAGTAATAGAGGTTATGTTGCTAATCGTGGTGACTCTAGGCCGTCGTGCTATAATTGTGGACTGCCTGGTCACTTTAAGAGAGATTGCCGAGTGCGCAACTCTCGTACTATTGAACGTGGTGGAGCGCAGAGAGGCTCCAGTAGAGGTAGGGGGCAGTATCGTGCTGCTGATTGAGGAGTGGCCCACCTTAGACGTCGGGGTGGTGCTGTTCGTGTGTGTAGTGGTGCCGAGGGAGGTGACTTGGACAAAAGGCCTAGACTAGTAAGTTTGGTGGGGAGGACTGACGTTACGGACAATTTTGACTTGGGTGATCACGCTGGTCGTAGGATCCCGACTGTACCGGCGAAGAAGACAGACGTTACGGACCAGAGGCTAAAGCCTGACAAGACTTTTCCCACCAAAATTTTTGTAAACAAACTTTTCCGGAGGCACGGCTACATTCACCAACATACTCCTGCAGATTTGTTACCGAAAAGACATTTAAAAGCTCCGGAGCTTACTAGAGAAATACCAAACCTTAGGAACAAGCAACATAACCAGAAGAAAGTAAAGCCTAAACCTATTAAAGAGAAACCTAACCTCAAGCAGGATGAGTTACATAACCCTGAATGTGACAAACCTAATATTGACATGAGTGGTAAGCGTCGTACGGTAAAGCGAAAGAGGCGCAGGAAAAATGTGAAAAGAGAAAACCATTTCCCGCCGCAGAACGTAAGTGGAGTGAGCGACTCCAAGTTGCCTATGGTTCTCGTCGAAGTATGCAAGCACACATTGTCAGCCCTGCTAGACAGTGGAGCAGTGGTAAATCTGATATCAAGTGATGCATACCGGAGCATGTGTTTGTTAGATAAACGCACTCCCAAACTTATAGAGAGTGATGCGAAATATAAATCAGCTGGTGATAATCTTCTTAAAACAGTTGGGAAGGTAAAGTTAAAGGTTAAAATAGGAAACTTTACCTGGTCTTTGCCGTTTGTTGTTACGGATGAATTAGTGATGCCTATGATATTAGGATCTCCATTTATGACTAACTCTGGTTTATTTATGGATTTTTCTACTAAACAAATTCATTTTAAATTTGCCGAGTCTGTTAAAATTGATTTATTTTCTGGTCCTAGCTTTGTCAAACCTAGCGAAGTTAATGTTCTCCCAGAACTTGTGGATTTGAACTTTGAACCCCTTAATTCAGATTCTTGTATCAATACTGTTGACATTGATTTATCACATTTGAGTAATTCAGATAGAATCCAGGTAGATTCTCTTCTTGACCTATTCCCCGATGTTTTACCAAAGAGTTAGGTCTCACTGATATTCTGGAGTATGATATTGAGCTGATGGATACGCAACCAGTCCGCAGGCCCCCTTTCAGGCTCAGTCCCCCGAAAATGGCAATATTGAAAGAACATATTGAAGAGATGCTTGATTCTGGAGTCATAAGGACTTCAAAATCAAATTACTCAAGCCCCATTTTTCTGGTGCCTAAGTCTGAGGGTCGGTTCCGGCCGGTGATCGATTATCGTCATCTCAATGAGAAGATCAAAATTGATTCTGTGCCTATTCCTGATATAAATTCGTCTTTTAGTTTCTTTCACGGCGCCAAAATTTTCTCGTCGTTAGATTTGAATCAGGCGTACTATCAAATTCCCCTTTCTGAGCAGTCTAAAAGATATACAGCATTCGCAACACCATGGAATTTGTATGAATTTAATTCTTTACCGTTTGGCCTTGCGACAGGAGCCCAAGTCCTCTCTCGCCTGTTAGATCACATTTTTTCTGATGTAAAGTTCAAATTTGTCTTTCACTACCTTGATGATTTAGTAGTCTATTCAGAATCTTTCGAGGAACATTTAGAACACCTCAGGGAAGTGCTTTCACGCCTCAGAAGCGCGAAGCTCACAGTCAATCCGAATAAAGTTAATATAGCTGCTCGGAGACTGTCCTTTCTGGGTCACTTGATCTCTGCCGATGGTGTTTCCATCGACCCAGAAAGAACTCAAGCTATTCAAAATTTTCCCCCTCCTAAAGATGCCAAGGGTGTGGCAAGGTTTGTTGGCATGATAAATTTTTTTAGGAAGTTTATCCCCAACATGGCCCAAATTTCAGCTCCCCTCAATGATCTTAGAAAAAAGAATTCTAAATTTGTTTGGACTCCTGTTTGCCAAGAAGCTTTTCTGAAACTAAAATCTTTTATCATGAATCCCCCTGTTTTAGCCATGCCAGATTTCAGTAAAAAGTTCCTCATACAGACCGATGCTTCGCCTGTAGCAGTAGCAGCTGTTCTACTGCAGGAATTCGAGGAGGGTCGAAGGCCGATTGCGTATGCTTCTCGTACTTTGACTCCTCCTGAACGCGTGTATTCCATGTACGAACTGGAGGCTCTGGCTGTGTTGTTCGCAGTCGAGAAATTCCGTTTGTATGTGGAGCATGTTGAATTCCTGCTGGAGACGGATTGCCAAGCCTTAAGCTGGGTCCTAGCTAAGCCTAGAACCACTGGTAGGATAGCTAGGTGGGCCGTACGTCTGTCCGCCTTTAAGTTCAAAGCAAGACACATTAGAGGAACTGAAAATGTAGTGGCCGACTGCTTAACGCGTATGTTCAGTCCTCAGGAAATCTTTGGTAGTGGTGTGCCGAACTTGGAAGACCCGGTAGAATTATCTGGTATGGTAGGGAATATTCTGGAGGATTTCCCGTTAGCATTCAAGTCCTTACAAGATCACCAGTTGAGCGACGACACGTTAGCTCCTCTCATTAATCGTGTACAAGGTGGTGAAAATGTACCTAAGTATGTTTTCAAAAATAACCTCTTATATAGTGCTCCTTCTCGTCGATCCCCATCCCGCATAGTATTGCCTGCTGCACTCATTGATATGGTTTTTAAATATTATCATGAGTCTGCAGTAGGAGGGCATCTGGGATTCGAGAAAACCAAGAGCAAAATTAAACAAATCTTCACTTGGGAGGGTATAGATGACACTATTCGAGCAATGGTTAAGGCTTGCCAGAAGTGCGCCTGTTCAAAACCAGCTCGCTGCACGAAGTTAGGATATTTAACTTCAGAAGTGCCAAGTGCTCCTATGGACAAGCTTCATATAGATTATGTCGGTAAACTACCTAGATCAAGAGCAGGAAACTCATATATTCTAGTTGCGGTGGACTCTTTCACTAAGTTTGTCTGGCTGTTCCCCGTCAGGGAAGCCACCACCAAAATTACCATTGAATGCTTAAAGAAGATATTTGCAGTAGTAGGGTTTCCGCGGGCGATTGTTTCGGACAACGCCTCATACTTCGTATCAAGAGCGTTTAAGCATTTCTGTTTCCATCTTGGAGTACGACATATCAAGACTTCTCCGTTCTACCCGAAACCCAATCACAGTGAACGATTTAATAGGAACCTAAGGGCAGCGCTCATTGCTTACCACTCTAGTGATCATGCGTCGTGGGATTCTGATTTATATTGGCTACAGTTTGCCTTTAATTCCGCCCGGCATGAGGCACACAAAGAGACTCCTCTAAAACTGATGTTCGCTTTCACACCAAATAATCCCCTATCAAATCTGTGGTCAATTAATGATCTGCTGCCGGAAGCCAAAGATGCTGCACAAGTCCAAGAAATGTGGCGCAGAGCCTCCGCAAACTTGAGATTGGCACATAACAGAACGGCTAGGCGTTACAATGCAGATCGTAGACCAGTCGATTTTAAGGTAGGCGACGAGGTGTTTATAAAGAACTTTCCCAAGAGCAATGCTACGGAAAGATTCTGTGCTAAACTTGCCGAGAGATATGTGGGCCCGTATCTCCTCGAGAAGTTTCTAACTCCAGTAACTATACAGGCAAAAGAAATTGGAACAAATAAGACCGTTAAGGCACATGTTTCCAATGTAAAAAAGTCCTAACGTACAATATTCCTAGTGTCGAGTCAACCTTATAGTTATAGGTAGTATTTTCTTGAAGCGAAGATGTTAGAGTTTTATATTTTTTCCTCCCCTTTCTCCCATTTTACACACTTGGCACGGCCAAGTCTTAAGTGAAATCCCCGACAGGTGCTAGGACGCAGGATTCCCTAGTTTTCTCTCCGGGCTGAGGGAATGTCAGGAACGGTAGGATGTTTTATATACTTAAATACTCTCCTTAAACTAATAATGTGACTATTGTAAAGGAAAATATGGAATCTAAGGAACTAGTAAAGCTAATCCCAAAATAGACACATATAGCGACAGTATAACAAAAGAGAATGTAATGAATTGCAGAAGCGACGTTTACCAAGAGAGAATAGCATAAAGAGAATTTTAAGTAGACAGGATTTTAATTAATATGAATTAATATTAAGATGTGTGATAATAATTAGTTTAAAATATTATTAGAAGAGTTTATTACTAGTGTTGAAAGAGAGTAAGTTGATTTTATTATCTGTTAAAATTGAAACGTAAAAAAAAAAAAAAAAAAAAAATATATGTGTAATATTAGAAATATGTATTTAATTTATGCTGAAAGTTTAATTTTGTGTTGAAATTTATGTCAGAAATTGTTAAGAATACTAAGATAATATAAAAGGTTGTTCACTGTAGGCTAGTATGCAATTAGTATGTGTGAAAATTATTTAAAATTTGTTAAGAAGGATAAAGTGAGATATGTCTTCAAGTATGGAACAAGAGTGAAAACAAAAGAATGTAGTATGCGTATGAGGTATGATTAAAATTTTGTAAATTCACTTGACACTCGCCGTACATCCTTCACTGCATAAAAGAAGAAGATCGTGAGAGACACTGTATAAAGAGAAAAATATTTCTGCAGCTGTATCCAATGTTTCAGAGATGTTTTGAGCTGTTAATATGACCTCTGACCTGTGGACGGGACTTGAACTTGCATAGCTGATGCCTGACATGCTGCCATTACTTGGAACCAAGCAGTACCTTGCTCAGCTGATATCTCCTAGCTGCCTATGGTCAATTGCCAAGCAGAATCTTGCTCAACCGATTCCTGAGTAGCAGCTGACCTGCTGAATCATGGTTGTGAGCTGTTGTTGGAGCCGAGCGGTACCTTGATCAGCTGATGCCTGTCTATTCCAGTACAGCTGATGTATTCTGGTCCTGATCAGCTGATGCCAGCCAATAACCTTCTTCCCAGCTGATGTCTGGAGACTTGTGTCCTTCTTCATGGAACCTGGCCACTTCCTATGCTTGATGGCTGTCTCCCTGGTAATCTTCGATCTTCCTTGATGTCTACCCATCTCTGCTGGTACTACTGTGTATGGTGTTGTTTACTAAGCATATTTTGGACAACAACTTTTCTAACCAACAGTCTATTACACAACAGTGAATTACATAACCTAGAACTCATTATAATATTAGTAAATTCTGTGCTGTGCGCCCGTTTCCACATGAACTTCATATATATACTTGGTCAAGTCCAAAATTATTCTGAACTATTGAAATAAAGCTCAAGGACCATATTTCAATTCCGGGTGTGGGAGTGTGAACCGAGTTTCACCTTGGTTGTGTCAGTAATGAAACTCTGTTCTGGTACAGACATTGTTCTCCCGAAATTATATAAACAGTGACTGTGTATTTTCGTATTTCTCTCATGAACTCTTTAAATCCCGCTTTCCATCGCTAATAGACAGTTTATCTCGCAAAAGGGAACACGCGCGCCATCTATCGAGTGCTCTCTAGAACTGTGAACTTCTGAACTTGGCCTACAGAGGGCAGGTGCTCGCCAGTCTCGCATGTCTATACTTCGGTTGATCTCGGCGGTACTCGGCTGTGTTTTGATGGAAGACAATATGGCGGACTATGAGTTGACATGATTTTCTAACAAGCAATGTGATATTTACGCTCATTGGTCTCCCGGTTCGTTATAAACTTTCGGATTGGTCCTTATAATAAACTGTGTTCCATTGAAAGTGACTGTTACGGCCGTGGCTTTAGTATTGGTGTCAAGTGAATGAGTGGATGTCTCGTGTGTGTGTATTGGTGGGTTAAGTCACGTGAAGTCTTGAATAGTCGCCTAGAGGGGTTGGCGTCAGGACGCTCTCTCTCTACCTTCTGGCAGTCATGGCGGACGACAACCTATTCTGAAGCTCTGCTTCTAAATCTGGTAAATAGGTTTAAAACCTTGTTTTTGCTTCTGAAACACAGGTAAGCGTTGGATTTTCTTTCTCAGTATGAGTTAATTAATAAATCTTGATTTTCCCTTCGTTTTTTTTATAATTCTTCTTATTTCTAAATGTAGCTTCATTTGGCGTGGGGACGCCCATCAGCATGGAGTTATAATGTAGTACTTCAGGTCCCTTTTCGACATGTAAAGTAATTTCTCCCTTTGTTCTTTTCACTTTAAATTAGTTTCCTTTTTGTCTTCGTTACCTGTATTTCAGATTGCTGTTTTTTGTCTTCAGACATAGCGTGTCCGTCATGGCGGGAAATAAGCCAGTTCCCCCCCTTTCAATTCAATGGATGGGAGTTGAAAGGCTTTTTAGGTGTAACTAATCAAAATTTATAGGCCATCCGTAGGGTATTTCTTTTAATTTAAAATAAATGTAATTTATTTTGGGGGATTCCTTTATTTTCATGTAACATACCTGTGTTTTAATTTAGGTTGTAAGGTACAAGAATACATGTAACTGCCTGTTCTTTATGTATTCCTTTTAAATATGAAGTGCCATTTTAGTTTATTTTAAAAATCAACAATAGAATTTAAATAAAGCAGTTGTATTGAGGTACTTCCACTCTTTTCTTTGTAAATAAATATGTATATTTTAATTGGTCCATGCAATTTCATCACAGATGAAAATGCATGTTTCTAATTGGGTAACCTCCTAGTGGGCTGTCCTTAATAAACCCCTGGGGTGGGCACGTTAGTGATAAGTACCCTGTGGGCGGGTATTTCAGTTCGCTTCCTGCTGGCTGCCTGAGAAGTAAGAAGAGAGCTTCGCAGCCAGTCTACCTGTCTTTGTGAGGCCGGAATCTACGGTATTCTTCTGGCCGTCTTGAGCTGAGGGATTTCCAGCTACTGTATCCTTTTGAACAGCTTATTCATTAAATTGTAAGAGGGGTAAGTCTTTATCCCCGGGAGGTGGCTCACAAGTCATCTTCCTTTTATAAAGAATTATGTGAAGTGTTAGTGCAAATATTGCACTAGGAATAATCCTAAATTACGTGATTTCCTTGAACGCTACACTGGTCATACTATTCCAGATGAATCAACATTGCGTAAAAACTACCTATCAAAATCTTACAAAGACACATTAAACAAAATATGCAAATGGGAGAAAAATTACGTAACAATTGAGGAGATTACAGATGTAATGATAGGGACCCTAGAAATTTATAGTCGCAGACAAACTTTTCATCTGACGAACCCTAGAAACTTATAGTCCCAGACAAACTTTTCTTCTGACCTAAGGGTTTCTGGAAGCATTAACTTGTGTGGCCCATGCCTTTCACCGATTGACCTCTTGCATTTACCATTGTGACAATTTTCAGATAGTAAGAGAAGTAGTGAATAGCTCTTGATAGAGTTGATGCTAAAGCAATTGGGAGTGCATAGGACCTGTTTTCTGATCCCCAAAGAGAAGGTAAATTAGCTTGCATTAGATCAAATTTTGCATTTTTGCCAGAAACCATAATCTACCTAGAAGAAAGAGAATGTAAGACACGAGATTGGGGACAGAGACAGAAAATAAAATTTGTATTAGATAAAAATAAAGGGATCAGAAAGAGTATTTTGTCAGCAGAAGATTTCAGAGTTGAAATTTTTAAAGAGGATTTAACAGCCAATGACATAGTGTTTTTCGAATACTTCCTTATTACATTGGTGGAAGTTTAACCTTTTACGGGCGGCAATGTTTTATGGCTGTGGGCAGAAGGTATTTTAAGACAAAAATAAGTTCATTCAAAAACTATCAAAAGAAATTTAATTAATTAAATCATGCATAAAAACAATACATACCTTGGATTTTTGCCGAATTCTGCCTCTAATTTGGTCCAGGAACAATGTTTTATTACATTGCGTGAAAATGTTCACTCGAGAACGGCACAAGCCCCACTGAGCACATTTAATAGTTTACATACAGGGCTTTGCTTTTAGCAATATTGTTTACTGGGTGAATATAAATGGCAGACAATAATATAAATAGAAGTAGTAATAGTAGCAGCATCAGGGACAATAACAATAATAATAAAAATAAGAGGCTTATTTTAAAAATATGTTAACTTGTTAGGGAAGGTTTGAACTTTTATAATTTTATTCATCACAGCACAAGAGAAGTTGTATAGGCTAAACATTTTCAATTTTCCATTTCATATTGTCTTACAATCAAACCAAAAAAATGAAAAAAAGTAAGTTTGATTTGATCAGTCTGTAAACAAATGATCTAGAATTTTTTTTGTGTGTGATAGATTTTGAAACATCTGGGTGAAGGGGTGGTTTTGAAACACAACTTTCACAGAAATATATTGTTTTCTTTTTCTGCTTTTTTGCCCTACATACAACACATGGGTTTGCCCAAGAACCTTGTGCTGTTCTTCCCATGAAATGAGGCAATCCACTTAGTCATTCCAAAGCTGGACCTCCAGACGTCTGACCTTTACTGGACTTTGAAGGGGTTTTGCATTAGCTCATATGATCAGAAACTAGAGCCATTATAAGTGCCTTTCTGTAGTTTCTATGTGACAAGGGTCTTTTGTTATAACTGTTTAGGTTACTAGTATATAATAAATATGAATTTACACTGGAGACTTCCAACAACCAAAAGAACATTTTTCTGTACCACTTGCGAGTCCTACGACAAAACTGGTACTGTGCTATATAATGGTCCGTTCTATCAACTCCACCCATGTGTTTGGTGTAATCCAGAACTATATTTGGCTTTATTGTTGCTGGCTGATTAGGGTATTTTGAAGTTACTTTAGTCACTTCAATTTTATCTCCTTTATGAAAGGTACTTAGAAGAGTTATAGTTCTTTTATCCTTCCTTGACAGTGCTAGTTGTTCCTGTTTCCTATAGCTAATTATATCCCCCTTTTTCATCTTTTTTGTTTTGTTGGGTTTTAGGGAATGTGGCATGTTTTTTCTGTTGCCCATAACTGTACCGGTGGTAACCATATTTATTTCCCATAGCTCCTTTGCCAGTTCAGGAGATGTATAATATCTGTCAGTGTAGATATGAAAACCTCGAGGTAGGTCTATAGGATCTTTCAGAAGGGAAGAGCACAGGCCTTTCACAACTTGAGTGGTTTTGAGGAGATCTGAATCAGATTGAGTTTTGCCCATATAAGGTTCAAAATTATAAAGGTACCCATTGGAACTGTCAGACAAGGAAAATACTTTCACCCCAAATTTTGAGGGTTTATTTGGGTTGTAGACTTTGAATTTGACCCTCCTCTTGAAGCTAATTGTACTCTCATCTACTGATATGGATGGACCTGGTGAATAAAATAGGGAGCACTTCTGTCTTATTTTCTCCATGACATTCCCTATAAATTCTCCTTTAGCTAGTTTTTTATTTCCTTCGGCATGGGCAAAATGTAAATTCCAAAATAAAAGAAGAAATTCATCACATGGAAACACGTCACCAAAAAAGGGAAATTTATCTACCCAACTTCTGGAAAAATAATCCTTGATATCAGAGGTGGGGTGAAGCCCCATGTTTATTGCCATTCCAATAAATGCTTTTATATCTGTGACATTTGGGGGAGACCATGATGAAATTCTAGCTTTTTTAGTTGGGGGAGTTGCTTTTTGCTTGTTTGCCTCTCCATGAATACAGGTTTTATTTGCAATTATATCCAATATTTCATCATCAAAAAAAAGATAAAAGTACGGTATTCAATTGGATCAGTATCCTGATCAAAATGAGAAGGAAGAACGAGTCCTTGCTGAATATTATATATAGGAATGGTAGATGGGGCTCCTACATCGAAATTGCTCACTTCCGTCCAGCCGGGTGCACTTGTGTCCAGCCGACCGGGTGTCGGGTCTGCGTTGTCACTTGTGCTGCTCTCACTCTCACTCTCACGCTGCCGGCAGGAATATCAGGAAAACTGCCCTCACTATCAATAAATGCTAATTCTGATAATTCACTATCACTTTGGTTTAGAAAGTCTTCAATTTCAGCATCCATCAGAATCTTTCTTCTTGCCATTTTACGGAAAATCAGGAGAAAACATGAAGCAAAAAAATCACTTAATTCACAAGATACGAAAGTTCAATGAACTGCTCAACTAAAATGATCCTGGACTAGGGTGGCCAGACGTCCGGCTTTTGGCCGGACTGTAAGGCTTTTGGCTAAGCAGTCCTCGATCCGGCGCGGTTTTATGCCGGATGATGATTTGTCCCCCTTTTCGAGATTCTGATGGATCGGTAAAGCGTATTAATAAAATTTGTATTTTCCCGTATGTTTCTGCCAAGGAATCTATTCCTAAGGTTGGCACGCTTGTCCATATGATGATAGCGTACTATCATCTGTTTCGTGCAGTACGTGGCGTTGGCCGTACTGTTGAATGTTGTTCAAGTCTTCATTTGTATTGTACATTCATTGAATTGTATTGTACATTCATAAATAGAGATGAAAATCCCTTTTTGCAGTGTGTAATCATTTATTTTATATAAATGCAGTTATTAAGTAAAATTATTTAGGGTTGCCCCCTTTTCGAGACTCTGATGGATCGGTAAAGCATATTAATAAAATTTGTATTTTCCCGTATGTTTCTGCCAAGGAATCTATTCCTAAGGTTGGCACGCTTGTCCATATGATGATAGCGTACTATCATCTGTTTCGTGCAGTACGTGGTGTTGGCCGTACTGTTGAATGTTGTTCAAGTCTTCATTTGTATTGTACATTCATTGCATTGTATTGTACTTTCATAATTAGAGATGAAAATCCCTTTTTGCAGTGTGTAATCATTTATTTTATATAAATGCAGTTAAGTAAAATTATTCAGGGTTATACCATGTAATATCTGCTCTCCAGCCATCCATGCCCGAAGTTATACTTGTTAGATTACCGAAGATGTGTGTCCTCCTTTCTGACATTTAAGAAATGGCCACCCTATCCTGGACGCATGCATAAGGGAATCCCCGAGACAGAGAGGTTTAGAGAACATACTTCTGCCATCTGTTGAAGTTTCAATGTACTATGTGCATGAGAACAGCTGGGCACATTATGAGTCGGTCAGGGAACCCATATATGGGCTGTCGCCCTCTAGGATGGGTACAGGTGGCCTATATATGGGCTTCCGCCCGCGAAGGATAAATAATAATGAAATAATAAGTTTTTTTTCTTTTTGAAGGTACAATCCAGGAGCATAAGCTCATACTGGGACAAAAAAGTTTAGTATGCATGGCGGCAACCAATATTAGTAATATCTATTCAAAACAAATGAGTGATGGCTGAAACATAAACAAAGCTGAAAATAAATACACTACAACAAGATTACAAAACATAAAGTAAGAATTGAAACATCAAAGAATCAATATTTGAAGTTACACTTTTGCCATAACAATAACTAATATTAGGACGTTCACTACAATGGGGTTTTCTTTTTTCACTAAAAGAAGAATTTGAGAACGAGGTTGTTCCTGGGCGGTTTAATTCACTGCAATTTTCACTTTCAGGGTGATTGCTTGTGTGGTTTTGCATAAAAGTTAGTTATTTTGGAACAAACTTTAGCCCATTCTAGCAACTCTTTCAGTCTCTTATCTTTTCTGAATTCATTATCACTCTTCTTCCTTTTTTTGGCCTCCATGTCCTATGAAGCTCTCTGAAATTTTATCACACGGTGAATTTTTAAAGCCCCGAAATATAAAAGTACAACTGGTATGTGTAAAACACTTTTCACTGACAACTCACAATATAATTAATTACAACAGTTCAGGTCAACAATCTGCAACTGCACTGACAAAGGGATTAAGAGGCAACTGTTTTGACTCCCCTCTCGCCACTTCACAAGGAAAACTAGGATTTAAAAAATAATATATATTTCAACTATTACTATTTGGGCGATTTTACTATGGAAGGATCAATTTTTCGGTGGCATTTGACAATATGTTTTTTGTTTTGTTTTATAATGCTTTATTGTTGTGATTTTACTGTATGGAAAGATGATAGAATTTTTTGGGAAGACGGTACTTTGCGACACAAGCTGGTCCCCTTTCCACCCTTGCACCTCCACATAATATTTCATAATTATAAAAACGACCCTTGCAACAAAATAGGCTATTTCACAATACAAAAATACCCTTGCACCATACATAATATTTCACAATTATAAAAAACGCTGTATTATAACATTAAATATGGCTTAATTGATGCAAGAAAATTCCCTTGCACCAACACTACTCTTAATAACTAACAAAATATCTCAAAATTATAAAAACCGATTCTTGCATTAAAACTCATGAAATCCCCCCTATCATAACTCAAATATACGAAAGCTTCCTTCAGTGCTCAACATTCACTCGTGGCGTAATGGCTAATACTCCTAGCTATAATGCTAGGGGTCCCGAGTTCAAGTCCGGGTCGAACCAAAATTTACTGGTAGGAATAGGTCTCAAATAGGTAGGAAGGATAAAGAGGTGAGAGGAAGAGAGGATGGAGACGGGAAAGGAAGAGAAGAAGAGAATAAAGAAGAAATAAATTATTTTTTCTGTTTCATCAGTTGCGTAAGAGATGGCGCTACTGTCGCTGCTAGTAGTTCAAATGCCGCTGCTAGGGGAGGGATTGAGAGTAGGAATGGGGGACTCGGGTGTGTCGTAATGTACCATTTTCCCAATTCTTTTAAACATTAATAGCACGAAAATAATTTTTTTTTTTTTTTGTGTGCCCTTCCTTACCCCCGGAGTGCCAAGCAATGAACCTTATCACCTCTGGCCAAACCAAATTTTGGTAACCATTTGTTTGATGTGTTTACCTAATAATGCCCTTATGTACATCCTGATGGGATGTGTGGTGAAATTGACATGTTTGGGCTTGTCATGAAGTTGATTGCTTGTCGTTAGTTGTGTTTGTTTGGTATCGTGTAGAGATGTTTTCTAATGTATGTAGCAGTGTGAGGGGATTATTAGCCAGTCCGGTATTTGCCTATGAACAAGGGACACCCTCAAAAGCCTAGCTCGAACTGGGATGTGGGCATAGCCCGGCCAAAGGCCATGTGTTGGATTATTCATTATACTGTTCTGTTTGGAGTAGCACTGTCTTGGTGAAATTTTTGAACGCAGGGAAGGTGTGTTTCTGAGTCCAGAACTGTAAGTCTGGGCCCCAGGCTTCCTCGTCTGCTCTAGCAGCTTCTCGAAGGAGGAGTCTGGCTTTGCGGTACCGAGGACAAGTGTAAAGCGTACTGAAATAATGTGCAGCTTGAAAATTAAAGATTTTAAATGGTCAATTTCAATAGCCATCCCTCTACATTGATGCAAGTTCAATAGCTGCCAAACCACCTGCAGTTGACCAACAATGCAATAAGGTCTACAAGTTTTATTATCAGTGTTCCAGTGTGGTCGCGTTTTGAACTGTCTACAGCGTACACCTTTCCCTACCTTTCAAAGACAAAGAATTAACTTGAAAAGATATATAAGAGGTCAGGGGCGGAATGGGCGCTTCAGGCAAAGGGAGCAGGGGGACATGTCCCCCTGGCCAGCACATCCCTGTGCGAGACAACAGACAAAGTATTTCAATTGAAAATTTGTGCAAAGTGATGGTTGTGAACTGCAATCCATCAGTCAACATTGACACCGGGACCACTTCCACTTCAACCTCTAAGGAATAATGTAAGTTTGTTAATTTAATACTAACTCGCCTTTTCTACTGCCAATGAATTCTTCCAATTTAATCGTGCATATTTATTGGCATATTTTCAGGTTTTTAAGAGCATAATTATGTTCATGAACTTCTGGGCCCCAGTTATAAGCTACGTATCAACCATTATGTTGTAAAAGTCAATGGCGACTCCTGGTTTTTTAGTTGTGTAGGATGGTGTGGAGAGAGCGAATTAACCCATTCACTGCTATTGACGTACATAATAATAATAAATAATAATAATAATAATAATAATAATAATAGTTTATTTAACCTGGAGAAGTTAAGACCGTAAGGTCTTTTCTTCCACTTCACCAGGGACTAAAAGTATGCGTCGCCGTAAAAAATACATAAAGGCTGAGATGTAAATTTAATACAATAAAGCTTTATCCTAAAATATGAAAAGATTTAACCACGTATGAAGACTGTCGTTTACGGAAATGAGCTATTCCGCTATAATTTTCATAGTTGATATCAAACTTGATATTACTCCAGGAATACTTATATTGAAATATAAACAGCACTGTAAAGTTTAATAATAGCTAGGCCTATAATATATACCAAGAAATGAAATAAATAAATATTAATAAAAATATGATCACTCCCCTCTTAGAAAACAAGCTGTCGAACGTGAGGAACACAAAACACATGTGAGGAAGGACTGTAAGACGTCCTCAACTTCGTCCATATGAAACTGGCTTCTCACTGCCTTTTCTCTTCCCACCTCCCCCTTCACATGCCAAAGAGCTTTAACAACGGCATGGACCACGTAACATCAACAGTGAGTGACTGAGGACGTCCTCGCAAATACCAACCTGCTCAAAAAGGAACCGCTAACTTCCTTCCCGATTGCTCTACAATAACGCTGTTTTGTCAATTTATTGTTTTAATTTTGACAATGTATGCTAGTAAACATTTATGTTGATCAATTAAGAAGTGTAGGATGATCCTCACATCCTATATGGAATAATCGCCACTGGTAAAAAGTCGTTAATATGGAAACCTCACTTAGCAAATTCACATATTGCTTTGAATGTGGTGTATCTCACTGTTTTGGTTTATGCAATGAAAAAGACATCATTTTCTGTTCTGTACTGTGCATTAACGAATATTCATCAAGAATAAAGTGCCAAAATGTTATGTTTTATCTGGTCCCTAGTCCATTATACCAAGTTAAGTAGATTCCTGTGTTCTTGTTTCCTACTGATGTGATTTTGTTTGTGAATTAATAATTGAGACTTGGTAACATCCCAAGTAGCTTTACCACTGAATGGCCCAATAATTTCTGGCCATGTGTCCAAAAAAAGAGCAATTTTTAGGTAGGCCTACTGCCATTTTTTAAAGTAATTGTAATTTTAATTTTACTGATTACTTTTAAAACAGTAATTTTGCCATTTTGTCATTTGTCTTTTGAAACATTTTTGTCATTTTGACTTTGTAATAATTGTCATTAAGTAAAATGTTCCTCGGGTAATTGTAATTCAGCCCAATTACTGTTTTTTTTTAATACTTTTCCCATCACTGGTAATGAACCAACCACAAATGAGATTAGATCTTTCTCATAAATAGGGCTCGGACTTTTAGGTTAATAAATATTTTTCTTGCTAATACTTATGATTTCTGGACTTTGTCAAAGTTCCAGTTGGGACCTTTGGATTCAAAATACTGAGTTGCATATCACATAAAAAAAAATATTTTCGATATTTCTTATTTGAATAAATATTTTTAGTAATTGTGCCATATTTTCAGTGTGTTGCGTTGTTATGTTGAGTCAGACAATAAATCAGGGCTGATTTGGCCTTTATTAGTGCAAATTTCTGTTTCCTCTCACACTGCATTACTAAGTTGGAAACAACAAAACAATTGTTGACAGAATCAATAAAAAAAATCAAACACATTGAAAACAAACTTAATAAATCGGTGGTTCATAAGCAAACAAAATTAAAGAAAAATTCCTGTAATGCGTATAAGAATGAGGGGTTACAAGTGTTGCGCAATATTTCAGATATTTTAATGGGTAACAGTGTAGAGAACTTGGAGCAGATGGAACATCTGAGCATGAGTGACATTGCGTGTTACAAATATGCAAGAATAACATCCTGCGATGTTGAACATACATTTTCAAGATACAAGTATCTGTCCCGTGAAAATTGTCACAGCTTTGAGATGCACAACTTATGATCTATCAATTTGGGAGAAAAAAAATTTCACGGTTTGTTAAGAAAGTAAAGCATTCCACTTTCAATGTTATAGTCAATTTAATTATGTTACATGAGAATTCCTCTATCTCCAGAGAAAAATTCCTCTGTCACCAGAACTTGAACCCGTGATCTCAGTTTGCCAAGCAACCAACTAAGCAAGTTCACAACAACTGCACAGCAGAATATCAGCAAGGTAAGCTATAGGTCTTGCTTTCGAGCTCTGGTGACTGAATTATTTTTCTCTGAACTGTTCTCAAATTAAATTATGGTAATATAAACTGAATTTTCTTCTACTTTTCCCACATCCATCTCTCATTCTCTTGTTTTTAGTCCAAGCTTTACTTTTCATTTTCAGCCTGAAAGTTTTCACTAATATAAATTTTTTTCTTTTTTTATTGACAGCTTATGACATTTTCTGACCGTTTGTAGATCTGGAAAAGAAAGAAACAAAATGAGTACAATGTACCATATAATACCAGGTTCATCCAGAAAGTAAGTTCCGATCGCTGATAAAGAAAACAAAAACATCAATAAGTATTTATTGCAAAGTTTACTGAGATTCACTAGCTAATTCTCTACATAGCCGCCATCGTTTATGAGGCATTTATCGTAGCGGTATAACAACAATTGTATGCCCGTGTCATAGGACTCTGCCGTCAATTCTGGAGCCATGAAATCACTGCCATCTGTACTTGAGTGGTCCATCCAAACTGAAGCAATTGATTCCGTGTGGCATGGGCTGTATGGGGCCCTGCATTGTCGTGCAAAAGCATAATGCAGTTGGCAGGAGACAATATCAGTGCAACCATTTTCTCCTAGTGCTGTTCAACAACTACTGACGTTACAAGACTGAAACTACAGTGTATCATTCCCACATACCCTCTCTCTACTGCTGACACATCCAACTAATCATGCCATCTCTGAACGCGGTCGGAACTTACTTTCTGGGGAACCTCGTAAATATTTTCAGTTTTGTTTGTCTAGACTCATGGTACTATATGGTTGTATTTGGAGAAATATTTGCACAAGCCTATAAGCACTATATTAATTCATTGTATTCTTGAATCTTGCATTTATTTATTATATGAAACACTTGAAGAAATTTCTTGCGAAGAAAAGATATAGTTTGTCTGAACTATTTCTGAGATGAGGAAAATGAAATAATACTTCCAACTGATGTAATTTCTAATTCCGAATCAGAGCTGTTTTAAGAAACATATCTGTGTGTCTATGATCAACATAGCTCAAGAACGAAAATTTGACATGAAGATTTACGACAACTTCCTGTTATTTTTAATGCCACTTTACTAAAGAAAAAGTAATTCTTCGAGTTTTGATCTAAAACAGCTCTAACAATTTTCTTTAAGTTTTGTACATGAGTTGCTTAAATTAAGAGCTACAACTTTTGTTTGAAACATTACAGATTAACAACAATTTTCTGAAATATATTTTTCTTGGTTTTCTAATTTTTGTAAAATTTACTAAGTGAGGCAAAATATACAGATATATGTTTAATTTTATACATTAAATTACACAGAAATATTTAAGAAAATGATAAGATTCTTTTCTTCAAATTCAAGAGAAGAAGAAAAATCTCAATGTATTAAGTATGGAAAAATATCAGTGGAAAATGTTGTATTTGAAAAAAATATAGTTATTAATTATTCTTCATTCATGATTTAAACATAGAAGGAGGATAATAAGAAAAGTTTTTGTTGTTTTATGTGTCAACAAAGGGAATTGATTTACTAAATAAATTTATTATTATTATTATTATTATTATTATTATTATTATTATTATTATTATTATTAGTGTTCATTGTTGATTTTATAAAATTAAGTAAGGACTTTTAAAAAATGCAGAAGAAATCTAAAATTGTCTCTTCTTTCAACAACAAAAAATGTAGGGTTAGGGCCTCTGGAATGGACTGTATAAGGAGAGGGGGGAACAATAAATTTTGCCCCTACATCCCGAAACCAAAAAATAAAAATTCAATAAAATTTAAGGTTAATATTATTTATTAACAAACACTGGAGCTGGTTACTTGTTATACTCACTATACTGAAGATATTAGTCTGAACACTTTGAATTATATGTCAGATTATATGAAAAAAGAAAACCACTTTGTAAATTATGAAAATTATATAAAATATAAAGAAATAGATAAAGCACAGTCACTTTCAGAGAAATGTATTCCTATAAATAATATTGTGGCAACATTGCGCGCAACCGCCATATTGCAATCATAGTGCGCGTGGCCGCCATGTTGCACGCTGTTTCCCAGCGTGCACTAGAGGCCTGAAAACAAAGGCAGCTTGGGCACACGCCAAGATAGCGTCCCCACGCCAGCACTCCGGTCAAGGCAAGCAACAAGCAAGCAAGCACGCACGGATCCATCCAGCAACATCGCGATCATCATCCACTGCTATCCTGCATTGTTATACTTGTTTAGTGTATAAGTTAATAAATATATAGTGCGTAACAAATATATGTGGGTTATTATTCACACGACACCCGCAACCCACATCTGGTGACCCCCGACGATTGGAACTCTGAAAAACAGTACTTGTGCGAATTCCGGAATCCGGCAGCATGGTTGAGGAAGCCGGGGCCCAGGCCACGTCAAACTTGTGTCGAGTTTCAGTGAAATTGCCGCCATTCTGGGCTGACAAACCCGCCTTGTGGTTTGCGCAGGCGGAAGGCCAGTTCGAGCTCAGTGGTATTACCACGGAGAAGACAAAATTCAATTATATCATCGCCCAACTTGACCACCGCTTCGCCGCCGAAGTCGAGGACATTATCACATCTCCAACGGCCGAACAGCCCTACACCAAGTTGAAGAACGAGTTGGTACGGCGTCTTTCCTCCTCGAAAGAACAGCGCGTTCGACAGCTATTAACGCACGAGGAAATGGGTGACCGTAAACCTTCGCAATTTTTACGGCATCTGAAAAGCCTAGCGCCCGACGTCCCTGACGATTTTCTCCGCAGCATCTGGTTAAGTCGTCTTCCTGCACACATCCAAAGCATCATAGCTTGCCAGATGGACACAGGCCTGGACGCAGCATCACTCCTCGCCGACAAGATCCACGAGGTAACGCCAACACCCTGTGTAGCCAGTGTTAGCCCCACCCCGGACTTCGCCATGCTCCTGCAACGTGTCGAGGAACTCACCCGGCAAGTTGCATCCCTAACCACGCAATCAACACAAGAACGCTCCCGTTCTCGAAGCCGCCAACGCTCACCAAGCTCGTCACAGGATATGAGCCACTGTTGGTACCACAGGCGCTTTGGTAAGAATGCTAAAAAGTGTACCTTGCCATGCACATTCGCTGCATCGGAAAACGACACCAGCAGCCGTTAGTGGCGGGACACGACTGCAACTCTTCAGGCCGCCTCTTTATAACTGACCAGGCAAGTAAGCAAAAATTTCTAATAGACACTGGATCGGATCTCTGTGTGTTCCCTGTACACTCAGTCCCTGGGAAAAGACCACGGCAGGAGTACCAATTGTTCGCTGCTAATGGAAGTGCTATCCATACATACGGGTACACCAATCTACAGTTAAACCTCGGACTCCGGCGAGCATTTGTGTGGCGGTTTGTAATAGCTGATGTGAGTGTTCCTATCATTGGTGTAGATTTCTTGTCCTATTACAACCTTCTCATAGACTGCCGCCAAGGTCGGCTGCTGGATGGCACAACTCAGTTATCCATGCCTGGTCGCATTACGAACAACTCTGTTCCCAGTGTCAAGACCGTCCTTGCTGGAACGCCTCTTAATGACCTCCTCTCACAGTTCCCTGAACTCACTCGACCTCCAGGAGTGGCCAGGACTGTGCATCACCAAGTGGTCCATCACATTAAGACGACACCAGGCCCACCAGTCTCTTGCCGCCCACGTCGACTTGCACCAGAACGCCTCAAGATCGCCAAGACAGAGTTCGAGCAGATGTTACAAGAAGGTACAGCCCGCATCTCTGAGAGCCCTTGGTCTTCTGCCCTACACCTGGTACCCAAGAAAGGAGATGGCTGGAGACCTTGTGGGGATTACCGTGCACTCAATGCCCGCACAATCCCTGACCGCTACCCAATTCGCCACTTACACGATTATTCTTATCAACTCTCCGGCTGTTCCATCTTTTCCAAAATAGACCTTGTTCGAGCCTACCATCAGATCCCGGTGCACCCAGACGACATACCCAAAACTTCCATTACCACTCCTTTCGGCCTCTTTGAATTCCCCTTCATGTCGTTCGGTCTCAGAAACGCAGCTCAAACATTCCAGCGATTCATTGATGAAGTCCTCAGAGGATTGGATTTCTGTTTCTCCTACCTCGACGACATCTTGGTATTCTCTAAGACTCGTGAAGAACACCTCGAGCATGTCCACCAGCTTTTCACAAGACTACGGGATTACGGAATAATCATCAACCCGGCCAAGTGTGTGTTCAGTGTTCCGGAGGTAGAGTTCCTAGGATACCAGGTTTCCGGCGAAGGTTCCCGCCCCATCGAGGACAGAGTTTCTGGCCTGCAATCATATTCACCACCTGCGACAATCCGCCAGCTGAGACGGTTTCTAGGAATGGTGAACTTCTATCGCCGCTTCCTTCCGAACGCTGCAGCAGTCCAAGCTCCCTTACACTCAATTCTGTCAGGCCCTAAGATCAAAGCTTCTGATCCGGTGAACTGGTCACCTGAGCTACTCCAAGCTTTTGAGGCCTGCAAGACTAGCCTCTCACAGGCCACTCTCTTGGCACACCCTGACTCCTCTGCCCCACTTGCTCTGGTCACAGACGCCTCTGGTTCTGCCATCGGTGCAGTCCTTCAGCAACAAGTGGATGATGTGTGGCAACCACTCGGTTTCTTCTCCAAGAAATTGAGCCCCCAGCAACAAAAGTACAGCGCTTATGACAGAGAACTCCTAGCAATCTACGAGGCTGTCAAGCACTTTCGATATATGATCGAAGCCCACACTGTCACAATCTTCACAGATCACAAACCGATCATCTATGCATTCCGACAGAAAGGTGACAGTTTCTCTCCCCGGCAGTTCCGGTATCTGGACTTCATTTCACAGTTCTGCACATAAATCAAACATCTCTCTGGATTGGACAATGTGGTCGCCGACGCGTTATCTAGAATTGACGCCATCTCCAAACCTGTAGACCTGGTTGCCCTTGCCACTTCTCAGGAGCAGGATGCCGAACTCCGTGATCTACTCCAGGAGAATGCATCCTCCCTCCGCCTGGAGAAAGTTCCAATTCCTGGTACTTCCGTGACGCTGTACTGTGATACATCCACAGGCAAGCCACGTCCTTTTGTCACTAGCCCTTTCCGCCTACAAGTCTTCTCATCACTCCACAATCTTAGTCACCCAGGAGCGAATGCCTCTGTTAAACTCCTCACGGAGCGTTTCGTATGGCCCAGCATACGGAAGGACTTCCGCCTGTGGGCACGAACTTGTCCGTTCTGCCAACGATCCAAGGTCACCCGACACACGATGACACCACCCGCAGCCTTCCCTATTCCCCTAGGACGCTTCCTTCATGTCCACATTGACATCATAGGCCCTCTTCCTGTCTCCTGCGGAAACCGCTACTGTCTGACTGCTATCGACAGATACACCCGATGGCCAGAAGTGTTCCCCATAGCAGACATCACAGCAGAGACAATTGCAAGAACTTTCCTGTCTGGATGGATTGCTCGTTTTGGTTGTCCGCAACAGGTCACAACAGATCAAGGCACTCAGTTCTCTTCCCAGCTATTTCAAGCCTTAGCGAGACTTTGTGGCATCCACTTAGCCCGTACGACGCCATACCACCCTGCCTGTAATGGTCTGGTAGAGAGACTGCACCGTACATTGAAGGCTGCCCTCATGTGCCATGAAGATGACACCTGGAGCAACACACTACCTCTGGTCCTTTTGGGGATGCGTACAGCATACAAGGAGGATCTACGAGCCTCAACAGCAGAGCTAGTCTATGGGGAACCCCTGCGCATTCCAGGAGAGTTCATTCATCCAACTTCCATGGCAGTAGAACCCATCGAGTTCCTGGCAGACCTCCGGCGACGGATGGAGCACCTCCGACCAACCCCAGCCAGTCACCATGGCTCCGCAACCACGTTCGTCCACCCTTCTCTGGTAGAGGCATCTCACGTCTTCCTTCGACAGGACGCCTATCGACGCGCCTTGCAGCAACCCTATACTGGACCATACAAAGTGCTAGACCGCAAAGACAAAACATTCAAACTGTCCGTCCACAACAAACCTGTAGTAGTGTCAGCTGACAGAGTTAAACCGGCCTTTATCTTATCCAGCCCCACTATTACCACCCCTCCAACATCACCGTCCACCCCTCCAACACCACAGTCTACCACTCCAACACCACCGCCTACCACTCAAGCATCAGCACCTGAGACTTCACGGACAACTAAGTCTGGGCGACGTGTTCGCTTCCCAGACAAATACCTCCTCTGAGTGCCTCATTCCGTAGGGGGGTGATGTGGCAACATTGCGCGCAACCGCCATATTGCAATCATAGTGCGCATGGCCGCTGTTTCCCAGCGTGCACTAGAGGCCTGAAAACAAAGGCAGCTTGGGCACACGCCAAGATAGCGTCCCCACGCCAGCACTCCGGTCAAGGCAAGCAACAAGCAAGCAAGCACGCACGGATCCTTCCAGCAACATCGCGATCATCATCCACTGCTATCCTGCATTGTTATACTTGTTTAGTGTATAAGTTAATAAATATATAGTGCGTAACAAATATATGTGGGTTATTATTCACACGACACCCGCAACCCACAATATTAGCATTAAGGCACTAGACTTACTAACAAAATCTACAGTTTGGAACCATAGATTTCAATTGAACCTGATTTCCCACATAGAAATTGAAAATATAATCCAGTCTTTCAAAAGTAAAAGCTCGTCTGGATGGGATGAGATAAGTAAAAAGTTATTAAAACCTTAAGTTCTACATGTCTCAACAAAAAAAGATATATGATTATATATATTGTGTAGCCTACCATAACCAACGAAAGACTAATTGCTTCATTGAGGAAATATAATATGATAAACAATATTTTGGGGTATGGTATCTGCTATAAATTGCACAATCCCAGGAGGATTAATGTGTAAGAGGTGTAACCATATCATGATATATTATTACCTTTTTGCGTGAAGGAAAGTACTCCACAACGACTTTCTGAAAAATTCTTCTACATTTTCATTAAGCTGAAGAGTAATTACAACAGCATCTCTGATATCTGGTGGCAGCTTTCCATAAATCAAGTGCTGAAACATATAAAAGGAAGTTAACCTCAACGCTTAGGAAGTCCTTAAGGTACAGGTTTGCCATATGTAATGAAAGTTGATATTTAATTATTATTTTAAGAAACTATGATGTCATAAGTGCAGTTTCTTGAGGAGGCACTGCGATACAAACCAGAAGATTTGTGGTATGGTCCCTGATGAGATTATTGGGATATTTTCAATTAGCATAACCAGTGAGAGAAGTGAGATGGTATGTATAGGTATGGAATACTGGTATTAATTTCAAAGGCCCAATGGCCTACAAGCACTGGTTTCCAGTGGCGTAGCTTGACATTGTGTTCTGGGTAAACTATGTTATAAAAATTAAATAATGATTGTTTAAACGACACACGAATTCTCAAGTATTAATAGCGTTTTAAATACCGGGAATGTTTGCACATGTATTCGATTTCATATAGGCCTATACCTATATAAAGCATTACTGCCCGTATTATTATTATTATTATTATTATTATTATTATTTACATTTACATTTTATATTCCCTTATCATTTCATCCATTTCCCCGCCAAATAGCAAATAACTTACAATATGTATGGTTGTAACTATTATTTAACCACTTAAATTTTCTGTACTAAGATGTTTGAAATGTTTATTTTCATGCAAGACAATGTCAAGCTCAGGAGTTGGTAATTTACTTTAGTTTCACACGTTTCTTCATAAGACAGAACCGAAAACGGGGTTTTTAATAGGTGATCAACTGTATATCGGTGGAATTGTCCACGAACACTGAGAAATAATCAAACACACAGTTTAGGTCAGCAATGAGAATGTAATGTTTATGTTACCCCAGTTTCAAGCGAGCAGGTATCTGAGGGATGAGACCACGACCCCGATAAATCTTTCTAGTCTCTGCGGTCGTGCTATATGTCGCTCTTGCGCAAGGAATTTGCCTGCTTCTCTCAACAATGTAGGTTAACATTTAGTGTGAAAAGTCATATAACTTGAATGAGACTGTAACTTGGCTGACACTATCCAGTCTCAACTTGCCTCCGCTGCCCCATCATAAGATTTCGAAGCTGCCTAAGCACTGCGGAAACACAATTGACGCATAATAACAGTAGAAGTGGGGTATGCAGCGGCGAAAAATATTTTAATGATAGTACTAATGGGTTTATAATAATTAATAACTTGGTTGACAATGCTTTTATTTTTTTCTTTATGATTCTACTTTTCTTAGCACTTTATTTATTTAGACTGAGTCTCAAAGTCTACCCTCACGCTACGCCACTGCTGGTTTCAATGGTCAAATAGCATACCGTCATTGAAATCAGTAAATCCAAAAATGTTGGTAACATTCCTTTGTAGGAAAGAGTAGTAATAATAATAATAATAATAATAATAATAATAATAATAATAATAATAATAATGTTAATGATAATGATAATGAAAACGATAACGACGATAACAACGACGATGACAACAACAACAACAACAATAATAATAATAATAATAATAATAATAATAATAATAATAATAATAATAATAATAAAAAATAAAAAAATTATTGCAGTCAATAGACTTGTACCGGTATATAAGTTTCTGACATTGCCAATGGGAAGCCTTACATGCTACAAATATTATATTACATACTACAAATAATATAAATATTAGAGTTAGGTTGAATTTACTTATTTCTACATAATACAATTACAATGCTATAATTAGCTTGAGTTTACTTATCACTATATTTCCTCTAGACCAGTGTTTTTCAACCTTTTTCATGACACGACCCCCCCTAGTATCAAAAAATATTTCGCGACCCCCCAACCCCTTTTTCCATGTATGTTAAAAATATGTAATACTTACAACAATTTTAGGCGTTTGCGTTATTTGCGCCATCTGTTGGTAACACTAGGAATTAGTGCAGGTTCCGGATGTTAGCAACAGATGGCGCTGGTAGTCCACGAAAGATCCACAAGTTTCGAGACGTTTCTTTACGCTTCGAGATAATTCTCGCTAGAATGCGCTGGCCTATAAATACGGCGGTCAACCGCGGCCATGGCAGTTTGATGCAAGATAGCGAAGGAAGTCGAATCAGAAGCAATCCCGATAAGTGAAAACGATTCAGAAGTGTAAATTCGGTGTTATGTGGACTGTAAGGTGCCTTGGAGTTGGAGTAATTATAGACTGATTTGTGAGCGTAAGTCACGCGTGGTCATGTCTGCTGTTTAGTTGTTTGGAGAGCGCGAACCACTTGTTTTACGGTACGTATTTATTTGAGTTGTTATAATTGAAAATGGATAAATTCCTGAAAAGATCATCAGAACCATCAACGTCTAGCGGGAGTAGTGGAATAAAGAAAAAAACGTCTTTATGACGACAATTATTTAAAATTTGGGTTTACTGTGATTGACAGTAAACCGCAGTGCGTAATTTGCTTTGAAATTTTGTCAAGAGAAAGCATGAAGCCATCGAAGTTGGTACGCCACCTAAACACAAAACATCCTAATGAAAAAAATAAACCCGTGGAATTTTTGAGCGAAAATTAAAAGCTCTTGAACATCAAAAAACTGCTATAGGACAAATGTCCAACCTAAATGAGAAAGCGTTGCTCGCTAGTTATCCAGTAGCTTTTCGTGTGGCTAAAGCAGGGAAATCTCACAGTATTGCCGAAAATTTGATTTTACCAGCGGCTTTAGATATAGCAGAGATTATGTTTGGCAAGCAAGAGGTCGAAAAGCTCAAAAGTATACCTCTCTCTGACAATACCATTCAACGCAGGATAAGCAATATGGCGTCTGATGTTCGTGATCAAGTCATAGAAAAAATAAAGAAAAGTTCTTTTGTATCCTTGCAATTTGATGAATCAACGGATATTGCGGGTTGTGCGCAATTTGTAGCTTTTGTGCGTTTTGAATCCAATGAAATAATAATGGAAGAAATACTATTTTGCAAGGCACTTCCCAAAAATACTACAGGTCAATGCTTGCATGACATGTTCCTTGAAGCTACGCAAGATATGAATATCCATTGGGCACAAAAAATGCATTGCTATTTGTAGTGACGGAGCAAAAGCCATGACTGGTGCGAAGAGTGGATTTATTGCTAGACTGAAAGAACAGATGCCAAACGCTTGTTGGATGCATTGCTTTCTCCATCGCCAAGCTCTTGCAGCCAAATCCTTACCGCAAGAATACAGTCAAGTTCTTAATTTTATTATTAACATTGTAAATTCTACTAAAGGAAAAGCGTTGCAGACTCGATTGTTTCGAATTATTTGTGAAGATATGGGGACACTACACCGCAATTTGCTTTACCATACAGAGGTTAGGTGGTTATCAAAAGGCAAAGTACTGACCAGAGTTATGGAACTTCGCGCTGAACAATTGGTATATTTACAGCAAGCCAAGTCACATTACTCTGAATTCATTTCTGACCCGGAATTCCTTTTAAAATTGGCTTTTCTTTCTGACTTATTTGAACATTTAAATAACTTGAATAAAAGTCTTCAAGGGCGTGATGAAAATGTCATTACAGCAAAAGACAAACTCCATGGCTTTATAAAAAAATTGAATTGTGGTCATCATCTATAAATCAAAACAACTTTGATTCATTTTCGTCCACACAGTCTTTCATTGAAGAAGTCGGAAGCGAGATCAACATCAACTCATATATATCTGGTATGAAAATGGTGTTACATAATTTGAAGAAAGAATTGTGTCATTACTTCTCACTGCAAGAGATATCGGATAACACTGGGCAAAGATGGATCTTAAATCCGTTTTTAAATGCAGCTATAAACGAGGCAAATTTAGCAACTAAGCTCAAAGAGAATCTGCTGGAACTATCTGCCGATGGGATGTTACACTTGGAATTCAAGTCTGAAAATTTGGATACGTTTTGGTTAAAAAGAAGAACAGAATACCCGGAATTAACAACCGAGGCTTTGAAGTGTTTGATTCCATTTTCTACCTCGTACTTGTGCGAGTTGGCATTTTCCTCAATGGCGCGAATAAAATGTAAACTAAGAAATCGCTTAAATTTGGAAAACGATTTAATACTTAATGTGGCAAAAACGGATCCACGATGGGAGAAATTAATTGAACAAACTCAAGCGCAACCTTCACATTAAAATGAACGATTACTCGAAGGTTTTATTTCTTGTTAATGAGTTTGTGTAAATAACATAAAGAGTATCATTTTGCGTTAACAATACATACTGCTATTTAAGATAATCAAGCACAGATGTAATCATTTTCTATTTAAACACATTTTTAATATATTTTTTTTTTGTAATAACATGTTTTAAACTAGCATTTTTCTGACTTGTATGATTGATTATATGGAAATTTTGTTAAATATAATAATTTTAACTCTTATCGACTTTTTATTTAAGTCTCACAAATTATATGTTGTATAAAAAAAACTGAAGTTTTCTCGACCTCTCGCGACCCCAAAACACTGCTCTAGACTATATTACTAAATTCTACATTTCGACCAGACTAAATAAGCATTTTATTAAAAACTTCTTAATTCTCTCTTAAATTCTTGTCCTCTGAGTGATTTTAATGGAGGAGATAGTGTGTTGTGTAGTATTGTGCTCATGATAAATGCATCTTTATTTGTGACTGTTTAGCTAGATCTAAATCTATGATAATTATCCTTATTCCTGGTATTGTAATGATGTATATTGCTGTTTTGACAATTTGTTTCTCCCCTCAAAAATAGTATAAGTATAAGTATAGTATAGTATAAGTATAAAGGGAATATATCAGCGACCACCCAGGGGCGCCGACTTATAAAAAATCTTGGGAGGGCCCATACCGGGGTCCTGCCCCGGGAAATTTTCTAAATTTTAGATGAAAATGAGTGAGTTTTAGAGTTTTTTTTAAGTATTTTAGAGTCATATGATCAACATTAGAACCCCGAAAACTCGACTCTCTATAACTCCACACTCCGGGAAACTCGACAAACTCGACAAGCCTGAAACACTTTTTGGCTTTGAAAAAAAGAAACAAAACATAAACACGCACGGTATTTTCGTAAAAAGCTAATTTAATTTACAGTAATAATTATGCTTATAGACTATTACAGAGCAGTGAATATATAGCTCTGAAAAGACTGAAATTATATTTAAATAAATCCTAAACTATCATTAAAAGAATAAAACATAAAATATTGCTGTCGCACAGTAATAGCACTTTGATTAATAAGTGAAATAGCTAATTTAAGCTTACTTTGAATAAGGCTGAGGGTTCATTAAATAAAAACAATATCTCAAAGTTAATGCTTTAATAAAGTTAATAAAGTTAATACAGTATGCCTAATACTTTCAGTCAAAACGTATGTAAATAACGGGCTTTAATTGGGTCTTACACCCTAAAAATATTTAAGTATTTGAAAATAACTAATACAGTACTATAGTAATATAGAAATACAGTACTAAACTAGTACTAATATTTCAAAACTGAAAATTTAACATTCTGTATGTATTTAATTCTCTATTTTATAAAGATTTTTAATATTGCTCTAAATACCATTATTAGGGCTAGAGTGTCTTTAGAAAGGTGCAAATGTCGACCGTCTGACTGGATTACTGAATATGAAGTCGTTGATGACTGGTCGGATATCCAATTCATCCAAAACATCTCGGTGGGCTTGAAGAACAGCCAAGTTGTTCAATCGCTTCTGTCCCATTGTTGATCGGAGATATGACTTCAGACGTCTAAGGGCGCTAAATGACCGTTCTGCTGTTGCTGTCGTGATTGGAACTGCTTGGAGAAGCTTAATGCACTTCACTACTTCACATAACATTTCTCCAACTGCTGGCTCTTGTGTAATGTACTTTCTCACATCACGCATGTTTTTTAAGACCAGTTGTTTTTTATTAGCGATATGGGATAACATATTCAAGTGTAAGCGCAGTCTCTCAATGTCTAGGTCATTTTTGAAAAACTCAGTTGATTTTTCAAAATTTGTTTCACCTCTGTTTACTAAAAGCAAGCACTCTTGTTCAACTGCAATGACCTGTGTGAGTCCAGTTGATGCAAACCGCTCAGTAATGCAAGATTGCGCCGTTTCACAAACTTCAATGTAAATAGCTTTGTAGTATTCCTTTGGGGTTTTGAAAGTGTGCGGTGAGCTGGCTTCGTTGTTTTCATACTTCTTTGGTATACGTCGATTCCGAGGAAGCGAAGGATCATCAACTTGTGAAGGTTTTTCTTTTAAACACAATTCCCAAAAGTGTTCAAAACTATCACGCCTTCCATTCAATATACAAATCAAGCCCTCATATATTTTTTCCAGATCAGCAACACTTAGATGAGGGCATTGAATTTTTTCCTTGACTGGGTTCATTGCATGGCAATAAAGACGTAAAAAGAAATAAGTTTTGAATTGTAACATTGACTGCACATTTGTAACCTGCCTCTGTTTTGTCCTCTGCAGAAAATGTTTCAAAAAACTCTAGAAGTTCTTCAAAGTTTTTCAATATTCTCAAGATACTAGAAGCTCGCATAGTCCATCGAGTCGGACAAAGGGGTCGTAGACCAGCTTGGTCGTTGGTGCTCTCACAGCGTATGCTTCTGAAAAGTCCCATCCTTTTGTTGGATTCCCTTACGGTGTTTATTAAGTCCTTGGCTAAGGCCATAATATCCCTCATAGACGTAAGATGGCGGAGACTGTCTACAACTGCCAAGTTTAAACTGTGAGCAGTGCAGTGCACATAACGAGCTTTTGGTTGTATATCCAAAACTAACTTTTTTAGTCCTTTGAACTTACCTCTCATATTCGAGGCACCATCATAGCACTGTCCTCGTAAGTTATCCATTGACAAATCAAGACGAGCAAATACGTCTTTTAAAATACTAAACAGAGTTTGTGATTCAGTGTTGGGGGTATCGTATAAGCCTATAAAGTCTTTGTTGATAATTAAGGAATCATTGACATACGAATACAAAATGACACTTGTTCGTGAATCGAAGAATCACTTGTTTCGTCAACCATAATAGAAAAATGTTCAGTCTTCTTGATTGAAGCCAATACTTTTCTCAACACAGACTTTCCTAGTAGATCAATGATCTCGTTTTGAATATCGTGGGACGTCCACTTATACCCCGAACGCCCTAACCAATCTTTTAACTCAGGTACGTCATTCTTTCGGAGTTCCAACAATTGAAAAAAAATTGAGTTTACATCTTCGTGCCCTCTAATTGCTAGGCCTTGTCGGCATAGAAATTGCACGGTAGTAAAAATTGTCTCAAGAGCTAAACGGCCTTTCTTCATATCACTATCTAACTGTTCATTCAATTGGGAGGCCACACTTCGGTTAGTGATGGCATTTAGTTTCAGAACACCTTCTTTATGCGTAAACGTATTTTCATGAAGACGGAATTTTTCCAAAGCCTTTTTCCAGTTAGAAAACCCTACGGAAATAAATGCATCTTCTTTTTTTGAAGAAAATTGTAATAGATTTTTAGCATCTGCCTCTTTGCAGGTTTTGCAAAAAACTTTTTCGGTAGATGCTTCATATTCTAGCCATGTATATTTGATCAACCAAGACTTCTGAAATGATCTTCCCTTACCGGATTGTCGAGGTTTTGGTTGTGAACAGTTCGCGCCTGAAGACGACGAAGCAATTGACGACACAATTATTGTCGGAGGTTGACTTGCAGTATCATCAACTTCCAAGCGCACCTTTTTGGTAACAAATTTATCCATTGCAAACTTAATTCACAATACACTAAGAGACTAAAGTAAACGAATAAAATATAGTCATATAAAAGAGTCCACTAAACACTAAAGTCGGAACGCTAAACACGTCTGCAGCATGCACTGAACGAAACTATCCACACTGAATGACTGCTCCAGCAGGGTGGGCTTTATATAGCCACGGCGTCGTAATGTCTCGAAGCGTCAAGGCGACGCGAGGTGGAGGGCTCCAGGCACTTCTGCTCCAGTCCTTTTGATGTCGCCGCGGCCGCAGCGCTGGCCCGCCAGACCTTACACGAAGGTTCGCGCACCGGGACAAATTCTAAGTGTGCCCGCAGCACCGTAACACTATCATGATTCACACCACTCGTTTTCAGTTAACCTGCTTACTACCGTAATAATTATTTGTTTTAACTCATTACTGAATGTATTTTAAAAGGTAACTATCGTCAAACAAGGAAAATAAAAAATACCAACATAATTTTGTGATTTTTACAAAGCATAATATAACTAATAATTTTCTTAAATTATTGGGGGGCGGAGCCCCCCCAAACGAATTTTTGAGGGGGCTCGGGCCCCCTCAGGCCCCATGGAGTCGGCGCCACTGCGACCACCAACTCGTTGCACAATGAGTACAGCAGTAAGTGCAAGCTTATCCATTGCACGCAGTGCTACTGCCTCTCTTGAGTTCAGTGGCTGCATGCACATTAGGCATTTGAAATTCACAAATCATATTGGAATATCAACCGATGATTGATGTATAAATGTGTTATTACATTATTATTTCATTATCATTTACTTATGTTTTCTACAAAGAACATTCGTGAAGTCTTGATGTTTGTAACAATACAAATAATGTACAATATATACCTAGCAAAATAATACACACAAATTAATTCTGTTATTTTGAACATAGTTGAAAAGTCCCTGATTTTATTCAATTTTATAATAATTAAATTGTAATGCCACAAGTTCTGTGAAATGAAAACAAAATCTAGGATCATTCCTTTAAATGACACACTTCCACATTTATATTACTGAACATAAATATTAATACTAAAGTTATATTTCAAACAAACTTCAGAGAAACTATAATCCCCATATAATACAGCAGCGTTAAAGAACAGCTCAAATAAAGCATTTCACACTACAAAATCACTCACTAGTAGAAGCTAGTTTTCTTGATGTCTGTTGCCTCTTTCGATGCATTAGTTTTTCAGAAATCTGTAATCAGTGTTTGTGCAGCAGCCATTTCAAGTTCACATTTTACGTTTTCATCTGACAATTAATTGACTTCTGCTGCGGGTTTTGTTTATTTTCATCAGTGAAGAAAACTGTTCGCATATGTACATAGATCCGCACATAGACAAAATACTAGCAGCATGTCTATGCAGTCGGGGAAATATAGTTCGGGGAAACGTCACTCAAACTTCTATATTGGTATGTATTACCATGATTGTAGGGGTCAATGGCCTATGTATTGGATTACGTTCTACACCCGACATAATGCTTGGAAGTTGGCGAAAGAGACGACCCACCCTGCCAACGGAATCCCATCTCAGATGACGTAACGTGGTGCACAGGGGTCGCACAGTGCAAGCCTGTTTGCACGCGCACAAAATACAGTGAGTTGGAGACCACTGGAATAGATAGTAAATATATTCATACTTCTAAAAGCAGGTCTACACAAGTCCCTGGTTTGCATATTATTAATTAATCTGATACATTTTTTTGTAGGATGAATAATCTATTCATATGTGTTTTAGCTGTGCAACCCCATATTTCAATTCCGTAGAGCAGGTGGGGTAGACAATTCCAAAATAGATACTTTTAGAAGGTATACATCGGAGAAGATTTTGAAATATCTTAATAAAACTATGGAGCTATTGACTTTGTTACATATGTGGTCTATGTGATTAGCCCAAGTTAAATGTCTTTCTACTACAAGACTCAAAAATTTATGTGTATTGACCTCATTGACAGGTTCACCTTTTATTACTAGATTAATTTCAGTTGATGGCTTTTCACTTCAAAGTTCGAAGGTCATAAATTTGGTTTTCTCGATATTGCAGATAAGACCATTCATATTGAAATAATTTTGAATTATGTCCTTAGCAAGTACCATTTTTTGTTCTAATATCCCTTTGTTCTTTCCCAGCAATTTGCAGTTGTATCATCTGCATATGAGATGATACTTGTCATTTACTTATACAACAAAAAGCACCGGGCCTAGGACTGATCCGTGGGGGACACAAAATTTCACTGTGCTGTCCTTTGATTGGACTGTGTTCGTTTTTCTGCCACTACTGGAATGTATTTGAGTACACTGTTTCCAACCAGTTAAATATGAGTTTATTATATCCTTAGGTAGACCACGAATTCCATATACTTCTAGTTAACCTAGTAGGATATCATACCATTCACTGTCAAAAGTTTTAGACAAGTCAAAAAACATTGTCCCCATTTTCTTATTGTTTTCAAGTTTTGCCATGACTTCGTGCTCAAATTCAATGATTACTGATACAGTGGATAGACCTTCCCTGACACCATGTTGGGATTTATTAATAATATTGTTACTCTTCTAGTGATTCATTAATCTCACTAATAGTAGGCCTACTCTTTCAAAAGTCTTTTCTATTTTGGATAGTAATGACATGGGGCGGTAATTATTAGTATCCCTTTTGCATCCCTTTTTGAATAATGGTCTTACTATAATTTGTTTAAGACAATCTGGAAATTTACCTTGTTCAATGGAGAAGTTAATCAGATGTACCAAAGGTGTGGCTATAATATTTTTACAAGTTTTCAGTAATCTTGGTCTTATTTCGTCCCAACCACAAGAGTTTATATTTGGCAGTTTGTTTATTATATTCATTATTTCTTGTTCATTTATATGCATAATAAATAGAGATGAACATAAGTGATTAGAGACAATGCTTTCTTGGACTATATTCATCATCATCATTTTCGGCTCTACAGTCCAAAACGGGCCTTGGCCTTCACTATTCTTGTCCTCCATTCATCTCTATCCATAGCGATCTTTTCCCAGTTCCTACAGCGAAGAAGCTGTTGGCTGTCCTCCTTGACTGCATCTATCCATCTTTTCTGTGGCTTCCCCACATGTCTCTTTCCAAACATTTTCCCCTTCATTGCCTTCCTTGGGATGCTTGATTCTTCCATTCGCTGAACATGCCCTGCCCATTGTAATCTTTTAAATTTAACAACTGTAGATGCTTCCGCTTCCTTATATTGCTGGTATAATTCTCTATTGTATCTAATTCTCCATATACCGTGATCATTAATTGGTCCAAAAATCCTCCTTAATATCTTTCTTTCAAATGCATTTATTAAGTTTTCACTGTTTTTGGTCATAGCCCATGTTTCGCAGCCATATATTAATACTGGGCGTATCATTGTTTTATATAATCTGATCTTGGTATATGGGTGAACATTTTTGGATTTGAACATTGATAATAATGCATAGTATGTTCTGTTAGCCTTCATTATTCTATTCTGTATTTCTTGTAATTCATTATGATTGTTATTAATCAATGTACCCAGGTAATGAAAATTCTGGACTATTTCAATTTTTTGTTCATTGATCACTACACTTCCCTCCTGTGCCTTTTGTGAGCGTGTCTGGATGGGAGCTTTTGTTTTTGTTACGTTTACCTCTAAACCAACCTCTGTAGCAGACTGTACTAGACACTTATATGTATCTTTCAATTCTCTTTCTGCTCGTGCCATGATATTAATATCATCTGCATAGGCTGCTATTTGTACTGATTTGTATACTAATGTGCCTTCTGTATTTATGTTTGATTTCCTGATCACATATTCAAGTGCTAGATTAAATAGTAGTGGGGCCAGCCCGTCACCTTGTTTTAATCCTTTATTCATTACTATTGCTTCCGTAACGCCCATTTGTAATTTGATTCGAAATACTGTATTATCCATGGTTGCTTTCACCAATCTTATTAATTTCTTAGGGATTTTAAAGTATAGCATTATTTGGTATAGTTTGTTTCTATTTATGTTGTCATAGGCCTGTTTGAAGTCTACAAATATCTGATGTACATCTATATTAAATTCCCAAGCTTTTTCAAGGATGGATTTGACAGCAAATAATTGATCTGTTGTGCTTTTCCCTTTCCTGAAGCCAGTTTGATATTTACCAATTACTTCATTCGTATATGGTTCTAGTTTGTTCTTTAATATTGTTGTAAAGATTTTATAACATGTGCACAGCAGAGATATTCCCCTATAGTTCTGACAAGATAGCTTATCCCCTTTATTCTTATATATGGGGCATAGTATACTGCATTTCCATTCTGATGGTATCTGCTCTGCACTCCATATCTTCCTGATAAGATGGTATATTTCTTTTGCAATTATATTATTGCCTGATTTAATTAGTTCAGCTGGTATTCCATCAATCCCGGGGCTTTTATTGTTCTTCAGTTTCTGGATAATCATAGTCACATCTAATTCATCAGGGCTCAATGCCTCTTCGCTCAGATCCTTCTTATACAATTCTGCTAACTCATTCCTCTGTTCTTCTTCTTCGTCATTTCCTTCTGTTGTATTTAACACTTCACTAAAATATTCTATCCATCTGTTTTTAATATCATCATTATTGCTTATAATTTCTCCATTAGTGCCCCTACATAGGGTTGTCGTTGCTTTAAAACCCTCTTTGGTATTTTTAACAAATTTAAAAGCATTAGTGGTATTGTTATCTTTAAAATCCTGTTCCATTTGTATAAAATGACCGTTTAAATAGGCCCGTTTTTTCCTTCGACATAGTTTATCTGCCTCCTTTCGTTTCTCTTTATATATTTCATATTTCTGTCGGGTAGGTCTGGTCAGGTAGTTTTTATAAGCTTTGTTTCTGTCTTCTATGAATTCTTTACATTCAATATCAAACCATTCATTTCTGCCTTTTTTACTCTCCATTCCCAAGATGTCCTTGCCCACTTCCATGATTGTACCTTTGATATTCTCCCAATGTTCATCCACTTCATCTGATTCATTTGATGCTAGTTCTGAAAATCTTTTACTTAATTCTTCTTGGTATTCATGCAATTTATTCTCATCTTTTAATGCTTTCTTATTTAATCTAGTTTGCCTTTCAATTAGTTTCTGCTTCTGAGAGTTTATTCTCGCTCTGAATTTGAATTTAACCAGGTGGTGGTCTGAATTGCATTGCGCCCCCCTTCTATTGCTGACATCTAGTATGCTAGTTGCATTTCTTTTGTCGATCAGCACATGGTCTATCTGATTAAATGTTTCTTTATCAGGCGATATCCATGTATGCTTGTGTATATCAGGGTGGATGAAACAGGTTGAACTTATTACCATGTTTTTACTGCTTGCAAAATCTATCAACCTCTCCCCATTATTGTTTGTATCATTGTGGAGGCTATGGTTGCCAATTATTCCTCTATATATTTGTTCTTTTCCAACTTTGGCATTAAAATCTCCAACCATTATTTTGATGTCATCCTGTGAAATGTTGTCATATACATTTTCTAGTTGTTGATAGAAACTGTCTTTCGTAATATCATCTTTGTCCTCTGTCGGACCATGTGCATTAATTATCGATAGATTGTGGAATTTAGATCTAAGTCGTATTAAGCAGATTCTTTCATTGATTGGTTTGAAATCTATTATGCTGTTCTTCAATTTGTTATTGACTATAAAAGCCGTTCTGAATTCATGTGTCCCATCTTTTTTTCCACTTTTTAAGATAGTGAATCCCTTGTAATCATAAACATCTTGTCCTAACCATTTTGTCTCCTGCACTGCCAGTAGTTCTATCTTATATTTTTTCATCTCGAGTAATAGAGACTGCAATGCACCAGCTTTATATAAGGTGCGAACGTTCCATGTACCAAAATCGTGATCCATTTTCTTTGCCATGTGTCGTCTCCATTTTATCCGCTCTTTCCGAGGCTTTGAATGTGAATTCTCAGTGAAGGAGTTTTCCAAGGGGGGACACCAGCCACCCGCCAAACCCCCAACTTGGAGGACCAGGTGATTTAATTTTGGAGTTGTCTTCTCCTAGACTAGTTGCTTCCACCACAGCTCAAGGAGTCTAGCCTACCCCTCTTCTGGATTGCTTCTTCGTCTGGTCACTAACCCTTGGCCTGTCCAGCTTGGGAGGCCCTACCAGTAGCTACGCTACCGCTGGCATAGCCCAAGGGGTCAGTGTGACACGCAAGCACCCCCACCAACGACAAGGTCTTGCAATCCCTAGGGGGTGTGGACTATATTAGGCTGTATTATAATATCACTTGCCATATTGAGGAAGAAATCATTCATATAGTTGTCAAGTTTCGTGGGATTTTGCTCTGCTCTTCCATTGATGGTTAGTTCTAAGTTTGGGCCTACTTCATTTGTTTTCGTTTTTCTGACTTTGTTAATAATATTCCAGGCGGTTTTGCTGGTGTTTGAAGATCCCTGTAACTTCTCTTTATAAGTCTGCAATTTGAAACTTCCTAATTGTGTTAGATAATTTAAAAAAAAAATGTTTGTACAATATTCTGTAGTGTTCGGAGTCCATAATTGTATGTAATAGGTATATGTTTGTACTTTTATGTAACAGGTAGGCCATATTATCTGTTTTCAGTGTTAAAATAATTACTTATCATGATCATTCACTGGTACACTTTCATTGGTAGCCAATATCAGTACAGAAGGCTAGATTTGATGTTTTTAAAATATTTCTTGGTAACAAAATATTGTAACTATTATATGTTTAAATAGGCCTAAAATTCTTTTACAATATCTGTATTGAAATAAATAAAGCTCTGTCAATGTTCATTACTTTTGGGCTCCTGTATGAAGTCAATTAAAACATCGCTGAGTGTATAGAACAATTCCAAGAACGCCACATAATTATGTTGTATGCGTTCGTCAAATTGAGGTGTGATAGGGAAAATTCTTGGGATAGCATACTGCCTCTGGTTTTTCCCCCACTTCCTTCCCTTTTGGTCCGATGAAAATCATCAATGAAGACTGTTATTCCGCATTCTGCTGCCCAGAGCATTTTATCCTTTTGCTTCCCTTGTTCCTTAAAGAAATGATTGTAATAAATGGAAGGGTCAAGGTAAGGTAGTGCTAACCCTCTTTCTGTAAAAGTTGAGATTGTTGCATTATTTATATTTTTTCCTAATCAGTATTTATTCCAATGTTTTTGAGCATTCCAATGTTTTTGAGCATAGACTAATTCTATCAATAAGTCTTGTTAGTAACATAATATGTAGCCTACAAAAAGAATATAAAAATAAGAATAGCAGATGTGACCAAACTTTAAAAATGTAATATATAGAATGAAGTTTGTGTGGGTTAATACTATCTTCCCCTGACACCTTCAATTGTATGCATATACACAAACACAAAGCATAACCTTAAAATATTTTAGACAAACCTAAATTTCTACGTATACAAAAGTTGTTAATTTAATTCTACAGTCACTTATTCTATAAATTAATTATTAACTAATAATAAGTCACACACCAAATTACATTTAATTGCAAAGAGAAGTAGCCTACCTTATTGTAAATAGCTCAAGAATCAATATTGTTAATGACAGCTGGCATAATGACGATTTAATTTTAAACAACAGAAGTAAGAAAGTAATCATCACTATAATATAAAGCCACATGGCTAACTGACTTACTGACTCACTGACATTAATGTTTTCCCACTTCCAGAAGAGCTAGAAACTTAAATTTGGCACACTTTAGAGCTTTTAGCCTGTAATCAATGAGAAAATTCTCAAAGTTTAAATTTTTTATTTTTTACCTCCAAAAATACATTCAAAATGGCGGATGCAGACCTCTTTCTGGTAGCTTAGTAGCTAAACATCAAGTAATATCATAAAACCGATTGCACTTCTAGTAACGGATTTTGAGAGAGATTTTTGTACCTTCGATCGGTTATGCCTTATATAAAGTTAGATTTTTTAATTTCAAGTACATTTCATATATTTTCCATATACGAGGGCGGTTCGTAAAGTAAGTTCCGGTCTCTCACAACACGCGAATGAGTGGTGCTAGCATCGCGAACTGTGTTCCGTTGTGTAGCTTGGTTCAGTACGCTCACGGCAGTATAAATGTGAGATTGTTTTCGGCCATTTATCTCAACAATACAGGCGTTTGAAGTGTGCGCAGCGATAAGAGATCCCGCCAAGAGTGATGTACGTGGATTAATACGATTTCTGTGGACAAAACAAATGGCACCAGCAGCAATTCATCGTGAGATTACTGAAGTGTACGGGAACATTATGAGTGACACCATGGTTCGACGTTGAGGTCGTGAAGTTCGTGATGGACGCACTAACGTCCATGATGAAGAACGGAGTGGCCGACCGTCTGTTGTGAATGATGAACTTGTTGCAAAAGTGGATGAAGTGGTCAGAGAGAATCACCGTTTCACCATGTCTCCACTCTCAGAGCATTTTCCACAAATTTGTTGGACTTTCGGATCGCAGCGGTTTCAAACGGATGAGGAGCTCAAGGAGAGCGTCAACGGGCGGCTATACGCACAGGCGGCAGAGTTTTATGCAGAAGGAATTTCGAAGCTTGTGAAGCGGTATGACAAATGTCTGAATGTTAGCGGAAATTATGTTGAAAATAGCTGAAAGGGTGTACTGTTCACTGGTGTACAATAAAGGGTTTTCTGCAAAAAAAATATCGGAACTTACTTTACGAACCGCCCTCGTATATCCTAATGTACCGGTAATGTTTAATGCATTTATAGAACAGGTAAAATCAGAACATTTAGCAGGAATATTAAGACATTCAATTGCTATAAGCATGCCAAGTTTAGTTAAACTATCTGCCTTTTAAGTGTGGAAAAAGTGACTGGATAGCCATGATGTCTATTACATTTACAAATCACTGACATTAATATTTAGACACTTGCCCAAGAGCTCGAATCTTGAATTTTGGCAGCCTCATAGCTTTTAACTTGTAATAAACAGGAAAATTCCAAAAAGTGCAGATTTTAAATTTTTTACCCATTAAACGAAACTTTGAAAGGTTTTACTGACATTAAAGTTTACCCACTTCCAGATAAGCTAGAAACCTGAAATTTGGCAGACTTGTAGCTTCCAGTCTGTAACCTGTGAGAAAATTCCAAAAAGTTCAATTTACCCCCCAAAAGTCTTCAAGTCGTTCTTCATTTTTTAGGTTTATTATGGCTTAACAGTAATAGGCTATACATCAGTTTAAATACAAGGATTCTTTCTCTGATACGGTGTCAGTTCTTAAAAAGCTTTTCTTGGGAACCTTGTTAGGGGTTTAAGGGCAAATTCCTCAACGAGGAAAGTGAGTTTTTATTTGTATGATCTGATACCATGGGCGTCGGCATGGGGGGGGGGGGGGCAACTGCCCCCCTCTAGATTGCCTTATGGATTCATTTATTTGTGGTACTCTTTGTCAACCTACAGTTGTAGCATGGAGAATAAAAAAAGTAGAATTACTTTATAATGAGTTTAGCAAGTATTAATTATAACTATAATTAATTATAACAATTATAACTATAATTATAACTATAATATGTATTTATAATAATATCTCACCAAGGCCATTGCTCAAAAGAGCATATTCTGTTAACTTAAAAAACTTTGTAGCCTCGTCGAATTCAGCTTGGGTTCAAAATAACGATCCGGTTAACTAAGTGAATATTAATGTGTTTAGCCTAATCATTTGAAATTGAGGTCGAAATTGATTTTGCCCCCTTAATAAAATTCCTGGCGACGCTGCTGTCTGATACATTTTATTAATAAATAGTCTTGATAAAAAAATGAGTAAAACCCAGATTTGCCAACCTCAAGGGATGGAATTTTCAGAACATTTGCTTGCTTTTTCATTAGAAATTAACATAATCACCTATTGCTATTTTGTAGGCAATTAAGTATTCTTCGTCTAAGAAGTGTTGTTAAATCTATCTTTATAGTGACCCAATTTCTGTCTGGACATGGTAATTTTGGTTCCTATTTTGAAAGATTTAAAGTGATAAGAGAAAATGGATACTTGTGTATACGATATGTGGAGAACAACAAACTGTCGAACATCTTTCATTTAACTGTCCAGTGTTTGAAAGAGGAAGACACATTTTAAAAGGACATCTAGATTGTTGTAAACTTCCTTACGCTAAACCATTATTTCATATATTTCTAAGAAAATGCTGTTCTAGACAATTTTATTATTTTCTTTCTTATGTGCATAATCGATTAAGTTATAGTTTAAAATTACCAGGGTGATTGGGTGTAATGCTCAGCACTGCTAGTTATAGAACGGAATGGTATGTCATAGCCAAATAGAGATAGATAAATATGTAAATTACAAATTAAATTTGTTAAAACTATAACCCTAATGTACCTTCGGGTAAAATAGGGTTCATTAAACTGTATATTCATCTTTAACAATAGATGAACGTTTTATACATCAACATGCAGAACATTAGCAAGACACAGAATACCAGTACCATCCTAGAATTCCAGAACAATATGTCATAATATGCAAATGTGCATATGGCTATAGACATTTACACACATTTTTGGTAAACAAACGAACGAACGAAACGAAAAAAAAAAAAAAAAAAAAGAAAAAAAAAAAAAAAAAAACTGTATTTTCCACAATTTCAACAAGTGGAAGTGACCTCATTATGGACTAATCTCTAGGGGCTTACTAAACATTCAATGTGTATTATGTATCTTAATAATGAGTTACATAAAAATTATGGCCATGTTTTTATGAGATATGAGGTTTTGGGCTATTATTCATGTTACAAGTTATTGCACGTAGTTGAAATTATTTCTTATGATGGATGGAGATACTGGAACAACTCCCAAATCATGTTAAACTTTTAATTCACAGGAACTTACAATGAATCAAGTACAGAATTACAACACATGATGCAATCCTAGGCCTTCATAAAATGGATGGTAGACTTTTGGAATACCTGCCTTCAATGACATCAGGTCGTTATACTTTTGAGAGGAAATAGGAATAGGTATGCCGTTTCTCACTGCCAATTACAGTATTTGGTCGTCTCAGAAGTAATTCCAATAATTGTCACCAAAGTTCAATTTGTATTCAATACCAGCATGCAGATTGTACTTCAGTGCTGAAATGTCTTTGACACATGGCTCACCTATTTTGTTTCCTAAACGTATTGACTTAGAGTTAAATTTCAGAAAAATCCTTGATGAAATCATGATATACATATTTTGCTTTGTTCTGTCCTTGTTTACCACACCTCTCTTCTTTTGTAATTTGAATATAATTAGCTGGAGAGTACAGATCCTTATTTCTCTTTCTCCTCTCTATTGTAGAATGGACACTATAGAATTCCATTTGCATATGGCCTCTTACTAAATATTTCTGCACAAACTTTATTTCTCACAAGGCTATAGTTCTGTAAAACATTACATAGCACAGCATTTCTATCCTAACCACAACCATCACTGTACAATATTTTATCCCTACCTATGTAAAATTTTTTATTTCCATGTCCAAGAAATCTGAAATGCACATGCCGAATACATTGGCACCCAAACCCCCTTCAATTTGATGGCAAACATAGCAAAGTACTGACTCATCTTATACATTAAAATAGTGAAATTGTGGCATGCTAATTTTTGCTTAAAATAGAGAGAACTTGCTGGAGTAGCAGGCACTAGTTGCACCGCATGCACATCCATAGTGAAGATACAACATTTACCTTGTTCTGCTAATTTTTTGTCAAAAGATTTTTTCCTGTCGTGCTCTCACTTTCTTTAACTGATGTGTGTTACAGTGGTGGCTCATAGCTAAAATTAGTGGGGGTGCTGCTCCAGAAAAATCTTAGCCTTTGTTTTAAAACTGTGTAAAAGGAAACAAAATATATAAAAAGAAAATTTATTCAGAAACTTGATAAAACCCTAACTAAACTAAACTCCGTGGTGCTACATCCCTGAAGGAACAAGGCGTACCACTGCATCATCTACCATAGGCAGATGGCAGGATTGGGTGGCATGTGGTCAGCATGCCAACACCCTCGGCCGTTAATGGTGGTTTCCAGACCGGAGCTGCTACTTTGCATCAAGTAGCTCCTCAATTTGAATCACAAGGCTGAGTGCACCCCTGCCAGACCTCCCTACCTCAGGAAAATTCAAGGAGGTACCGGGGATCGAAACCGGGCTGGATTTAGCACCACAGAGTTTTTTAGGTTCATAATCTGTGGTAGAATCTTTGAATTTGCTTCCTACTATCTGGCTTGTAATTGAAGAATTAAAGAATTATAACTTAGGCCTACCTGTTTTTGTTGTGTTTTGTGGTGGTGGTGGTAACTGAGGTGACAATACTAGAGATGCAATTGATGAGGACAGTGGCGGCCTCTGATCATGTTGCAGTGTTGCACAACGACCAGTTTTTAATGTAAAGAATATTTAGATTTTTTATTACTTTATACTATTAAACTACTTCGAAATCGTCTTTGTGATAGGTTCTTATTGACCAAAAACATGCTTCACAAGATATTTTGCAATTTTAAATCATTTAAACGTGTAAATTCGGGTTGGCCGTTGCATTGGGTTTGCAACACCTTCCTGCCTCATTCTGTGGGCGAGCAGCGTGTGCTACCCGTGTGCGAGAGGCTTGACTGCCTGGTAAATCTCCCGTACTTTCAGGGCTTGGCCGTTGCAGGGGAAGGTGCAACAACAAAGCGTGATTCTTGTCTTCACCGTTAGAGCGCTCTGAAGCACACGGGCTTCTCTTCGCGTCGGCTGCATGAGATTTCCTTTTTACCAAGAGCGCGAGATATGAAGTCCCACTACTTCTCAATCAAGTCGCTCCTCAATTTGTATCACGAGGCTGGTACACCCCGTTAGAGACCTCCTTACCTCAGAAAAGTTCGAGTAGGTACTGGGGATCGAACCCAACCTGTGGATCCATGGCCAGCGACGCTAACCACGAGACCAAGCACACTATAGTATCCCAAGCACACTATAGTTAAAGTCACATGGTTGACTTACTGACAATGTTTACTCGCTTCCAGATGAGATAGGAACTTGAAATTTAGCACACTTACAGCTTTTAGCCTTAAAACATTGGTAAAATTCCAAACACTTATTTTATTTTATTTTATGCCCCTCAAAAACCTTCAAAATGGCGGGTGAAGCTTTAATGCCGCTGCAGACTTATAGGCCTAGTAGGTAAACGGTAAGTCTTATCATAAAACCGATTGCACTTCAAGTAATGGGTTTTGGGAGCTCTACAAGTTGCTCCTATGTCTTTTTGTAGTATCTCCATCGGTTATGCCTTAGATAGAGTATGATATTTTTATTTTAACTAAATTGTGTACATTTTCTATACAACTTATTGAACAGCTAGAGTCATAAAATGTGGCAGAAATATTGGTACATCCAACTTTCATAATTATGCCAAATTTTGGTGATTCTAGCTGCCCTACAAGTGTGGAAAAACTGACTGTTTAGCCTAACGCCATTCACATCTAGCACAGTTTAAATCACCCATTCACTGACGTTAATGTTACCCACTTTTCCATGAGCTAAAAACTTGACATTTGGTAGCCTTATAAGCATTTAGCCTATAATCGACGGGAAAATTCCAGAAAGTTCGAAATCTTAACTTTTTACCCCCCAAATTTTGAAAATGTTCACTAATGTTGATTCACATCCAGATGAGCTAGAAACCTGAAATTTGACAGACTTGTAGCTTTTAGCGTGTAACCGACGAGAAAATTACAAAACATTAAAAAATTTAAATTTTTACCCCAGAAAAATCTTAAAGTCGTTCTACACTTTTTAAAAACGTTAAGTATGGCTAAACAATTTTTATGAAAACCATAGAGGCAGACCCCCGAACGAGCGAAGCGAGTATTTGTATATTATCAGTAGGTATTTGTATATATTTAATTCTTGCACAATAGTGCAACACCCTCTTTCTACACCCACGATCCGCCACTGGATGAGGATGATTTTCCAGACAGTTGCAGTGCCATTTCAACTATTGCTTCTGATTCATAAAGCATTTATTATCTTGAAATATTCAAATAGGATCCTGAACGTTCTGTTTGGTTGTCCATTATGAGCTACGGAAAGGCAAATTGAGAATTTGTGGGTAGGTGGGATACTCACTGTGAAACTGTGGACGTGGGGGCAGGTGGTCAGCATGCCGACAACCAGGGTCCTTAATGGTGGTTTCCATGACCATAGCTGCTACTTCTCTATCAAGTAGCCTACAGTATGTTAAAAATAGTGTGCTCTATTATTTCTATGCTTTAACACAATCACATGTGTTAATGCTGCTGGTTTCGTGTAAAATAATATTTAACCAATGCATCCTTGTGTGTTATGTTTGATCTGAAGAGAAGCAACCACTGAACCTATGGTTGCATAGCGAATAGAGGCGTTGGAATGAATTGTGAGAGGAATTGCTTGTATTAGAGAAGTTACTCGCTAGGAAAGATACTCATAGAATGTCCAGGTTGTCATTCCTCATTACTCTTTATAGAAAAGAAAATACTGGTAAAATATTGACAACACTTGGTACTTCTATGCCTAAGTGATTGACGATTTATTTCCAAGGACAGAAGAATTAGGCCTATTGCTTTAGATTTCAAATAAATTTGAGGGGTTTGTTTCTTAATACCAGTGTTGATATTCAAACAGTTTAGCAACCGGTTCTCTTCAGGGTATTTGATGTTGATTCAAAATAGCCTAATATGCTAATTTGTCTTTTTATACTCATACTAAACAACCAGTTCTCATCAGCCCATGTGCTATTTTGTTATTTTTGTCTTTTCATACTCATACTAAACTTACCCAGCTTCCTTAAAACATAACTTTACACAACAAAAGAAGATCACAGTTCGTTTTTTAATCGAACATCAAAACCAAAGGGAGCGAGTGTCGAGACGATCGGCCGTGCGCAAATAAGAGAGTCTGCCAACTTACCACACGCCCGCTACCTATGGTGGTAGTCCACCGCTAGCGAACATAAATGGCGTGTTATGATTCTAGCAAATTCATATATGTATTGTCACTGTTGTGGATTGGCGTGAATCTGATCTTGGAAAAAGGCAATCACTCATTGTGAAGCTACCGGTTCGGAGAACCTACAAGATATTTAACAACCGGTTCTCGCGAACCGGTGTGAACCGGCTGAATATCACCACTGCTTAATACTATTGTGCTATAGGTCTGTAAATAGTTATATTACTGCTTCCCTCACCCAAAATTACACCACAAGTCACTGGGTTAGAGATATTGTATGAACCGTGTAAGTCATATCCTGTCTTTACCTCAAGCATGGGTAATACTAACATCCTCTGCTATGCACTAGGATAGGAAGAATGCTTACAGTGGCTTGGAGTTATTTAATTTAAATATATGTCACCTAGACTTGGTTCCTAGTCCCTCTAAGAGAATTAGATTCATACATCCTGAAAAGTCCTTCAACCTTCAGATTTAGAGATGGGCTAGTTACCTCTGCACCATCAAGGCAGCCCCATTGTGTAATTACAAAATATTCAATACAATTCAATATTGTCATGTCCTGATTTTTTGTTTGTTTTGTTATTATCACTGAAAGCCTATACACGAACTTTACAGCCATACAAATTCCTTGAAAGATAAAAAGTGGCAGGATTGCAGTGCTGGCTACAAGCCTTATTATTTATTTTATTTATTGTTAATTTACACTGCAATTGGGCATTTGCCCGGTGGCAGTGGTTGTCAAATACATATTAAAAACTATTTCAGATACCCATACTAATAACAAAGCCTCACCTAATAGACAGGCAAGGAAATTTCACTAAAAGTTAAAGACAAGTTAAAGAAATAGATATGAGATAAAATACATGTCAACTTAGATAAAATGCATGTAACTAAAATTATTACATATCAATATAAATAAGTACAAATAAGTACAAGCCAAGTATTTAAAGAAATTAAATAATACATGCACATCATAAAGACAAGAATTAAACACATTTTATCTTTCTTTTAAAGGACCCTAAGGAGGGACAGGTCATGAAAACCTCTGCAGGGAGTTTGTTCCAATCGTTTATTGTTCTATTTAGGAAGGAAAATTTGCCTACATCAGTTCTTTGTCGAATAGTCTTAATCTTGTACTCATGATCGTTTCTTCCATAGTAAGTTGACTTTTCTAAACGTGCTGAAATATCACTCCATGCTTTTTGTCCGATATATGCCCTGTATAGTGAACATAACCTGGCTTGCTTGCGCCTAGTTTCTAATTTTTCCCATCCTAGTTCAGTAACAAGTTCTTCACCATGGTCTCGTTTTCCTGTGACAAATTTAGCTGCCCTGCGCTGAAGTCTTTCGAGCGAATTGATTTGTTGGGTTCTGTAAGGATCCCAACAACCTGCACCATATTCCATTAATGGACGTACTAGTGTCATGTAAGCAACTTGTTTGGTCTTTGGGTTTGCCTTTTTTAAGTTTCTCATCACAAAATGTAACGCCCTCCACGCTTTACCCGATACCTGGTCAATTTGGCTATCCCATGTCAAATTTGAATTAAGATATACCCCTAGATATTTACAACATTCTTCTTGTGGGACCGTTGCGTCACCTATTTTGTAGTTTAACCGAATTTCTTGTTTCCTTCTGCAGAATGCTATTGACTTACTTTTGGTGTCATTTATTTTCATACCGTTTAATGTAGCCCAACTAACAATTTTATCGAGATCACTTTGGATTATTTCAGTATCTCTAATATCACGAATTATTTTATAAATAATGCAGTCATCAGCAAATAATCTCACTTTAGATTTAATGTTTTTGCAGAGATCATTAATATATATGAGAAAAAGTAGTGGGCCAAGAACGCTTCCTTGCGGTACTCCCGATTTGACAAGTTCGGCTCTAGAAGTTTCTTTACCTACCCTTACTTTCTGTGTCCTCCCCTCTAAGAATGCCTTTATCCAGAGTACCACCCTGTATGCTTGCATGCATATTTATTATCCTTAACAGATGGTACTTATTCTATAATGATATTCTTGCTTTTACCATGCAGGAATAATGCTTCCTGGTATCCCAACTATGGTTTTGAATTTTTCAGTCTGACTCTACTTTACCACCTTAGACTACACAATACAGCCAGTGAAAGAATTATCATTCCAATAAGATTTCCTACTCACCCTTTTGCTACGAAATGGTCTTGTGTCAGCATTTCGCAGTGTAGAACTTTGTGGAAGTAGAAGTATTGGTAAACGTATTACAGGCAGATTCAGAGAGGTGCTAATATCTGAGAGTTCAACATCATCTTCTTCACAAAACCTATGAGTATAAAATAACAATAGCACAACAACAACAACAATAATAATGATGATCATGATAGTAATGATGGTAATAATAATGACAACAATAATAATAATAATAATAATAATAATAATAATAATAATAATAATAATAATAATAATAATAATAATAATAATAACAACAATCATAATCATAGTAATAATTAATTCATTTTTTCATTTTCATTTTTTCATTTATTACTTCCTCTGCCCGTACCATTGGTAATAAAGGTAGAGTATTGTTTTCGACCCCCATATTCGAAGTTGAGTTTTTGACATAACTACACATTTTGTGTGTCTGTTTGGATGTCTGTGAAGAGTCTAGCTCCAGAATGGAAAATCGTATGAAAACAAGATTTTGTATTTGGGCCAAATACCTTCTGAAGATTGGCAACAAGTTTCTCTTAATTTAAGGGGACATTACATGAAGAAATTTTAGTTTTTCACGATTTTCTCAAAAATGGCTTAAATGATTTTCTTTAGATTTTGCACATGGGTTGCTTATACTATGGGCTAAAAGATTTGTCTGAAACATTTTTTCTAAAAACTGCTCTGAAGGATAATTACAAGCCACCCACTCTGAATACACACTCTTTGCAATACGTCCTCTTGTAACGAAAAATCATACAAAAACAGAATTTTGTATTGGGTTAGGTACCTTTTGGAGATGTGATAAAAAGATTGGCGATGAGTTTCTCTTATTTTTAAGGGGACTTTGCACGAAGAAAATTTTGTCTCGAGTTTCTCGAAAACAGCTCTTATGATTTTGTGTAAATTTTACACACAGAATGCTTACACTAAGAACTAAAACTTTGATTTGAAACATTTTTTGTAATTATCTGAAGGGTAGTTATAAGCCACCCACTCTGAATACATGCTCTTTGCAATATGAGCTCTTGTTCTATATCAGAGTGTGAAGTGAAGAAAAAAAGGTCTTGGCCATGCTTAAAGAAAAGAAAGTTACGAGAGTACATTAATCAGATTTTATTTCGGTTATGTATCCTTTGGGGATGCAATTTGATGTGGTAACGACATAATCTTGATTTTTACAACCAATTTACGTGAAGAGAATGTCATACATAATATATCATACAAAGATGCTAACTTTTATTTGGGCAGAGGAAGTTATGTGAATTTCACATAAGATTTTTTATTTATGCTACAGACAATTTTTACAAATTATAAATAGGCCAGAAGGCATCTTAGCAATGCTGATGAAAATTAATGATGTAGATGATGACAGTGACAAATAGTGATTAGTATAGAGGTGATAGTGATGATGGTGATTATTATTATTATTATGGTGAGGTAGACATAAGATTTACAAAGATGATGTACCAGTACGATTATAATAGCACATAAACAAATTTTATAAGCAGGAATTACTGAATTCATTGATCAATGCATTGTGTAGTCAGCACATTCCAGAGGTGAATGACATTGTTAACTTGTTGCAAACCTAGTGTGTTATCTGTGTTTGTGGAAACCAGGTCACAGGTTTTAAAAGATATTAGCATTAAGAAAGTTCTGGTAAGCTGCTTTTCCGCAATTTATAATAATAATAATAATATTAATAACAATAACAATAATAATAATTACAATATACCGGTAACAATAATAATAACAATAATAATAACAACAACAACAATAATAATAATAATAATAATAATAATAATAATAATAATAATAATAATAATAATAATAATAATAATAAGAGCAGCAGTAACAACAACACCAATCATGAATCATTCATCTATTATACAAACTTGCAGGCCACTATTTAGAAAACTAAAAATATTAACCTTTCCGTCAATATATTTCTTAGAACTTTTAACTTATGTGCATACACATTTTGATGAGCATACTACCCAGCATAAACATGAACATGATACCAGACATAAAATTTCCAGTACATAGATTAGCTCTATTTGAAAGATGCCCTAAATACATGGGCATGAAAGCATACAATCATTTGTCAGAAGAAACAAAACAATTGAATGATAAACAATTTAAAGCAAAACTTAAAACAAGATTTTTTTGAGGAAGCTTACTATTTAATAAGTGAATTTTTTCAGGACAAAAATGTATAATTTATACCGTTATTTTTAAAAAAATAATTTGCCTTGTATTTACATTTTTCAAAATCTGTATTTGTATATATATAGTACTAGTAATTTATACCATTGTGTTTTCTTCTTCTGTTTCTTTTTTGATGAGTCACCAGTTTGCATCACGTTTCAGACCTCCCTACTTCAAGAAAATTAAGGGATCAAACCCGGATCTATGGATCCATAGTCAGCAAAGTTAACCACAAGGCCATGCAGGCGGTCCTATTAGACACTATCAAATGTTTATATATTCTCAGGTTATAAGTAGGCCTAATCTTAGCAATCTCAGTGGTGACCGCTATCCAATCCTATTATGTATGTAACTCCTGTAAAATAGTGCAACACCCTGTTTCTATACCCATCATCTGCCCCTGGGGGAATTTAAGGGGGAAGGAAATTGAATATTCAATCAATCCAAGAGACCGCGTGGTCTTGTGGTTAGCGTCGCTGACTACAGATCCGTCGGCCCGTGTTCGATCCCTAGTACCTCCTCGGATTTTTCTGAGGTAGGGAGGCCTGGTAGGGATGCACTCAGCCTCGTGATCCAAATTGAGGAGCTACCTGATAGAGAAGTAGCGGCTCCAGTCATGGAAACCACCATTAAAGGCCGTGGGTCAGCATGCTGATCACATGGCCCCCAATCCTGTCATCTGCCTATGGCCTATGGCCTATGGCCTATGGCAGATGACCAGCGGTCGGGTGGTAGGCCTTGTCCTTTCAGGGACGTAGCACCACGGAGAGTTAGGAGTTTAGAGTTTTTGTACATGTTTTTAAACTGGTAATCCAATCATATTACAATGCAAAATATTTAACACATGTTAGATTGACCAAATTTAGTGACAGAAATTGACACACTTCTGGCCTGCCTGCAGAAAAAATGTCTGGTGTCTCTGCAATTTACCACTCTAATGGTGATGAATTTATTAAATATATCACTATCAGAGAGACTAAGTAGGCCTAATTGTCGGAAGAAGATCATGCAGAATTACTCATATTGTATTATTTGTCCCTGAGCGTTTTAATATTTTTGCCTAGCATGAATGAAAAGTAAAGTAAACTTACAAGTCATCTTCAAATTTGGTATCTTCACTCTCAATAAATATGTCCCGCACATCAAACGTTGGAATGAATGGATGTCCTGAAATAATATTACCATAACATTACAACTCTGAAACATCTAAAGTTATTGCCTGTATCAAATTTTGTATTTCTGTGTCTAAGAGGCAAAGGGATCTGTCCCTCAGATAGTGTAAATAAATTCAGATTCAAATTGGCCTAATTCTAAAATTAATACAAAATTAAAACAATACGAGGCATTTGCCACTTATCATTCATAGTTTCCATCACTTTCTCTTAAGCCTCCAGACTTGACAGTCAGCGTTTTATCATATTTTGTTTAAAAAAAAATCATGGCAAATACTCAGAAGTGGCGCCAAAAGGGGGCCTGGGTGGGTCCTGAAAATGAACTTTATTGAAGTCATTTCTTGTTTTTAAAACATATATGATCTGTGTACTTTTCAAAGCTACTGCAATAGAGCTATGTGAAATTTCATAATGAGAAAAGACTAGCATCCAGTTATAGTAACACATCATATTTTAAAAATTTGAAGGGAGAATAGTTGCAGGGAAAGAAATTGAATCCAAGCAAACCCCACAGACCAGAGTTCTTGTAAATATTTTTATTTTAAATTGCTTACATCTGACCACAGTACATTGAAAAATACTTAACATAGGCTATTGTTCCTTATACAAATTTAATTCCATTGTTTATCAATTTAGATACATCAATCTGATTACAAATAGTGCTTTAGTTTGAAAAAATTGTGAGGATTCACCTTTTGTATGGTAGCCTCCATAAAGATGGGTATAACAGAGAATAAAAATTCTGGGGCATTTTAGCATAAAAAATATTCAGTTTATAAGACTAATTCCCGTAAAATGGTTTTCGTAAATCATAAGGAATGTACTTTAATTTTTACCGCGTCCCCCAACAAAAGCCCTGATTACAAATACACTCATGGATGGCCCACCTCTACACTACTCTGGCCCACCTGCAGAAAAAAAAATCTGTAGCCGCCAATGCAAAGCTCTAGTTTAAAAAGAAATAGATTAAAATCGTCGAGCATAAGCAGAACTATACAGATTTGTGATATCTTGAAAATCGCACACTCACATAAAAATAAAAAAATTAAAAACATTTCAGATTGGCCGGCTACGTGATTTGAACCAGAGACCTCCAGAATGCTAGTTTAAGACGTTATCATCTCGGCCATCTCGCACGGTTTAACGGTCTAGTTTGGTAAGTATATGTGAAGGATTAGTGTTATTTCTCAAATGTATTGTAACTTTCAAAGCCGTATATGTCATGAGAACTGATTTGCATTTGATAAATTCTTTCTAATATATTACCATAAAATAGGCACTAAATTGGGCATTACTCCGGTACCGGTCAACCGATTAGGTCCAATATCAATAGGTTTCTACCCATGGAGATTTAGGTGCGTATACCAAGTTTCATGAAAATCCGATAAAGTGTATTTGAGTTATCGCACGTACAGACACACGGACGGACAGACATTTTCCCGTCCCCCACACAATCTTATAAAGAACCATTCTGGCACTAAATAAAGAAGACTGCACAAAGGCTTGACGTTTGTACGTCTTGTGTAATAATTTCAAGCTCGCCATACAAAGGCTCAGCTTGAGCAGCAAAAATCTAAAAATACTGATACCACCCAGCCGAAAAGGAAATGATCTGTAAAGTTGAGCTCAAAGAAACAGAAATATATTACAACAGCAGCCAAAAATGACGAAAAGAAGAGTAAGAAAGTGTACCGATGGATCTTCATCATTCCAGGAAGACATGGTAGTCCAGGCAACGAACGAAAAATAGAAGAAGAAAAAAAAAAAAGGTGTAGTGAAATTTTGCAGAGTTGTCGGAGGGAGTGTCCTGAACAACATACTAAAAGTTCTCGAAGGTGGGGGGTGAGCGGGGGAAGGGGACCCGCAGAAGGTCCATATTTTAGGTTTTTCGGTTATATCTAAACAATGGTGCATCGTAGAGGAAAAGTTGCCGTATACAAAATTCAAGGTGATAAAATTTCCAACAAGTTTGATCATCCTACACCTTTCTTTCTATTCCCAATAGTTTTCGAGATATCCGCCAGCGAAAGTAACAAATTTTCGAAAAAAGCTCTTTCGCCTCGCGCTTTTCGACACACTTTGCTTTCTAGCGCTTCAGCCCTTAGGTATACAGCAATGTTCTCATGAAAGAAGTTGTAGGGAAATAAATTCGCTTTAAAATGAGTAGTCATTTGTTATTTTATATTTCAAATTTTCAAAAGTTATAACAATGTTAACTTTCGGTCAAATTTCGAGATTTCGAAAGAAAACCGTATATCGTACTTTCTCTATATTTAGGGGATATATCTTTGCATATAAGCTGTATAATGTGTATTTACATCATGAAACAAGTGGAGAAATATCACACAACTATTAAAGTTGAATTTATTAAAAATCTGATCACGGTATAAACACAGTTTATAAAATTTATCTGAATGATATTTCTGTAGAATTAATAGTTCAGGAAATAGAAGGATATGAAGTATGACATAGGCTAGTTCTGGGAATTCTGTTTTACATACACCTATATATAATATTTTTTAATAAAAAAAGAGATCTGATGATAATTAAATTAGCATGATGTCAAGCAAGCAAACTAGTTCTTAGAATGATATTTGTACTAAAGGTTACACAAAACTATTATTGTAGTTGAGTGATTCTTCAAATACGGGAAAATTTGGAGTGTGTTAAATCCAAATTTTTTATTTTGTTTAAAATATCTCAAAAAAATTACTAAAATACTTCAGGGGTTACTTGATTATAATATGACACCAGCAGAGCTTAAATGTTTATATTTTTATTTATTTTAATTTTTAATTTTTTTTAAAGCCATGTGAATGACATCCGTGAATATGTGGGTGGCAGAAGGCCACATTAATGACTAACTTTGGCAACAATATGCTTTTCTTTATATGGTTTCATATTTTTCTCAGTGTCCTTCAGTTGATTTTAATGAATTAATGAATTAATGTAATTTCAACTAGACTGCGTTTTTATGGTTGGGGGGGGGGGATCAAGCAGAAATTCACTTAATCAGTTTTAAGATTTTAAGTACAGGTCACAGACACCGTGACACAATAGTACCCTACATTTATCATCTACATGACTTGAGAGTCATCCACATACCCCTTCATGAGGCATGTGGATGACGCAAAAATCAGGCATGTGGATGACAAAAAAGGAGTTTTAGTGGTCTCAGCAAGCCATTTCTAAACCTCTGTAGGCTCAACTTCAATCAGGTACTTTGAATTGGAAGGTTTATCATAGTGCATAATCAAAATTAATTAATATTCACTTTCTGCCTACTTTCTAGTAGTCATGTTAATGACGGGGAATAAAAACGTTTTCCTTGAAAATGATGCAAAGTCCTTTGTTAATCCCAAACTGTTTGTAAGCAAGCAAAATTCAACCTTACAATTCAACCACAAGCTGCCCTGTTGGCTTTCTACCACTGTTGCCAGTTATACAAATTTCTCATTTCTGCAGAAAAAATGCTATTCTTTTCAGCCATGTGGATGACCAAAAACACTTGGGACATTCTTTATGTTCATTAGTTGGGGTGACAATTTTATTTCATTTTATTTTTTAGGGGTTAATATTCTTCACACATTCATACATATTGGCAGGAAAAAAGTTGAAAAGGAAATAACATTTTGTTTTGTGGAAAATGCATTAGAATATACAAAACCGGTGTAGGGACAGGGCATGTGGATGACATTTCATTGAATTACATTTGATTTTGGAATATCAGAATTTAAAGTTAGTGACATTTCAAAGTGATAGTTGTAGTATGGAAGTAGTAGAAACAAACTTTTATTTTAATTTTTTTTAAAGTTGAATTTGAAGGGAAATATCACTCCGGAACACAAATTTTCCCGTATTTGAAGAATCACCCAGTTATTATTATTATTATTATTATTATTATTATTATTATTATTATTATTATTATTATTATTGTTATAAAGCTTATAAAAATCACATGGTTTGAGTGTACTTTTTAAGAAATATAAATCAGGCCTATTAGCCGTTCTATTTTTCGTTTAAAATATCATTTGGAAAAATTGTAAATAGTTAGATATATTTAGAAATTATAAGACCTAGAAGGCCTACATAAGTAAATGTTTAGTTGTCTATTTTTTTCAGTCTCCAATACTGGATTCCTAGTACATCGTATGATAAGTTAGGGTTATATTTTTCTATCTATCGGATACTCAGTATTTATACACATATACAACAATAATTAAAGAGTGCCTAAACAACTTATTCTGCTTGGACGTCATCAATTTTAAACTCATTTTCTTCTTCTAATGGTATACTGTTGTATCAAGACAGGTTCCACAAACGGATGAGCATTTAATACTAGCTTTTCTGGATCCATATCTTCCACCACACCGAGTTGCAGTGACAAAATATGAAGTGCAAATATTATCAGGAACCACAAAGACAAGTAAATGTTTTTTTTTAAGTAATTGGTGGCCTGCTATTCTTACAATTTGTAAATATAATTGTCTAATTCCTTATCATTTTTCAAAATACGGGTAATTTTTTAACGAAACATAAAACGGCTAAGCTTTACAATAATAATAATAATAATAATAATAATAATAATAATAATAATAATAATAATAATAATAATAATAATAATAATAATAATAATAATAATGAGTTTTATATGTAACATTTATATGTAACCATTAGTAAGCATATTTTTCTAAGAACTAGTTTGCTTGCTTGGCATCTTGCTAATTTAATTATCATCTGCTCTCTTTTTTGTTAAAAAATATAATATATAGGTGTATGTAAAACAGAATTTCCAGAACTATGTCATACTTCATATCCTTCTATTCCCTGAACTATTAATTCTACAGCAATATCATTCAGATCAATTTTATAAGAACTTTTATGTAGTTTAATTTTGTGCATAAACTGTTCATTTGCTAGAACCCATAGTTTTTTGTGTATTTAGGGAAAACTGTACCGGTAAAAGTTCTCCCCACCTCCCGCTCACCCCTTATCCAAGGGGACTTTTACTATGCTGTTTAGGACACTTTCCCCCACATCTCTGCCAAATTTCAAAACTACATGACTTCTTTTGTCCCTATTTTTCCTTTCTTGTCTGGAATGTAATGTATTTTCCATTACATGTAGCCTACTGTGCTTGTACCGTGTTCGGATTTTTAATAAATTCAACTGTAATGGATGTGTGAAATTTCTCCACTTGTTTCATGATGTAAATACACAATATACAGCTTATATACAAAGATATAACCCCTAAATACAGAGAAAGTGTTTTGTACGGTTTTCTTTCAAAATCTCGAAATTTGACCGAAACTTAAAATTGTTATAACTTTTGAACATTTGAAGACAAAGTAACAAATGACTACTCATTTTAAAGTGAATTTATTTCCCTACAATTTCTTTCCTGATAACATTGCTGTATACCTAAGGGCTGAAGCGCTAGAAGGCAAAGTGTGTCGAAAAGCGCGAGGCGAAAGAGCTTTTTTCGAAAATCTGTTATTTTTTATGGCGGATATCTCGAAAACTATTGGGAATAGAAAGAAATGTGTAGGATAAAACTTGTAGGAAATTTTATCAGCTTACATTTTGTATATAGAAATGTTTCCTCTACGATGCACCATTGTTTAGATATAAGCAAAACACCTAAAATAGGGACCTTCTGCGGGCCCCCCTGACCCCTGCTCACATACCACCTTCGGGGACTTTTAGTATGTTGTTCAGGACACTCCCTCCGACAACTATGCAAAATTTTAAAACTACACGATTTTTTTTCTATTAGGTGTTTTTCTACGTTTATTGACTGTACTACGGTACCACTGAAGTAGGAAGATAAGAGAAGTGAGAGTGAAGTTGACGAAGAGGCAAAGTGTTTCTACTTTACAGATCTTTTCGCGGAGAGAATCTTGGATTAGATGCCTGAAGTGTCTGAATGGACACATGTTACATGTGCAAGTAATACTTCTTCTAAAATCCTCTTCTGAATGTTGCGAGAAGAAAAACGCCAAGTTAAAGGTCAACGGTAATAAAATGTTAAAGAAAATAAAAATGTCTTATCGGAATTCGAACCCTGGACGTCGAATATCTGCATAAGTAGATCAAGATAAATATATTAATTAAATAAGTTGATATATTGATTTGTGTAGCCGTTGAAAATGAAATTACTTGTATTTTTAAACCTTAAAATTCCCATCCCATATTAGGAACCTCTATAATCCCATATTAAGCACTACCCGGTATTAGGATCGAATATTGATATTTTCTTTAAAATTAATTATTGTTCTGAAGCAGCGGATATTTCAAAATGTTTTACATTGTATTAGACATGGAAATGTTGGCAGAAGGGAATTCAGCATTTAGAATATCAAAATTGGTGACAGCCGCGAAGATATTGAGAAAACTTTCTTCTAATAGCCATTAAGAGTGTTGCTTTGAGAAAGTTTATATCGTACTATCCTAGACCTACCTGTCTTACTGGACGAGTCTGAGAATTGTATCTTCATTGCAGAGATGTCTACACTTTACTATAAACTTTACTAACGGTCTTCCTGTCATATTGCAGTTGCGGTGCAGTGTCAAGTTTTAACGGCGTAGATGCATTGTTGTTCGTAACATATCACACTCTTTTGAATCGTCAGTTACCGGCATGTCAAGTTCATAATGTTAAATGTGGTTAGAAATCAGAAACAAATTATTTTATTTTAACAGTTGTCATGTTCCAAACATGGGCGCCCATACCCCGGAGCAGGGGGGGGGGGGCGCCTCTCAGGGAAAGGAAAGAATGTATATTAATGATTATAGTCAGGTGTTTTTCTTTTAGGACAATTATTTAAAAGTCAGTAGAGACATAAAAAGTTTGCAAAAGTTTTACCAAATCGACAACATGGAAGCAGAATCCACATTGGATTAGGAAAGGGGGGTCCAGGGGGTCCAGACCCCTAAAAATCAAAACCTACAATGTTATTTTTGTATTTAAAAAATTATTAAATTAAACAATTTTGGTTGGTTTGTCAACTATGATATAACAGTTATTTTGTTTTCGTAGCATAATAAGTAGGCTATTATTTGCATTAATCCATGTGTTTTTTAACTTTCCTTATAAATAGTAGTAGATATTGTACCTTAGGTAACGGTTTCTTGTTTACGTTTGGCATGTCTTATACTTAGAGCATGGTAAACAAATTTGCTAACTAGTTTTTCAGTGCTAAAATAGCATAAAAGTGATTTTCATTAGTTCAATATTTTAACATTTTCCGGGGGTGGACCCCTGACTTAGGTAACGGTTCCTTGTTTACGTTGGCTTGTCTTAGAGTATGGTAAACAAATCTGCTAACTAGTTTTTCAACTAGTTTTGCTAACTAGTTTTTCAATAGCGTAAAATGTTATTTAAATTAGTCCAATATTTAAAAATTTTCCGGGGTTGGACCTCGACCCCCCTTCTTGGGGGGTATTCCATACCCTCAAACCCCCTGTACTTTCGACACTCCCCGAAATTATTTTCTGGCTACTTCATTATTGCACTTATTATATTATTAATATTACGTTACAAAGTGGCCCAATAAGTTAAAATTAACTTACAAAAAATAAATTAATTAAAAAAAACTGCCCCCCTAGAAAATATCATATGGGTGCCCTCAGTTCCAAAGATTGTGAATTCATTCATATAATCACAGGTGCCGACTTTAAGAGGCAAGGTACTTTCTACCCCCCCCAAATTTTAACTTTTTATCATATAAGGCCTATAGTAAATAAAAATCCAATTTTTGCCCCCCAACGATTTTTTTTAAGTCGACACCTCTGCATAATAATCTTGTATCCCGAATATAAATACGAAAAATTTTCACTTGATTTTAACTTGTTATCATACGTCATTTTCTGTTTGCATAAATGTTTGAAATATGTTGCTGCCAATGTTATTGCAAACTAATTCATAAAGCGTAATTATATAATTATTGCAAATAGCACTAGGTAGGGAAACTTTTATCAGATAGGTTTGCCATTAATAGCGGCTCGAAGCCAAGAGATGCACCTTCGCCTTTACTTTTTAATTTCGCTTTGGAATATGCCATTAGGAATGTCCAGGAAAACATGGTAAGCTTAGAACTAAATGGCAGTCACCCTATTCTAGCTTATGCAGATGATGTTTGTCTATTGGGCGATGACATAAACACAATCGAGAGAAATGCAAAGAGTCTTTTCGATGTCTGCAGGAATATTGAATTATAAATTAATACAGAAAAAAAAACTAAGTACATGGTCATGAAACCTCAAAATAATGCTCTACAAAATATTAGAATAGCCGGTAAATCGTTCGAACAAGTGGAAAAATTCAAATATCTGGAATCAATAATTACAGACACAAATAATATTAGGACCGAAGTTAAGTGTAGACTCAAATCAGGAAATGCAAGCTTTTATGCAGTCCAGAAACTCTTATCTTCTCGTCTTCTGTCCAGAAATCTAAAAATAAAAAAATTATAAGACAATTATCCTGACGGTTGTAGCCTACTATATGGATGTGAGACATGGTTGCTTATTCTTCGGGAAGAACATAATCTGAGAGTGTTCGAAAACAGGGTGCTTAGAAAAATATTTGGGCCTAAGAGAGATGAAAATGGGGACTGGAGAAAACTGCATAACGACAAGCTTCATAACCTGTAGGCCTACTTGTCACCGAAATTAGTAAAGGTAATTAAATCACGGAGGATGAAATGGGCTGGACATGTTGCGGGCATGAAGGAGGAAAGACATCTAAAAAAATATTGACTGGGATACCCGAAGGGAATAGACCACTTGGAAGATCTAAACGTAGGTGGGAGGACAATATTAGGATAGATTTAAGGGAAGTCGGATTTGCGAGGGATGGTTGGATGGAGTTAGCGTCGAATAGGGTTGAATGGCGGGCTCAGGTAAGCGCGGCAATGGACCTCCGGGTTCCATAAAATTGATAATATTCCTTTAGCTTGCTTAAGAATTGTCTATTGCCACTGAATTAGTGAGTAGGTAAGTAAGCACTAGGTAACAAAAATTGTTTATGTTTATTTATGTCTGTTTATGATATAAAAACAACATGCTGAACATGCCGTTAGTTTTTTTTTTCACACGTCGATAGTATTTTTACATTTTAATGGTTCTAGGTTCACAAAAGTAAGAAATCAGACTCTTGTATCCACTGTTACCACCACTCAACAACAAACCTGGACCTGTTAAACAATTCGTCAAGGATGGAATCTTCACAAGACCTCAAATTCCTGTGATGTTAAAATAAAAAAGACTTGTAGATGTGACTCTTGATGAACATACAGTTTGCTATGCTTTTAGAATGGTAGTGCAACCGTTTTTGGGCAACAGTAAAAGTAAGAATTAATTGAAGGCAACTGATAGACAATTTGATAAAGAGTTGCCATGTACTCGGATGTAGAACGTCAGAGAAAATGTACTAGTTTTCTCGTATTTGTTTCTTTAGGCCAAATTTAGGAGCCATAAGTAAGGACTACGGTGGACGCTTTCACCAAGACATTCAAAGCATGGAGAGAAGGTATCAGGGATGTTGGGACTGTGCTACGATGGGAGACAATGTACAGAGGGGTCAGAAGAAGATGAGAGGAAAAGCAGCTCTAATGTACATTTTTGAATGGCACGACTGTTATATGAAAATTCGGCGTTTTTCAATACTCTTTCGTTCTTATTCCTACCAATTCCTAAAGTTGTGTTCGTTAAGTTTCCCCTATAGGACTCTAGTTGTATTAGATAAGCATGCGGTATTAGTAGCTTTTAAGAAAATTGAAAAATTCATGATCACGTCCATAATATTGACACTTAAGAAAAACTACTTCAACATTCATAATCAGCACCACCAAATTAATCAATAAACACAAAAAATAAGATAAACAAAAACTTCGTCATATTTTGTTACGTAGTACAGGCTAGTCTATTAAACAATAATTTATATTTTACATCCCGTAGTTAGGTTTAAGTTCAGTGCGCGATTTTTACTTTACTAGTGGGGAGGGATGCCTAATCAGGGCCGACGACAGGGCGGGATCTGTATCTGGTACCCTATGATCCCCAGCTGGGGCGAAGGGGCCTCCAATGGAGGTTTCATTACCTATACTAATTTTGATATGCTTATTTCCGAGAGAGGGTAGAGGGACAGGTGGTAAGCCCATCGCCTCGCAACCCCCCTCTGGAAACTAAGTATTTCTAGGACGTGAAAGGGCCGAGAAATTTTGTCCAGAGGCTCTAATTTAGGACAGGGCGGGATAGCAGGGGCAAATTCCCAGGCGCTCGGGTGTTGGTTTAGATGTGGGTACAATGGAGTAGCCCCGCGGTGAAGATTAATACGAGGGAGAATCAAATGAAAACCGCAATTAATTTTTTTCCCACTATTTTACTGCAGGAAGAATGCTTGTTTGCACATTATTTTTCCACATAGTCCCCTCCCAGTTCAATGCACGCGCCATCGGATAGGAAGTGTTTTGATACCGCGTGAGAAAAATTCTTTTGGTTGACGCTGTAGCCACTCGTGCACCGCCTATTGGACGTCTTCATCAGACTTGAACTCCTGCCCTCCAAGGTGCTCTACAGTTTGACTGTCTTTTTAGGTCCTTGATCTTTAACAATGTCTAAATATTATATTACATTAGAAATAGGTTAAGTGGATAGGAAGGTAATTAGTACATAAGGTTAATAGGAACTCAAATAGAACCATGTTAAGAAGAGAACATTATAGGAGAAAAATTCCTCCGACACTGGGACTTGAACCCAGGACCTTTGGCTATTCGCGCCAATGCTCTACCAACTGAGCTAAGCCGGAGTTCAATTCACAGCGCCGGATGGAACCTCTCTCCTATGACTGATTGCCCTAATGGTCTACCTCACAGACAGACAAGTTATGTCATATGCAGTACTGTGAGGCACACTAATTAGTGATTTTTGTGATCGGGCTCCCACTGTTATTGTACAGTTGACATTCAAGATAGATATATAGTTAAGTTTAATAAGGCAAATCATTGACACACGGAATGGTCCTTATATGAGTAATTACGAAGCCATCCCTACGCAAGTAGGAGGTTCTTGAGCTGAAGTGACTTTATAGGCATATTGTTATTATTATTATTATTATTATTATTATTATTATTATTATTATTATTAAGCCTACATATTTTATTGCACTTTCCACTCGGCTATTTTTTCCTATTTTTTCCAAATTCTGAAAACACTTTTTTTTTAATCGTGCACTTTCTTTTTAAATTTGAACAGATTAGGCCTACGCTTGATTTAAAATATATATATACATATATATAATATTGGAAACTGTTCTCACTGATGGGAGAATGTCACTTGCGTTCATCGAACTTGCATTGTGACATCTACAGATAATGTTTGATGTATGGCAATAAGGCGTGTTGCTCGAATCATGACTTAGCGAAAGTCTGCTGAGAATACGTTTAGTAACCGCTAGTTACTGTTCACTTTCACATGCCGTTAACAGGTTCAACTCCTTTCTGAATGAAAGCAGCATGATCAGGTTCCACTAAACCTTGAAATGTAGTAGGAAAACTTACTTCCTGACTTTTTAAATTCACAAAAACGACAAATATCAGAAAATTGTGTGAAGAATATAACGTTGTTTGTATTTGGTGAAATTATGATGGAAAAAGGGATTCCGCAGCATTTACTAAGTGGTTATTTAGCTAAGGATATTACAAGAGTGTTCATTTGAATCTATGTATTTTTTATATCGACGATACTATTGAATAAGACAAAGGGATTATTCATTTAAATATTATGTATGTTGCTGTTTGCAGACGACCATGCTATAACAGATTTAGGGACGATCTAACAAGAGCTTTACATAGAAAAACATATTATATAAAACAGTATACCAACATAAGATAGCTATTTAACAGTTAATAAAACTTCACTATAAAACTTATAGGAAAATGTACGATAAAGAGCCTACATCGTTTTGGAAGCCATACTTCTACATTTAGCATGTAGATTACAGTAAATTTATAAAACTTAAAGCCTCATAGGAAAAATGAACAACTAAGCTTAATACACTATCAGTTGTTTCTGTATAGGAACATTGAAAATATATTTATTTTATAAACCAATGCGCTCCTATAGTTCTGAATGTTGGACAGGTTGTTTGAATAATACAAACATGCCGACAATGATTTTATCAACTAGGTAGGTATTCCTCAGGTCCGCGAGCGACCCCTGGTGTTCCCGTAAGGGGATATTCTCAGCGGATTTGTTACCGGGGTGCGCCAGTTCCCTACCTACTTAAACCTAAGGACACACCCAGTCCTGAACCCGGGAAAGAAAGTTTTCACTACTGAAAAATCCCCAACCCCGCCGGGAATCAAACCCGGGCCGCCGGAGTGGAAGGCAGGAGCTCTACCGATTCACCCACGGACAGCTACAATCCTAAATGAAGATGTGAGAAGATGGAAAGACGAAATAGGCTTATAAACTCGTAATACTGTAACTGAAAACTGAAAATCCAACTTAGATTCTTCATTTATTATTATTATTATTATTATTATTATTATTATTATTATTATTATGAATTATTATTATTGCTTTATTATTGTTACGGGGGCAAATCAATAAGTATCCGCACTCCCTTACTCTCTTTTTTAAATTTATTGCAACAACAATACAAAACTTTCAGTTACCGGTACATCATTTTTCAACATATTCCTCTTGCTTCTCAATGCACTTGATGCTTCATTGCACAAGCTTCCTGATGCCCTCAGAAAAAAGAAGTTTTTCGACTGAGTAGAAAGCCACGTATGCATCGCTTCCTTCGGTTCTTGGTCTGTGGTGAATCGACGGCCCCTTAAGGCATCTTTAAGTGGTCCAAAAAGATGGAAAGCTGACGGAGCGAGATCGGAATTTCATGCAGGATTCTCTAACATCTCAAAACCCAGTTTCTTATAGTTTGAGCATTGTGGGCAGCAGTATGTGGGCGCGCATTGTCATGCAAAAAAACTCCTTTCGACAATAGGGATCGACGTTTGTTTCGAATTGCTGGCTTCAGCTCATTGCTCAATATCTCACTGTAACGTGCACTGTTTATGGTTGAGCCCTTCTCGAAGTAATGTTGCAGAATTTGCCCTTGTGAGTCCCAGAAAAGTGTGAGCATCACTTTTCCTGCGGAGGGTTAACACTTGAATTTCTTTTTGACTGAAAAGATGCAGGGTGTTTCCATTCCATGCTTTGGCGTTTGCTTTCTGGCTCGAAGTGATGTATCCACAGACTTTATGAAAGCGGGCCTGTTATGAATAATGTCAAATGCAGAACCATGACTGATTTGCATATGTTTGCCACTTTATCGACAGTCACTCTTCGGTTTGTCTGAATCATGATACGCACTTGCTTAATAGTAGGCTAATAGCGTCACTAGTGGATGTGGATGGGCGTCCTGTTCATTCTTCGTTCTTCACACTTGTCCGACCATTTTTGAATTTTTTAATCCATTCGTACACGCTTCGCCATGGTAAAACATTTCCCCCATATTTTGCGGAAAGTCTTCGGTGGATTTCGGCTCCTGGTACACCTTCAGACGACAAAAAACGGATCACCGCCATACTTGATCACTGATCACGCTGTGCAAACGCTGAGCAGTGCAGCCATGTCTAATGTGCAACAGCGCAACATTCAGTAAAGTAATAACGGTCAAACATTCCACAAGCGGATGTACGTGGTACAGTCAACCTATAAAAGATTAAACAAAATCTGCGGTTACTTACTGACTTACCCTCGTACATAATTATAAATTATAAAATGAGAGAATTCTCTAAACGGTTCTAATATTTTTTCATAAAGGAGCTGTACCGAAGAAGAGACGCTCTGTCGTCACCTCGCTGAGGATTACAGTGGAGATGGAATTTCTAGCAAAGCATTTGCTTTGTTGACTGAGGAAAACCATTGATAACCTGTCAGGATAGCCGGCCACGGGATTTAAACTGGAGACCTCCAGGATGTAAGACTCAAATGCTATTGCCTGAGCCAACACTCGATTCGGTACAGATTACTTAATAGGTAATCATTGTGTTGATTTCGGATCCAATACGCCACTGCACATATTTTGCTACTGTGGTAAAATTTAATAGAATAATTTTAAAAGCAAGACTACCACTTGTGTCGTTCCTCTATAGGCCAACAAAGAAGACTGCTTTATCTTCAAATGCCTTATATCCTTCAGAAATAAAATTACATACACTATGCAACACAATTTAATTGCAACCATTTGCCTTGAAAGTACTGCTACAAAACCGAGGCAAGCAGATGAATAATGCAGCGGTGGCTCGTGGCTGGAGAGTTAGGTAAAGAGCAAGTAGATATTTACACATGCTCATCTTAACAATTTAATTCACTTATACCTTGTATATCAAACCAATCCTTCGGTCCTTTCAAGGCTGCAAACTTGTCGGTGATGTCTTCATAGAATGGGTATTTTTTAAAAAGCAGTAGAACTTCATTCTGAATTGCAATATTCGCTAAAGAAGAAAGTCTTTCTTCTGAAATTGCATTCCTCATGTGTGTTTTTGTACACTTCAGGGAAGAAAAACTTATTTCCATAGATGCTGTAGTAAAAAAGATGGACAGAGTAAGGGAGAACAATTTATAAGTGTCCTTAAAATGTTCTTATCATGATTAAGCATTTCTAACATCTTTCCGGTGTAAATCTGTCTGTACTTCTCATCGGCATACAAAATAGAAAATTAGTTTTTTAAGCGATAGGAAACACAGGTCCCAAGAAATTTTGCAAGTTAGAAGGAAAACATGTGTGGTATTTTGTGTTCAAAATTTGTGGTATCAGCAAGGCAAACAAGTTGAGTGTTTTCACAATCGCGAAATCTCGCATCCATATCCATCAAAACCTGATCCAAAATTTCGTAATACAAGGCTCGATACATGTGAATACATTCATCCTGAGAAAGGAAACTGTACTCTCGTGAGAGGCGCATATCCGTCATTTTTCTGGCCTTTTCTAAGATAATTTAAAAATGCGGTTCGTTCCTCTTGTTTCCTAGCATACTACAAGTAGTCCTCATTTTTTATATGCAGTGGTTAGCATCTATTTCCAAACTTGTTTTTTAATTTCGTCAGGATTAAATGCATAGCAGTAAGCGCAACGTGTTCCTCCTGCTTCTCACGCTGGAAGGAGGCGAAGTAGCGAGAAGGAAACTCTAATTTATTTCATTGCAAGTCCTCTCCACAGAGAAATTGAAGCGGGTGAAGTCATGGTTGTCATAGTAACCAACTAGTTCTCGGCTTAGCCTATAACACGGCCAGTGTGAAAGAATTCTCATTCCATAAAGTTAAGCTCCACCCCCGAAGGTTGAAGAAAATGGAGAGAGGGCTATGTTACACCTAGTCGTCCTGATAGCGCGTCTGCTGGCCACAACACCGCGCGCCCATTACAAAAATAGATAAATACATTTCTAGTGGAAACCAACATACGTGATAAGGAAAATAAATATAAAAAGTATGTCTGGTAAGGTAAATATATTGGTGAAGTGCCACTTCAGTTACTTCCCCTAAATAACCGCCACTGGAAAAAAAAAGCAAATGGTTTTCCATTTATGTAGAAGATGGCCTTCCGTTTAGCCAAATATGGTTTGGTTGACGTCAATGACTAGCATTCTTCAGCCGAGATTCCCATAAAATGTGGAGCAACTTTGTTCATGTAATTTTATTGTTCAATGCTTCTTGAAAGTTTGTAATTTAATGCTATAAGACGTAATGTAGTCTGTCGCAGTGGTCTGTAGAGTGGTTTCAACATTTCGACAGGGTATACTCTTAAATTTCGGAAGACTTACGTTTGTTAATTTCAAAGTGAGGCAATCACTACGAGTGCCCATAATTTGGAATGAAGAGGCATGTAAGGCGTACTGAGATTTCAAAAGATGAAACACATTAATGCTCATATTTGTACACTAGGACAATAAGTAGTAAAAAATTAGATGGAAGTCCACAGTATAAGATTCAAACTGTCTAAAAAGAATATTCTCCACAGGGCCTCACCAGCGCTTTATTATACATACAATCGTATTGGATGAGTGAAAGCCAGAATGGTCAAATACGTAAATGATTAAAGATGTATATATATACATGACTGACTGCAGGCTGGTAGCCATTATTCAATATCAGGGTGGGCAAAATAATGTTTCTCAGGACGGGCTAAGGAACAATACTGAATTTCGGCCTGATGTGGAATAAAAATCATGAATTGCAATATACTATGCACAGTTAATATTAATTGAAAGCTGTTTGTCCTGTGGCACTCATGTAAGTACTGGAGTAAACTTCAGTTAAAACTGCAGAAAGTGTCCTTAAGCTTTACTTTGAAACAATAGTCCTACACCCAAAATATTCCACACACTTGGAATGCTAATGGAGGATAAATGAACTGAGGTTCTGCCCCCCTCTCTCAACGGGCCTGATTGTCTGGTTATACGGTTATGACGGAGGTCTGCTCAACTTAGGCCTATGATCTCGCCGGTGTGCCTCATTTTTTGTGGAGGAGCTCTTTTACATGTATGTAAATCTACAGACTTTGGCGTGTCATATTTATGCACACATAAATGCCTCGACTTGAGCCGAGTACTAACCTGCTATCTCGAACACATAAAGCCAGCTCCATACAGACAGCGCTAACCAGGTCGACGAAATAGACAAATAGACCTATAAGCTAGGTAACACATAGGCCTACATCCAATAATAAAAGTTGCCAAAACAAGATATAGGAATAGAAATAGAAGGTATACGCTAACGTGTAAACAAAGTAGAGGTTATACGGCGTATACGTGTATATATCCCTTGCTATACCGTTGCCTGTAAGGCCCGGCGGCGTGGACCGCATAAACGTCTCTACAACGGGGGAGGTAAAACTCGAAAAAGGAAGAAGTAAAGAAGCCTAATATTAATAAGCAATTATTTAATGGCTGGTAGACAACAAAATTTGTAAAATGTATCATCTCATCTCTTCTTACCCGATAGGTTTAACAATTACAGAAAGAGGCTGTAATGTGTACTGAATGTAAGGTACGATTTATATTAACCCTCGCTTGGTATCCGGGGTATTTTTTGACCCCGTGCCTCTTTAATTATAAAGAAACTGTTTTAAAAGTTGGCATAGGCTTCTCATCCTCCAGACATGTTTTCTGCAGACATTGCACCGTAATTGGGTAACATATTCATAATTTTATGACCGTTGGTAGTAAGTTGACATGTGTTATTATAAAATAGTATATTGCGATACAAGTGCCGTAAGCGGTTCATACGTATCGAGGAAAGAGTTTGAAAAAACGAGGCGCTTGCGCCGAGTTTTTTCAATTTCCGAGATCCGTTATGCGCTTACGGCACGAGTATTGCATGCTATTTTTTGCACGATGATTATTTATATCAATTTATTTATATTAATTGAGATTTTAGCTGAAAATATTATGTATATACACTATTGAAGATGGATGTTAGGCCTATATTTCAGAAAGTGATTTGCATGTATTTGTTATGGGAACCGAATATTTGTCCTGGGGGCCTTGTCCATAAGGCTTGAATTTGTAAGTAAATTCTTACCGCACGGAAACTCTTACCGCACGGAAATTTGTTTTGTTTCCATAGCAACAAGATTGCTTGCGGGAATGTCAACTTACGATCCACGGCAACAATATTCGTAAGTACCACTAATTAGTTAAGTCGTGCAAAAAAACAAGAAGGCTGGCAGCAGCGAATAATGACTCGGCAACACCGACATTTATACGTGCATTGTTGTAACCAATTCAGACATTAGTTAGCAGTGTGATATATTTTATTCATAATGGGTGATGATATAGCCTACGCTTTGAAAGAGGCTACAGTCTTGAACAGGCTCCCGTAGATATATGTAACTTAATTTTTATCTTAAAACAATGACATTGTATTTCACAAAATACATCAGACCTATTATGATATAGGCTGTATTGTTTTTGTGCATTATATTTTTTAACATCACTTTTACATTTATCATCATTTATCACACAATTGATAGAATCACTGTGGGGTCAAAAAGGACTCCAGACATAAACATGTTTCTGTAGAGCTGATGCCATGCGAGGGTTAAACCTAAGATTTAAATAATAGAAGAAGGTTGTCTTGTAGATTGAAACTTCACAGAACTCGCTTTAATAAAGGCCTCTCAAATAGGACTGTACAATTGGTCCTTGATTCTAAACACGAAAAGTCAATTTTACAGGTCTTTTTAATCGGTATAAGAAATTCGATAATGGTTGAAGTTTCTATAAGCCCTTTTGACAATTAAGACCTGTAACTGTCAATTTTATTTAAACGTTCTAATGTTTATTTACGTGAGTGCATGTGTAGTTATGGAGGTGTACTTGTACATCATAAAGGATCTATGGATAGAATATGCCGCATGCATGTATAAGGTCCGACATAGGCTATGCAACAGGCAGACATACCACTAGGGGGATGGTTTGTGATTTGCAGGGCAGGGAAACTTTCATGAGCAGCACTATGAAAAGAGGGCGAAGGATCTTTAAATTCGGCGTCTCAACATCAGAAAAGGACACACATACGCACAAATTGCTTTGCAATGCATTCTACATAAATCACACAATATTTCAAAGGATTTTTCCATGATTTTTTTTTCATTAAATAGTACCATCGCCTTGCCTTAGTAGTATGCACTTAAAGCCTCGGCAATTCACCTCCCGTTTTAACTGGTGTACGTTTTCATGTTGGTATATTATATTAAAATATGAAAAGGGCGTAACAAGATATTAAACTAATAAGGCATTTGCTAAGCTAATTAAACATAAAAGTTACTAGCATAAAGGATAAAAAAATAATAATCATTCAAAAAATATCTAAATAAAAGTAGTGCAGATTTACGAGATTAGGAAAAAGTTTGATTCATTCCTTTTCCCCAGCGGGTCAATCTTTCAGTATGGGTACAATTAGCCAGTTAATATCCTTTATTATTGAGTCCACTAAAATATTTAAGGATTTTTAAGTTATTGCTAGTAGGCCTATTTTATATTTAAAAAAATACCTCTGTACCGTTCCGATAGCTTTAGCGCCTGGAGTAATTACCACTCTATTACTCGTAAACCATTCAAGATATAAACATGGTACCTGATGTATAATAAAATTCAAATATTTCCCCAAAACTTATATGCTTGAATCTTTTTTCTGGTCACGGAAATAAAAAAAAATTGCCGCTTCTTCCTCGACATTTCAGGAACGTCACAAATCATTCCGACAGCTATAGCGCCCGGAATAATTACCACTCAATTACTCGTAAACCATTCGAGATATAGAGCTGGAACTTCATTTGTATTAAAATTCAGCTATTTCACTAAAACTTTCTCGCTTGAAGTTTTTTCGAGGCACAAAAATAAAAAAAATTGTCGCATAGTGAAATTTTCTTCTCCATTCATTAATTTTGTGCAACGGGTGATGTTTATAAAATGAAATAAAAACATTTGTGTCCGCTTTTTTAAGGTTCTGTTTTAACCACCAGTAGGGCTGTTGTGTGTAGATTATTTCTGCACAAATTTCACAGGAAACCGACCAAGGGTTAACTAAAGCTTACGAGTTTAATCACGCGGTGTATTAATTTTCTAGACTGAGTAGGCCTATAAGCTGGGAATTGCAAGAGTTGGAAACTGGTGACGTCACGCACTCAAGTGCTGCGATTGGTCTATCACGGAATACGCAACCTGTATAGTTTACTGATGGTGACTAAATGGTTTACCGATTTATATGATTAATGTAATCCGGATTATAATATAGCAGAATTTCATGTTAATGACGTGCATAAATTTTAATTTTAATTTAAAAATTAAACCATTGTACAATTTTATAATAATAATTGTAATAAATGTATATAGAAGAATCAATTAATTTGAGAGCAACATAGAAAGATATTGTGCATGTAATTTTGTTAAAATAGCATTTATGATTCTTAGAGTTGACATGTCTGATATCATTGACTGTGATCTATAGACAATACATTATTATTTTCCCTTTCGATTAGGCCAGCTTAGGACCACGTGAAACAGTTGTCTTCTTATTGTCTTCCCAAACTTATTCATTCACTTTCGCGATGTTGCTGTTTCCGTTCTTCCGTCCATTTACTTCCCGTTTTCATCTTGGGTTCCTCTGGAAATTCGCCATCAAATATTGATTTCCTAAACTTTTCTCTGTTTGCAATATCCTCCTTTTTGATATTGAGTAATTTCAAATCTTCCTCAACTTCCTTGAAAATGCTGGTTTAGTTTTTTTACTTACATAGTGATCGTAATTTGTTTGGTAAGTCTGCCTCTTTCCATTATGAAAATGTGACCATAGAATCTTAATCTTCTTTTTCTGAAAGTATGGCCTATTTAATACATTATTATTATTATTATTATTATTATTATTATTATTATTATTATTATTATGTAGCTATGTACGCATCTATGCAAGAACTGTACGTATATGAGTTTGTAGGCCTACATATGTAACGGTATGTACATAGGTAGAATATTTATTTATAGATTTACTGGTATTAGGCCTATTTACAACGTATTACATTTTATCTAGTTGTAAACTGATAATTAAGTTCCGATGTCTACTGCGCAAATAGTGTGTCCACTGCAGCTGAAGTTTCTCTTATTTCCGTTAGATTGCCACACCACGTTTTATCTTATTTTGTGTGAAACTTTCGTAACATAAGATGCTTCTCCCAACTAATTTAGACTTCTATAGATAGCAACAAGAAGAAATAGCGATTCACAATAGCGTTTCACAATATGACCACTGAAGTGACGTTCTGTTAATGCTTATTGAAGCAAATGACCAAAATGAATTTAGGAATATTGCAATAACATTACAGAAGCAACTGGAATTTGTTTTGAAATCCACACATCTGTTAATGCATATTTAATAACTTAGTAATAGAAAGGTGTAGAAGTACAGCTGACAATTTCATACCTCGCTACACCTTAGTTGTGGTCATTAACGCAAGCACGACCATAATTTGTGGTTATAGAGTGGTTGAGAGGATTACTTATAAAGGGAAATGCAAGTGAATGTAAGAAATGTGTGTCAGGCTCAGTGCATTGCGAGTTGTACGCGTTATCCCCTCTTCGCAGCTCGGGTAGAGTCCAACCTGTCGTGGTACTACGAATACATTTTAAAAAAGACATTCTAGTTCTTGACTGGAGGTCAATTCGTTCCACGTTTTGCTCTGATCTGTTGATTCTGCTCGTGGAAGTGAAATCATAAGCATGAAGTGTCAAGGTAGTTATGTGGTGTACATAGCAGTTGCAGTTCTCTTCCTTGTCGCAATTTGCCATGCGGCTGATCCGGCAAAATGTGAGTTCCTCCTTCTTTTGTTGTATGTTATTTATTTATTTAGTCTAACTGAAATGATATGGTAGATATAAAATTGCACACAAATACAAGACACACATATGATATGGAAACGAAATTAATGAAATGTTAAGCTATTTACAATTATATTGAGAAAAAAAGAAGATTGCACAGATTATATAAAGAAACAAATTGCTGTAGGGTGAGGAGAAACATTTTCAGTACATATTAACACATAGAAATGGAATAAATTAGTCAAACTGTTTATGAATATCACTTAAAATTCGATACTTAAAATTTGATAACATTAACACTGGTAAAGAAGAAAGAAAGATAAAAGAAAGACTCAACCTTTAAATGAATCGAAATATTCATTGATGTCATATAACTTGTTAGGTTATAATGATATTAAGGTATAAAATTTGAGAAAACAATGTTGCATTTCTTGCTTATACGACCATGAGTTATTCGATTTTAAGCTTTCAGTTTTACGTGCTAATAATATTAATAAAAAGCATAATATGTATAACATAGGACTACTAAGGAAAAAAAATCAAATTATCCATAACTTATTAAAATCTGTGCCTGGGTAAAACATGGAAAGAAAAATAATTCTTAACTCCACACAAAAGGTGCACAAAGAGTGGTCGAATTCTGCACTTCCAGAGACCAATCTCCTGCAAAGTAGAATGTAATGTTTCTCGTGGATTGTAGGCTGGATTTATTTATAAACTATATAAATGAATTAACAGAAATCCATGAATATATTTATTAATAAACTAAGAGACAGATAACATGCGAGAACTTAACATCCCTAGAGAATTTTTTTCTTGCGTATATTTAAAAAATATATATATACTATTGGATATGATAGTTTATAATATGGAGTAATTTTCCTTAAGGCTATAAATTTCGATTGAGGGAAAATTCCTATTGCGACGGAAGTTTTCCTCAAGAACCATTGAATTTAACTGAATGAGTATTATACAGGTCACTTCTGTGCGTTTTACTTGAGCATTCCTCAGTTTCATTAAACTAAGCTAGAAGTAAGTGGATTTGATTTTGTCCTGTGTTAATTAATTAAGTTATTTATTATTTTATTATTATTACTATTACTATTTCACAAAAGACCAAACTTATCAGGAATTATACTTAAATGAGACTAGATTTTGAACTATGTTTGTCATTCTTCTGGTAAGTACACAAGAATAGAAAATAAATACTGTAGTAAACATGGTTTTATATTTATTACAACAAAACAAGTTAGACTACATTTACAATAAATACACAAAGATAGAATAAAATGCAATTGTAAGATTTAAAAAATATGTCCTAAAAGCAAATTTTTGATTATGCTGTCTTGAGTAAGTTATGAAGTTAGGGAAATTAACAGTGTGACCTTCCATGGAAAGAACGTAATTTACAGAAAGTGAGCATTATTTAAAAAAAATCATATTGCAATTCCGTAAATTTTGTTAAAAAAATAAAATAAATAACTATCAAAGTCTCTAGACAATAATAGAGAAATAAGTTTTAAAATTTCCTGTTTTAATTAAAATTAGTCTATGTCGTTCCAATATTTATTAATTTGGTTCTGATGTTTTCTGAAATCGATGCACTAAGTAAAAAAAAAAAAAATAATCTGTGAAAATTTATGATGTTGCCAAAACAAGTTGACAAAGGGTAGCCCTACACTAAGTAGAGTACTAGACCTACTTTAATGTGAAATCACGGTTACAATATAAATGAAAAAAATTACATGATATATGACAAAGTCTGGCCGGATATCATATGTACGAAATAAATACACGTTCATGGCACCCGACACTCTCATAGTAAATTTGACAAATGAAAAATAATGAATAGTTCGTTTGTTTTCGAGTCGGCCTGACTTCTAATAAATGTTCTTTTGGGGCTTTTTTTTTTCTGAAAGCCTCAGCTTTTGTTGTTACAATTTACATTGATTTGAAAAATATTTTATATGAAAAGACATGATGAGGGAATCACTATAACCTCCTGCTTGTATAATCGTTATGACGACAAGGCACTCTTAAGTAAGACAATAGACATTCCCCATTGTTTTTGTGCTCTTATAGCAGAATTTTTTGGCGTAATAGGAAATAAGAAATTTCCTTTACGGTAGGTGTCCATTTAAATATTCTGCATTTTAAAAAGCCAGAGTAATAAAATGCTTCACTGTACTAGAATTTGATATGTGCAACATTTTGATTCACGAAATCTTAAGCTGTGTGTAATTATGATAGAGAATGAAAACAGTGGTAGCAATCAATTGAAAAGAAGTGGTAGTATGAATACTAATATTAGTAATAAGACAACTATTATACTTTGAGAAAATTGCTCGATGTGCCGTGAGTTTGGTAGTAAATAAAACTAGAACATTTCTAAACAGTCTGATTTTTATTCAACGAAGTACATACCCTAAACAAGTCTATACTGTAAGCTCCGTATTTGCCGGTACCTCTTTGTCAGTACCTTTGCCGGTACCCAAAACATACTTTGTCAGTTTAGGAAAAAATTCTACCCAACAATTATATAATTTCAATGAACCTTTTTATCAGAGCTACCCCGTAATCTTTTCATGACCAGGAAGACTGTGGTTAAAGAAATATAACATTTATATATTGACATTTGAATATTTATTGTTAAAATTATGGCTTACCATTCGATCCTTAAATGAATGATACTCAATTTCTCACGCAAATTATAGTATTCTCTACTACAGAGAAAGTGATTACGCTGATAGTTTATTCCTTGCACTTTGTTCTGTGCCATTTACAAGAATATTAAGTTTTATTAGTTATTTTCCGTTATTTTATTACAAATTTAAGAGAAACGATTGGATCCTAAAGGATTATACATTTAAGGGTAGAACGTTGAAATGAATGTAGTATTCACAAAACAGAAGGATATATGTTAATTGAATAATAAAATGGCAATTATTATTACTGCGAGACTAGTTTGATATTTTTCAATGAAATTAGTTTCAGGTAAGTCTGCCACAGGAACAAACCAAAAGAGGCAAAGTGTTGTTGTAACATACTAAGCATTCTACGTCAAATCTGTTTACCGGTACTTATCAGTGAACTATATTAAATAACTCCTTCAATTAAAATATTGTAGTCTAATAAAAAAGCTCTTTTGTCCATTTTTTGTGACAAAGTTATTAATGTCATAAAAAAATAGAGCAAGGGATAAAGTAAAAGCAAAACTTAATTACGTGCCCGCAAATAAAAACAAACAAACAGAAAAAAAAAGATAGAAGGTTAAGGAGGAGGAAAAGTCCTCCAAAACCCTATGTACCACAGCCAGAGGTATTGGTTGAAGTGCTGTGTGACTTGCTAACAGATATTTCCTAGAATTCAAGCTTCGACACTTCGGTGAATTTCGCTGTGGAATGCTCACGGAAATGAGAGGTGGAACTGACGTTCACCTTGCGACTCCCACGCCACGCCTTTGCACTTCACACGTCATGTTCTTCAAACCCGGCATTATCACTTAAGCAGCTTTCAAATTGCAGCATTGAATTTTATAAACAACGAGTTCTTTGGGATGACTGGTGCGAAAAAAAGGGAACTTTCAGACGGAAATCATTTCGTAGGAAAGAGAAAACCTCTCCATCTTCATTAGATAAAACTGCTATAATATAATACAACGAATCCATCAGATATAAGTATTCCTTTATTACAACCAATGATCAATCATTAGGATATAATAATTATTCATTTATTGCTACAAAGATCTACTATGATGAATGGAGCAACGGAGAAAATGATACATGATAGAGAAATATAGTAATCCCGAGAAAATCTACCTTACCCAATTCAGTCCACCAGAGAAAAGCGAGCAGTGTAACCACTCGGCCATGGGAGCATATATAGTAGATACAGGGATAGTTTCGTCAACTGACTATTTGAGAGAATAGGTAAAAACTTGTTTTGTTCAGAAACTGCCTTGTGTAACATCTTAGGTATTGTAGGTCTTTAACAGCGAGGAAAAAGAGACAAGTAAGATAAGTTCAATCCTTTCACTGCAACTTAGGCCTATGGCCGTCACTATTGTGTTAGAATATTGTCCCGCATGAGTTCTATTACTTGCCTGTAAATGTGTAGACATGAGACCGTTACATTTATGCACCCAAAATATCATCAACCTGGGCCGAGATCGAAACCGCGACCTGGGCACATAGGCTAAAGCCAGCGCCAAACAGTCTGCGCCACCCTGTCGGACTACCATGAGCTTATGACGCTATCAAGAAATGAAAACATATTATGTACTACAATTCTAGCCAAAGGACAGCTTGAGACTGGACAAGCATTTCACTACCATGAACCACTTGATAAGAAACTTGGACATAAATTCTGCCCTGGTATGAAGTAAGATGTCGTCTGCCGGGTGTGGAGCTAAAACCTTCATGATTATAGGCAATGATCGTCACGTAATACTTTAAGGTTTGAATGTTTGAAAATACCGATGCAGCAGAGTAATTGTACTGAATGTTTGAAAATATTTTACTTTTAAAAGTCCCCCCCCCCGTGGACTAGGCAACTTTTTAAAGTTCCCAAATTGGTAAGATGGTCGATCTTAGAAATGGTCCTATTGTCAAACCTGATACAGGATATTATTACTTAAGATGAAAACTATCGACTTCTCACATTTGTAGGATGTCACATTGGACAAAATAAAGAGAACAAGGTACAATATGCAACTGAAACTTTAATAACATTTTACGACAGAGGATATTTTTTTGAGAACTACCCGGGACTGCATAAAAAAAATAAAACTTTTAAAAAGTCAAATTCTAAGTAACTCTAGTTAAACAAAGGTGCATTTTCAGCTCTCCTAAGGTGGTTTGATTGTTGTTTTGTTTTAAATGTTATTCACATTTCTTTTATCGGAATAGAGTGACATTATGATTAATAACAATAATGTATCAAGAGATGTGTTAATCGACCGCCGGTCTTGTGGTTATCGTCGCTGACTGAAGATTCGTCGGCCCGGGTTCGATCCCCGGTACCTCGGATGTAGGGCGGTCTGGTAGGGGTGCACTCAGCCTCGTGATTGAAATTGAGGAGCTACTTGATAGAGAAGTAGCGGCGGCTGCGGTCATGGAAACCACCATTAACGGCCGTGGGTGTCGGCATGTTGACCACATGCCCCCCAATCCTGCCATCTGCCTATGGTAGATGACGCAGCGGTCGGGTGGTAGGCCTTGTCCCTCCAGGGATGTTAGCTAGTTAAATGTGTTAATCGAGTCGTTTTGAGCGACTCAAAAGTGTAATTATAAAATTATTTTTTAGTCTAGTGCCCTAAGTTTCATTTACAAAAAAGTTGATTAGTAGGTGCTTGAATGGCTTACTGCTCAGTAAAATACATTTTTTCTGCGAGCATCCAAAATGCTAATGGAATGCTAGATCAAGTGTTTTGAGAAGCCTAGGACTGTATTGAAAAATAATAATAACAAAATGCCTCCCCTTCTTTTGAAAGATTATAAAAAAATGTGTGTGGATACTTATTGATTTGTCCTGTAAATACTTAAAATTCCCCTGAAAGTGATTAAAACCATAACTAGGTTATACGCTGTAACATTACATAGATGGTATATACTGTTTTTGTATTGAAACTGCTATTATTAATATTTTCCTATTTTTATGCAATCAATAGAAGAATCCATTTTCTATTAACACTTTCTCTCACCTCCCTCCCATTCGTCGGTATAAACAAAATAATATCGTTTTGTTTAAATCATTTTTTACATTTCTGCAAATATTCTTATATCCACACGAAATATTTATAAAAGGAATGGGTTTTATTGCAGCTGCATTTGGAGAAGCTTTCGACGAAATTGTGGTGGAATCTACACTGACAGTCAGGGGGAAAGGTGGCTCCTCTCGCCAAAGCAGAAATAAATCTCTCACATTGAAAACGAAGCCCACATCTACCAGTTCCACAACTACAACCACCGAGGGCAGCACTACTGACAGTTCAACTCGAACCAAGCGGGAAGTTGCAGAATTTATTTTAAACAGGTAAGCTTACTTTCTTTTTTAAAATAATTGTTATCTAGAATTACGCACATGTTCCATATTATAATTAAACTAACATTATACTAACATTATACACATCAGTAAGTTTATTTCCACGAGGGAATGAATGTTTTGATTGTTCCAAGTACTGCACGCAAAATTACCCAACGGCAATATTATATATCCCGAGATATGAGCTTGTTATAATCTCTAATAAATAAGAACGTTTGAGAATGTTTTAGGAGAAACATTTCTCTGACACTAGGATTCGAACCCCACGACTTCCGGCTTTACTTTTCGATTTTCTACCAACTGAGCTAATCGGAGTTCGATTAGTAGCACCAGATGGAATCTCTCTCCTATGACTGATTAATCTTTGTACCCTTAATGTCTACCTCACAATACTGTATATGATGTAAATGTCTTTCAGTGAGGTAGACCATGGGTAATCAGTCACAGGAGAGTGAATCCATCTGGGGCTATGAGCCGAACTCTACCTAGCTCAGTTGATAGAGCATCGGCACGTAAAGCCGGAGGTCGCAGAGACAAGGAATTATTCTCTTAAATATTCACACGAACATATATCTAAATCTCTAACGAATTGTTTATAAATATGTTATAATTAGACTTCGGATTTTAGGTAAAAACCTATTTTAATCCTTAAGTGATATATGGTCGGTAACTTGTATATGCATGTTTCAGAAGTGACTATGCCTAAAACTGATACCTTTATAGGACCTAAAACAGCCTATTTTTACGTTAGAGCCTAATATTGCCTTTTTGCTTGTTTTTCCTCTAAAGTTCAAAATAAGTTATTTTTTGTTATAAATTCTAGCATTTATTTTCAGTTCGTAGTAAATTTTTAGCTCGGAATGTGCAGTACATGACACATTTGTGACTTGGTTAAATAGTAAGGAATGTTTTGTCTTCTGTAGAAAAATTCCTTGGAATTCCCAAGAAAATGTAGTGTTTTTCTCCAGACTCCCACATCCAGTAACAAACAAAAACAAAAACAAAAAGTAGTTCTCTGAATCACTGAATATGCTAGCGTGCGTAGCTTCTGGGCGCAGGGATTAGGTTTTCACTGTTATGGTAGTAATACAGGCCCTAATAATAGGTCTATATAATTCTGTGTACCATAGGCCTATAGCTGTGTTTTATCATGATTATTGATTAATGGTGACTTCAATAAATATTATTGTTATAAAAAAATTGTTATAAATTCAAACATTTATTTTCAGTTGTTCGTACTAAATTTTTAGCTCGGAATGTGCAGTATATGACACATTTGTGACTTGGTTAAATAGTAAGGAATGTTTCGTCTTCTGAAGAAAAATTCCTTGGAATTCCCAAGAAAATGTAGTGTTTTTCTCCCGACTCCCACACCCAGTAAAAAAAACAAAAAACAAACAAACAAACAACTAAACAAACAAAACAAAACAACAACAAAAGTTCTCTGAATCACTGAATATGCTAGCATGCGTAGCTTCTGGTCGCAGTGATTAGGTTTTCACTGTTATGTTAGTAATACAGGTCTTAAAATAGGTCTATATAATTCTGTGTACCACAGGCCTATATCTGTGTTTTTATCATGATTATTGATTAATGGTGACTTCAATAAATATAATATTCTGCATTGCAATTGAGATATTTCAGAAAATTGGCAACTTAACGATTTTATAAGAGATTATTTTACGATTTTTAGAACCTATTTTCCAATTTTTAGAGCCTATTTTAGGTACCTAAAACAGCATTTTTAGCGACCTAAAAGTCCGAAGTCTAGTTATAATATTATGCTTATAGATATTTTCCAGAAGTAAATAAACTTCCTATAAAAGTGAAGTACAATAAACGATTTATTAGAAATTATAACAAGTTCATATCTCGGGAAAAAATATCCCCGATTGGGCTATTCAGCATGCTTTGAATGAATCAAATTCATTCCCTCGATTTCTATAGCAATATGTAGTCCTTAGCCTCTTGAAAAGCTTTATGGTTTGTTGTTTTCTGTTTCAGAGTTAACCGAGCGGAAAATACTTTCAAAGTCATTGATTTGTTTGACAGAGGATTAGGGAGTCATCCTGCAGTCAAGAGATCATGATTTATACCCAACATAGATTGTTTTGAATGTAAGTAAGCAGAAATTGTAGAATTATTTACAACTTAATTAGTTTAGAATGTTTGACGGCACAGTTCATTGGGCTGATTCATTAACGATAGGTTAATATTTATTCTTAATTATTATTCAGAAAACGAGATTGGTGTTTTAAATGCTAGCAGCCGAACATTTAAAGGTGTTTATGTAAAGTCAAACAATTAAGCTTATTATTATTATTATTATTATTATTATTATTATTATTATTATTATTATTATGTTTTTTTAATATCTGAAACTCTTAACCAGCATTGGTTTTATGAGTTAGAGATGTTAGAAATATTAATTTAGCCATTTTGGTGAAAGTACCATTTCTTATTTTATTGCAAAAATTCGAGCATACTGTAAGGTATAACTGTACAGAATTTTATGGAGTTTGAAGGCATGGAACAGGTGCTGCTTACACCTTTTTCAAACTTCAGTGCGCTTCCAACTGCCAGTGGATGCAAACATTAATCGCCTGCTTTCTCGTTTCAATTTGCATGATATTTTGCCATTCGATCTTTTCCCACAAAAATAGAGATATAGCAATGATTTTTTCAAAATGTACTCTACAGTATCTGCAATAAAATGTCTACTCAGATTTTCGGTTTAGGCGTTAGTTATTTTTTTTTTTAAATATTTAGTGTAATCATAAGTCAGTTTTTTTAACTCTTCATTTTCCTTGGTACTGTATTTTTTTAAACACAAAGTATAAACAATATAAAAAATCCTTCAATAAATTTGTAAAGCAAGCTCCATAGAATCGCACATAAAAATTCATCTTCATATTTTAATATATGTCGTAAAAGATAGATTTCATTGTTTATTTTAAAAATCAGATAAATTAATTAATTAAATTTTTAATTTGATAATGAAATGTTAAACTTCATATTCTGTTTACTTTTTAATTCATTACGCAAATTTCAAGTTTCTAGGGCAAATAGTTCAGACAATCACTCTTAACACCTGAATCATTCCTCAAATTTTTGAAGAAAAAAATATTTTTAAGTAGTTGGCATCGGGTTATGTCCTCACTGTAGAATAGTTTCTTGCCACATGGTTGCCTGGAAATTAATCAACGGTACTGTTATAGATACCTTCCAATACATTTCACCTTAACCCGTGTGTTCTTTTAAAAGCGTTCCCACCATCTGTAGGCTATAGTCGGTAGACCTACAGCTAAGCAATTACGGTATTTATTTTAGCGTATAACTTCCAGCCATATCGCACTCGATATCTATACGTTTCAAAAATATACAGAGTGTTTTAAAGACCGTTTACAACATTTGGGGGATGATAGAGGAGGTAAAATGAAACACTATTTCTATCTGACTCGATCTTAACAGATATTCTACGTTGCCATTATACTGTTGTTACAAGGTTGTGGTTTAACAGCCGTTTCCATCAATACAAGCATGAATGACGGTGTTGAAAGTGCCTTCCATGTACCTGCACACATAGGTCACAATATGATCTCGAGGCATATCGCTAATGACTTCCCATCATGCACCAAGCTCACTGCGCACTAGCAAGTAACAAACAAATGAAAACATCAAAGAGCTTGATGGTAAAGAAATAAAATCAGGTAAACTGATATAACAAAGTGCCAGTATGTTTTTGTTGAATCAATTATAATTGCAATTACGATATGCAGAAAATAAGTTTTTCTAATCAGATTAAAATCGACCAGCGTCAGCAGAACTACAGATCTGTGATACCTTGACAATCGCGCACTCACATAAAAATAAAAAATAAAAAAAATAAAAAATCCATGTCAAATCGGCCGGTTCCGGGATTTGATCCGGGGACCTCGAGAATACGAGTCCAAGGCGTTACCATTTGGCCAACTCAGTCAGTTTAACGGAATCGTTTGATAAGCATAAGTGAATGAATAGTGTTAACTGTCAAATTATACAGGTAGACAAAAATTAAAAAACATGTGACTTTAATTAGTCGTTACTCTGGTACCGGTCATACGATTAGGTCCAAAATTAATAGGCTTCTTGCCATGGACGTTATAAATGCATGTACCAAGTTTCATGAAAATCCGATGAAGCATATTTGAGTTATGGGGCCTTTTGTTATATAATACCATAAAAATGCACTAAATTGGGCATTATTCCGGTACCGGCCAACCGATTTGGTCCAATATCAACAAAAATCTTCCCATGGACATCATAAATGTGTATACCAAGTTTCATAAAAATCCGATAAAGCGTATTTGAGTTATGGAGCTTTTAAATAAAAACACTAAATTGGGTTTGACGCCAGTACCGGTGAACCGATTTGGTTCAGTAACAACAGGGTTCTTCCCATGGACATTATAAATGCGTATACCAAGTTTCATGAAAATCCGATAAAGCGTATTTGAGTTATGGCGCGTACAGACACACGGACAGACAGACAGACATACAGACGACGGACGGACGGACGGACGGACAGACGGACAGACATTTTTCGTCCCCCACACACAATCTCATAAAGTACCATACTGGCACTTAATAAACATTGGAATAGATATAATGTAATATAATATCAATGGTATTTAACACACACACACATATATATCCGGTTTGCGGATTGTCCATGCATGGCTCTTCTTCCCTTTTTAACCCTTTACGAGCAGAATATGGATATAACCGGATATTATATTTTTGTGACTGGGTTTTCACATTTACTATAAAGTAGGCCTACCATATAAGATGCAGGTATATTTTCATGAACCTACAGAATATTGTATCTGTTGAACATTACATGAGAAGAATCCCGAAGGACACGGATACTAATTCCGTTGTCACAGGGTTTTTTTTTCTCTACAGTCTCCTCAGGTAATGTTCAACAGATCAACATTCTGTGGTTTTATGGAAACATCCCTGCAATATTACCCATTTCATTTGAATTAGCCCAGGCCATGTTAACTCTGATAATCGAGTTTCTATTGATTTCGAATAAGTATTTTTGTAGGCTAGTGTGCCTAACAGAATTTGCAATAGGATTTTCGGAGGACCACTGGGAAAACCCAGAAAATATATGTGCTTAGTAGTGTAGGAATATTGAAGGAAGCAGGAATAATGGAGAGAGAGTATTGTTGCTTTATTCTTCTTTTCTTGAAGACTACTGCTTCTCCTTGTATTTGGTATAGACCAATATTGAATAGTGCTTGCTATTTTCACTAGGTATACTTCAGGAATGACTTAAGGTTCATTTGCTGTGAGAATACACCATGCTTTTTGATCTACAACAATAATATAAGTTTTTTATTTCAATCTCAAAAATTACAAACTTCAGGAATAATTGAGCTGTATTGACTCAAAATACTACTGCAGTATACTCTATCTGCCAGTAGGAAAAGAGAAGCTGCAATTGCTTGCCAAAACTTCTTATCTTGATAAATGCTGAATTACTATTTGTAAAATATCAATTTGCTAGACCATTCCTTGGTCTTCATAAAATTACTATGTTCAGTTCAAACTACTACTGCAGCATATTTGGCTTGCGAGTAGAGAAAAAGAGGAGCTGCAAGGATGCCAAAACTCCCTACAATTATATAAGCAGTATTTACTTTAACTACATAAAGATGCTAAGCCTTACTTGGCTTTGTGTGTTAATACAATTTGCTTTATTTTACTTAAATTGTTTTGCGACCACATCTGATGAGAATGTGACTGCATTTAGCCGGACTGTAGTTAAGTGATGTACAGTTATTGAAGCTGAAGTTCTATGTTGCTGTAGATCATCCTGAATGGTGGCCAGTAGCGAGTCCTTCCATGGCTACAAGCTACGCTCCACGAAGTTCCAGGGCTGCTGCAATTCCAGTCTCCAAACTGGCTATATGTTGAATATCTGCGTTGTTTCCATGCTGTGGTCTCGTAGGTGCTGTGGTGTAACTGTACTACTAATATGCAGACTTGTGGTCTGTTGCTAAATTGGGGCTGTGCCCTTACGAAGCGACGATCGGTGAGGGAATGAGAAAAGTCTAACGGCCAAAATGCGTTCACATAATCATCTTACAAAGAGTCAGGTTCTAGAATATCATGGAAGGCTCTTCTTGAAGTTTCGAGTAGCTTCCATCCAGAATAAGAGTATTCTTAAAGCTAATAACATGCTGTAATTATTCTGTAACATAAAGAATCTGCATGTGAACATTTACATTCTAATTGTAATGTATAATTACACAGAAATTTGATAATTTTAATACGGTAAATAATCGATCTGTTCATAAAGCTGCTCCTACAACCAAGTACAATGATCGATAGGACGCTTCTAAGTGAGCTAATGTATTCTGTCTGTAGCGCCAAGTAAATGTTAATGAGCTGTCACTCGACTTATCGATATTAGTTCGATGTCGGCAATGCAGCTTTCTATTGCTAATTAACATTAATTACTGTATTTACTGCTAATAGCCAATAATAACTGGAATAAATATGTAGAATTATTCCTCAGATAATAATATTATGGCCCATAATAGATATTTGTTTTATCTGAATGTAGATAAATGAATATAAGTGTGCTAAGAATTCTGTTTGCTAGTAACTGGCATCAGTGCCATCTAGTGACTTGTGTTAATACTTCATTACTAATATTTGCTATAAAAGTATAATAAATAGGCTCTAAGCTCTACGAGCTTACAATTTTTATACTATATTTTGAAAAAACAAATCAGAAAATAGGCTGTAGGCATACTCCTACAGAGCCTATTGTATTAATATTATATTTTTATATCTGTCGAACATTGAATAAATACAGCTCAACCCTCTATGGACGGAGCTCTACTAGATGTTAATCCGGATGTTATTGACCGCTCTGACATAACGAACAGGAAAAGAGGTCTATTGCCAGTCACGTATAAATAGAATCATACACGTGTAAAATTTGTATTCTATGTGCATCACGATTCCGACAACGGAGGCCAATCCGGATTCATATTATGTCCGGTAATGTGCGTGAAGAGACGCGACTATTTAATCAGACAATATCTGAAGAGCTAACATAGGCCCCGGAATCACTATTGTTTTCTCTTTCTCTCTTACTTCAGACCACTTAGCACATTTTATAAGAAGGCAACTGCCAATACTCAGGCGAATATTTACTAGTAGGCCTACTAGTACACAAAAATTATATGGGTGATTCTTCAAATACGGGAAAATTTGGAGTGTGTAAAATCCAATTTTTTTATTTTGTTTAAAAAATCTCAAAAAAATTACTAAATTACTTCAGAGGTTACTTGATTATAGTATGACACCAGCAGAGCTTAAATGTTTATATTTTTATTTATTTAAATTTTTAAATTTTTTTAAAGCCATGTGAATGACATCTGTGTATATGTGGGTGGCAGAAGGCCACATTAATGACTAACTTTGGCAACAATATGCTTTTCTTTATGTGGTTTCATATTTTTCTCAGTGTGCTTCAGTTGATTTTGCACCAAATTTGCAAATTTGTGTGCATACTCCGGAATTAATGTAACTTTAACTAGACTGCGTTTTTATGGTTTGGGGGGGGGGGGGGGGGGAATCAAGCAGAAATTCACTTAATCAGTTTTAAGATTTTAAGTACAGGTCACAGACACCGCAGACACAATAGTACCCTACATTTATCATCTACATGACTTGAGAGTCATCCATATACCCCTTCATGAGGCATGTGGATGACGCAAAACTCAGGCATGTGGATGACAAAAAAGGAGTTTTAGTGGTCTCGGCAAGCCATTTCTAAACCTCTGTAGCCTCAACTTCAGTCAGGTATTTTGAATTGGAAGGTTTATCATAGTGCATAATCAAAATTAATTAATATTCACTTTCTGCCTACTTTCTAGAAGTCATGTTAATGACGGGGAATAAAAACGCTTTCCTTGAAAATGATGCAAAGTCCTTTGTTAATCCCAGACTGTTTGTAAGCAAGCAAAATTCAACCTTACAATTCAACCACAAGCTGCCCTGTTGGCTTTCTAACACTGTTGCCAGTTATACAAATTTCTCATTTCTGCAGAAAAAATTCCATTCTTTTCAGCCATGTGGATGACCAAAAACCCTTGGGACATTCTTTATGTTCATTAGGTGGGGTGACAATTTTATTTCATTTTATTTTTTAGGGGTTAATATTCTTCACACATTCATACTCATTGGCAGGAAAAAAGTTGAAAAGGAAATAACATTTTGTTTTGTGGAAAAATGCATTAGAATATACAAAACTGGGGTATGGGACAGGGCATGTGGATGACATTTCATTGAATTAAATTTGATTTTGGAATATCAGAATTTAAAGTTAGTGACATTTCAAAGTGATAGTTGTAGTATGGAAATAGTAGAAACAAACTTTTATTTTAATTTTGTTTAAAGTTGAAGTTGAAGGGAAATATCACCCCGGAACACAAATTTTCCCGTATTTGAAGAACCACCCATATACGATAATGAAAACAAGATTGAATCGAGATAACTCCAGAAAAAAACGCGTTTAATATACCTGAAAACCCTGAGTTGTTAATTTTCCCTACAATATTAATTACTAATTTGGTAATATTTTGCCTCAGTATTGTATAGTTACATATACACAGAAAACTACCGGTGTTAATTGGAACAATGACATCCTAATCTTAGAATTATTACTATTCCAGCTTCAGGCAATGCTGTTATGGGTGGTGGTCTACACGTGTAATTTAATATGATTTTAATAGGCTGTAAATTCTACTAAATTTATCCTGTTACTTATTATATTCGGAGTTTTCATTAAGAATAGTATTATAATAAACTTAACCTTTTGCGAGGGGAATACAGATTTCGGTTGCAATTCGTACATTACAAGTAAATATGTTCAATTGTCAATAGTGTGTATTTCTTTATGTATGTACGTTACTGTTTTCCTCCATTCTTTTTAGAACTTATTTTAGGTTCTATATATAACTTAAATGAGGTTCTGAAAGAACCTATTTAGGTATTTAAAATGTACATTTACGACCTCAAAGTCCCTGATCTATTTATTACAAATTTATTTATAGGCTATGTTAATATAATTATAAAAAGTTATCCTACTGCAAAAAGCTAGAAATTATATATTTACCTTATTTCACATTTAGTACAAGTAAAAACAAATACCAACAGAAAGTACTATTTCTGTTTTAGCATTTAAAATGTAAGATTTGCCCCTAGTTGAGCAAAGCTCGTATTTAGGGGTATAATAGATTAATATAAGTCTATTTATATATTTTATTACATTACATTACATTATTATTATTATTATTATTATTATTATTATTATTATTGTTATTATTATCATGCATTTAATACAAGTAAAAACAAATAAAACCAAACATACCCCTATATGAGCAAAGCTCGTGTTTAAGGGTATAGTAGATTAATATAAATATATATAATTACATATCAATACACAGTATACCACAAACGAAAAATTCTAAATTTATGAGTTCAATGTATATAAAAATAATTGTTCAGCATTAACCAGTGGTTTAAAATAGCATTTAAAACAACAAAATAGAATAAATTGGAATGAAAAAAATTGAAAGACCAAACAAAATTAAAATTGTGTTATTAATATTATCTAATAACTTTTTTATTTTCCTCTTAAAATGTTTAAGATCGTAATTAACATATTCAGGGTACTCAGCAATAAAATTGTTATACAATTTCAAACCATAGTTTTGACCATGTAAACACAACTTGTATATCAATGCACAGTAAACTACAAACGAAAATTATAAATTTATGAGTACAATGTATATAAAATAATTCTGCACCATTAACCAGTGGTTTATATAGAAAATACAAAAAACAGAAAAAGAGATTTTTATTGAATAAATTGAATTGAAACATTAAAAGATAAAAACAAAATTAAAGTTGTGCTATTAATATAATATAATTTTTTCCCCTCTTAAAACGTTTGAGATTGTAAATTATGTATTCGGGGTCTCAGAAATAAACGTGTTATACAGTTTCAAACCATAGTTTTCTCCATGTAATTGCCCCTTGGTCGTCTTAATTGGCTAAAAAATTATATGACACATTTTCAAGTTCGAAATAAAAACTTTTGAACACTTTAAAATAACACAAAATTTAAGTCTTATAGCTCTTTTAAAACATATTATTATTATTATTATTATTATTATTATTATTATTATTATTATTATTGTTGTTGTTGTTGTCATTATTATTTAATATTCTATTTGGAAAAGAAACCCTGATTCACCTCTGCGTGAAAGAACTGTAGTTTAACTATATACGTATATAGGCTACTGATTTCATACTGTTCTCGTGTAAATTACTAAACCCGATTAGACTGCAAGAAATATTATGTTGCGTGAATCGACTATATTCTACAGCTTAACCTGAAACCTGTTTTCGAGGAAAATCGTAAACTCTACTTTGCCTGTTGATACAGTTATGGTCAAAACATACCGCTGACCATCTCGCGTAGCAAACCCTATTTCTTTGGTAATTTGTTGCTGATTGTAGTAAACGAGTAAACTAATTAAGCAGAAATCGTCAATATTATCCAAGGAAGATGTTTAGCATGAAAATTTCCTCTGACAGCGGGATTCTAGCCCGTGGTTTTTGGCTTTCCTTATCGAAATCCTACCAACTGAGCTAACCAGAATTCGACTGACGGCGCCAGATGGGACCTTTATTCTATATGATAACCCTTAGGCCTAATATTGTCGACCGTACTGAAGACATTTAGCCTACGTCGTGTGCTATACTATTAATCTGAGGCACACTAATGTAGTGATTTCTGCGAATGGGTTTCCATGTTTATTGTACAGTACCAAAATATAAGACGTAGGCCTAACTATGTTTTCAAGAATCCACAGAATATTGTGCTAAACACTATATTAAGCTACAAGATTTTAGGAGAAAAAATCCCTCTTGACACCGGAATTGGAACCCATGCCCTATGGATTTCCGTGTTGATGATTTATCAACTGAGCTAGCTAGAGCTCGGCTCATGGCGGCAGATTGTTTTTTTCTCCTATGATTTGGCTACCCTTGAATTGTCAACCTCACTGAAGGACATAATTGATGTCATAATATAGCCTACCTAGGTACAGTGTGGGTCGGCCGCGGTGGTCTAAAGGTAGCGTGCCCGCCTCTAGATCCGAAGGTCGCGGGATAAAACCCGCCTGCAGTCGATGGGTTTTTCAGGACGTAAATATCCTGGGCACGGAATCCTCCGGGAGGGACTTTAAGCTGGGGGGCCCGTGTCGTAGATTTACGGCACGTAAAAGAACTCCAAGCCTAAATTAGAGCCTCTGCGACAAAATTTATCGGCCCCTTCACGTCCAAGTAATACCTTAGTTTCCGGAGGGGGGTTAAGGGGCGATGGGCTTACCACCTGTCCCTCTGCCCTCTCTAGGAAAATAAGCGTAACAAAATTCACATAGGTACAGAAACCTCCACTTGGAGGCCCTTCGCTCCAACAAGGGGGCACAGGATTCGAGAGAGAGGTACAGTGTGGTGAGAACACTAATTCGTGTTTTTTCCCTTTTAGTTCTACTTACCTATCCAAATTACTAGGATTGTAGTTTGTTTTAAAGACATGATATTTTTACATTGTTTAGTTTTCATTTATATACCGTGGCTAATTTGAAATCGATGTCTTAAAAATTATGGAAAGTGAACAATTGAGTCCCGGTGTCTCTTACTATAGTTTTCGACAATATTTATATAATGTTCTGCTTCATACGTGCTCTGGTGACGACGAAGGGCCTCATCAGCATCCATGAGAGAAGAAATTCGTCATTTCGAAATAGCAGGAAAAACTAAGAGCAATTAAAACAAAACGACTGACCTCTTTGTTGCATGCTTGAGAGGATTTCATTTTTGAAATTTTGAAATAGTAAAATGAGGGAGTTTTTGCTTCCAATGTCTCCTTTTGCTGATCTTTGAGGAGGCCTACACCGAGTCAATTTTTAAATAAAACTGTGAATGTTGTGTTATGTTAAGCCTAGCAGTCCACTGGAACCGTAATTGGCCGAATAAACGTTAGGCCGTGTCGACCGTCTAAACCAGGGCTGTCCAACTGCAAGTGCCCCAAGGGCCGCTTAAAATAAAATGCTGTTTGGAGGGCCGCATTATAAAGTACTTCGTATGCAACTTTATTAGTGAGTTTTAGTAGGTATGGTATACAAAGAAAAAACGCGTTATTTTTCTTTTTTGCGAAGACATATTTCACCGAGTATTTCACTTAAAAAGGCTTTAGAATTGGTGCGTACCCCAATAATTATTAACTAACTCTGCCCGTCCCGCTTGACTCAACCATCTTACATACGTGCGCGTGGCTTCTCAACTATTCGAGGGTGATCGAGCAAGATCGGTCCGATTTCCAGTAACTTCGCTGTGACCTTCTATCCGTCGCCAGTGGCGTCACACGTTATTTTATTTGTATTTTATCGTTAATGTAAGAATTGTGCATATTTCGTATTTGAGGGTAATTTGTAAATTTAGAGGCTAAAGGTGGGTCCCGGGCCTCATGTTGGACAGCCCTGGTCTAAACGGACGACCGAAAGAACAGCTGATCAATCGACCCCTGGAGTCGATCAAATTATGATTATTAAAATGGCTGTGGAGAATATGTTGCAATTATTATTGGACAGTCCCTACTATATGAGGAGACGGAGGCTGAAACAACGAAAATATTGAGTACACTCGATAAAGGAAGTTTCGCCTTGGTGAGTTTCACCATCGACACAATTAACTTTTCGAGGATAGTGACAAGTTTCTCGATTACAATCGGATGAGTGTTGAGGAATATCAGTAAGGCTATACTTTGTACATTCCGACGGTAATTCTTCTCCCTCATTTCGTTTTCTTGAACAGAACTAATTAGCTTTTTCGGCAAAATGACCAAAATGAATTTAGGAATATTGCAATAACATTACAGAAGCAACTGGAATTTGTTTTGAAATCCACACATCTGTTAATGCATATTTAATAACTTAGTAATAGAAAGGTGTAGAAGTACAGCTGACAATTTCATACCTCGCTACACCTTAGTTGTGGTCATTAACGCAAGCACGACCATAATTTGTGGTTATAGAGTGGTTGAGAGGATTACTTATAAAGGGAAATGCAAGTGAATGTAAGAAATGTGTGTCAGGCTCAGTGCATTGCGAGTTGTACGCGTTATCCCCTCTTCGCAGCTCGGGTAGAGTCCAACCTGTCGTGGTACTACGAATACATTTTAAAAAAGACATTCTAGTTCTTGACTGGAGGTCAATTCGTTCCACGTTTTGCTCTGATCTGTTGATTCTGCTCGTGGAAGTGAAATCATAAGCATGAAGTGTCAAGGTAGTTATGTGGTGTACATAGCAGTTGCAGTTCTCTTCCTTGTCGCAATTTGCCATGCGGCTGATCCGGCAAAATGTGAGTTCCTCCTTCTTTTGTTGTATGTTATTTATTTATTTAGTCTAACTGAAATGATATGGTAGATATAAAATTGCACACAAATACAAGACACACATATGATATGGAAACGAAATTAATGAAATGTTAAGCTATTTACAATTATATTGAGAAAAAAAGAAGATTGCACAGATTATATAAAGAAACAAATTGCTGTAGGGTGAGGAGAAACATTTTCAGTACATATTAACACATAGAAATGGAATAAATTAGTCAAACTGTTTATGAATATCACTTAAAATTCGATACTTAAAATTTGATAACATTAACACTGGTAAAGAAGAAAGAAAGATAAAAGAAAGACTCAACCTTTAAATGAATCGAAATATTCATTGATGTCATATAACTTGTTAGGTTATAATGATATTAAGGTATAAAATTTGAGAAAACAATGTTGCATTTCTTGCTTATACGACCATGAGTTATTCGATTTTAAGCTTTCAGTTTTACGTGCTAATAATATTAATAAAAAGCATAATATGTATAACATAGGACTACTAAGGAAAAAAAATCAAATTATCCATAACTTATTAAAATCTGTGCCTGGGTAAAACATGGAAAGAAAAATAATTCTTAACTCCACACAAAAGGTGCACAAAGAGTGGTCGAATTCTGCACTTCCAGAGACCAATCTCCTGCAAAGTAGAATGTAATGTTTCTCGTGGATTGTAGGCTGGATTTATTTATAAACTATATAAATGAATTAACAGAAATCCATGAATATATTTATTAATAAACTAAGAGACAGATAACATGCGAGAACTTAACATCCCTAGAGAATTTTTTTCTTGCGTATATTTAAAAAATATATATATACTATTGGATATGATAGTTTATAATATGGAGTAATTTTCCTTAAGGCTATAAATTTCGATTGAGGGAAAATTCCTATTGCGACGGAAGTTTTCCTCAAGAACCATTGAATTTAACTGAATGAGTATTATACAGGTCACTTCTGTGCGTTTTACTTGAGCATTCCTCAGTTTCATTAAACTAAGCTAGAAGTAAGTGGATTTGATTTTGTCCTGTGTTAATTAATTAAGTTATTTATTATTTTATTATTATTACTATTACTATTTCACAAAAGACCAAACTTATCAGGAATTATACTTAAATGAGACTAGATTTTGAACTATGTTTGTCATTCTTCTGGTAAGTACACAAGAATAGAAAATAAATACTGTAGTAAACATGGTTTTATATTTATTACAACAAAACAAGTTAGACTACATTTACAATAAATACACAAAGATAGAATAAAATGCAATTGTAAGATTTAAAAAATATGTCCTAAAAGCAAATTTTTGATTATGCTGTCTTGAGTAAGTTATGAAGTTAGGGAAATTAACAGTGTGACCTTCCATGGAAAGAACGTAATTTACAGAAAGTGAGCATTATTTAAAAAAAATCATATTGCAATTCCGTAAATTTTGTTAAAAAAATAAAATAAATAACTATCAAAGTCTCTAGACAATAATAGAGAAATAAGTTTTAAAATTTCCTGTTTTAATTAAAATTAGTCTATGTCGTTCCAATATTTATTAATTTGGTTCTGATGTTTTCTGAAATCGATGCACTAAGTAAAAAAAAAAAAAATAATCTGTGAAAATTTATGATGTTGCCAAAACAAGTTGACAAAGGGTAGCCCTACACTAAGTAGAGTACTAGACCTACTTTAATGTGAAATCACGGTTACAATATAAATGAAAAAAATTACATGATATATGACAAAGTCTGGCCGGATATCATATGTACGAAATAAATACACGTTCATGGCACCCGACACTCTCATAGTAAATTTGACAAATGAAAAATAATGAATAGTTCGTTTGTTTTCGAGTCGGCCTGACTTCTAATAAATGTTCTTTTGGGGCTTTTTTTTTTCTGAAAGCCTCAGCTTTTGTTGTTACAATTTACATTGATTTGAAAAATATTTTATATGAAAAGACATGATGAGGGAATCACTATAACCTCCTGCTTGTATAATCGTTATGACGACAAGGCACTCTTAAGTAAGACAATAGACATTCCCCATTGTTTTTGTGCTCTTATAGCAGAATTTTTTGGCGTAATAGGAAATAAGAAATTTCCTTTACGGTAGGTGTCCATTTAAATATTCTGCATTTTAAAAAGCCAGAGTAATAAAATGCTTCACTGTACTAGAATTTGATATGTGCAACATTTTGATTCACGAAATCTTAAGCTGTGTGTAATTATGATAGAGAATGAAAACAGTGGTAGCAATCAATTGAAAAGAAGTGGTAGTATGAATACTAATATTAGTAATAAGACAACTATTATACTTTGAGAAAATTGCTCGATGTGCCGTGAGTTTGGTAGTAAATAAAACTAGAACATTTCTAAACAGTCTGATTTTTATTCAACGAAGTACATACCCTAAACAAGTCTATACTGTAAGCTCCGTATTTGCCGGTACCTCTTTGTCAGTACCTTTGCCGGTACCCAAAACATACTTTGTCAGTTTAGGAAAAAATTCTACCCAACAATTATATAATTTCAATGAACCTTTTTATCAGAGCTACCCCGTAATCTTTTCATGACCAGGAAGACTGTGGTTAAAGAAATATAACATTTATATATTGACATTTGAATATTTATTGTTAAAATTATGGCTTACCATTCGATCCTTAAATGAATGATACTCAATTTCTCACGCAAATTATAGTATTCTCTACTACAGAGAAAGTGATTACGCTGATAGTTTATTCCTTGCACTTTGTTCTGTGCCATTTACAAGAATATTAAGTTTTATTAGTTATTTTCCGTTATTTTATTACAAATTTAAGAGAAACGATTGGATCCTAAAGGATTATACATTTAAGGGTAGAACGTTGAAATGAATGTAGTATTCACAAAACAGAAGGATATATGTTAATTGAATAATAAAATGGCAATTATTATTACTGCGAGACTAGTTTGATATTTTTCAATGAAATTAGTTTCAGGTAAGTCTGCCACAGGAACAAACCAAAAGAGGCAAAGTGTTGTTGTAACATACTAAGCATTCTACGTCAAATCTGTTTACCGGTACTTATCAGTGAACTATATTAAATAACTCCTTCAATTAAAATATTGTAGTCTAATAAAAAAGCTCTTTTGTCCATTTTTTGTGACAAAGTTATTAATGTCATAAAAAAATAGAGCAAGGGATAAAGTAAAAGCAAAACTTAATTACGTGCCCGCAAATAAAAACAAACAAACAGAAAAAAAAAGATAGAAGGTTAAGGAGGAGGAAAAGTCCTCCAAAACCCTATGTACCACAGCCAGAGGTATTGGTTGAAGTGCTGTGTGACTTGCTAACAGATATTTCCTAGAATTCAAGCTTCGACACTTCGGTGAATTTCGCTGTGGAATGCTCACGGAAATGAGAGGTGGAACTGACGTTCACCTTGCGACTCCCACGCCACGCCTTTGCACTTCACACGTCATGTTCTTCAAACCCGGCATTATCACTTAAGCAGCTTTCAAATTGCAGCATTGAATTTTATAAACAACGAGTTCTTTGGGATGACTGGTGCGAAAAAAAGGGAACTTTCAGACGGAAATCATTTCGTAGGAAAGAGAAAACCTCTCCATCTTCATTAGATAAAACTGCTATAATATAATACAACGAATCCATCAGATATAAGTATTCCTTTATTACAACCAATGATCAATCATTAGGATATAATAATTATTCATTTATTGCTACAAAGATCTACTATGATGAATGGAGCAACGGAGAAAATGATACATGATAGAGAAATATAGTAATCCCGAGAAAATCTACCTTACCCAATTCAGTCCACCAGAGAAAAGCGAGCAGTGTAACCACTCGGCCATGGGAGCATATATAGTAGATACAGGGATAGTTTCGTCAACTGACTATTTGAGAGAATAGGTAAAAACTTGTTTTGTTCAGAAACTGCCTTGTGTAACATCTTAGGTATTGTAGGTCTTTAACAGCGAGGAAAAAGAGACAAGTAAGATAAGTTCAATCCTTTCACTGCAACTTAGGCCTATGGCCGTCACTATTGTGTTAGAATATTGTCCCGCATGAGTTCTATTACTTGCCTGTAAATGTGTAGACATGAGACCGTTACATTTATGCACCCAAAATATCATCAACCTGGGCCGAGATCGAAACCGCGACCTGGGCACATAGGCTAAAGCCAGCGCCAAACAGTCTGCGCCACCCTGTCGGACTACCATGAGCTTATGACGCTATCAAGAAATGAAAACATATTATGTACTACAATTCTAGCCAAAGGACAGCTTGAGACTGGACAAGCATTTCACTACCATGAACCACTTGATAAGAAACTTGGACATAAATTCTGCCCTGGTATGAAGTAAGATGTCGTCTGCCGGGTGTGGAGCTAAAACCTTCATGATTATAGGCAATGATCGTCACGTAATACTTTAAGGTTTGAATGTTTGAAAATACCGATGCAGCAGAGTAATTGTACTGAATGTTTGAAAATATTTTACTTTTAAAAGTCCCCCCCCCCGTGGACTAGGCAACTTTTTAAAGTTCCCAAATTGGTAAGATGGTCGATCTTAGAAATGGTCCTATTGTCAAACCTGATACAGGATATTATTACTTAAGATGAAAACTATCGACTTCTCACATTTGTAGGATGTCACATTGGACAAAATAAAGAGAACAAGGTACAATATGCAACTGAAACTTTAATAACATTTTACGACAGAGGATATTTTTTTGAGAACTACCCGGGACTGCATAAAAAAAATAAAACTTTTAAAAAGTCAAATTCTAAGTAACTCTAGTTAAACAAAGGTGCATTTTCAGCTCTCCTAAGGTGGTTTGATTGTTGTTTTGTTTTAAATGTTATTCACATTTCTTTTATCGGAATAGAGTGACATTATGATTAATAACAATAATGTATCAAGAGATGTGTTAATCGACCGCCGGTCTTGTGGTTATCGTCGCTGACTGAAGATTCGTCGGCCCGGGTTCGATCCCCGGTACCTCGGATGTAGGGCGGTCTGGTAGGGGTGCACTCAGCCTCGTGATTGAAATTGAGGAGCTACTTGATAGAGAAGTAGCGGCGGCTGCGGTCATGGAAACCACCATTAACGGCCGTGGGTGTCGGCATGTTGACCACATGCCCCCCAATCCTGCCATCTGCCTATGGTAGATGACGCAGCGGTCGGGTGGTAGGCCTTGTCCCTCCAGGGATGTTAGCTAGTTAAATGTGTTAATCGAGTCGTTTTGAGCGACTCAAAAGTGTAATTATAAAATTATTTTTTAGTCTAGTGCCCTAAGTTTCATTTACAAAAAAGTTGATTAGTAGGTGCTTGAATGGCTTACTGCTCAGTAAAATACATTTTTTCTGCGAGCATCCAAAATGCTAATGGAATGCTAGATCAAGTGTTTTGAGAAGCCTAGGACTGTATTGAAAAATAATAATAACAAAATGCCTCCCCTTCTTTTGAAAGATTATAAAAAAATGTGTGTGGATACTTATTGATTTGTCCTGTAAATACTTAAAATTCCCCTGAAAGTGATTAAAACCATAACTAGGTTATACGCTGTAACATTACATAGATGGTATATACTGTTTTTGTATTGAAACTGCTATTATTAATATTTTCCTATTTTTATGCAATCAATAGAAGAATCCATTTTCTATTAACACTTTCTCTCACCTCCCTCCCATTCGTCGGTATAAACAAAATAATATCGTTTTGTTTAAATCATTTTTTACATTTCTGCAAATATTCTTATATCCACACGAAATATTTATAAAAGGAATGGGTTTTATTGCAGCTGCATTTGGAGAAGCTTTCGACGAAATTGTGGTGGAATCTACACTGACAGTCAGGGGGAAAGGTGGCTCCTCTCGCCAAAGCAGAAATAAATCTCTCACATTGAAAACGAAGCCCACATCTACCAGTTCCACAACTACAACCACCGAGGGCAGCACTACTGACAGTTCAACTCGAACCAAGCGGGAAGTTGCAGAATTTATTTTAAACAGGTAAGCTTACTTTCTTTTTTAAAATAATTGTTATCTAGAATTACGCACATGTTCCATATTATAATTAAACTAACATTATACTAACATTATACACATCAGTAAGTTTATTTCCACGAGGGAATGAATGTTTTGATTGTTCCAAGTACTGCACGCAAAATTACCCAACGGCAATATTATATATCCCGAGATATGAGCTTGTTATAATCTCTAATAAATAAGAACGTTTGAGAATGTTTTAGGAGAAACATTTCTCTGACACTAGGATTCGAACCCCACGACTTCCGGCTTTACTTTTCGATTTTCTACCAACTGAGCTAATCGGAGTTCGATTAGTAGCACCAGATGGAATCTCTCTCCTATGACTGATTAATCTTTGTACCCTTAATGTCTACCTCACAATACTGTATATGATGTAAATGTCTTTCAGTGAGGTAGACCATGGGTAATCAGTCACAGGAGAGTGAATCCATCTGGGGCTATGAGCCGAACTCTACCTAGCTCAGTTGATAGAGCATCGGCACGTAAAGCCGGAGGTCGCAGAGACAAGGAATTATTCTCTTAAATATTCACACGAACATATATCTAAATCTCTAACGAATTGTTTATAAATATGTTATAATTAGACTTCGGATTTTAGGTAAAAACCTATTTTAATCCTTAAGTGATATATGGTCGGTAACTTGTATATGCATGTTTCAGAAGTGACTATGCCTAAAACTGATACCTTTATAGGACCTAAAACAGCCTATTTTTACGTTAGAGCCTAATATTGCCTTTTTGCTTGTTTTTCCTCTAAAGTTCAAAATAAGTTATTTTTTGTTATAAATTCTAGCATTTATTTTCAGTTCGTAGTAAATTTTTAGCTCGGAATGTGCAGTACATGACACATTTGTGACTTGGTTAAATAGTAAGGAATGTTTTGTCTTCTGTAGAAAAATTCCTTGGAATTCCCAAGAAAATGTAGTGTTTTTCTCCAGACTCCCACATCCAGTAACAAACAAAAACAAAAACAAAAAGTAGTTCTCTGAATCACTGAATATGCTAGCGTGCGTAGCTTCTGGGCGCAGGGATTAGGTTTTCACTGTTATGGTAGTAATACAGGCCCTAATAATAGGTCTATATAATTCTGTGTACCATAGGCCTATAGCTGTGTTTTATCATGATTATTGATTAATGGTGACTTCAATAAATATTATTGTTATAAAAAAATTGTTATAAATTCAAACATTTATTTTCAGTTGTTCGTACTAAATTTTTAGCTCGGAATGTGCAGTATATGACACATTTGTGACTTGGTTAAATAGTAAGGAATGTTTCGTCTTCTGAAGAAAAATTCCTTGGAATTCCCAAGAAAATGTAGTGTTTTTCTCCCGACTCCCACACCCAGTAAAAAAAACAAAAAACAAACAAACAAACAACTAAACAAACAAAACAAAACAACAACAAAAGTTCTCTGAATCACTGAATATGCTAGCATGCGTAGCTTCTGGTCGCAGTGATTAGGTTTTCACTGTTATGTTAGTAATACAGGTCTTAAAATAGGTCTATATAATTCTGTGTACCACAGGCCTATATCTGTGTTTTTATCATGATTATTGATTAATGGTGACTTCAATAAATATAATATTCTGCATTGCAATTGAGATATTTCAGAAAATTGGCAACTTAACGATTTTATAAGAGATTATTTTACGATTTTTAGAACCTATTTTCCAATTTTTAGAGCCTATTTTAGGTACCTAAAACAGCATTTTTAGCGACCTAAAAGTCCGAAGTCTAGTTATAATATTATGCTTATAGATATTTTCCAGAAGTAAATAAACTTCCTATAAAAGTGAAGTACAATAAACGATTTATTAGAAATTATAACAAGTTCATATCTCGGGAAAAAATATCCCCGATTGGGCTATTCAGCATGCTTTGAATGAATCAAATTCATTCCCTCGATTTCTATAGCAATATGTAGTCCTTAGCCTCTTGAAAAGCTTTATGGTTTGTTGTTTTCTGTTTCAGAGTTAACCGAGCGGAAAATACTTTCAAAGTCATTGATTTGTTTGACAGAGGATTAGGGAGTCATCCTGCAGTCAAGAGATCATGATTTATACCCAACATAGATTGTTTTGAATGTAAGTAAGCAGAAATTGTAGAATTATTTACAACTTAATTAGTTTAGAATGTTTGACGGCACAGTTCATTGGGCTGATTCATTAACGATAGGTTAATATTTATTCTTAATTATTATTCAGAAAACGAGATTGGTGTTTTAAATGCTAGCAGCCGAACATTTAAAGGTGTTTATGTAAAGTCAAACAATTAAGCTTATTATTATTATTATTATTATTATTATTATTATTATTATTATTATTATTATGTTTTTTTAATATCTGAAACTCTTAACCAGCATTGGTTTTATGAGTTAGAGATGTTAGAAATATTAATTTAGCCATTTTGGTGAAAGTACCATTTCTTATTTTATTGCAAAAATTCGAGCATACTGTAAGGTATAACTGTACAGAATTTTATGGAGTTTGAAGGCATGGAACAGGTGCTGCTTACACCTTTTTCAAACTTCAGTGCGCTTCCAACTGCCAGTGGATGCAAACATTAATCGCCTGCTTTCTCGTTTCAATTTGCATGATATTTTGCCATTCGATCTTTTCCCACAAAAATAGAGATATAGCAATGATTTTTTCAAAATGTACTCTACAGTATCTGCAATAAAATGTCTACTCAGATTTTCGGTTTAGGCGTTAGTTATTTTTTTTTTTAAATATTTAGTGTAATCATAAGTCAGTTTTTTTAACTCTTCATTTTCCTTGGTACTGTATTTTTTTAAACACAAAGTATAAACAATATAAAAAATCCTTCAATAAATTTGTAAAGCAAGCTCCATAGAATCGCACATAAAAATTCATCTTCATATTTTAATATATGTCGTAAAAGATAGATTTCATTGTTTATTTTAAAAATCAGATAAATTAATTAATTAAATTTTTAATTTGATAATGAAATGTTAAACTTCATATTCTGTTTACTTTTTAATTCATTACGCAAATTTCAAGTTTCTAGGGCAAATAGTTCAGACAATCACTCTTAACACCTGAATCATTCCTCAAATTTTTGAAGAAAAAAATATTTTTAAGTAGTTGGCATCGGGTTATGTCCTCACTGTAGAATAGTTTCTTGCCACATGGTTGCCTGGAAATTAATCAACGGTACTGTTATAGATACCTTCCAATACATTTCACCTTAACCCGTGTGTTCTTTTAAAAGCGTTCCCACCATCTGTAGGCTATAGTCGGTAGACCTACAGCTAAGCAATTACGGTATTTATTTTAGCGTATAACTTCCAGCCATATCGCACTCGATATCTATACGTTTCAAAAATATACAGAGTGTTTTAAAGACCGTTTACAACATTTGGGGGATGATAGAGGAGGTAAAATGAAACACTATTTCTATCTGACTCGATCTTAACAGATATTCTACGTTGCCATTATACTGTTGTTACAAGGTTGTGGTTTAACAGCCGTTTCCATCAATACAAGCATGAATGACGGTGTTGAAAGTGCCTTCCATGTACCTGCACACATAGGTCACAATATGATCTCGAGGCATATCGCTAATGACTTCCCATCATGCACCAAGCTCACTGCGCACTAGCAAGTAACAAACAAATGAAAACATCAAAGAGCTTGATGGTAAAGAAATAAAATCAGGTAAACTGATATAACAAAGTGCCAGTATGTTTTTGTTGAATCAATTATAATTGCAATTACGATATGCAGAAAATAAGTTTTTCTAATCAGATTAAAATCGACCAGCGTCAGCAGAACTACAGATCTGTGATACCTTGACAATCGCGCACTCACATAAAAATAAAAAATAAAAAAAATAAAAAATCCATGTCAAATCGGCCGGTTCCGGGATTTGATCCGGGGACCTCGAGAATACGAGTCCAAGGCGTTACCATTTGGCCAACTCAGTCAGTTTAACGGAATCGTTTGATAAGCATAAGTGAATGAATAGTGTTAACTGTCAAATTATACAGGTAGACAAAAATTAAAAAACATGTGACTTTAATTAGTCGTTACTCTGGTACCGGTCATACGATTAGGTCCAAAATTAATAGGCTTCTTGCCATGGACGTTATAAATGCATGTACCAAGTTTCATGAAAATCCGATGAAGCATATTTGAGTTATGGGGCCTTTTGTTATATAATACCATAAAAATGCACTAAATTGGGCATTATTCCGGTACCGGCCAACCGATTTGGTCCAATATCAACAAAAATCTTCCCATGGACATCATAAATGTGTATACCAAGTTTCATAAAAATCCGATAAAGCGTATTTGAGTTATGGAGCTTTTAAATAAAAACACTAAATTGGGTTTGACGCCAGTACCGGTGAACCGATTTGGTTCAGTAACAACAGGGTTCTTCCCATGGACATTATAAATGCGTATACCAAGTTTCATGAAAATCCGATAAAGCGTATTTGAGTTATGGCGCGTACAGACACACGGACAGACAGACAGACATACAGACGACGGACGGACGGACGGACGGACAGACGGACAGACATTTTTCGTCCCCCACACACAATCTCATAAAGTACCATACTGGCACTTAATAAACATTGGAATAGATATAATGTAATATAATATCAATGGTATTTAACACACACACACATATATATCCGGTTTGCGGATTGTCCATGCATGGCTCTTCTTCCCTTTTTAACCCTTTACGAGCAGAATATGGATATAACCGGATATTATATTTTTGTGACTGGGTTTTCACATTTACTATAAAGTAGGCCTACCATATAAGATGCAGGTATATTTTCATGAACCTACAGAATATTGTATCTGTTGAACATTACATGAGAAGAATCCCGAAGGACACGGATACTAATTCCGTTGTCACAGGGTTTTTTTTTCTCTACAGTCTCCTCAGGTAATGTTCAACAGATCAACATTCTGTGGTTTTATGGAAACATCCCTGCAATATTACCCATTTCATTTGAATTAGCCCAGGCCATGTTAACTCTGATAATCGAGTTTCTATTGATTTCGAATAAGTATTTTTGTAGGCTAGTGTGCCTAACAGAATTTGCAATAGGATTTTCGGAGGACCACTGGGAAAACCCAGAAAATATATGTGCTTAGTAGTGTAGGAATATTGAAGGAAGCAGGAATAATGGAGAGAGAGTATTGTTGCTTTATTCTTCTTTTCTTGAAGACTACTGCTTCTCCTTGTATTTGGTATAGACCAATATTGAATAGTGCTTGCTATTTTCACTAGGTATACTTCAGGAATGACTTAAGGTTCATTTGCTGTGAGAATACACCATGCTTTTTGATCTACAACAATAATATAAGTTTTTTATTTCAATCTCAAAAATTACAAACTTCAGGAATAATTGAGCTGTATTGACTCAAAATACTACTGCAGTATACTCTATCTGCCAGTAGGAAAAGAGAAGCTGCAATTGCTTGCCAAAACTTCTTATCTTGATAAATGCTGAATTACTATTTGTAAAATATCAATTTGCTAGACCATTCCTTGGTCTTCATAAAATTACTATGTTCAGTTCAAACTACTACTGCAGCATATTTGGCTTGCGAGTAGAGAAAAAGAGGAGCTGCAAGGATGCCAAAACTCCCTACAATTATATAAGCAGTATTTACTTTAACTACATAAAGATGCTAAGCCTTACTTGGCTTTGTGTGTTAATACAATTTGCTTTATTTTACTTAAATTGTTTTGCGACCACATCTGATGAGAATGTGACTGCATTTAGCCGGACTGTAGTTAAGTGATGTACAGTTATTGAAGCTGAAGTTCTATGTTGCTGTAGATCATCCTGAATGGTGGCCAGTAGCGAGTCCTTCCATGGCTACAAGCTACGCTCCACGAAGTTCCAGGGCTGCTGCAATTCCAGTCTCCAAACTGGCTATATGTTGAATATCTGCGTTGTTTCCATGCTGTGGTCTCGTAGGTGCTGTGGTGTAACTGTACTACTAATATGCAGACTTGTGGTCTGTTGCTAAATTGGGGCTGTGCCCTTACGAAGCGACGATCGGTGAGGGAATGAGAAAAGTCTAACGGCCAAAATGCGTTCACATAATCATCTTACAAAGAGTCAGGTTCTAGAATATCATGGAAGGCTCTTCTTGAAGTTTCGAGTAGCTTCCATCCAGAATAAGAGTATTCTTAAAGCTAATAACATGCTGTAATTATTCTGTAACATAAAGAATCTGCATGTGAACATTTACATTCTAATTGTAATGTATAATTACACAGAAATTTGATAATTTTAATACGGTAAATAATCGATCTGTTCATAAAGCTGCTCCTACAACCAAGTACAATGATCGATAGGACGCTTCTAAGTGAGCTAATGTATTCTGTCTGTAGCGCCAAGTAAATGTTAATGAGCTGTCACTCGACTTATCGATATTAGTTCGATGTCGGCAATGCAGCTTTCTATTGCTAATTAACATTAATTACTGTATTTACTGCTAATAGCCAATAATAACTGGAATAAATATGTAGAATTATTCCTCAGATAATAATATTATGGCCCATAATAGATATTTGTTTTATCTGAATGTAGATAAATGAATATAAGTGTGCTAAGAATTCTGTTTGCTAGTAACTGGCATCAGTGCCATCTAGTGACTTGTGTTAATACTTCATTACTAATATTTGCTATAAAAGTATAATAAATAGGCTCTAAGCTCTACGAGCTTACAATTTTTATACTATATTTTGAAAAAACAAATCAGAAAATAGGCTGTAGGCATACTCCTACAGAGCCTATTGTATTAATATTATATTTTTATATCTGTCGAACATTGAATAAATACAGCTCAACCCTCTATGGACGGAGCTCTACTAGATGTTAATCCGGATGTTATTGACCGCTCTGACATAACGAACAGGAAAAGAGGTCTATTGCCAGTCACGTATAAATAGAATCATACACGTGTAAAATTTGTATTCTATGTGCATCACGATTCCGACAACGGAGGCCAATCCGGATTCATATTATGTCCGGTAATGTGCGTGAAGAGACGCGACTATTTAATCAGACAATATCTGAAGAGCTAACATAGGCCCCGGAATCACTATTGTTTTCTCTTTCTCTCTTACTTCAGACCACTTAGCACATTTTATAAGAAGGCAACTGCCAATACTCAGGCGAATATTTACTAGTAGGCCTACTAGTACACAAAAATTATATGGGTGATTCTTCAAATACGGGAAAATTTGGAGTGTGTAAAATCCAATTTTTTTATTTTGTTTAAAAAATCTCAAAAAAATTACTAAATTACTTCAGAGGTTACTTGATTATAGTATGACACCAGCAGAGCTTAAATGTTTATATTTTTATTTATTTAAATTTTTAAATTTTTTTAAAGCCATGTGAATGACATCTGTGTATATGTGGGTGGCAGAAGGCCACATTAATGACTAACTTTGGCAACAATATGCTTTTCTTTATGTGGTTTCATATTTTTCTCAGTGTGCTTCAGTTGATTTTGCACCAAATTTGCAAATTTGTGTGCATACTCCGGAATTAATGTAACTTTAACTAGACTGCGTTTTTATGGTTTGGGGGGGGGGGGGGGGGGAATCAAGCAGAAATTCACTTAATCAGTTTTAAGATTTTAAGTACAGGTCACAGACACCGCAGACACAATAGTACCCTACATTTATCATCTACATGACTTGAGAGTCATCCATATACCCCTTCATGAGGCATGTGGATGACGCAAAACTCAGGCATGTGGATGACAAAAAAGGAGTTTTAGTGGTCTCGGCAAGCCATTTCTAAACCTCTGTAGCCTCAACTTCAGTCAGGTATTTTGAATTGGAAGGTTTATCATAGTGCATAATCAAAATTAATTAATATTCACTTTCTGCCTACTTTCTAGAAGTCATGTTAATGACGGGGAATAAAAACGCTTTCCTTGAAAATGATGCAAAGTCCTTTGTTAATCCCAGACTGTTTGTAAGCAAGCAAAATTCAACCTTACAATTCAACCACAAGCTGCCCTGTTGGCTTTCTAACACTGTTGCCAGTTATACAAATTTCTCATTTCTGCAGAAAAAATTCCATTCTTTTCAGCCATGTGGATGACCAAAAACCCTTGGGACATTCTTTATGTTCATTAGGTGGGGTGACAATTTTATTTCATTTTATTTTTTAGGGGTTAATATTCTTCACACATTCATACTCATTGGCAGGAAAAAAGTTGAAAAGGAAATAACATTTTGTTTTGTGGAAAAATGCATTAGAATATACAAAACTGGGGTATGGGACAGGGCATGTGGATGACATTTCATTGAATTAAATTTGATTTTGGAATATCAGAATTTAAAGTTAGTGACATTTCAAAGTGATAGTTGTAGTATGGAAATAGTAGAAACAAACTTTTATTTTAATTTTGTTTAAAGTTGAAGTTGAAGGGAAATATCACCCCGGAACACAAATTTTCCCGTATTTGAAGAACCACCCATATACGATAATGAAAACAAGATTGAATCGAGATAACTCCAGAAAAAAACGCGTTTAATATACCTGAAAACCCTGAGTTGTTAATTTTCCCTACAATATTAATTACTAATTTGGTAATATTTTGCCTCAGTATTGTATAGTTACATATACACAGAAAACTACCGGTGTTAATTGGAACAATGACATCCTAATCTTAGAATTATTACTATTCCAGCTTCAGGCAATGCTGTTATGGGTGGTGGTCTACACGTGTAATTTAATATGATTTTAATAGGCTGTAAATTCTACTAAATTTATCCTGTTACTTATTATATTCGGAGTTTTCATTAAGAATAGTATTATAATAAACTTAACCTTTTGCGAGGGGAATACAGATTTCGGTTGCAATTCGTACATTACAAGTAAATATGTTCAATTGTCAATAGTGTGTATTTCTTTATGTATGTACGTTACTGTTTTCCTCCATTCTTTTTAGAACTTATTTTAGGTTCTATATATAACTTAAATGAGGTTCTGAAAGAACCTATTTAGGTATTTAAAATGTACATTTACGACCTCAAAGTCCCTGATCTATTTATTACAAATTTATTTATAGGCTATGTTAATATAATTATAAAAAGTTATCCTACTGCAAAAAGCTAGAAATTATATATTTACCTTATTTCACATTTAGTACAAGTAAAAACAAATACCAACAGAAAGTACTATTTCTGTTTTAGCATTTAAAATGTAAGATTTGCCCCTAGTTGAGCAAAGCTCGTATTTAGGGGTATAATAGATTAATATAAGTCTATTTATATATTTTATTACATTACATTACATTATTATTATTATTATTATTATTATTATTATTATTATTGTTATTATTATCATGCATTTAATACAAGTAAAAACAAATAAAACCAAACATACCCCTATATGAGCAAAGCTCGTGTTTAAGGGTATAGTAGATTAATATAAATATATATAATTACATATCAATACACAGTATACCACAAACGAAAAATTCTAAATTTATGAGTTCAATGTATATAAAAATAATTGTTCAGCATTAACCAGTGGTTTAAAATAGCATTTAAAACAACAAAATAGAATAAATTGGAATGAAAAAAATTGAAAGACCAAACAAAATTAAAATTGTGTTATTAATATTATCTAATAACTTTTTTATTTTCCTCTTAAAATGTTTAAGATCGTAATTAACATATTCAGGGTACTCAGCAATAAAATTGTTATACAATTTCAAACCATAGTTTTGACCATGTAAACACAACTTGTATATCAATGCACAGTAAACTACAAACGAAAATTATAAATTTATGAGTACAATGTATATAAAATAATTCTGCACCATTAACCAGTGGTTTATATAGAAAATACAAAAAACAGAAAAAGAGATTTTTATTGAATAAATTGAATTGAAACATTAAAAGATAAAAACAAAATTAAAGTTGTGCTATTAATATAATATAATTTTTTCCCCTCTTAAAACGTTTGAGATTGTAAATTATGTATTCGGGGTCTCAGAAATAAACGTGTTATACAGTTTCAAACCATAGTTTTCTCCATGTAATTGCCCCTTGGTCGTCTTAATTGGCTAAAAAATTATATGACACATTTTCAAGTTCGAAATAAAAACTTTTGAACACTTTAAAATAACACAAAATTTAAGTCTTATAGCTCTTTTAAAACATATTATTATTATTATTATTATTATTATTATTATTATTATTATTATTATTGTTGTTGTTGTTGTCATTATTATTTAATATTCTATTTGGAAAAGAAACCCTGATTCACCTCTGCGTGAAAGAACTGTAGTTTAACTATATACGTATATAGGCTACTGATTTCATACTGTTCTCGTGTAAATTACTAAACCCGATTAGACTGCAAGAAATATTATGTTGCGTGAATCGACTATATTCTACAGCTTAACCTGAAACCTGTTTTCGAGGAAAATCGTAAACTCTACTTTGCCTGTTGATACAGTTATGGTCAAAACATACCGCTGACCATCTCGCGTAGCAAACCCTATTTCTTTGGTAATTTGTTGCTGATTGTAGTAAACGAGTAAACTAATTAAGCAGAAATCGTCAATATTATCCAAGGAAGATGTTTAGCATGAAAATTTCCTCTGACAGCGGGATTCTAGCCCGTGGTTTTTGGCTTTCCTTATCGAAATCCTACCAACTGAGCTAACCAGAATTCGACTGACGGCGCCAGATGGGACCTTTATTCTATATGATAACCCTTAGGCCTAATATTGTCGACCGTACTGAAGACATTTAGCCTACGTCGTGTGCTATACTATTAATCTGAGGCACACTAATGTAGTGATTTCTGCGAATGGGTTTCCATGTTTATTGTACAGTACCAAAATATAAGACGTAGGCCTAACTATGTTTTCAAGAATCCACAGAATATTGTGCTAAACACTATATTAAGCTACAAGATTTTAGGAGAAAAAATCCCTCTTGACACCGGAATTGGAACCCATGCCCTATGGATTTCCGTGTTGATGATTTATCAACTGAGCTAGCTAGAGCTCGGCTCATGGCGGCAGATTGTTTTTTTCTCCTATGATTTGGCTACCCTTGAATTGTCAACCTCACTGAAGGACATAATTGATGTCATAATATAGCCTACCTAGGTACAGTGTGGGTCGGCCGCGGTGGTCTAAAGGTAGCGTGCCCGCCTCTAGATCCGAAGGTCGCGGGATAAAACCCGCCTGCAGTCGATGGGTTTTTCAGGACGTAAATATCCTGGGCACGGAATCCTCCGGGAGGGACTTTAAGCTGGGGGGCCCGTGTCGTAGATTTACGGCACGTAAAAGAACTCCAAGCCTAAATTAGAGCCTCTGCGACAAAATTTATCGGCCCCTTCACGTCCAAGTAATACCTTAGTTTCCGGAGGGGGGTTAAGGGGCGATGGGCTTACCACCTGTCCCTCTGCCCTCTCTAGGAAAATAAGCGTAACAAAATTCACATAGGTACAGAAACCTCCACTTGGAGGCCCTTCGCTCCAACAAGGGGGCACAGGATTCGAGAGAGAGGTACAGTGTGGTGAGAACACTAATTCGTGTTTTTTCCCTTTTAGTTCTACTTACCTATCCAAATTACTAGGATTGTAGTTTGTTTTAAAGACATGATATTTTTACATTGTTTAGTTTTCATTTATATACCGTGGCTAATTTGAAATCGATGTCTTAAAAATTATGGAAAGTGAACAATTGAGTCCCGGTGTCTCTTACTATAGTTTTCGACAATATTTATATAATGTTCTGCTTCATACGTGCTCTGGTGACGACGAAGGGCCTCATCAGCATCCATGAGAGAAGAAATTCGTCATTTCGAAATAGCAGGAAAAACTAAGAGCAATTAAAACAAAACGACTGACCTCTTTGTTGCATGCTTGAGAGGATTTCATTTTTGAAATTTTGAAATAGTAAAATGAGGGAGTTTTTGCTTCCAATGTCTCCTTTTGCTGATCTTTGAGGAGGCCTACACCGAGTCAATTTTTAAATAAAACTGTGAATGTTGTGTTATGTTAAGCCTAGCAGTCCACTGGAACCGTAATTGGCCGAATAAACGTTAGGCCGTGTCGACCGTCTAAACCAGGGCTGTCCAACTGCAAGTGCCCCAAGGGCCGCTTAAAATAAAATGCTGTTTGGAGGGCCGCATTATAAAGTACTTCGTATGCAACTTTATTAGTGAGTTTTAGTAGGTATGGTATACAAAGAAAAAACGCGTTATTTTTCTTTTTTGCGAAGACATATTTCACCGAGTATTTCACTTAAAAAGGCTTTAGAATTGGTGCGTACCCCAATAATTATTAACTAACTCTGCCCGTCCCGCTTGACTCAACCATCTTACATACGTGCGCGTGGCTTCTCAACTATTCGAGGGTGATCGAGCAAGATCGGTCCGATTTCCAGTAACTTCGCTGTGACCTTCTATCCGTCGCCAGTGGCGTCACACGTTATTTTATTTGTATTTTATCGTTAATGTAAGAATTGTGCATATTTCGTATTTGAGGGTAATTTGTAAATTTAGAGGCTAAAGGTGGGTCCCGGGCCTCATGTTGGACAGCCCTGGTCTAAACGGACGACCGAAAGAACAGCTGATCAATCGACCCCTGGAGTCGATCAAATTATGATTATTAAAATGGCTGTGGAGAATATGTTGCAATTATTATTGGACAGTCCCTACTATATGAGGAGACGGAGGCTGAAACAACGAAAATATTGAGTACACTCGATAAAGGAAGTTTCGCCTTGGTGAGTTTCACCATCGACACAATTAACTTTTCGAGGATAGTGACAAGTTTCTCGATTACAATCGGATGAGTGTTGAGGAATATCAGTAAGGCTATACTTTGTACATTCCGACGGTAATTCTTCTCCCTCATTTCGTTTTCTTGAACAGAACTAATTAGCTTTTTCGGCAAAATTACTAGAATTATGAATGCCTTCTTCGGTTGTAAACGGCCGAATAGGGCGTATGTATTGGACGCTTTTCATTGATCTCTTTTGTTTTGTATTAGTCGGCCGTGCCAGACCGTAGGATGGACTCTCAGTTCAATTAGGTTCCAATGGACGGCCGGCCTAAACGAAAACTGGCACTATTTAGGACTTTAACACTATAGGAGTACCGACCTAACCTGCCTACCTATAAGGGCTGATGGGTCATGATGGGTCATTTTGATCCGCGCAACCATTTTTTTATATGTAGGCCTACCGGAAGATTTAACTGTTTTGCATAAAATGAACAGGCCTAGAACTAGAAATACATCTTTCATAAAATTACAACAGTGAGTTGCAGTAGTAAAATATATCATTGTTGCTGAAGAAAATATACAGGAATTATTGTATCTGCTTTCAAGGGCGGCGATTTTTCGATTTAAAATAAAGCTGAAATTTCCAAAGCGACATTAAATTTTATTGGCTTCTTTAGAAACATAAACTTGCGCCTACCAGAGTAAGGATGAAGCATCTCGACTCAATAAATAGTTGTATATTAAACAATATTAGTATACAGTTTTAAAACAATTAATTAGATAAAAAGAAAACAGATTAGAAACAATAACATAGGAAGCACCGTACGGCCGTAGGGTCACTGTAAAAATACTGTATAAGCCCGACGAGTTTGTGAAGCACAGCCCTGATATCCATTGAGAACCCTGTTGCCAAATAAGTCAGTTTTGCATTAACGTGGGATTTTCTCCGGTCCCAAGTCAGTACTTGTCCTGGTATTCTAAGCAATCTTATGGTAAAACCGTAAAGTTGCCTAATGAATAATAAATATGTGAATCTCAAATGAATAAAAATGAATCCATTATTAAATAATTTATTCACTGTCCACAAAAATAAAATGAATAGGCAGATTACTATTGTATATTTGTGTAGACTGTATGAATGGTATAAATGGTGAATACAGGGTAGGCCTAGGCCCCCTCGATGATTAACGCCTCAGGCCCCGCTCACTTTGGTACACCAACATCACTGGTGTAACTATTAATAACTTAAAATTTAAAATAACATAAACGGTAACTATTTTAGCATTGAGAAGTTGGTCCATAAACTAGATGGTTTAAATGTTTCTGACATAACACAAACGTAAACCAAAACACTAGTTTCGCTCAAACTATTACTTACAAACTTAATTTCTCTTTGTTAATTAAACGTCTGCAACTCCATATAGCCAAGGATTTTTAAATATTAGTTCGTTATTTGCCTTTTCCGAGAGAGATATCAATTTCTTTACAAATAGATCACGATTAGGTCTTTTGCACAAATGTTTGTGGTAGGCCTATATTCAACTTTAAGACAGCGATTTGTTTTCGAACAGATGAGCCTGAATTCCACTACGGTACGAATTTACCAAAATTTTTTTCGACTGCTATTCTAAGGACAAACGAACTGAAATTATTTCTGTTTTAAAATAATTTACGGTTCAAAGTCACTAAAACTTCGTACGATTTTCAGCCGTTATAAGAATTTAACAGGCTCACACGAATAAGCGCTCGTTTTGTTAGCTCGTGCTTGCCTGTTACATAGTAAATAATATTAAGTTTTCTTTGTTGATTGTTAAATACTAAAAAGCGAGAGTTAACTTAAAATATCTTAACGATCTTTTAAATTAGTTAGAGACAACAATAAAGTTCTTACGTAACGGTATCTAGGAACTTTGTGCATGCAATATAGATGAGAAAACAAGATGAACTGCAAGGAAAACACTATACAGGGTGTTAATGAATAACACCGAAATATTTTACCTGTGTATAGAAGGGACATAGACAAGCAACTTTTATTAGGAGATTTTTGCTCTATGGATTCAATTTTTCCTGTTACAGCATAAGATCTCCCAGGGCATGGCCGCCACTGGCTTCTAACATTAGAAAAAAAAATGCAAAACAAAGGAACTTCGTTGTTAACACTGTAGTCAGTAGTTATGAATAAAAGAAGACTAATGCAGTGGTGGCCAGTCATGTGATTAGTCTGTAAGTTTTGCAGATTATGAAATCTCTAAATCATGATATAGCTGTGGATGAATGATTAAAAATTAGGTTTTTATCGATCACTAGGAAGGCATGAAGTCGATTTAATGAAAATTGTAACCCTATTTTGTGTAATTATTGACTTATGAGCACCAAATTATAATTACTTTAATGTATTGTAGCTTACACATTTTACGTCATAGAGCAAAAATCTCCTAATAACAGTTGCTTGTCTATGTCCCCTCTATATAACAGGTAAAATATTTCGGTGTTATTCATTAACATCCTGTATGTGTACGATGGTTGTCTTTTATATGCCTATCTGATGTTTATGTGCAACAACTATCTGCAAATAAAAGGGGTAGTAAAATTAAGAGTTTGTAAACAGTTAATCTTGATTCCTTGCCTGTATAATTTTGCGGAAACTTTTAAAGAAGTTTCTGAAAATCAAGACAAAGAAATCAATCTTGCAAACACGAATCTGATTTAGGCCTAGTGCTGGTAATGTCATTAGAACGGTTTGTTGATTCAGAGCTGTAATTTCTGAGTTATTCTAGTTAATGTTGGAAACTAATATTGACGTTTTCTGTTTATATTTTAAGCTTTTAAAAATTACATTTTGTGTATATTGAAATTCTGGTTTCTATTATTTTGCAACCGTGGTATTCTTCCTCCGTGAGGGATTAAGTTACTACGTACCGCATATCGCAATCAACTGCTATTAACAAGTAACCCATAAAGATAATGATTTGAAATAAGATTAATGCTCTATTTTCCGTGTTGAGATATGTTTCTTCTGGACCTTTAATTCATATAGATCCATGAACCACTGTTACGATAACACCTTTTAAGTTCCCAAAACTCAGCGCAGTAAGAATTGCATCCTTTATGCAGTATTATAATAGAGCTGCTTGATTATATTGAATTTATTTAGGCTTATATTTAATCCAACATAACCAACGATTGTATCTCTTTTTTCAGGTGCAAAATCATGAACTTCATATTATCATCAAGTACTTCTTCACGAATATTGAGCTGAGCAACACAAATCACCCTACAATTCCTCCAGAAATTTTACGATTTGTGAAATAATCAAGTGTTTTTATTCTGATGTATAATTGTAATATTTTATAATAAAATGAATCTATAAAGATATGTGAATACAACTCACTATTTCAAAATAATTTAAGATCTTTATATCCTAGTCCCTTACATGCTGTAAATGTCACGTAGACTCTGTGGAACTCTGCATGTTACGAGTATCCTGTAATAGTAGGGCCTACATACTGCAGAACAAGTTTGGTTAAGGCCATCATTGGAACATTAACTTTTCTTTCGGTGTTTGACTGGTGTAATTGCAAATAAATTGCTCTAAATTTTATATTAACACAATTTAATTTATAAGTGGTCACGGTAAACTTGGGTGAGTATTAAATAAAATGGAAGTCAAGGCACAGGAAGACCAAAATTGAAAACTTCAACTAACAAAATATATTATTATTATCTTCACTAGCCATTGCTGGATTTTTGAGTGGACGGTCCCAAGAGACAAGTCCATTCAAATTCTATTGCGACGACAGGAATGCTCTGGTCAGGTTACAGGTGCTAAGGATGACGGACTTTTGCAGTTTTATGTATATGGAAGGCGAAAGTCCTATCATTTCCAGGCTGCTCCTGAGCTTCTTAGGGATCAGTCCGGTTGCAGAGATGACGATAGGTACCACGTATACTTCTTTTTGTTTCCACATTGTCTTTATTTCTTCAGCTAGAATAGTGTATTTGCTGATTTTTTCGTTCCAAGTTGTCTGTAGGTTGTAAGAGTTAGGGATGGCAACATCTATGAGATATGTAATGGATGTGGATTATTATTATTATTATTATTATGTTCTATGTCTGCAATAATAGTTATATCAGTAGTTATAGGCTTTGCGCTCCTGTGCAGTAAGTAGTGTGGTAAATTAGGTTATCGGCACTGGATTTAGGAAATTCCAGTTTCCACCTTGACAGCACGAACGGAAAATGGCTTTAAAAACGCTAACACGATAATAGCTATTTATGTATCAAGTACGCAAAATTACGCTAATAGCGGACGAATCTAGTATAGCGGCCGAGGCGAAAGCCGAGGCTGAAATACTGGATGAGTCCGCTAAAGTTTTTGCGTACGTGGTGCATAAAATATTTTTTTAGTAAAAGCTACATAAATTATATGAAATAAAACAAAAATACCGTATAATTAATTATAATGAAAAGCAGTCGGCAATTTGCTAAAGTTATATTCTCATGGCAGTCTGAATCATAAAACAACAATGACTGTAAGTACCAATACCAAATGTGGTAGTATAGATGCATAATATATGAGTCCCTTGTTTGTAAACAATATTGCATACCAACTAGTAAGCTTGTGAAAATATAAATGATAATACCGAGGAAATTTCAATCCAAACCAGAAACATTGAATTGGAGCTGCTGCCAGCAACTTCACGGCCGAAGTAGACTATGAGAAGGAATATATTACGGCATTTAAATGCTGTTGCGTCCATGGTAAGGAATGATTTTCATGTGAACCAAAATATGAAAAGTTGTTGGCTTATATTTGTTGTCATGTGATGAAGTGGGCTACCGTGTTTTACGAAAAATCCTGGTAAAGTTTCTGATTATCATAAAGAAACGTGTTGGCTTAAATTTATTGTTTTATGACCAATTATATGCGTATATCCCCGGAAAGTTTGGTAGGGACTGTGAAAGGTTTGCCAAGATAAGTTATCATTCACAGATGTCAATACTCTAGGGGTCTAAAGTATTTTTCAAATGAGAAGCCATTTCCTTGACCGCCAATCACGTGTACGAGCTAACCGACCAGCGTGGGCTTACAACAATCTAGCGATCGCGATCCTTTTATTACCACGGTATGACAAAAATAGCCAAAGCCAACTGCAATTGATTTGACATTGAAATGTATTACTGAAATCTGATGCTTCGACAGCGCTAAAATCACGTTTTCTGCCAGTTTTTCACTCACAACTCGCGAACGAAAGCTAAAATTAAAAATCCGGCTTCGATGCGCATTCGCCCACCTTTCAGCCCATCTATGTTTAAAATTTCAGATCTCTGCGTTCAGTAGATTTCGCTGGGCTTCGTGGACAGACAGACAAACACGTCCTTTTATTATTTTAAGATAGCATGTGCCCGCGGCTTCGCCCGCGATAATTATTTCAAAAATTAAAAATTAAGAGCATAATAGTTAAATCATTATATTAACACCTAAATCATGTGGACTATATATCACGATTAGATAGCCTCACCTGGTAAAAGCGACCTCAGATTCGAGTTCCTTGGCCCAGAAAACCCCTGTATAGTGAGTTTCGTCCAAATCGAACAACGTTTGACCATATTTAGGCTAATATTGATTATCCCTATAATAATAATAATAATAATAATAATAATAATAACAATAACAATAATAATAATAATAATAATAATAATAATAATAATAATAATAATAATAATAATAATAATAATAATAATAATAATAATAATCCTCTTCGGTGTAGGTTGAAAATTTCATATTATGTTTGCGTGCCTTGACATTAAAAACAAATGAATCGACCAGCGTGAGCTACAACATTCAAGAGATCGCGATGCTTTTATGTCGAAGGAATGACAAAAATAGCCAAAGCCTAGTGTAATTGATTTGTATTACTGAAAACTCATGCTTCGAAATCGCAAAAAAAAAAATACACGTTTTCTGCCCGTTTTTCACTCATAACTCACGAACGAAAGCGAAAATTAAAATTCCGGCTTCGAGGTGCACATTCCGACCCTTTAGTCCGCCTATGTATAAAATTTCAGATCTCTGCGTTGAGTAGATTTCGCTGGGAATCGCGGACAGACAGACAGACACTTCCTTTTATTAATATAGATTTTTCTTTGTTCTTTGCTCCTAATATGCCCAGGGAATTTCTGATTCACATATTTTTTGTTGGTATTGCCACCTTGTTTAAGGTTTCAGTTGTTTGCCTCTTACCAAATACAACATATCCCCGGAAAACCACGTATATACGGAGAAAATGACAATGTTTTATTTTTTAAATCTTTGTTTTTTGCTTAAAGGGAATTTCTGACTCATATGTTTTTTTGTTGGTATTGCCATCCAGAGTAAGGTTTCAGTTGTTTGCCCCTTATCAATTACAGCAAATCCCCAAAAAACTCCGAAAACCACGGAAACCCGGAGATAATGACTTTGTTTTAATTTTTTTAAATCTTACTTCTTTGCTGCTAGTATTCAAAGGGAATTGGTGACTCATATGCTTTTGTATTGGTATTGCCATCTAGATTAAGGTTTCAGTTGTTTGCCCCTTATCAATTCCAGCAAATTATCATAAAACTCGGAAAACCACGAAAATCCGGAGAAAACGACTTTGCTTTAATTTTTTTTTAAATCTTGTTCCTTGCTCCTAGTATTCAAAGGGAATTGGTGACTCGTATGTTTTTGTATTGGTATTGCCATCTAGATTAATGTTTCAGTTGTTTGCCCGTTATCAATTACAGCATATCCCCGGAAAGTTTGGTAGGGACTGTGGAAGGTTTTGGCAAGATAAGTTATCATTCACAGATGTCAATTAGAATTTGAAGGGTATTCTGGCAGGTTTTCAATTGCTTTCATCCCCTCAGCATCGGGATTTTTTCCGAGGGGAAAACAACTGAAACCTTAAACTATATGGCAATAGCAACAAAAATTATGTGATTCAGAAATTCCCTGGGAATACTGGTATCAAAGAGCAAATTTTTTAAAAAAATTAAAACAAACTCATTTTCTCCGGATTTTCGTGGTTTTCGGAGTTTTCCGGAGATATGATGTAATTTATAAGGGGCAAACAACTGACCCCTTAATCTAGATGGCAATACCAACACAAAATCATATGAGTCAAACATTCTCTTTGAATATTAGGAGCAAAGTACTACGATTTAAAAAAATTACAACAAAGTAATTTTCTCCGGATTTCCGTGGTTTTCAGGGTTTACGTGGATATGCTGTAATTGATAACGGGCAAACAACTGAAACCTTAAACTAGATGACAATACCAACAAAAAAAAAACGTATGAGTCAGAAATTCCCTGGGAATATTAGGAACAAAGAACAAAGATTTTAAAGAAATTTTTAAAAAGCCAATTTCTCTGGATTTCCGTGGTTTTCCGGGTTTTCCGAGTTTTCCGGGTAAATGCTGTAATTGACAAGGGGCAAACAACTAAAAACTTAAACTAGATGGCAATATCAACAAAAAAATATATGTGTCGAAAATTCCCCCGGGGGGAGGAGGGTTTCATATTAGTGGCCCATGGTCTACTAGGGAAGCTGAGTGGTCTCTTCGTCAACGTACTAAGTTGAAAATTTGGGTTTCATATACGCCCATGGAACATTTTCCTCTAAAGAATATTATAGATTTTTTGTTTAAACATGTATATCTGGGTGGAAATGACATTGCTTCAAATATTTACTTCCCACTGTCTACTGAAAAGTCCGCCGGCGTGGTCTTGTGGTTAGCGTCGCTGACTACAGATCCGTCGGCTCGGGTTCGATTCCCGGTCCCTCCTCGGATTTTTCTGAGGTAGGGAGGTCTGGTAGGGGTGCACTCAGCCTCGTGATTCCAAATTGAGGAGCTACTTGATAGAGAAGTAGCGGCTCCGGTCCAGAAAACCACCATTAACGGCCGTGGGTGTCGGCATGCTGACCACATGCCCCCCAATCCTGCCATCTGCCTACGGGAGATGATGCAGCGGTCGGGTGGTAGGCCAAGTCCCTCCAGGGATGTAGCGCCACGGAGTTTTAGTCTACTGGAAATCTCTTTAATTTTGAAGGACTTGTTTTGTTTTACGAGTTCTTCATGTGTAAACATTCTTCACATTCAGCAACCCATAAGGATTGATGAAAACAAATCACGGAAGATAAACAAGGTTATCTGAATGGCAATCAGCCAGTTTCCGAGATTTTCTGCAAAAATAGAACCTGCATAATCATGTAGTGTCAAATTAATGATTATAGGAGATTGTTTCTGGCCAATCAAGCGAAACTCGTGAGAAAGTATTAAAGTTACACCATAATTCCGCGTTAGGGAAGGTAGCGTCTGAGCTTAAGTATTTCATTCAAGTTATTGCATTCAGTATAACAATATAACGGCAAACATAATTACATAGGAGGTCTTGTAAGTTAAGTTGACTCGGTATTAATAATTTATACCATATTGAATTTTGTATCTATGCTTCACATATATGTATGTGCATAGGTATATATACCTACACACAAACACACACACACACACATATATATATGGGTGATTCTTCAAATACGGGGAAATTTGTGTTCCGGAGTGATATTTCCCTTCAAATTCAAATTAAAAAAAAAAAAGTTTGTTTCTACTACTCCCATACTACAACTATCACTTTGAAATGTCACTAACTTTAAATTCTGATATTCCAAAATTAAATTTAATTCAATGAAATGTCATCCACATGCCCTGTCCCATACCCCAGTTTTGTATATTCTAATGCATTTTTCCACAAAACAAAATGTTATTTCCTTTTCAACTTTTTTCCTGCCAATATGTATGAATGTGTGAAGAATATTAACCCCTAAAAAATAAAATGAAATAAAATTGTCACCCCAACTAATGAACATAAAGAATGTCCCAAGTGTTTTTGGTCATCCACATGGCTGAAAAGAATAGCATTTTTTTCTGCAGAAATGAGAAATTTGTATAACTGGCAACAGTGTTAGAAAGTCAACAGGGCAGTTTGTGGTTGAATTGTAAGGTTGAATTTTGCTTGCTTACAAACATTTTGGGATTAACAAAGGACTTTGCATAATTTTCAAGGAAAGCGTTTTTATTCCCCGTCATTAACATGACTTCTAGAAAGTAGGCAGAAAGTGAATATTAATTAATTTTGATTATGCACTATGATAAACCTTCCAATTCAACGTACCTGACTGAAATTGAGCCTACAGAGGTTTAGAAATGGCTTGCTGAGACCACTAAAACTCCTTTTTTGTCATCCACATGCCTGATTTTTGCGTCATCCACATGCCTCTTGAAGGGGTATGTGGATGACTCTCAAGTCATGTAGATGATACATGTAGGGCACTATTGTGTCTGTGGTGTCTGTGACCTGTACTTGAAATCTTAAAACTGAATAAGTGAATTTCTGCTTGATTCCCCCCCCCCCCCAAAAAAAAACCATAAGAACGCAGTCTAGTTAAAATTACGTTAATTCCGGAGTATGCACACAAATTTGCAAATTTGGTGCAAAATCAACTGAAGCACACTGAGAAAAATATGAAACCACATAAAGAAAAGCATATTGTTGCCAAAGTTAGTCATTAATGTGGCCTTCTGCCACCCACATAGGCCTATACACGGATGTCATTCACATGGCTTTAAAAAAATTAAAATAAATAAAAATATAAACATTTAAGCTCTGCTGGTGTCATATTATAATCAAGTAACCCCTGAAGTATTTTAGTAATTTTTTTGAGATTTTTTAAACAAAATTTAAAATTTGGATTTTACACACTCCAAATTTTCCCGTATTTGAAGAATCACCCATATATATCTGCCGTGGGTCTCTGTCACCACGGCATGGCGCGTCCTCAGGTTGCGGATAGAGGATACGGCCTCCAGATGGAGGGTAGCAGCGAATATGTTGAATACGCAGTCGCGGACAGACGACATGAGGTGGTCCTCCAGCTTGGGGGCTTGGCGTGAGGTTAACAACCTCTCACAGTAAGAAAATATTGTTAAGTAAAGCTGCCTAACTTATGGGTCCTATCAGTGTAAAATTTTCCGGAGGTAAAATAGTCCCTCGGGTAGGAACTACACTGAGGGAGTCTAAAATTCGTAGGGACTATAGATTGGGAACGTGGAATGTTAGGAGCCTATACAGGCCTGGGGCGCTTAAATAGGTAAATAGAGAATTAGAGAAATACAGGTTAGACGTAGTAGCAGTACAGGAAGTTAAATGGGAGGGTGAAGGTTCAATACAGACAGCGCGTATACCTTTTTCTACGGGAAAGGGAATGATAACCATCAATTAGGGACCGGGTTCTTCATACATAGGAGAATTAATTCCGCCATTAAGAAAGTAGAGTTTATTAGTGATAGGCTTTGTTACGTTATTCTAAGAGGACGGTGGTGTGACATAATAGTTATGAATGTTCATGCACCAACAGAGGATAAATACGAAGACGAAAGGAAGATTTGGGAGGAAATAGAACGAACATTTAATAAGTTTCCGGCATATCACATGAAAATTGTGCTAGGAGATTTCAATGCGAAAATAGGAAGGGAGGATATTTTCAAGCCCACGATTGGGAAAGAAAGTCTCCACTTGAAGAGCAACGACAATGGGGTTAGATTAGTGAATTTTTCCACCGCTAAAAATTTAATTGTAAAAAATACAAAATTCCCACATCGTGATATTCATAAATACACATGGACGTCGCCAAAATGGAAAGACTCATAATCAAATCGACCATGTGCTAATAGATGCTAGGAGACAGTCTAGTATAATCGACGTTCGAACTTTTAAGGGTGCTGACTGCGATTCCGATCACTATCGGGTAGTTGCGGCTGTTCGGGAGAAATTTTAATTAAACAAAGGAACTGGGCAAAATTTCGATATAGAGAGATTCAATCTGAAAAAGCTAGGTGAAGACCAAAGTAGGAATGCTTCGAGCGGAAGTCGAGATTTCAAATAGATTTACAATTCTAGAAAATACTGCAGAACAAGAAGCTAGGGATGATATGAATATCGATAAAACCTGGGAATGCATTAAAGACAATATTAAAGCCGCCGCAAAAGAAAAATTAGGTCCGCTTGAACTGAAACCAAATAAACCGTGCTTCGATGATGAGTGCATGAAATTAGTAAATTCAAGAAAACAGGCAAACCACAGTGATTGCAGAATGCGAATGACACTACTGTCGAAAATCTCAAAAATGCTAAACGAGAAACTTCTACAACCTTCAGAAGAAAGAAAAGAAAATATCCCAAAGACAAAGTAAATGAATTAGATAAAAATAGTAAAGACCAATATGTTAGGGATCTCTACAAGGGAATAAACGAGTTCAAGAAAGGGTTTCAACCTAGAATAAACATAATTAAGGACAATGATTGCACTATACTCGCAGCTTCGAACAACATTTTGAATAGGTGGAAAAATCTCTTTAATCAATTATTACTAAATGTACATGGAGCTGTCCAAAGTGTAGAAAGTGAAATATTCACAGCAGAGCCGATGGTTGCTGAACCTACTCTAAGAGAAGTAGAAACAGCTATAGGTAAACTAAAAACACACAAATCTCCATGCGTTGATCAAATTCCAGCAGAATTAATTAAGGCAGGTGGGGATAGATTAAACTCGGAGATCCATAAACTCTTCTTATGTTTTGGAGAAAGGAGGCATTGCCAAAGGAATGGAAAGAATCTATTATTATACCAATCCTTAAAAAGGGAGACAGGGCCGAATGTAATAACTGTCAAGAAATTTCTCCCTGATCAATATAATACAAAATTCTATCTAATACACTACTATCCCTTATGCGGACGAAATCATTGGAGATCGCCAACGTGGATTTAGGCGAAATAGATCAACCACTGATCATACATTTTGTATTCGCCAAATCTTGTGGAAGTGGGAATATAATAAGTCTGTTCACCAGCTATACGTAGATTAAAAAAAAAAGCATATGATTCAGTTAGGCGAGACGAATTGTATAATACCCTCATAGAGTTCGGGATACCAAAGAAGTTAGTTAGGCTGATCAAAATGTGTCTAAATGAAACCTATAGCATAGTCAGGGTAGGGAAATTTATATCTGATAGAAATACATGGACCAATGCAATCTGTCCTTGAAATGCATTTAACCAATCAGAATAATTACCACATATCCTATATATTAATATCCTATTTTTTTTCAGGATCATAAAGTATTGCACTGTCGACATTCATTTCATCATAAGAAATAATCAGATTTTTCTTTCTTATCCATGTTTTGTGATCATAGGGGCCAACTTTGGGGGGAGGTACTTTCTGTCCCCAGCATTTACCTATCAAAAATCCAATTGAAGAGATGCTCGGAAAAACGGGTAATCCTCAATTTTGTAAAATGGAGAACAATGTTTCATGAATGAATGGGACTGGAAAAATTATTGTTGAAGTTATTTTTGTTAATTTCTGTGAACATAAGCTTCAAGGATTCATACATATTGAATAAATTAAATAAAAACAGCGAAATAATTTTTTAGGGTTAACCCGTTTTTTTCAGGCATGTCTTCAATTCTTACCATCCCAACAATTTTTACATGTCGGTGCCTATGTTTGTGCTTGTTGTGTCATTAAGTCCAAATTAAATTTCATTAAGCCAGGTGGAAATTGAATTGAACAACGGCTCTGATTTAGGGTACTCGGGCTACGAAAAGAATTTTGTAAATATTTTCTTAAATAGCAAACCCTGTTTTAGAAAGTGCACAAATTGTAATATAATTGGTGCTCCATTTACTGCATGTACCGCTACCCCAGATTATGAATTGATGCTCAAACTCTGAAAATATATTTTCATACATGGTACACCGATCTCTCAGACCCCTTAATTCATTTTCTAGTAAATATATTTTATTTTTAAGCCAAACTTCCTTTGCTGAGCATTTTATTCTGTATCTGATAATGTAGGCACAACATTGCCACAGTCAGAGGGTATTTCAATACTCTTTACCTTGTTCGATTCTAGGGGATGCGTCCTATAACAGTTGACAAACAAGTTTCTTTTTCTCTCTTTCAACACTTCTAACAGAGTGTTTTCATTACCACGTCCAATACACAAGAAAAAAATGAGCTAGGATTTAAAAAACAATTAGTTATGGCAGTTCAGCTCGTAAGTCGTGAACATAATCATTATTGCCAAAGTGATCAGATAATGCACAACTGTTCTCTGGCCTAAATGAGTTTGTTTTCCTACAAAATCTATCCATTTATCCCGAACATTTTATCCCTAGGAAATCGGTGTTATGCCACCGTTAATTTTACTTCTATTTCTACATGTTACAATGACACACTTCGTTAGCATATTGACGCTAAAACAACATAAATAAAACACTTCACATCAATAAGTTCCATACATTTCACACAGCTAAATACACTACTTGCAACACGCTATAGTCCTTTCATATTCGCCAGAGGTTTCAAGGCCAAACGTAGCATGCCTATGATACCCCCACTTACCGCGCTCATATGACATCATACCCCTCCAATTCCAGTCACATGACAAGCCAGTAGGGGGTTTCCCCTTAGTGTCGTATGAGTGTGTGCGACAGCGCAGCTCCTCTGCGCAAAGGGGAATACTGTTCACTGCTGTTCAGTGGGGGCATATTAGACGTGAGAAGTTGTGGCCTTGAAACCTCTGGCGAATGTGAAAGCACTATAGCCGCTAGTGGGAGCAGAAGGTTGCCTACACGTGACGTAAGCTAGCCACTGCGCATCCTCAACTGATATACCTATATACAGCTACATATCTTGATCGGGCCGTCATTATAATCTTCATCCCATCCGCGCCTTGTTGGGCATGACTGGTGTGTCTCGTCCTATGTGTTCGTGTTCTCTCGGGGGTGACTCCGGCATTAGTCTGATCATTCATCCGGGGAAGCCCTCCATCCAAAGATAATCCCTCTCCCAACAGATCGCAGTCGTGTAAGACCCAGGGTCGAGGCCCTCAAAAACGTCCTTGCAAGGGAGAGGTTAAACTAAGAGAAAGAAAGAAATGGTACATCATATAACTAAAATCAGTTATTTCAGTTATTGATGCAGAAATAAGGTTTTAAAATGCAACCAGTGTTATGCTTTGTCTTTTGTGATCGTCCAGTTGGATAGGAAAACTGGAAATACTTCTCTAAAAATAAAATTCGTTAAATAAAGGGAAATTTGATACGTTACCTTTCCATCGCGTAGATTCGTTTGTTACTGATACACAAGGACGTATTCTGACTGTGTTCCACTTGGTTGCCACGTGAACGTTGTCTGTCATCCTGGCTGCATAAACAAGTGATGAACTGACGATGCTGTCGCGGTACCAGCTACACGAGCAGCTATTTCAATATGCTCACAACAACTGTTATGTACAGTCACATACGGTAAGCAAACTCCACAGTACAATACTGGATGTTCAGGAATGAACATTTAGGCCAGACAAAAGTATGGGTATAAAAAGTATAAAATCGCACAACGTGATACAGTTCTGATTTTTTGATATGTTATTAGGACCTGGAAATCCGGAAATGCCTGCTTTTATGAAGTTCAGAAACTCTTATCTTCTCGTCTTCTGTCCAGAAATCTAAAAATAAACATTTATAAGACAATTATCCTGCCGATTGTACTATATGGATGTGAGACACGGTCGCTTACTCTTCGGGAAAAACATAATCTGAGAATATTCCAACACAGGGTGCTTAGAAAAAATATTTGGGCCTAAGAGAAATGAAAATGGGGACTGGAGAAAACTGCATAATGACAAGCTTCATAACGTGTACTCGTCACCGGATGTAGTAAGGGTAATTAAATCTCAGAGGATGAAATGGGCTGGACATGCTGAGCGCATGGGGGAGGAAAGACATATCTCAAAATTATTGACTGGGAGACCCGAAGGGAAAATACCACTTGGAAGGTGGGAGGACAATATTAGGATAGATTTAATTGAAGTAGGATTTGAGGGGGATGGTTGGAATAGGTTGAATGGCGGGGTCAGGTAAGCGCGGCAATGAAACTTCTGGTTCCATAAAATAGATAATATACCTTTAACTTGCTTAGGAATTGTCTATTGCCATTGGGTTGGTAAGTACGTAGTGTGACCCATGTTTGCAGCTTCGAAAAACCTGTGCTCGCTGCGTAATACGTGAAAACGGCATTCTTGTTTACTTTCTTTCAGTTATAGGTGTTGCCTTATAACTTATAAACTATTCGTTTCTCGGCACTAATTGTGATTACCATTTTAAAGTACATTAAATTTGAAACAATTTAAGCCCAATCTAATATCTATGTGTTTAATAGTATCCGCGATATGGAACTTAAAAATTTGTATTTTATTAACAAAAAAGTAAATTTCAAGTTTTGCTCTCATTTTGGACCTAATATCGGCATAACCGCTCATCCTACAGAAAAAATAATGGAGGAATGAAGTTTTAAAGGTTTTTGGCTTCAATTTAAGCGCAAAACGAAGTTTGTAGGCCCAAGAGTTCTCTTATAACCGTTAAAAAACTAGGAAAAAATACTTGTTGAAGAAATGAGCCCTAACAATTCTAACAATTCTAATAATAATTTTTGGGCATTCGACGAAATAAAAATGCGTAGAATCATGTAAAAAGGTTGGAATGGATGTTTACATTAATTAGGCCTATATGTATTTAAAAAATGAATCTTCTTATGAACCTACGAGAGCCTGGACAAATATTTTGGAAGGACCACTAGGCTCAGGCGATGACCTTGGTTCTTTGAGGCCAGCAAAAATCATACGAGGACACTGCTGACTTGGATAAACTTCACAACTTCATTTCCTTCTACGGACAAAATACTATCCATCAGCTGTAAATTTTTGGAGGTCCTGAGATAAATTGCCACCTATCCCCTCAAAAAAGGAATTAAAGAGGTCAAAAAAATCTCTGGCAACTCGGTTGGAAAGGTAAATTTCAAAAGAAAAGACAATGTCATCACACAATCACCAGCTCTATTAAAGTGCATAAAAAGCGAATTGACGTGGATCCATCCAACATCTTTCAAAGGTTGTGCATCAATAAGCAGTCGGACAGGGAATTGATAAAACATTTCAAATTCAAATTGGCCCCTTATCCACTGGCATTGTTAACGAAGAGGGGATGCGTACGGGGGAAACATCTACTTGCTACGTCGCTTTCACTCCAATCTCCCAAAACATTTTCTCTCTTGGAGACGTAAGTTTGTAGTAGCGGATGGGGAATACCTTCTCCACAAGGTACCTGGCAGCGAATCGATTCGATCAGGACAATTGTTGCTTGCTACATCATCCACACATTCAACCACTTTGGCAGATGTTTGATGGATACCCTGAGGATGGGGCCCTTAGGATTACTAAAACCGCAGAACGATTGCGTCGCTACGCTGCCCTTTCTTGCAACGAGATCGTGTTTGATTCCTCAACAAAGGGCCCCAAGAGAAACTTAAATTTAGCTAACGACTCCAATAAACGACGCCTCATTGAGTTGTGATCTGAATTTTGATTCGAGGGCAATGAAAATAAGAAAGCAATAGATGATGCAGGTTGCGATATTATCCAATCCACCCTCGACAAAAGCACATCCTACGAGAACGTAATTGCGGTTGGAGAGGATATGGACCTACTCGTTCTCCTCTGCGGCTTGAGCTCGACATCCGAAATGTTTACTTCCAGAAAAGTAGAAGAGGTGAGTCAAGTTGCACTCAGTTTTCCACCACTTCTTTAAGTCGAGGAGAAATGAAATTGTACCCCGGATTAGATTACTTTCTCCACGCATTCAGCGGACACATCACTTCTACCCTTTTCTAGTAAGGAAAAACAAAATTGTGGAGTGTTTTTTTTTAAAAGAACCGGAACCTGATGGACCTGACCACCGTGTTTCTCCTCAAAGTTGTCAGTCACGAGGCTATAGCCGAAGCTGGAGAGAAGAGCCTGGCCGCTCTATCTGGACCGGACGCATCCATCGACACCCTATACGGCCTTCGGTTCTGCCGAAGCTATAGGTGTGCCAAATTTTAAGTTCTAGCTCATCTGGAAGTGGGCAATATTAATGTCAGTCAGTCAGTGGGTGAGTTAGTGAGTCATCAGTCAGTCATGTGGCTTTATATAATATGGAAGTATAGTGAGGTATTAAACCTTATGTATGCCGATTAACAGTATGTGACTATTATTTATGGGGAAACTTGAAAAATAAAGTGAAGCTGAACTAATGCGCGTGAAAGAAAATTTCCTAAAAGGGTTCCAGTGTTGTGTGAATGCTAGAGAAGGACATTTCCAACATCTCTTGTGGTGAGGTAGGTGGTTATTTTCATTGTAATTCCAACTGTAAATGTGAGAATCTGAACCATTACACCGTTCGCGGCTTTATTTGCGTAGATATTTCGCCCGATCGCTCGGGAGTTGGAGTTGGAGCTGTGCCCGCCACGACGCAGAAACCCGCATGATTGGCCAATTCTTGCGTGTGACTGACAATTACAATCACAAAAATACGGGACATTTGAGTGTCCCCAATAAAAGTTTCGGGACATCGGGACATTTTGTAAAAAACGGGACTCCCCCGGGGAAAACGGAACGGAAACCCTATTGTATGGTAACATGACAGTAAGAAATAAAATATTCCATAAAAAGCAGTATAATTTATGTTACCAGAATTTCAGTTTCTTCTTATTTCAACCCCTCCCAAGCATGGTATGTAGAACCAAAGTTGATGCAAAATTCTAAGTCCATAAAAAGTTATATCAAGCGTTTTCTGGTGGAATAGTTTGAGTGTGATAAGAGTTTGAAAGTCGATAGTACTTCATAAGTTAATTTCGAATTAAAAAATGTAAATCACTGGCGACGACGGGCCTAATAAGCTAGTAGGTCTATAGACTATAAGTTGCATATGAGCAAATGGCACGAAAATAATGTACGTACAATTTTGTGTGTGAAGCATTATAAATCTCGTGTAATAATAAGTGGGGCCACGATATTAATCCTACTACATTGCGTAATATGAATCCATTTACCTACTTTCTTAAACATTTTACCAGTGCTCTGTATTTCTTTTTACCTTAAACGAATTTATTAGGATAGGCCCAAGTAAACTAGAAGTCAATAAACTATAATTTCAAGCAATTCTAGAAGTTTTAGAGGAGAATTTAAGAATATTTAGTATGTAAAGAAGAAAAAGGTTCGGCCTAGAGGTTGCGTATCCGCCTCTAGATCCAAAGGTCACGGGAATCAAACCCGGCCGCGGTCGATGGATTTTTCAGGACGTAAAAATCCTGAGCACGGAATCCTCCTTAAGGGACTTTAAGCTGGGGGTCAGTGTCGTATATTTACGGCACGTAAAAGAACTCCAAGCCTAAAGTAGATCCTCTGAACAAAATTCACGTCCAAACAATACCTTAGTTTCCCGGGGGGCTGTGAGGCGATGAGCTTACCACCTGTCCCTCTGCCCTCTCTCGGAAAATAAGCGTAACAAAATTCACCTAGGTAATAGAAACCTCCTACACCTGTTTCACCTAGGTAATAGAAACCTCCTACACCTGTCCCTCTGCCCTCTCTCGGAAAATAAGCGTAACAAAATTCACCTAGGTAATAGAAACCTCCAATTGGATGGAGGCCCTACGCCCCAACACTGTGGGAAATAGGAAACCAGAGAAAGAAGAAATAGGATGCCAATGATTCCGCCTTTTTATTCACTAAATAGTCAAAATAAATATAAGTAGTTACATTACCTATGATAATACTCACATTAATTCAATTTCAAAATAAGTTTGTTTGAGTGGAATTTATATTCATTAAGAGGGCCAGGAAAATTTTGATCTTACTTGAACGATTCATAATATCACGATTATGGATATGGTATGTTACAAGAGATAACTTTAATACGTAACTTATGAATGTACAAAAATATTCTTTCATGGTGCATGGCATATGTATATACTAACTTTAACGGGCCATATATGGAAGATGGTAAACGCGTTAATTATTTTCACAGATTTGTTTCATATGTAACTAAATTATTATGGAAATCCGATTTACAGAATGATGGATGGCGATATGCTATTTCATTGGCTACTAACACAAAATAATTATTGGATTGCACCCATCAATCTGTTTCTGTCCTTAAAATACGATACCCTTATGCCCAAGTTTGTTCATTAATACGTTCAGTCAAATATCTCTAATATGATTTCTCGTAGGTTAAAGGATTTTAAACAGAAATACTGATAGAGCAAAATGTCAGGGTACCTACTTTTGAGGATTTCGAACATGACTGTGTATGATCAGATATATAAAACTGTATTCAATTAACTGCTAAAGTCCTGCTTTACTTAGCATTTGTCACTAGAGCGAAGGGTGTAAGCTTCGCACACAAAATATATTAATCAAAATGGCCCTCGTAATAGGAACATTTAAAAGAAATGTTTTCAAATGATTTAATTTTGGATGGAAAGGTGAAGTCAGGCTGAAAAATTCAATGCCATAGCCGGGATTTTAACCAAGATCTTCGGCTCTCCATGCCGCTACTCTTACCAACAGAGCTACCATGGCAACATGCCGGTACAACATTAAATTCTCCAACCGACTCACACTATTCCGCTATTGAATTTAGATTGGTGAAAATCTTAAGATTGCAAAAACATGATGGCAATTTCTGGTAAGCTAATGAGTTTCTAATATCAGTGTACCAGTTGGTTAATGTGACATGACATTAAAGTTAACATTTTTATTTTCCCATTATAATAGTATTAGTGAAATAAAAATGTAACTATGAATTATACATTATACATATTCAGGTTGTGATAGGAGATGAATTTTTTTTTATTACTAGTTATATTGGATAAATCTTGGTATCTGATATTGTAAAAGTAATGTACTCTTCTTATTATACTTGTGAGGACAGTGTGGGCCAGTTTGTATATTGAAGCAACTACACAGATTTCACACATTCTTGCCATGTAGTGCATGTCACTTCGGAATTCAACATGTCACTCAAACAGCAGACTTATGCTCATGAATTCTACATCTACTTCAACTTAGTACAGTCAAATATTTATCCAAATTCAAAAATACTACTCTTTTCTTCAAGATAACTGATGCCTATAGTTCCTCTATTCGCTGATTACAGATCCGTCGGCCCGGGTTCGATCCCCGGTACCGGTACCTCCTCGGATTTTTCTGAGGTAGGGAGATCTGGTAGGGGTGCACTCAGCCTCGTGATTCAAATGAGGAGCTACTTGATAGTGAAGTAGTGGCTCCGGTCATGGAAACCATTAACGGCCGTGGGTGACGGCATGCTGACCACATGCCCCCAATCCTGCCGTCTGCCTATGGTAGATGACGCAGCGGTCGGGTGGTAGGCCTAGTTCCTTCTGGGATGTTAGCTCCACGGAGTTAGTTATAATAATAATGAGAATTGCGCACATTGTGCATGTGTTCATGAAGGCTTCTTTAGTCTCATTGACAAAGTTCGCTGATTGAGCACTTCCTTGCAGTACACTACTCCATATGATACCTTTCACACTTTTTATCGCACAATCTGCAAATACATGTGTCCCTTGGGTCATGGAACGTGTTGTCCGTGCACATCTTGTAATGAAACCCATGGACCGCTAAGCCTGTCACAATGCTGATAACTGAGCCTGTCACGGAGTTATAGTTCCTCTATTATAGCCTACCTGAAATTGTTAGCGGATCATTGAATTAAAACATAAATAGATATAACAAGGAACATAGGTAACTATAAGAAACCTGAAGCTAGTTTACTTCAAGTTACGGTTAAAACGATTCTGTTCTATAAAGGCGCAATTCCACTGAAGCAACACTGAACGACATGTGGCATGCTACTTGTATCCTAGTGTTGCCTGATTGTAGGCGTGCGACAATGTGCCACAAAAATTCCATATGCCGCATGCGGCATTTGTCTCCCCATGTCGAATGCGCTTTGTCGCCTATGCGTGTAGCATGGGACTAAAACGATTCAACTGAAGCAACTTCAGTCTGGTGCAACATGTCTTTAATAATACCATATACAATTCCCATATTTATATACAACACCATGGGCTATTAAAATGTCTGAATAGCTGTCAAATTATTGGCAGACACTATTTAATAAATTACCAATAATTTATCAAAATTTACCTGTAAATTTCTTTAAGATAAGAGCACATGACTGGTTGGCCAGGAATCCATCAAGAGGGATTTTTGGTATAATTGATTTTAGTTACTCCACTCTTGAGAATCGTATCAGAGAATTGGCATATTCAAACCCCATTTTGTAACATAGATGAATTTTTTAATAGTAATATAACGTAACAATGTAATCCTAATATTGTCTTATTTCTATTTAACATCAATCAGACTGGACTATAATCCTTATATTTTTATTTTTTTAAATTATTTTTTTATTTTCTATATTATTGTGTCTTGAGAATGCGCTAACTTGGTCTATTGACAGGTTATGCAATAATTGTAAAAATGTAAGATTCTTATGGCGTAATACTTAGCTTGCTGTCACTTTGCATAGTTTACTTTACCTGACTTTGTCTATCGGGGGGGGGGCTCCTGTTTCCCCTGCAATACATCATTCTATTGTCGCCTCGCTCATAGAGGTGACGGGCGGCTCGCTTTGTTCTCATATTACAATGTTTGTTGTTACTGTAAAAGGTTTTCTCAAAATAAACCGTTGACTGAATTCGTGTTGCCAATTCTCTCATTGCTCAAAATGCCATTGCCACAAGTGTTTTGCTTCATCTATATCTTCTCGCTCTCTTTTCTAACACTATGCAGTGTGACAACTACGCGAAGCGACAAGGTCGGGCGGCGACTTCTTTGATATTAACTGTCAACGAATTGAGCGAGGCGACTATACCAGTACTCATTCATCATGATAGGCCTATAACCATTGGTTGCAATAAGGGAATTATTATTTTTCAAGCCTAATTTCGAATGTATATATGTAACAACTACTTTCATTGCTGCTTCCCATTTCAATTGAACTACTGTATTGGCAATTATTGGGATTTGAAGGAAAAAAATTATTAAGTTTTAAAACTTCAAGGAGACCCGATTTCCAGTACTATAATAGTTATTTTCTTTCTCCTCCTTTATGCTGACGTGGCTGTGATTTAAATGCTCTGCTCTATGAAGACCCTTGTTTGTTTGTTTTCATAGCTTGTTTATGCAGGTGCAAGCAGCCCATGTCGCATGCTACATGTCGCCCCGATCCGCTGGCTGTTGGATAGCGACGACACTGTTCGACACGAGGAATTTTGTCGAAGGGCGACAAAGGCGTCCTGGCGACAACAGTCAACTTGTAGCATGCGGCAAGGAGACTTGTCGTTTGTCGCTTCGTGTTGCTGCAATTGAATTACTGTGTGTAGCATGCGGCATTGACGCATGCTACATGTTGCCCAAATGTTGCCTCAGTGGAATTGCAGCTTAAGAAACGATCCTACCATATTTAATATCAAAGAAGCTACAAGTATGAAAATGTGTCAATGTCCAGTTCCTATGAATTTAAATAAAAACATATTAAAGTAGGCTATGTGCTATAAAATGAAAGTGAAGAAAATAAAACGATAAAAATATGACGACACACTTGTGATTGGTTGAAATTCTACATATGTTTATATCAGATTATTCATAAACTGATGCATAAGCCAAATAGTCATATTATCTTTAATTGCAAATGGAATAATGACATTTTTACATCAGTAGAGAAAAGAATAAGGACTACATTTTCCCTTTGCGGGTGTTCATTAAAGTTGTTAGTTTTCGAGCAAATAAATTGCAAAGATTATTATGTAGACCATAACGTCTAGGCAAATGACTTTCCGTCATGTGTGTGCTCGTGTTGTACGAATGACAGGCAAGGCATCACTTACCTGGCAGTGCGCTGTTGCAATTCTGCGGCGAATGTAATTATATTTTGTTAAACCATGAATTTAAGTTATAAAACCCAAAATGACTAATGTTTCTTGTAATGTTATCTACTACCTCCTTGAAATTGCAGGTTATACTACATCCCCCTGTACACGTTGGGATATTATATCAATATACAACAACCTACTGAAACGAATAAAATTCATAAGATCAGCAAGATCTTATTTTAAAAGTCAACCTGGTGGGTCTAGCTCATGTAGCTGCCAAATTGCAAAGGAAACAAATCAGGCTTACTATGAACTGACATATAAAATTCCACAAAAATGTAGCATAGTTATGTACTAGACCACAAATAACAATGTAGAAATTTGTCAGCCTGAGACATTATTTAAGAACAGTTTGCTTAGCACTAATTATAATCTGTTTTCCAAGCATGGGGAGGAAGTGGTACTTCCGGTATTGAATTTAATACAGAAGAAATTAATAAAAGTTTTCTTTTGTGAATCCGTAAGCGAGCAGAATAACAGTACAGAACAGACTAAGCTTACACTTTTTAAATATTTTCACAAATTGCGAAACTTACTGATCCACATAGCTAAGAGTAGGCTACAATACAAGATGAAATAAAACGTCGCCTATAATTCTAGAGCCTAAATATTTTACCTCCAAGGCTCTGTATAACTTCATAATTAGGTCGCATCCAAAATCAGCAATTATGAACAACAAAACATTAAATCAATGTGTATTAAGTATCCCATTTCATAAAAATCAATAAGAGTATTTTATTTAATAAATTATGGTCGAGTTCATTCAGATATTATTATGGTACTTAAGAGACTAATAATTTTCTACATTCATATTGTTATATCTTCTCCGACTTTACTCTTCAATATTTCAGGATGTAAATTTGAATAAATTACATTTTATGTTACAATAAATCGAACTGTATCAGAACACGTGAAACTTGCTCACTAGGGCAATTTATGTAAGTACCTAAAATAATGTATTCCATGTAAATAAAATTAAAATTTAAAAATTTACGCCATACTACGTCAAAATAATTTTTATTCGGTATTATATTTAGAGTGAGTTGTGAAGTTTAATCCATAATATTATCTAGCAAGAAAGGATAACTATTAAAGTATTAGCCTATTTCCATCCTAATACAGGACCAAATAAGGGCTTGTGGTTGCAAATATCATACTCTCCTTTCATTTAAAATAACTTACTTCTATTGTGGACAACGAAGAACAAAACAACTCGCTGTGTGAAATTTGTTTGTATGCAAGACGCATCTAACCATCAAGAATTTACAAATGCCCAACAGTAATTAATCATAGACTGAAATCAATCATGGCACGCATCCCGTTTTCTCTAATTTTAACACAAAGAGAAGAAATTCGCATATATTAATCCAAGGTGAAGGCAGGTGTCCAGAAGCTAAGTGATACGGAACATCGCAGTTAAGGAAGTCTTTAAGTGTGCAAGACATAAAGCGCGTGTGTGTATATACAGTATACGATATATTCTTTCAGTCTAGGCAAGTGTTCAACAACTTTGTCTCTGATATCGTTTTGATGGCGAAGGAAAGAAAGAGAATAAACGAACAAAATAATCCACATATTAAATTCATATTGCAATCCATTTCCCCTTAATTATTAAATGCACCACCAGTCTGTGAGCCCCCTTGCCAGCTGTAATTCCGCAGCCCCCCGTAATTAAATATAATCTTTGCGGAAACTCTTTTCCACATTACCATAATTATTATAGATAACTTAATTGTATAAGCTTTGATTGAAGAGAGATATTTTGAATTTTGAAGCGTTTACCACAATTTAACCTAAAATATATTCCACATCGGTTTATGTGAGAGCATCATAATATATTATATAGCTTATCTTATAATAAGCAAAACTTTAGGTCGAAAAGGTTGATTAAACGAATATAAACCTTTTGTTTACATACAGACAGTTTTAATGCCAGAAAAGCAACATTTTATTTGTATAGACTATTGTATACAATTGAAAATATAAATTATTTCAACTGAATAAAATTAAATTTAAACTTTAGTAATACTTAATAGAAAATGTGTAATTGTCGGACTTGAAAATGGAACACGAAACGATTATTTTACATTATTCTTGGAGAAATTACCAATTAAATCTCTTAAGTCAAGGCCTAAATCAAGTCCGAGTTCAATGGCGGGAATTTTTAATTTTTAATTTGACATGTGCAGAAGTTGTTCAGCATCATCGCCAGTATTATAAATTTGTGCTTTAATCACTTATACAAGGTGCGGCAGAGGAAATAGACGTTTTTCAAATAACCATAACTCAGAAGATTTTCAAGTTAAACAAAATTTAATTACACAGAAATGAAGAATAACACAGTTGTAAAGAGCTAGTGCCCAAACTGTCACTGATCGTAGCCACTGTGTTTGTTTACATGAACGGGACGCTTTGGTTCAGTTTCCGAGATCGTATGTAACGTGTAAACAATGCTCACGCAACGAATAGAGCCATCTATAATGATGAAGGGCTCACCACGCCACTAGCTTGAAGCAGCCCCCACTGAATTGCCTGATACCTCTCCCCCTCGCGCTCCCGTGGCCCCACTCTTTCGATAACAACTCTATGCTTGCTATTTACCCCCTCTAATTTCGTGACTATTTTGTTCGTAACGCTAGACCGTAACGCAATTTTGGATTAGCTATCGATTTACTCCTAGCGCGCCTAAAGAAGTTTCACTTCAAATGACTGGATAAGGAATGTTGAAGCGAATCTGAGTGTAGGCCTATTCCGAAAATAAAATGTTTCAAAAAGGAAATGGCTAATATTAGGCCTACATGCATTGGTGAATTGAGGAAAGGGGATCTTAGGCTCTTTAGAGTTTGAATTTTTGTTGAAAAGCAGATATTATTTGATTTTCAAACTACCAGAGACATCACAAAAAGAAAAAAAAAATTGCATTACAAATGGAATGATGTTTTAAATTCAAACAGCATGATTAATTCCACATATAAAACATTCCGTTTAACCTTCAAATACCATCAGCACGGCATAAGAATGTAAATCATAAACTTAATGCGAAAATCCGGCAATTTATTTATCCAGTAACACTCAAGCAATAAAAACTAAGTTATACGTGATGATTTCCTTTCACCATTGAGCTCAATGATTACTGTCGGCAAAATGCTAGATTCCAATGACCTTGTCTTTGAATGTTATAGGTTATTTAAGAGGTTTCCAAACTGTGCGTCGTGGCTTCCAGGGGCGGTTCGTAATAATAATAATAATAATAATAATAATAATAATAATAATAATAATAATAATAATAATAATAATAATAATAATTTGAGTTGATTTAATTTAATGATTTCCTCTCTAAAACAAACAATTTTATTTTAGCGAACTGGATCTTACGGTTGGTTCACAACTTCACTTTTATCATGTTTAAGAAAAACATTTGAGTTCCGAGAAATTCGTAGACAGTGACTTTGTTTTGCAACTGCTATACCTTTCTGACAACTTTGAAAAACTCAGTTCAATAAATGTCCCTTCAAAGTAATGACTCTACAATTCTGCAACTGTCAGACTAAATTTCAGCCTTCAGAAAGAAACTACTACTGTGGAAGAAACAATTGGATGATGAAGGTATAATACAGTTTCCCTGCTCTGCACACGATTTTAGAAGCAGTAACTTGCAGCTGAGTGGACAATTGAAGTCTGTGTTTGTGGATCATTTAATTGAAATTAATGTTTACTTTCTGAAGCTCTTTCCTGAAGGAACTGATGACCACAACTGGATTACAGATCCTTTCAGTACAGGACTTCCACCACTGAAAAACAGGAGCAATTTATTCATACGTACCATGTATGTAAACATCCATACGCGATTGCATAATACCACTTTAATCTATTGCGGTAAGAGGAATCACGAAGGCACACTTAGCCACTCCATGATGCCTTAAAGTATGGTAAGGATAGACAAAATCCCACAAAGCATGCATCAACTTCTTGTGGTAATCTCTGGTATTTCTACCTCGAACAGTGATTATTTTGACGTAAGAATGCTGTTCATATCTTCTCATATCCAATCAGCACGATGGCTGACTCCCAACGAAATTACCACCGCCTCTATTCGTTCACCCGTACATCACAATGCTACCAAATGATGTGGATAATATACTAGAGATGCCACACTCTCCTGTGACACGGTATCATCGACTTACTTTGAGAAAAAAATTGTTGCCATGACTTTTGCTCCATCCCTCATATATCTTACCTATTATTGGTACACTACAATATTTTAGCGTGATACGTAAAGCAGAGTAACATATAGAGTTTAAACTTAAAAAGAAGCTGTCTTTTCCTCAGTGGAATATATTATGCACTTGGGTGGCTGATGCACTTGGCCATGTAGACAGTACAATGCACTGGACGTCGTGCTGCAGCAGTTTTGCAATGTGTCACTGCTGAATCACTTCTCTGCAGTTTGTATTCAATGCTCAAACAATACGAGCATAACTTACTTTTATGGGAGATGGGGGATCCATGCTAAACAGAATGTGCATCCTAAGCTTACTATTAAACGCCTAATCTTTGTAGGTCTTGGCTATTCAGTGGAATCATAGGCATAATTAGAACTATTCATTAGGGTGTTCCGATATTAAACTTGATGAGGGAAATAAAGAAATACCGGTGCAGACTTTTTCATTAGCCTTTATTCCAGCTGTAGGCGATATTACCAGATTCACTACAAAACGACCCATTTTCTTGCAACGTAATTATTATTTTAACTTACTTCACAATACAGAATAGTAACCACTTCTTATTTTTAAAACAGTCTAGACAATAGTGAACGAGTGGTGAATCGTAAACGAGTCGACCATAAGAACGAATCATTGTACTGAACGAACAAATCATGATTCAGTTAAAGAAACCTAACCGATTTCTTGGTGAATGAAAGGCTTGATTAGGTTCATGAAATTAATCAAATTCACAGTGAATCGCAAGTCTACTATAACCTCGAACGCGCCGATTCAATGATTCGTTTTATTACTGAGTATTCGGTTCACTCCTTTCTGTAACAGCACTGGATGGGATGTAACGCTCAATGTGGTGATTACCACGCACATCGCCAACTGCTCTTTACTTCCACTGCTATAAGGTTTAACTTTAAATGATTTCAGCAATTTTTTTGTTAAGAAAGAATAATCATATAGATGTGCGGGCAAACCCCGTATTTCCGCCTATGAGTGGAATCTCTGAGTTAACGACATAGCTTTTGCAACCTTTATTTTCTCTGCCTTCTGGCCCAAAAATCTTGAAATAAAAATTTATAAGACAATTATCCTGCCGGTTGTAATATAGGAAGTAAGACATGGTCGCTTACTCTTCGGAAAGAACATAATCTGAGAGTGTTCGAAAACAGGGTGCTTAAGAAAATATTCGAACCTGAGAGAGATGAAAACGAGGACTGGAGAAAACTCCATAATAACGAGCTTCATAACTTGCACTCTTCAACGTATTTAGCTTGCTTACTTTTACATTAGTGTAAATTTCCTCTTTAGAAAGAAGATACATTATTAAGAAAAGCTTACGAAACAGCAATAGTGATTTCGAAGAAAAATCTACCTATTGCAATCGATACCATGTCATGACTTTTAAAAAAATATTTCATATCTTTACGTTTCATGCCTCCCTGAGTACGAAACCATCACCCATTCATATCTTTACACGCTAGCGGCCGTAATTTTGAAGATATTTGAACCAAATTTTATTATGTTATTTCTAGGCCCAATAGTTCGGACAAGTTCGTTAATGAGCAAAATTGACCCAAGGGGGGGTCAGGGGAGGGGATTGAAATTTTGAAAAAATTATATCTCGGCCCCTATGAAGTATAGAGGGAAACTTTTTGAATAAATTAGAGTACTCCATATGGAGTTCACAGTGACACAAGCAATTCGGGGTTTTGGGGGTACGAGTGAGGGTGAGGGTGGGGGATGGAAATTCGAAATTTTTTAAACCAAGTCTTGTGGAGTATCGTTGAAAAGTTCTTGATGATTACTCTACAAATCAATAACTAGTTTCTCTATAGCTCTCATGTAAGGCGAGATTTGAATGTTTGAAAAACAATAACACTTAAAAATATATTTCAGCCTGAAGGCCTACTAAAAGGAATGTGTGAGGACCGACTAAGGATAAAATTACCACTGTAATAGAGCTTGTAATATTAAAAATAATAGTTACACACCTTTAGAACAATAATGCATGGCAAAATAAAAATAATAAATAATATAATATCAAATTAAAACATAATAAACAAATCTCTTTTTATAAAAAAATATTTCAGATTTATTTATATTTCATATGGTGCATTGTACACTTGGATATTGCTGTGATAAAATAATTCTCAGTAAAAGGGAGTTTAATATGAAAGTATTGTCCTCAAAGAACACTGAGACTACTGTTCGGTTATGTTGATACCTTGATTTTGATAGAGTTTTCACAGTCATGGCTCTCTTTAAGAATTATTATAGGCCTAATATAATTAATTTTTTCTTGTTTGACGGCTTTGCTAATTTTATTCATTGCTGATCTTGCGCAAGGCCTCCCAGAATATTATATCCTTTTCTTGCTGTCAAAACAAATTATTGTAGTATCTTCCTCTTTACCGAATTTAGTTCTTATTATTGCGGGTTTGTCATGCCAAGGCTAAAAAAGAAGAGTGCTGCACAGCGACAATAAATTAAACTAAAAGCACTTCGAAATCTACCTCAGCCTGTAGGCCTGCCTAAAGGGATTTTTTTTATAACTTACTCTGGAAATGCTGCACTGTTTGCCTATAGTGTAATAAAGAGTCCAGTTTCAGGTAAAATTTCTGACCAATCACTTCCTTTATATTTTTAGAAACTTATTATTTTAACATTCGTAAAAAGGGATTGTCACGTTGCAAAATTTGAATGGCAAAATCAGATGCGAGAACACGAATAAACAAGACTTTATGTTATGTTTGTGAATATAGTTCGTTCTCGTGTGGAATTTATCAGTACCGGTAACGAATACAGTTATCCTGCGCTTGCGCAAGACGTTTGAAAGAGAACAAAATGATTACGGTACTATTAAAGAATGAAGAGGACAGTATTGGTGTAAGACAGTTGGCAAAGGCACTTGCTAGGAAGCGGTTGGAGAGACCGAACAGAAGCGAGATTGTGGGTGGAGTACAGCCCAAGTTGCGGTAAGTTTGCGTCACTATGCTATACTAAGAACCTTGTTATTTTCTACTACAGCATTCCAGTTTACATCGGTGATGTAATCGAAGCACGACGCATCTTGTGGGCTGCCATACCCAATTGGCAGTTGATCGGCCTGGAGAGGAAGCATTTACTGGAGAGTTATCCTGCTGTTCCAGGAAGAACGGCCACTACAGAAGATAGGAGTTCCATTACACTGAATTGAATGCTATGCAGCATTGTGGACTACCCGTCGATGTGACCAAAATCTTGGTGATAGACGCCAGGGCGAATGGAAGAGCTGAGGATCTGAGCAGCTACAGAAAATGGAGCACCGCCGCTGATAAGTAAAAGTGGGAAATGCCACCATTTATTAAGAACTGTTAATAACGAACTTATGAATTAATTTTCGGTTGAAATTTATAATCCAAAGTTTTAAGGATATGACTCTCAATAATGTATTCAAAGATAGAGTTCAATAAGAGAATATTAAAGAGAGAAATTAATTATTCTAGTAATGAAACACACAAAGTATAGCCTACAGAAACTGCTTCAAAATATAGGAACTCAAAAAATATCTGATGACCATTGTTGATTTTTCAGAATAAGAAAAAGAGACCCAGAATTATATGCTTTTAAAATATAGATATGAATAAAACATAGTTACAATGCGTAGAATGTATAGGAAAGGAACAATTTTTTCTATTCAGTAGGGTAGCCAGGCTTTAGATTTTCATAGGTGGCTGTATACTTTCGCAAAGTAGTACAGCCTATATAGTCTGTGAAGTACTTCGGAGCACGAATGACGTCTGATGGGGTAAAGACTGTTATTTATGTTAGGGCTCCTCTCTTTTGGGTTTTGTTGACGTTACAAATCCTATCTACGGTGCTGGCGTCTAATATTTAGTTGCTTTACTTTGCCTTGGATTTACTCGCTATTTAAGAGTAAAGTTGGGATAAGGAAAGAGAGAGGCCTAAATGGTCACAGTAGTTAGAAAGGGCTGGAATGGGAATAAAGTTGGCGAGATGAAACGCTGGTAAGGTTGCGTAGGGAGAGGAATTGTTACGAAACTTCATATTAAAAGTTGAAGAAGAGAATTAGGAAGGGCAAATTATAATTATTAGAATTGCAATCAAATTATATTCAAATTAGTAGGAGAATCTTTGAAGTAAAGATAGGCCTAGGTAATTAAATAAATTAAGACAGGGCTTAACTGGGGATAAAATCAGTTGGTGGAATGCCAATATGATTGATACGAAAGGGAAATATGATTAAAAATAGGAAATTCAGGTTAGAAGCTAATAAAGAGTGATAGAAGATATAAATAAAATGGAATTATTATTGAAATGCCGTTGGCTTAAGGCCAGTAAAAGAAGCATTTTGAAAAAAGAAAGATACAATGAAAAGAAGCTATTGTAATTGCAGTAAGCTTGAGTCGAGCTTAGGAAAAGAATTACTGGGAAAGAAAAGAAATTTATAGGCGGAAATAGTATGTTAGGGAAGATTAAAGTTTTCGAAAGTAAGTAAGAATTGAAATGTATAAGACAGGGGTAAGGTTTGAAATGGAAGGATTTGTTATTAAGATTGGGATAACTAGGAAAGTTGAGTTTAGTTACAAAGCAGGGTTGGAATGTGAATGGAAGGAAACGCTAAAGAAAATAATTAAATAAGCTGGATGTTGAAGAGGGACTAAATACAAAGTCCGAGGGTTTAAAGGAAAATAGTTGAAAAGGAAAGTAAAGAAAAGGAAAGGAAAAGAGAAAATAAGAAGGGAAAGAAGACTGGGACTGGAGTTTCTAAAAATATAGGCTTTAGTAAAGTTAAAACTTGAGTTATAAGCTTCAGTAAAGTTGAAACTTAGGTTAGTCAGAAATAAACTGAATGAAAGATAATTGTTGAATTGTAAGGTAGTTATTTGAGAAGTAGGTAGTTAATGCCAAATCAATTGTATGAAATGTCATCGGGACCAGGGGTCGTATTCTGTAACTTTCGCCACCAACGCATTGGTGTTGTTGAGAGCTCACCAACCAACAGAAAGATACCAACGGGCGGACAGCGAGCGATTCTGTAACTCCATTTTGGTATCTGGAGACGCGTTGTTGAGGCCCACCAATAACTTTGTGAACTTTCGTGAATGTTGGAAATAAAAGTAGTTGTGAGAAATCTATCGTAACAAACTGCAGTGAATATCATTGGTTGATGTAGTGCGGGAAAATGATTTCGTAAATTTCAAAGCTAGTGAAGGCGCTCTAATGACAGAAAAATTCCTAGTATTTATTGAGAAAGCATAGAGACGCCACGATCGACTCAAACTAGATCTCAGAAAAGCAATGGCCAGTGGATTTGGGTATGTTGTATTATTTAATTTTTCTCATTATGTAGACCTAAATTACAGCCTACATGAAAAAATTAATGTTTCAGTATGTGTTCATAGTACGTTCTCTGTATTAATAAGTGGAATTTATTAATTTGTGAGTTGATCCTTTGAAAATTGATAGGCAATTAAGAAAATCGAAAACACGTGTTTCTAATGCACAGTGAATACTGGGAATCCATGACTTATTATTTGTATTATATGTGATATTTACTCAATTAATGAATGCTGATAGTTTATAATAGCATATTACAAGTAAAACAATTGGAATTTTCAGGCTACTTACCGAACTAAAGGTCAGACTTATTCCCAAATAAAGTGTGACAAACATGAAGCCCTATTGTTTTAATATATTAATATATTATAGCATTCCTGTCGTTGACTGGATGTACTTTATCCTATAATTATGAATGCAAGGCCTACATTTTCTAATATACCCCCCTTTGGAAATGCTGGGATAAGAATAAAGAAATATGGGATCAAAAAGTAGGCTAATCCAAATACATGAAGGCTTTTGCTGGTCAAGTTAAGATATAAAATAATGGTCATGTTTACATGATGTATTTAGAAGTAGGCCTATGTTAATTGTTTCATTAAAGTCAAGTTGTAGATGTGGATATCTCGTTCTGTAGATCCTATGTTGAGCGAGGCTCAAGGATATAGAATACATCATGTGTTAGTGTTACATGTTAAAGATATACACCGATTTAAGTTATGAGAGGTTGATACCAACATGGGACTAATGGCCCAAGTAATAAAACTATTTTCGGGTGTATGTAATCTGCGCCACGGTTGACACCGAATTTGAAATTGAATAAAAATGAGATATGTAAACTGCGGCACACAGATATGTAAACTGCGCCACGGAGTTATGTAGATGCACTTCTCCAGTTCCAAACAAGTGCCTACATAAAACTGAGAAGTATTGAACAAGAGATACCTGTAAGAAGAATAGCTAAAATAAATGACAAGTATTCTCGTCTACTCAGATGGGGAGAACAATATATAAACAATGAAATATCCCGTTTTGATTTTATTAAGAAGGCATCACATGAGAACAAAGTGCTCATGCAAAAAAAATCTGGGTAGTGTTTTTAACAATTTTATAAGTGACGAAGCCTTCATGCAAAAGAAATTAGAGTATTGTTTTTAATATTTTTAAAAATGACAAGCTACCACACCTATGCAATTTCATAGTCAATCCTAAGTCTGGAGAAGTGGAAAGGAAAATGTTAGTGCGTTAGTATGACTGTAACGCCATTTAAATGTCTGTGGCGCAGTTTACATATGTCGGTGGCGCAGTTTAGGCCTACATATGTCGGTGATGCAGTTTGCATCGTGTTGGTTGGGGAAAAGGTAGAAGTGCCGCAGATTACCTTTTCCCCTCTGTTACGAAAAAATATCTTTAGTCATTGTTAGGCTTAATATATATCACAAGATAATGATGTACTCTTAAATTTTTGAAAAAGTCGAACAATCTTCCTGGTCTGTGGATAGTAGGACAAAGAATGAGATAATAGTGCTAGTAACAATCTAAATATCTTGTCCCTGTGTTAAGCAAGGATATAAAGCACTTCACATTTTAAGAAATGCATGCATGTTATAATATACTATAAACTACTAGGCCTAAATTTATTCAAGCTGGAAATATTCTTCCACATTTTAGAAGCTCTTAGTTATTAAAAATTACTTGAGAAATCTTTTGAAACATATGCATTTGCTTTGACTAGGTTACAAAATACTGAAATTTTAATGTCCTTTGGAAACATGGAATGAATATGCATGGGGGTTCTATACAGTTGTTGCTTTTACTCTACATTATAATGTAAAATATCATGTTTAATAGGAAAAAAGAAGCAGCAAAAATGAATGCTGAGCAGCTAGAGTATCTGATTAATTACATAGACGAGCATCGGGATTTCGCAGCAGGTCGATTTGCGAAGGTTCGGGGAAAGGAAGGTTTGGCCTCAGAGTGGCAAAACCTATCAAGCAAACTGAACGAACTTGGGCCACCAAAAGAGAAGTGGGAGCAGTGGAAAGACGTGAGTATATTATTATTTCATTCATTGCCTTTTCGATTACAACTTTATATCTTCTAACAAACTTTATTATTTTTCTGTAGTCATGGAGAGACCTTCGTTGCAAAGCTAAGAAAAATTATGCAGCACAAAAAAGAGAGAAAACAGGCAATGTGTTGCCTCCTCCCACACCTCTCTTAGATTGGGAGTTGAAAGTCATATCTATAATTGGCAAAGAATGTGCCATTGGCTCAGACATAATTGAATTGACGCCAGACGTAAGTATTAATCCATTTTTACAATTGTTATGTAAGTTTTTTTCACTACACATGTAACGTTGACTTCAGAATTTCACTTACGGTGGCTAATATGGAGCAATGTGTATCTTCATGGTGGATCAAATCAAAGCTCGGGATACTCATTTCTTTCTTCTTATTCTAACTTCACCTTACATTTCCCCTTTCCTAAACAATATCCTGTTTAATTTCTCTGATTCAGAGTATGTGATTGAAGTATAGTCCACTGTGAAGCTCCCACATACTTTGACCACTTGGCCTAAATTGGTAGGGAGGGGTAATGATCAGATGGAAAGCAGTTCGGTGGGGGGTTTGTAGGAGATTTGTGGGCATGTATCCCACAAGTTGGCACTTAATTGACCTCAGTACATGGGGTTCTTCCTAACGTGCTTTTTCCCATAAAGAAGCACATTAATATTATTAAATATTCCATAAATTTGTTGTAGTTTCATCTGATACTAACAGAAACATGAAAATAAGTAAGTACGCAACCCTTCCTATTAAATATCCGATTGAGAATTTTTCATTAAACCTTCCCATTCATTGTTTAAGACTTCAATTTTAATCAGTCAGTCACTAACAGACAAAGCAAAGTGAGGTCCTGTACTCTTACCGTACAACATTTTGTCTATCTGTAAATTTGTTATGCCACGCATGCTCTTTAAAGTCATTAAAAATTACCTAAGTGTAAGATATCTTTTTAATTCTATTTAAAGATAGGGACCTTTTTAAGTGATGAAAAGCAGATCTTAGAATTTAGTTCACAGAACTATGTGGAGGCCCCTTCGGCCCTACATAGTAGGGGCTATAGGGTTCCAGACAGATAGACAATTAACCACATTCAAAACCAGTCCTATAACTTGGTTTTTGTTGTTCTCTACAATAGTTACATGACATGCCAACATATTAGTAATGATAATGCACATGAAATAAATAAATTGTAATATGTAACATTATAACAGGTGGAAACATGTATGAGCCTAAAATATGTATGCTTTATTACAGTTTTTCTTAAGCCTACTACACACTACAAAATAATGATATGCTATTAGTGTTTTAAAAAATCATCTGCTTACTAGCTATATTAACTTAGGATGGTTCCCTATTTCTGATGTATTGTAATTTACTTGAGTGTAATAACTTATTGTTACAAAACAGCACAGTTTAATTTATGGTCCCTAATATTCAGATTATATATATTCAGCGACACTTGTCATTATAGACATTGAAGTAGGCCTACACAGATATGTTAAAGAATTATCATGACAATTTGTTGGAAAATGGCAGAATACTTGCAGTTTAGGTGGAGCGGATAACACGCATCCAAATGAGATGTGTTTTCCCTACTGTCCTTAGAACTGAATTTTCAATTTTGTAACACATAAGTGTTGAAATCCAAGTTCTTTCCGTAGTCAGGAAGTAAAATAAGCTTTAATACTGTCAAACAGCTGTCTGTATATGAGAAGTGTCCATAAGAAGAGGTTTCGCTCTATTATTACTATTTTTGATAGTTGCCTAATCAATAATATTCTAAATGCAAGTGACTATCAGAGGAAGATATATACTGGTCAATATGTGGTAACTCAATGATGTAAATTATTTAAATAAAATAATTGTATTGACTGGTTATTGGATTCAGTATAATGCATCTATAGGACATAGATTATGGATTATAGAAACGAGAATAAACAATTAATGTGTGTACATATATTAAAATATGTGGACACAGGTTGTGAAAGCTTAACTTACATAACTTAATTATTAATCTGCAGTTTTACAATCACAGACCCTGCTCCAGTTAATTTATCCTATATTTTAAATAGCCAGTTTATACTTGATATTTCTTGCTAAGCACCATGTACAATGTTTTCCCCTTCATTTTAGGATGACGGTCCTACTGCCTTAACGAAGGAACTGGAGATAGCAAGAAGTATCATGGAGGTTTGTATACAAATAACTTGCAAGAACTCATAAAATTAATACTGTACAAGAAATAAGCAATCTTCATTACATTAAAAGCTAAGGACTTTCATTTACTCTTATACAGTAAAGCATTGCCTACAACTGATCCTAAAAAGTGATGTGGACTAACACTGAATTGACATTAAGGCCTGGGTGCATTAAATGACCCACACTCATATACCAAATACTTTGAAGCTTAGATTTCACTATTGCAGTACAGATTGGACAGATTTGATGTAACTTTCTTGATATCAAACCTAGTATCAAAAGGTTTGTGTATTAAACTTTAAAACATTCTTTGCACGACTTAACTAATTAGTTGTACTTACGAATGTTGTTGCCGTGGATCGTAAGTTGACATTCCCGCACGCAATCTTGTTGCTATGGAAACAAAACAAACTTCCATGCGGTAAGAGTTTCCGTGCGATAAGAATTTACTTACGCCACACATCATAATACAAGCCTTTATGGACAAGGCCCCCCAGGACAAATATTCGGTTCCCATAACAACAAACACATTCGAATCACTTTCTGAAATAAACATCTATCTTCAATAATGTATATACATAATATTTTCAGCTAATATCTCAATTAATATAATTAAATTGATATAAATAATCATCATGCAAAAAATAGCATGCAATACTCGTGCCGTAAGCGCATAACGAATCTCGGAAAATTGAAAAAACTCGGCGCGAGCGCCTCGTTTTTTCAAACTCTTTCCTCGGAGCGTATGCATCGCTTACGGCACTTGTATTGCAATATACTATAACTTCACATAATTAATCTAAATAAATACTTTCCACATTAGAACACGTCATCAGCTGAACTCTACTGACAAGATCCACCAGATGTTCTTCATAAACAGAAACATCTGCAGTGGCTCATTATTTCTGGTCCACAGATCATGATTTCAAAAAGAATACATCCAAAAAAACGAAGATAGATTTATAAATGTCAAAAATGGACTCATTTTCAATTCATACAACAGAAAAGCAAACTTGTTAGTAGAGAATGGCTGATGATGATGGGAACTCATTGAAATGCACATTCTAATATGGTATGTTTTTATAAACAACAATTATGTGAAGTTCAATATTTAAACGTTTAATATATAATTTTGACACTTCGCAATGTTTTCCTGATTAATTTAATCAAATATCAAAAGATATTTTCAAAGATAGGCCTATTCAGAAAGATGGAGGTGGTATAATAATAATAATAATGAAGCAATTATAATTATAATTTTACTTTTGAATCAATGAATTCCTGTATCATGTTTAAGAGCACTATCAGCCAAACCAATTTTCCCCATATTGGAATGAAATAAATGTTATTCTTTACTTTGCAGGAGAATGTTCCATATAAAAATGTTTCTATGGAGGTGCCAGCGGTCAACAGCAGTTCATCACTTGGACCACAAACTACCACTCCTAGTCCCAATCCTAAAACTCCGCCAAGCAGCAAACGTAAGTAATGTACATATGAAATATAATTCATACAAAATTAGAGAAATTGTAATAATCAGTGTATGAGCTTACCATATGTCATAGGAAATAATATTATACTCTTTTACTCCAGGGAGAAAGAAAGCAACAACGAATTCCCTTGAAAAAACTGCTGAAAATATGGAGCAATACAACAAAAAGCTAGAGAAAACCTGTTGAAAATATTAATAAGTATTGAAGACATCAGTCAAGAAGTCAGGCTGCTCAGGCAGGGACCAGAAAAATCAAGAACTTCATGCACAGTTCTTCCAACAACTGGCAGTTCAAAATGACCTCCAGAGTGTGCATAATGAACTGCCGTCATACAAAAGGACATCAATGTAGTGAATTCTATGATTTTTTAATTCATTTAATTCTTTAATTCATATATGCTAACCTGTAGGTCAATGCCAGATTGTGCAGATAGCACATACGTTCACAAATGACCCCGGCCTCATGGGGTCATAGTTTGCAGTTCTATGCCAATGAAGGCACCTCCATCGTCCTTTTAATAACCCAAAACGTCGTTCAATACAGCTGCGCGTTTTACAGTGAGCAACTGTATACCTACATTCAGGTGTCCCTTCATCTGCATTTGTGATTGGGGTTAAAAGGTATTTTTTCAGCTCTGTAGCCAGAATCACCTGAAAATAATGTGTACTCTTTACTTTGTTTAATTTTTTTTTACTTTTTTTCCAGAACCCTAATCAAGAACAATGAAGATGAAAAAATGTATTATGTTTCAAGAATGATATGAAAATGAATTTAAAAGAAAAGTATTTTGATTTGACCCATTATCCTATTTCACTTACCAAGTAAGTAATATGGACCCATTCTTCTGTCGGTTAAAGTCCGCATTCTCTCCTTTACACGAGAATTATTAAAGATGAATTGATCATGTGTTGTGCCATTATATCTGGCACAAACACTTGTGATCCTCAGGTCATAATCACATGTCTACAGGAAAAGAAAGAGAAAAAAATTAGCACTTATGAAGATAGAAGGTAACATATTTGCTAAAATGCATTCTGCTGATAACATTTACTTACCATTTGAACATTGATTGAGAAATTTCCTTTGTAGTCTTTATAGGCCTCCTCATGTACCCGGGGTCTCACCATGTTTATATGGCTGCAATCAATGGCGCCAATAATTCCAGGAAACCCAATAATTTCCTGGAACCTGGAAAAAGGAATATTATTTTTTATATACATACATGTTTTTTAAAATACTTTCTTCAAAAGTAGTCTGTTCAAATCATTACCGATGAGAAATCCTCCTCATTTCCTCTTCAGTGGAAGGCCACCGAACAAATGCTGGACCAAGTGCTTCTAGAGCTTGGGCGACTCTAGAAATGCACCTGCTCATAGCTGGTTGACTCAAGGAGAGGAAATAGTCCCGCCCCAGGATCCTTTGATACGAACCGCTTCCATAAAAAGAAAGGGCAGCAAGAACCTGGAAATTGTTCTGTAAAGTAATGTCTTCCCTACTTGCAGAAACAAAACAAGCACTTTAATTTAATAGATACTTTAACCCCCTCCCGTTTGTTGTGACCGTTTTTATAAGTGTTGGTTGCATATGAGTATTTAAAAGATTCCATCACCCAGATTTGGATTCTGTTCGGTGAATAATATTATGCCATAAGCTCTGCACTCAGGCATGACTTTTTATGGTGGCTATTAATACCTATGTTCTGTTTATTATGCAAATTATGCGCTGTTCTTCTTTAATTGATATTGCTAATTATGCCAAATTGAAAGGTGATTACCTTATGTAAATAAATGTAACTAATCATAAGTTATTGTTGCTCCAATTTAATCAAAATATATAATTATGAAGATGTTAAATTTAAATATCTAACATTAATTGGTGTTGAGCATCTCACAAATTTATGCATTAAACTGAACACAATTCAATGTTATAAGTCAAAACAAACTATAGTGATATGGCAGTATAACTGGCTACAAATGATAATACAAGGGTTGATTTTTAATAGTGGCAACTATTTTATTTTTCCGTATATAGCATACGTACATGGTTCTAACTTTTATGGGCCTTTGATGTAATCACCACCATTGCGTACAACATGCTTCCAGCGATGCGGAAGTCTTTGAATACAACTGGCACTGCCTAATCTGTTAATGGTGCAAAGAGAGCGGTCGGTTACCTGTAAACCATGATTGGCATGGTGTGATCTTTAAAAAATATAGTTTTCCCAAGGCAGGATGTTATTCAGGAGTACTACTGCTTGATTTTGCAAAACAATCTGCGAGTAACTCTAAAAAGAGAACAGCGACATTTCATGGATAATCCACCCATCATTCTGCATGACAACACTAGGGCCGGGAGGTGCTCTAACACCCTCCATACTCTCCAGATTTAAGTCCCTGCGACTTTGATCTAATCCTGAAGATGGAGTCACTTTGCAGGATTTGCTTTTGTACAGTAGAAGATGTTTTACAGGCAACCGACCACTCTCTTCGCACCAAAGACTTATGCATCGCGGGGAACATGTATGCAATGGTGGTGTGACGTCATACCGGTAGTCGAGAGTGAACAGGCTGACAAACCGTTGGGTACAAGGCACTCACTCTCGCATTTTTAATATTTGGTACGGTCGGGAGTGTCAGCGACAATATACAAGAACAGTTGGTCACCCTGCTTCCCTCAGAAACAAAATACATCACACAGTCCGTGAAAATGTGAATATCTAGTGGGCTGAGCTTAAAGTGCACCTTGTATTTCGATTTTACCAAAAACAGTTTTATGCCGCACACTAGGCTTCATCCACCAACTCTGTAATGAAACCCGCCTGGGAAAGTGGGGTTTAGGGTTTCGTTGCAGATAATAAACCTCACGCTATTCAGGATATTGCTCCTAAATTAACATAAACGTTCCTAACCTAACAAAACGGCGGAGCTTTGCTGGTGCGCGGCATAAATCTATCTTTTGCCACAAAAAATAACAGGTTAATTAAAGGGTTTAAATTACCTGTATGAACACAGGAATCCCAGAAGTTCTCTCTCTCCTTAACTGCTTTTCACGAGTTAAACACATGATTTCTAGCTAATAAAATGACACTTAATATTGATAAGACCCATTTTATACAATTTAGAACAAAAAACAGAGGTATCTCAAATCTTGAAATTAATTATGGAACACAAATCATACAAGAAATTAGCAATGTAAAATTTTTAGGACTGCAAATTGACCAAAATCTTGACTGGAAGACACACATAGAAATGATAGGTCCAAAACTGAGTTCAGCGTGCTTTGCTTTAAGAATTTTGAATAATATATTAAAACAGGATGCATTACTTATGGTATATTTTGCATATTTTCACTCGGTAATGAGGTACGGGATCATATTCTGGGGCAACTCTTCCCATAGGGAGAAAATATTTAGATTACAAAAGCGGGCAATAAGAATAATATGTGGAAAGAAAAAAAGGGTATCTTGTAAACCGCTATTTGAAAAATTAAAAGTCCTCACTCTTACAGGGGAGTATATATACTCTGTTATGTGTTATGTAGTGAATAATATTGATAAATTTCAAACTAATTTTGGTGTACACGGACGTACTACCAGAAACATGAATGATCTACACAGACCAAATAACTCGTTAAAACTCTTTCAGAAGGGTGCTTATTATTCTGCAGTACAGATATATAACAAGCTTCCAAACAACATTAAATTATTATGTATTCAAAGAAAGAGCAAACCTTTCAAAACAGCTGTCAAGGAATTTTTAATAACTCACACCTTCTACAATTTGGAGGAATATTTCCAGCTTGGATAAATTTGGCAGCTTACAGTTTCTGTAGGCCTATATTATTGTTATAACATGCATGTATTTTTTGATCTGACGTGTTCTATATCCTTGAGCCCCGCTCAACACAGGATCTACAGGACGAGATATCTACATCTACATCTACATCTACATCTACATCTACCCCTCCAGCAACCGGCATATGTTTTGATCAAGCTGAATAGTAACCTTATATTCCCTAATGAACAACTTTTCTGGAAGATCAAAAGGGTTACTGGTATCACGTAACCTTTTTCTTTGGATACGCTGTTCATTCCATACCCTCCTCCTTTCTACTTCTAACCGAAGTATTCCTACAAATCCTTCATCCATTGATCTGAAATGTAATTAAGTTTAGAATTGTGCATGTAAAACAGGCCTAAACATCCTAGCTGCAATCTGGCGACAGTGGTACATAACCTAACCTACAATAAGCAGCTAACAAATTTGGGAACTCCTTCAGAATAGTGTAGCTAGCCATGCTCTGCCATTAGCGACCGTGCCCCTCCGAGCCACGGGAAACAAAAGAGAAACGATCGGCGCAAGGGTAAAATTTCCCGTAGTAGAAAAGATTCAACGTGAGACATAATAAACCCCGCGCTATTCAGTATATTGCTCCTAAACTAATACAAATATTTCTAACCTAACATAACCTGTCCACGCCTAGAATTCTACGCCTTTCGTAAAACATCGTTACATGGCACGAATCCCGCGCTATGCAGAATACTGCTGCTAAACTAACATGACTGTTGATAACCTAACATAACCTGTCATGGACCTAGAATTCTTAATGCAGAAGCTTTTTTACCCTTTCACATCTTTCATAAAACATCGCTACAACAGTCGTTTATCTGCCGAATTCAATCGGCATGTAATCATGTTCGTAATATTGGCGACATTGTAGACTTCGTCCCACTCGGTACGGCCCGGTTATGACGTCGGTCACCTTATTCTCAAGTTTAACGCAAATTTGTTCCCTTTTAGACAACCATTTATGGGCTTGATTAAGGGTGTCCCTGATTAAATTAGCAAGATGTCTTTCTGTGAACTTACGAAGACCAATATCACTGTAGTCCTGATTAAGTTAGCAAGTAACTTGGTCTTTCTGTGAACTTAAGAAGATCAATATCACATAATTACACATAATATTACAATATCACATAATTACCGATTTCAGCTTACGATTCCCCTAAGTTATTAATGCTGATGTAGAAATAACAATCAATGGCAGTGTGCATATATAGCACCGTTAGAAAAAGGGGGATATCATACATGTCAGTTTATCGTACTCTACTAATCTTCTATAGCTAGTTACCGTAAATGTAAACATTACCTAAGAAACACATAGTATGCTACAATAATGATGTAATACTTCTAATGAAAACCGAAGAAACAAATTATGCCAAGACTTAAGTTTAACTCGTGTTTTTATAAGACCGTATTCTCTTGAATAAACAACTAATGCACGAATATTAGAACTGTTAACAATTTCGCTTGACTTTTTCTATATGTATGTACAGTAGATCTATTGTATCATAATTATGTAACATTCATAACTTTAAATATGTATTAATATAAATACACTCTGTACCGGTATGTAAATATACGTTGAAAAATGTTTACCTCTTTTTCTAGTCGGTAACTAAACAAGAACGATTTTATACTGGTATTTCCCGCCTTTACGAATGAAGGCTATATTTTACTAATTTTTGCGATATTTTAGTACTTTCGAGTTGTTGTTGAGCTCACCGTCGTCACCAATATTTCCAGCAATATATTGGTGTGATTTCAAGATCGATTCTTGACACCAATAGTTACAGAATAACTGTTTCTAGTAACATTGGTGTAATCATAGTTTAGAGCGTTGGTGGAGTTACAGAATACGACCCCAGAGGCGAACATCCGACCCACTAGTGCCGTTTATTTTGTTTTGTTCTTAGCTGTGAGGGACCTCAGTGTCCACGATTTTTAATATTTAACACTTTTGTTCGTGGCCTATTCTGGTTTCCCGGTTTCAAGTGGCGTGAGCAGGTCCAACGTGAACGCTTCCTTGGCTTTGAATCGGTGGTCTTCCGCCTTGGCTTAGTCTTGGTCGTTGGCTTAAATTTCCATTTCTTTTTCCCAATTTTCTATTCTGTCTTCTTTTGAGGAACTCTTCTTCATACAATCAGGTTAGGAAAGTGAGGACTGATGTAAATGATAAACTTGAGAATTTAAAGTGAAAGAAGAATTAATAGAATTCTATACGTTATTAGGCCTAAATAACTCTTAATCCTGTAAGATAAGTTCAAGGATAGTATTTTATCACAATGTAAAGTTATCATTAAATTAAATTACAAGTGGTCATATTAAAGGAAACTTAGTCGTATATAAGTGTACATCAACACAAAAGAAACAAAAACGCATTGTTCTTTACAAAGTTATAGACATTTGAAGCGTGTGTGTGTATGTCGAAGTATCAAGGACAATAATACCTACTGAAGACTGACACAACAGAACAGAAGATGGAAGACGCCATTGGTGAAAGAGAAAGCCTAAATGTAGTCAAATAATTTGCCTTGTTTTTTAAAGAAAATAATTAATTTTGTTTTGCTTCTCAGGGTCAAGTCTCAAATAAATATGTATATATTGTAAATAAATTTTGTGTATGTTAAACATTTTCTGGCTTCTAAGCAAACAACCTCGCCCGTCTTCCTGAGTTTAGTCGGACATAAGTGGTAACGAACAACTCCCTGAAAGGAATTCCAGGGCCAAGTAAAGTAAGAAATCTCTGTGGGTTTTACTATTTAATGATTCCCAATCATGTGACAATAACAACCTTTATAACAGCATCAGCTTACTCATGTGTTTATGAGACAATTTGTTAAGTACCCAATCTTAGGAACTGAATCTGAGGTCAATCACTTTTCGCAACTTTACACGCTACGTACTGACGGCAACAACATTGACAGGGTGTTCACAAACTTCTTTCTTTCTCTGTGAGAAAATTTATTTTCCCAAAAAGGGTGCGTGGTCCTCTGAAAAATCGGAGACAATTAATCGGCAAGATCAGGGCCGTGGAAAGAAAGCAAGGGCCCCAGGTACAAATTTTCCCGGGCCCCCGGCAAATATTAAATTCACTACCCAACTCGCCATTTATAATGTATGCATCAAAAAGATTACGTAATGATATTACATAATTACTAAGTGCCAGAATGATACCGGTACTTTATGAGATTGTCTGGTAGACAGGATTGACTGACTGTCTGTCTGTCCGTGTGTCTGTAAGCGCGATAACTCAAATACGCTTTATCGGATTTCCACAAAACATGGTGTACCATTTATAACGCCCATGGGACGAAGCCTATTGATTTTGGACGAAATCGGTTAACTGATGCCGGGCAGGAAACGGAAAAATACATTAAAATGTTTTAATTAGGAACAATCTTTTGAAAATTATCATTTTAAATGCCAAACGTTAATGAGGCCTACTGTTGAGTCCAAAAGGATTTGTGCTTCTACTTTTTCAAAAATAGCTATTTTTCTTCAAGATTAATCCGTTTCAGATTAACTGATAATTCCATGTCATCGTTATACGACAGGACAATGCAGATAAAATAAACACATAAAACATAACTTAAGCTGTTTATTGACTTATAATCAATTTTATTTTAGAGTAAATTTAGAAAGTTAAAAAATATAACATGGTCGGCCGGGCCCCGGGGCTGCAGCACCGGCTGCCCCTCCCTCTCGTCGGGCCTGGGCAAGATGACACGTGTGTCAACCCGAGAAGCCTTTACTCCCGGTATTTTTATATTACACTCTGGGTACCTTGCCTGTATTCCGCTTCTTCGCACGTCTGTGTAGACTACACAGTTTTCTAAATGCAGTCTTCCTAATATGTGAGACTTTACGGTCCCTCAATATAACAAAAACTCTCGTGAAACAATGCAATTTGCTAGGACCCACAACCATCGTTATACAGAGGTTTGACTGTACAATCATTAAGTAGAGGTGGAGGACGGCCTCTGGTGTATACCCTGGGGTGGTGGACCGTATTAATTCTGTCCTGGACGTACAATTTATCTTTAAATAAATTGTAGTATTTTGACCATTTTGCGTTTCACTAACAAACACACGTGTCTTATTGCGAAGAGGATCGTTCGGAATGACAAATCTGCTTGAGTAGTGCATGAATAAATTCATGAAATTCCAGGCAAGGAAATTGCTTCCATGTCCGGTATTCCGCATGTGTTTGCATGTAAATGACTCATTTGAAATAAGTGTAAAACATTAAAACAGACTTGTTCGTACGATTCGCAATTCTGCACTTGATGATTAAGAACTTCCTCCCAACAGAATGTATTATTATCATTTCTTACATCATTCGCGAGAAAGTCTACTCGGTATTTGCAGGGTCTAAATTGTGATTTGTAACTTTATGATATTCTTATTGCTAAGAATTCTGATTTCATAAAATATAGCGTCAACGAAGTTTAAATACTATTCAATATTAATAATCATATCTTATATTTTTTGCCTTTTATTTGTTTCGTTTTAATTTTGTCCAATTTTTTCTGTTTATAAATATAAACACTTTTGTAAAATGGGTTTCTTTTTTTGTAATTTTGAAATTCATATTTTAAATTTCTTTTGTAAAAAGTTTTCAGTTTATGAATATGATTTGTAAATACATTTGGAAATGTCTCTATTCTCTCTTATTTAACATATATGATAATAATTGCAGTCCCTAAATATGTGCATTGCTCATCTGGGCGCTTTCAAAGAAAGTACATATCTAAGGATTTGTAGAGTACGATAATTTTGTTTGAAAATTTAATTTGATTTGAATCAAATAAAATCTTCAGCCATGATCCCACATTGAGCAACATGGCCGCACCAAAGCCTATATTTTAAGATTGGATAAAGATAGAATAAGCATTCTCCTAAAGTGCAATTTAATAGCTTTAATTTAGTATAAAGGGCGAATTGCACATATAGGACTGGGCTCTGCTCCGACCGTGCACCAACCATGTCGTGTCGTCTGTACTTTCACATGTACGAGGGATAAGTCAATAAATATCCGCACTTTTTGTTTAATCTTTTGTAGGTTGGCTGTACCGCTTTGTGCTCGCGCACGTAAACATGTCGTTAATTTCTCTCCGCTTGTGGAATCAAACCCAGGACTTCTTAAGGTATGCATACAAATATTAAACTCGTTTCTTGTTTCACTTCGTAAGATGGTATTGAGCATATTTAGATCTATGGTGTAGGTTTTTTATAACTGCCGGTATTAGCTTTCATAGTTGTTTTAACTCTTCTGTTGACCTACAAATCAGAGTGACCTTTGAAATAACAAAAATGCAAGATCACATTACTATTATTATCACACTCCCTCTCATTTGCGTTTGCAAACCATAGAAACTACATTGTTAGGGGTCTCTTGCAGAGTCTTGTTATAAATTATTATTTCCTTGGCATGTAGGCCTGTACTGCACACTATCCTTGTCTCTTTACAACAGATTTAATTGATTTAATTAAGCTCAAGCCAATAATTCCTCTGAAGGCGCGTTCACATTGAGCCAACGAGGACCAACGAACGACAAAAAATCGCTTCGACTGTACTAGAGGCAAATCAGAACCAACGAATCGGTTGGTTTAGGTTCAGACTTCTGGCGGTAACATCAAAAGCTTGGTGGCGTTGGGTCCCTTCTCCTAGTGTTGATGGGAGAATCGTTCATTGGCTCACGTAGTCACTTGCAGTGTGCCTTGGCTTTTTAACAGGTGTTTATACGTATTTAATTTTGTCTTGTATTGGAAATTGTTGGAGTATGGAGTGGAATAATGAGACTCCATTAAAACTCATGGTAGAGACTTCGACAAGATATCAGAGCCAACTGTGATTCACATAACCGAATCCCCTTTGTTTGATATGGATGAGAGGCCGAACGCCAATGCCTTGGCGACCAACGTTCGCACCAATACATTGTTTGTTGTTCGTTGACCTTCGTTCGCCCAATGTGTACACGCCTTTTTAGTATAAATTAGAGTGCACATTCAGGAAACAAAAGAAAGATAATGATGAATGACAAAAACTTACATTCGAAACATAGGCCTATTATATACTGTATCAAATAACCTTAATATCTCGCGGCTTTTTTTTTATTTAAAAAATCCGGTAGGCTTTCTCGTTTAAAAACTAGCCTATGTAAAATAGGAAAGAAAACGTCTCCTTATAAGAATATTTTACCAAAATCTAGTGAGACTAATTTGTTAAAATTTGGATAAGTAAATTGTACTTTGTTGTAAGAAAAACTGAAAGGAATGTAGACTACATCATCCAAGAAATGGAAATATATTTCTGGTACAGGTCTAGAATAAAATTCTATTTTCAAAAAGAGTCCTATTTTATCGCACATTTTTTTGTATTTTTCAGCATATGTATTTGCAAGCATGTTTCCATGGTTTTTATGTTATATAAATCCGCATCTTATTAATACAAAATAAAATAATAACAAATAATTAACAATACGAAGAAACGGCAAGCGAGGGTAAATTTTAACTTATTCTCACTCCTGTATAAAACGTTCAATTCCATCTGCATTTCAGACCACCCTCTTTAAAAATATATATTTCTGCGGCCTGTCCACTGAAAGTTTTTTATTTATTTATTTATTTTTATTTATTAAGCATAGCCCATTCATTTTCACATTCGTCAGCTGATAAATCATGAAATTAACCCAAATAATCGCTATAACCTGGTCTAAAATATTTTCCTGCATCCTTTTCAATAGCATTCTTGGAAAGATAAGTTACCAGTGATTTGGCAATTTCCTTCCACACAAAGTGACTGCTGTTATATTATTTGTGTTGTGTATACTAAAGACGTTCATACTACTGAACTAAAATTAATCAGTTCCATTTTGGAGCAGGACCAGTTAGGCATTTAGTGACCCTACGGCAGCACTTGGGCGGCCGGTTTAATTTTCACTCCGACTGGGCGACGACTGTGCACAGACTGTCGGCTTTAATTGCTCTGCTATGTGATCCAAGAGAGCACGGTAGGCGCACAGTCGGAGCATAGTCGTCGCCCAGTCCTATATGTGAAAATCGGCCTTAACGATTTTATTTTCTGAACTAATGATTATTTGTAACGATTTTCGTAGAAATAAACTTGCCTCGCGAACAGCAAAGCTTGAGTAAAGCTGAAACAACTGACTGAACATTCAGTTAAGCCACTTATTCTGTGGCAGAATGAGAAACAAAAAACTGCAAAAGAGAGAGAGAAAGAGAGAGAGAAAGAGAGCGAGAGAGAGAGAGGGAGAGATTGAGGAGAGAGAAACTTAAAAATAGAGCAAGAGAGCGAGAAAGAGAAAAAAAGAAAAATGTAACATTCTTGAATTTAATGTGAGGCCTGACACTATTTCTTTGTTACTAAATTGTCAATACTGTATTGGCGTTGTAGTTAAAGCATTAATGAACTTCATGGAAGGTGTCTCCATAAGGCATCTTGAAAAACATACAGTATAGTATACCACCTTAAATACATACTAAAAGCATTTAGCATATGGTACAAAAATAAAACATATCACACATACATACGTGGAATCAATGGTAGTCACAATATTTAAAATGTCAGTCGTTTATGATGATGCGTGCTCAGTCCTCCTTCTTGCTGGATCCCAGATTGTGATTTGTTAAAAATATACATTCGGCACAAATGATGGGCCAACTTCAGTTCTGTTAAATAGTAAAATGCTAATATTATGCCTACATATAGATCACTGTATAGATTATATTAATAGTTTAGCATAGCTACAATATGGCTATTCTTACAGTACATCACAATATCCCATTTAAGTAAATGTGGTTAATAACTTACTAGCCTAACCTTATTGACAATGTCATCCTCTGTCACTATTACTTGGTGCAATGATACTAACTTACAAGACGTGGTCTGTGTCAAGGTTAATTAAGTCAAAGCATAACGAGTTCAACCAGATTATTGTGTCACTTGTGTTCTTATTAAAAACATTGCTTTTATTTTATACATTTGAAAGTTTTCTAAATCATTGAGTCTGTTGCCTTTTAAAAAAAATATAGTTGTATATAATTTCCAGTGTGTTATGATGTCTAATTTATGCCCAGCATTACCCAGACGTGTTCTAAAATAATGTATTTGAAATCATTAGTGTGTTCGTTATATATCTGCTTGAACTTTCTACCGGTCTGCCCAATGTACACTTTTTACACCAGAAATTGCAATAACATTTTACAGGATCAATGCTTGTTTGCAACTACCAAACATAATTTTAGGTACATGTCAGTGAAAATGTTTAATTCTCTTCCGGTTGCTACTAGAAATTTAACTTTTAAACACTTTAAAGGCTTAGTACTGATGAAACTAAAACAAATCTGCTTCTACAAAAATGATGAATTTTTTGAGGTAGCCAAAAACTTTAAATAATCTTTCAGTACCTACTATTTGACCTACACATTGCACTTTTTATTTATTTATTTATTGTTTTGTAGTGTTGTACTGATCCTGTATTTCTTTGTATTTCTTTGTATTTCGTTGTATCTCTTTATATTTCAATGTATGTATTTCTAATATTATTCTTGTACCCTTGTACTATAATAGTTTGTTATATTGTTGTTATATTGTATCCTATACCGCAGAACTGCGGTCAAAATGGATTAAATAAATATGAAATATGAAATACAATCGTTGCAAGTCAGTTTGTATACTCCACTGTCCTCCATTTTGTCTTCATTGTTAGAATTATTGTTGTATAGTTTATTCTGAAGATTAGTGTTTGTTCTAAAAGCGATTTTGAAATTTTCTTTACATAGTATTTTTGTGATTGCGTGTTGTGTTCTGTTATCTGCATAATTAAATGTGGCAAACCTCTTCTTGCCGTTTGTTTCTTTCAGTGGAGTAAGTTGGCTTATTGGATTTCCTTTTTGTTTAATTTCGTTTTATGTTTGCTAACTGTATTCCTAACCACATTTTATTATATCCATTGTTTTCAGCAATCTTCATTATTGTACTGTAATCTTTCCTAAAGTTTGGTTTGCTTATTGGTATGTTAACCATTCTATAGGACATACTATTTTTGGCGGACATTTTGTGGCTATTAGGATGATTAGATGTTTGATTGATTATATTATCAAAATATGTATTTTTTCTAAATATATTCCAAATTCGAGTTTCTTGTTAACTCTAGTTATGCTTAAATCAAGATAGTTTAGAGCGTTATTCTCTTCTTTTTCAAATGTGAATACAAAGTAACACAAAATGTCGTAGCTAAAAATTAAATTACCACATATCAAAGGTAGTTGATGATATTATTCTAAAATGTAACAGAAATAAGATATGGGGATGTCCACAACATTAATAAATACTTAACATTCACACTTGAAAAAAAATGTTCTAACTACGTAGACTTGAGTATAACTAGAGTATAGTAGAGTATGTTAAATGTTTGAGTTCTGATCCCAGAAAAGTTTTTAGTGAGGGTTTAAGATGGTATATACCGTATGCTTTTCAAGCTTTAATTGTAGTTAAAATTAGTATTTGTTTGCGGGCCGTAAAATTAAACAATGGTGCTCATGCGTCCTCCGGTTCGCGGTTTAAGACCACTAGTTTAGATCTTAAGTGATATTTAGTCATATGCCGAATTAGATTCGGAGTTAAATGTTACAGCTGGTTCATAGACACTTTCATACTCTGGTTCAATTGTACTTTAATCCATTTCCCTGCTTTTGACGTATAAATGCGTCACATCCAATACTGTATAAAGGGTTATCAGAATTGTTAAACATTCACGTCGAATACCCGAACGTTTCTACAATAACTAGGTAGTAAAATTATTTTCGTAATAGGTCTACCTAATAATTTTAGAAGAAAAATGACAAGCCTTGGTTCCTTTCAATTTATACAGAGAAGACAACTTATCCTTGGACTTTTACTAGCAAATTTACCTATCCAGGCCACAGTTCGCATAGCACGCACTGTAATCACCCCGTTTACTATGCAATGTTTAGCGAAGGCTGTTCGCTTCTGCGCATAACATTGAGAATTAAAAGCATGTACTACATTTGAATTACTTCCCGTGTTTACATGTCACACCTGTTAAGTGAAAAGCAGCAGCACTGAGCGTACGGAAGTTCAAATTAATATAACGTACCTTAAGCAGCAGAACAGACTCACATGTCAGCTTATTTCGCATTTTTTTAAAGGATATAATTTTTTTAAATTTTTATTGTAGTAGCAGGTTCTCTTGTTGCCTCTTAAAATAATAATCAAAATTCTATCTTGTTTTGCTGTCAGAAGAAAGCTTGTATTTTGTAGATTGTAGTCCTATTAAGATTTAAAATAAATAAATAAATATATATATATACATATATATATATATATATATATATATATATATATCAATTCTGTTCGTGTTCATTTTAATATTACGCTCAATTGAGTTCATGTCGTGTGTTTTAATGTGCGAGAAAGCAAAAGTTCTTGTATTAGAGAAGAAACTAGCCAGGAAAGAATGTGAATTTGATGAAAAACGGATGAAGCATTTAAGTAAAAAACAGAAAATAGATCATGGATAATAGATGTTATGATTAAAAAATGCAACATGTCAAACGCCAAGGGAATGAGGTACTCAAAGGAGCTCGTACTGGAAGGTTTGTTATTTAAAAATTAAATCCCCTAAAGCAGTGGTTCCCAACCTCTTTCAGCTGACCCCCCCCCCCCCCTTCGAATATCATGGTACTGATGGGGAGAAAAAGGCCTAAAAACGTGATTGTCAGTACTTTTGTACTTGAAAAGATCCTTTTAATACTCATACTTGTAAAAATAAAATTAATATTCCTCACCTCTTTTATTATTCTTATTTTTCCTGTGATGCTTTTGCTGTCACACACACACACACACACAAACATATAAAACAGGAAAATGCATATCTAATTATTGTGAATCTTATTTGAGTCTCAGTACAGTTCATAAAAAAAGTTAAATGTAGAAACACAAATGTACAATGTAGAGTTAAAAACTAAATATTAGTGAGATGATTGGCACCGATTTGCTTTCACCAGCTCTGAGAAATTAGGTTTTATGTTTAACACAGCACAACCCAGATCACTCGTATCTCGTATTTGGATTTCCAAATTATTATAAACTTGTTGAGGACAATATACGATTATTTAATATGACAGGGAAAATATAGCTACAATTTATAAGATTACAAAATGTAAATTCACACTGTTTTGTTATTTTTGTTAATTACGGTATGTGTCATTTGTTTGATTAAAGTTAACCGATTAAAAGTTCTTGTCAACCAACAAGGGAACAACACTAAATCAAAATGTGAATTTCAAATAGGTGCACGCCCCCTAAGAAGAGCCTCACGCCCCCCAGGGGGGCGCGCCCCCTAGTTGGGAACCCCTGCCTAAAACGCTATTTGCTCCCTTTTCCCTCAGAATCTCACTTGAAGAGATTGTGTAAAGGCCTAATTATAGATGAGATATAGGCCTAATAACAGATAGGTCTAATAAGAGATAACACAAAACTTTCGCTTTTATATAAAAACCACGAAACAGAATAAATAACTTAATTACTGTCAAATAGCCTATCTTAGTAATTACTTTGGTTTGGTAAAGCTTATCAAGGCAGAGATCAACACCACATTCCTGTAGCAGTAAACACAACACAGCATCTCTGAGGTTTCGACTTTTTTGCTTTTTGGTGCTTTACTGCATCTTCATTACAGCCTTGGTACCCCTAAGTGATCTAATAAACAACTAGAAATACTTAATAAACATTCGCTATTGCTTTCAAAAGCATGCTGCAAACTAATTAATTTTCCCCCTTAGGGGGCTTCTTTTGAAAGAAATACCCAAGGTTTCCTAAAATATATATGACATGTCCATAAATATTCAGAGACCTTACTTGTGGAAGATATAATGTGCTATTGAATTATTCATTAAAACTTAATAAAGTAAAGTTTGGCATAATAACATCATTCATATGGACTCTAAAATTTAACATTTTTTAAAACTCATAGTGCAATATCTTATAACTAGGGTTCGGATGTTTATGACCTAAAAATGTGAAGATTATGACTGCAAATATGGCCCCAAAACCCCAAATATGACCTAGTAAAATAATTGTTCCACTTTAAAATGTTTAAATACACTAAATTCTTACATCACATGAATTCGATCAGATATACCTTTTTTTAACAAATTTGGTTATTTATAATTTTATTTGTAATGAACTTTTACTTTTAAAGAATTTTCTCCTGTTTGCTCGCTTCATCAACTCCAAATAATATTTTTTTAGACCTTGCGTGTACCTATATTTTATGAACAATTGGGTTAATTTAAAATGTAAGGTACCTATTAATTTAGCATAAAAATTAAATTTATTAGATAAATTTCAAATTTAACTCGACCATGCAGTACATACACAGTATAATTGTGCTTCTTTACCGGCTTTATAACTGAAATATGACGTTAAATGACCAATATGGCCAAAATTTGACCAAGACAACAAAATGATCAAAATATTACTCTATATGCAAAATAAAACCGGTCCGATTAGGATAACAAGCCTGCAACTCGTGTTAAATTTGTGTTTGCAGCGAGAATGGAGGTCAGGATAAAGATATGACATGTCATAAACATCGGAACCTTACTTACAGCCAAAGCACATGCGCCTATTGGCATATTCTGAAAGAGTGAAACTTGATCTACAGTCTGGTAATCTTTTCCTTTTCATATATTTAAAACTGTACTCTTGAGAATAAATTATATTTAGTAATATAGGCCTACGATGTACAGAGGCCGTCTGCAAGGTCTTTTCGAGAAATGGAGGACGGCATTGAGATGATAGTAATAGTTTTAAATTATTTGTTTCGAAACTGAACGTCTGTCTGATGTTTCTCTGCTATTTCACGTGTATTTTCACAATTAGCGATGCTAACACCACGCTGCTGCCGACCATAGAAGCTCCACTAGTGATCTCACTTTCCCCGTCCAAGCGCTATGGTACGACCTAAACCTAAGAACAACAAACCATCGACACCTAGTCACTACGTACTTATCAGCATTCTCCCTGCCATATGAAAGCCCTGGAAATATTAATACACAGACAAATGACAGACTATTTCAATGAATATAATATCCTTAACCCATATCAGTCTGGATTCAGAACTGGCCGAAACCAAATGACAATACTAACTCTTCTGGGCTTCAATAAAGCCTTTGTGTCCGTGGATCCCAGATATTCTTATAGGTAAACTGTGTGCAATGCTTTTATCCGAGAGCTGTCTCCGGTGGTTCTTTTCCTGTCTTCACAATCATCAACAGAGGAGTAACGAGGGGGGTTTGGGGGTTTGAACACCAGATCCCAGTATGACTTCTTTTGAACTATTTTTATCTAACCTTTCGGATCTATTTAACTTAATATACGAGTCCAATATAAAGAAAAGCATTGCTTTAGCAGCAGATTTTAATTATGATTTTTGTGAAAATAGCAGTAAACTTGATGAACTTCTAAACCTATTTGATAGCTATGGGGTCTGTCCCTTGATCTTTGAACCTATTTGTTCTAGTCGTAATGGTACTGCTGGTACTGGTTTAGTCAACATTGTTACTAATATCGACAGGAGATGTTCAGGCAAAGTGGTCCCAATTGTATTTTCTGATCACGATGCAACGATCTTGAAAGTTAATAAATGCAACAAAGCTCGAGTTTCAAATGTAAACAATCTCAATTTCAGAAGACAAATTAATGGGCTAAGTTTTTACTATTTTAATTTCTTGTTAAGTCAAATAAGTCAGCTTATGTTATATAGCTTAACAAATCTAAATGAGAAGGCTAACTATTTTATTAATGTATTACCAGACATTACAACTAAAGCGTTTCCTATTGGCTTAAATAGTACTGGTACTATTTAGAAAGAACAAAATTGATAATAGGTGGTATTCTGACGAGCTCCATTTATATTTATAAAAGACTCCTCATCAGACAATAACTAATTACTTTTCCAATATGGTCAACGTGGTCTATATGGTCAGTAATAGCTACCCGGCTAACTAAGAATTCTAACTATAATAAACTTAACATTAACTTGGATGATGCAGAATTCAATTCATTTTTTTTATTAACAAAGTTGAAAATACTGTTAACGAATAAATAGTAAGACGGATCCAATTGCTCTTATAAATAAGTTACCTAAGTTTGATGGCACGTTTTCGTTCAAACATTACCAGTTCAGGATGTATATTCCACTATTTTAAAACTTAATTCTAGCTCCTGTAATGATTTTTATGATCTTAATTCAATAATTCTGAAATGTGCTGTTGTAAATATATGTGCACCCATTGGTTCATATTTTTTACTCTTGTAATGATTATTGTCCATTTCCAGATCCCTGCAAAGTAGTTAAAGTGCTACCTACGTATAAAAAAAAGGTAATTAAAATGATTACACTAGTGCAGGCCTATTAGTATAGTGCCCATAGTGTCGAAAGTTTTTGAAATTCTTTCCTCCGAATCAATTTGGTTTTAGAGCTGGCCATTGTAGAGTTGACGCGGTTTTAGCTCTCGTCAAAAAAAGTCTAGATGCTCTTGATAGAAGCGATTTTGTATGTGATTATTTGACCTTTCTAAGGCCTTCGACACAGTCTCACGCAGTATTCTTGTAAAGAAGCTTAGATTTTTTTAAAATCTAAGTGCTGATTTGATGTCTTCTTATTTAAGCAATAGATTACTATCTGTCTGTTATCTCAAGAAAATTCCTCAACTTTTTGCAATAAAATACGGTGTCCCCCAAGGTTAAATTCTGGAGCCCTGGCACTTAATGTTTCTCATGATAAAATGACTGTTTCATAAATAAAATTGATACTTTATCTATCAAAGTTCAAGATTGGTCTGAAGCCGATAAATTAAGCCTTAACGTTGAAAAAACAGTTGTCATAACTTTTACCTACAGTAGAGTAGGCCTAATTAATTCTCAGATTCCACAGGTTAAGTTCTTTGGCATTCATCTTAATTCTGATCTCGGATGGCATACCCATACTAATGCTATTGCATCTAAAATAAGCAAAGGCCTTTTTATGCTTATGGCTCTAAAATATAGTATTTGTAAACAATATATTTTAACTGTTTATTATGCCCATATTAATTCTCACCTCAATTATGGTGTAATACTTTGGAGGAACCATACTTCTTCTGATAAATTTATCATTTTTCAGAAAAAAAACTATTAGAATCATATGTGGAGCTTCGTAAACAACCCATTGTAAACCACTGTTTATCAAACTTGGCAATCTGACTCTTCCAGCAATGTTTGTTCTTAATAGCCTTCTTTATGTATTTAAACATCTGGACGAATTTACAAATGTGAAGATAACTATGATATACGCAATAGAGGCAATTTATATATTTAAAAAATGTATATATGCCACAACATTTAATAGTTATGAAAACCTTTCTTTGAATCAGTATAACAGCCTACTTGTCATTATGAGACAAATATCTTACTGTGCTATCAAGAGAACTTTGCAATCTTACTTAAGAAATAATCCACTGCACCGCATCCAGGAATTTTATCTATACATTGGCTATGAATTTTATAATTTTTGACGTTGCTATACATTTTTTAATGTCCTGATGGCTAAAATTAAATCTGTTTATCTATATGTTGTTGGTCCAATTCGAAAGAAAGACATATGAGCTAAATAGACACTGTTAAGGGAACCCAGTAGACATGGGAAAACCCTATCTCTACAATGTTAAATTACGTCTTATAAAATATAAGGAAGATTTACTACTAAACTATTATAGTTAAAAAGTTCAATTTTTCAGGGTTTCATTTCTGAGTGAAAATACACGTTCTGAATGGAACATTTTATAATATCTCAACTAGTTAAGATTTTTTAATTGTAAGAAAAAATAGAAATTAAATATAAAAATTATATCATAATTGAAAATGATAAAGAGAAATATCCTTCATTCAGTATGTTTTACATTTTTATATGAAATAATTGTAAAAAACACATTTCCATTGGATACATAGTTTCTGAGAAAATGTTCATTTCATATAGGACAATTTAACACTGTAGAGATAGGGTTTTTCCTTGTCTACTGGGTTCCTTTAATATGAAAGCTTTCAAAACACTCGTGGCAAAGCTACTCATCGCATGTCATACAGATATAACTTATTTTCTTTTACAGCACTTATCACGATAACGATAAGAAAAAATGTCCAAATCCATTCATTCTTATTTCTGTGGGATATTGTGACAAGATTTCCCTTTTAGTGGAGGCGAATTTTGGTTGCTGTTTGGACGTCTTCTCTTGCCCAAATATTATGCTGCTTTTACACTATAAATGAGACCTTTTGCAACCCTTTTCTTGAACTCCGACAGGTCCATGAAAGATTTTCCAGCCATGCATTCACTACTGTAATATTGAGCATGAGCGCATGTACCATCTATAGTTATTTCGACGTCATTGTAATAAAGCACAAGTGAATCCATTAGATCAACCCTACCCATGCGCTTGTTATACACTTCAATGTTGTAGAGGTGATCTATTTCAGCATATGCATGTATATATATATATATATATATATATATATATATATATATATATATGCACCATCTTTTAGATTGCCACTTTGGTTCTAATCATGCGTATGAAGAAACTGTGTGGACAGCAGAATCATATATCCATCTGATTGACTGTAACGTCATTGCTGAGGTGGTGACTGATGCGCTTCCCCTGTCGATCTTTTCTAGACCTTTCACATCCTTCAGTTATTTCTGACTTCTTTTAATCTGTTTTTCCTGCAACTGCCAACAATTCCAAATTGAAAGATCCCTCAATTGCAGAAGAGGGGTGCTGGTGAAGAAATTATCTGCATACATCTTATATCTTTTCCAAGTTCTACAAATTTGTAGTACCACGTCCCCAGAAATTCCACATTCAGATTGTTAACCTTCAGAAGCACCTTGGTATAACACAAAGCACTAGATATAACCGATATATCCTGATTTTACCCACATCTTCTAATCCCACTTCTTTGATTTTTTTTCAGGGAGATAGTTCTTCAGTAATAAATGACTCTTGAAAGGTACCGTCATTTAATCAACAGAATGAAACTCCTCTGAGTCTATGGCTTGGCGATAAGAGTGGTGCAGATACTCAAGGAATGGTTCTAATTTGATTGTCTTGTCTGTGTTAGTATCTGGAATCTGGACAAATATCTTACTATTTCCTCGTATTTATTTACACTCATGCTGTCTGCTATGACTTAGTTCAGGGTCTCAAGGTCAGTAGATAACAATATCATGGGTAATAAATAGAAAATATCGACAATACTTACATGCAACAGCACTGAAATTACATATAACAGCAATACTACTGCCTGTCCTCAAATCAAAGAGAGGGAGGATTCAAGCATGTAGTCCTCATATGAGGACACATATACATTTTACACGCCTGTAGCATGTATTAATTATTTTGCGTTTCTTGAAACTAAATATTCATGTTTTATAAGGTCTAACCAAGCATACAAAATACCCACACCTATGTTTTTTAATCAAATAACAACACAATAAAATCAGTGTCGGCAGCCACAAAGTCAGCCATTTCCATGATGGTAATACACTGATGTCATCTGTCAAGAATCTTAAAAAAACTAGTTTAAACCAAGTAACAGACATCGATGGCTTGGTTGGCGACAGTGAAAGCCAGCGATTTAAAAGGAGGAAATTTAAAAAAATGAAAACACCTATCCTTAGATGCGGACAGTATGCATGAGAAGGTTAAAATTCATAGGATCTTTTATCTTGCTGGTGTAGATGGTGTAGATGTATCAATCGTTAAAAATTAAAATGAATTGTCTTGTATCCTGTCAATGTGAAACAATAATTATAATGTTTAAAAAGTCACATCTTACACATCGTTCTTCTTTTGCGACTTCCCCGTTGTGTATCTGCTGAGTATGGGTGTTGAAGCGATGATGTTGACGGTTGATTCCTTGGTATTTTTCATGGCTAAAATCTACATTTCCACTATTATTTAAAACCATTATGTAAACTGACAATACTTTGATTGATCTGATTTTTGTAAATTTTAATAGCTCACAGAAAAGATAAAACGAAAAAAAGAGCCTTTTCCCACTTGGTATTTTGCATAGCTGCCCAAGTGTTCTTTCTCACACGGTAGGCTTGTTGGACAAACTGATATGTTCTCATTTTCCGACCATTTCTGAGCTTGAGCTTACAATTACAATCACAACACCAAATTCTATTTCTATCTTGTTTGATCACCGTCTGATCTCTTTATGTAATCAGTTACGTTAATTATTTATTTCGGTAATAACTGTCACAACTTGGCTCAAATTGCCAGATGTGCGATGTTATACAAATTGCAACCAGTTTGCAACACAATGATAATAGACAAACATTACTTGCGTCTCAGAATGTGCTTAACCACGAAGGCCATCGTTCTGTTGGAATAGATTTCTAATGACTGTATTGAGGAAATAATAGCGCCATTAGTAACTAGTCGTGCATGTACTCTGCGTGATTGTCATTTCAAAATACTACCATGGTCACTTTTAAGAAACAACAATGATTGATTTATCAAGAATGTCCCCCGCTGTGGCGTATGGGATGAATTTGCTCTCCTCAGGCAGAGGATTCGGGTACGATTCCCAGTTGAGACAAGTTTCCTAGGTACATTTTCTCGGGATTTTTGATCGCCTGTAAGACGAATGTAGGGAAACTGTAGGGCCTCATGGTCTCCGGATATCATCTAGTCGTCATTATTACCTTCATCCCATACCCTGTTCGGCATGAGTGTGTGAGCAACTGGAGTATTCCGTTCTGTGTGTTCGTGGCCCTCCATGTCTTGTCTGATTTAAAAACTATGTATGTCTTTCGTCAGGACGTATAAGGATGGCCGGCGTGGGCCACATAAACATCCCTATAACGGAAGAGGTTTAAATTTATATGTGAAATATGATACGCTAACTGGTTTCGAATCTAGTGGACTTTTAAAACCAGAAAATTGGTTTTAAAAATTTGACATCAATAAGAACTTTTATTAAAATTATTCTCAACTTCTGTCATATTTATGCTCATGGTTGCGATTACTCATCAATCCATGAGTTTATTATAAACGGAGTGTGATAAACTGGGCTGAAACATCTCCGACTCATACTCGGGAGGTAGTGGATTCAAATCCAGTGGCCGGCGGACCAGACTGTAGGTAAAGAAAGTAGTGATAACAAAATATACATTCGCATATTTAAGAATTTATTACAATGGAAATATTATTTATTACAACAGATAATTGTTTATTGAAGCATCGCGGAGTAAGAATAATATTCTGACAGGGTTGTTAAATGAAAGGAGGCCAAAAAGAAGAATCAACGACATAAAAAAAAGCGATCCATTGGTGGAAAGTATATAAGCTTTGGAATCTAACAGGGCAGTTAATAAAATCCCGTTACAGTCTAATTATCCAAGGTTTCAGCTATGTCACAAAGAATTGGAACTGGTGCTGCCAATAGTTCACAGCATTAAACGGCCCACGAGAATAAAATTCCATTAGTAGAGAAGAAATTGCCAACTGAATCATGGACAATTCTAATTTTTATGAATATATATATATATATATATATATATATATATATATATATATATTTGTGGAAAATATTGTTTTTGATGAAAGACAACATTTTTTTTGCATCTTTCAATCGGTAGATATGAAAGCCTATGCTAAGGTGATGACCATAAAAAACATTTTAAACATTTTAATTACATAAAGCATTCACTGGTGCTCATTTAAGCAGTTGTTGTGGTTAACGGCTAATACAAGGCGTGACAATTCAGTGCTATTTAAAAATGGCCGTTTGAGCATTTCAACAGAAGCCTTAAATACATATTATTAAAAGCAACATTTGTTATTTGTTTATTATGTATTATGAAACTGTATTACGGAAAATATTGAAAAATATTACGAAAAATATTGAAAACATAACATTTTGAATTGTGCAAAATTCTGACGTGGTACGCGAAAACGGATTTCATTTTTGTAATCAGTGTGAAATTGTGATTCAGAATCGCTCATTTATTTCAAAACAACAAAATCCATGCAGATCGGTGAATTATTACTTATATTTCCCGTGATTCTATATATACTGATGTAATAAAATTTCCAGTGTTCCATCATGATGTTTTGTCAACAACTGTTGCTCTCGATGAAAATGGTTCTAATATAGGCCTAATGGTAAACACTGTGAAATGATTCGGAGGACCCCGACTGCGCGCATGATGTATTTCTAACTGTTTTAAAGTGCCCGACTGCGCGCGGAGGTCCGTTTTGCGTATAGGTCAACTGCGCGCGACGGTAAGTTTTGTGTATAGGTCAACTGCGCGCGGCGATTATTCCTGCATTTTCCTTCCCATTTTTTGGAGACTTAGGACTCTATGAATGCCGGCCTATTTGCCATTCATAGGTTAGTCTCAGAAGCCCAAATTACTGAAGGAAACAGAATCAGAACTTATGGAAGTTGTTGTTAAATAATCTGCAAAACATGTAACATTCAGATCGTTGGGTATTATGGTCATTAAATCCTCTACAAAAGCATCTCCTACTTCCTCGGGAGAGAGCAAAGCCAAACCGAACACCCAGTGCAACCATTTACCAACATCAGTACTGTTCTGTTTATATTCAGAAGATAGCCCTAAATGACTAACATTATTTACTAGTGTTACTTAGATGAGAAAGACTCACAAGCATTTGACGTATTTGTGGTAGGCTCGCGCGCAGTTGGGCTGTTTACAATTTAGTAGCTCGCGCGCAGTTGAGCTGTTTACAATTTAGTAGCTCGCGCGCAGTTGGGTGTTTACAATTAAGTAGCTTGCGCGCAGTTGGGGAAAAATTGACCCTTTCGCGCGCAGTCGGTACCCACCCAAATGGTTAATACTCGCATTTTTGTGTACATAATTTTAATGCTTTTATGAATTATTTATCTACTGTCGAAAGGAATTTTATATTGAATTATAACTTCTGTTTTTCTGAAACGTTAATGTCAACTTCTTTTAATATTTTGATATTTGTTTCCCTCTGAAGAAAACTAAGATCAATTTTACTATCACTTATCCACATGTTACCTAGTTTACAATGAGCATAGGTCACTGAAGAATACTGTTAATTCTCTTTATGATTTCCTGGAATGGTCTTTACAATATGGTGATATGACTCAGGAAGTTAGGGCTTTATATATTCGTGCAAAGAAACAATGCAGATTACGTTTACAACAGACCAAGTTGTTACACATTGCTGAATTAATGAACAATTCCACAAACAAGTGTAAAGCTGCCTGGAAAGTCATTAATAATGCTAGAAGCACAAATATGAAAACACCAAATTTAGCATTAACTGCTGACAAATTTAATGATTAATTTATGAACTCAGTTAAAGATATTTGGGAAAGTATTAGTAGTTGCGTTTCTTCGAGTTTGAACCTTTTAAAAAGTATGCAGGTGCCACAGAGGTGTTTTAATGGAATTTAGTTTCTAAGGAAGATGTGCTCAGTATTGTTTATCGTTTCAGTAACTCAAAGTCTAAAACATCTATGGCATAAGTAGTGCATTTATTAAACAAGGTTATATATACCTTACAGGGGCGTATTCAGAGGGGGGCTGAGGGGGCTGAGGGGGCTGAGGGGGCTGCAGCCCCCCCGAAACGTTAAGTCATGCTAATATATTGCACATAAGGGCACTTTAATTTCTCAGATAGTAGACATCTACATATATGCTAACAGCTGATCAAGCTAGCAATACTAACGTGTTCAGTATAATTGTGTCCGATAATTAGGCATCGGAAGTTTATAAAATGTCATCTTTTTTCTGAGATATCACAGACAATGCAGGATGTAGTAAAAATTCGTCTTGCTTCAGAACGAAAAAAAACCTTACTCTTACGAGTATTTTGAATTTTTCAACATTTTATTCTCTACTAGTCATTTTTTAGGAAATTTTCATTCTTTCGTTCCCTTTCTCCCAATTTTGTCTTCAGAATGAACTTTTCCAACATTACAGACAAAGCGATCTCGTAATTCCTTAGCTATGAGATATTCATTAATTGTAGTAAACAAACCATTAAAGTAGTAATATAAAATACTTAAATATTGTCCTTTGCTTATTATTATTTATTAATGTAAAATGATCCCTATACAGGCCATGGAAGCCCAAAGGGTTCCAGGAGGTTGAGGCTCCCAGCTTTTTGGACATTCGGCACTTGAAGGTGGTAAGGTTGTCAGCCTTACGCACCGGCCGCCTTTACCCCCAGGATTGCTCCTGGCACTCATTTCTGTTGGAGGCTGAGTCGACCCCAGGGCCATAGTGCCACCAGAAGGATTAGACCAATTGAAAAACTCCAACGACCTCATCGGGAATCGAACCCGCGACCTTCCGGTTTGTAGCGCAGCGCCTCAACCACTATGCTACGGCGTACCCCCCATTTATTAATGTACTACTGTATATTCCCTTTTTAAATATATATTTAGAAATATTAAGGTTATTTTCAATTTTTCATGTCTTATTTTCATAAATTTAAGGCCATTTATAGGTCATTTTTTAGTCGTTTTTATATCATCAACTTCTGATAAATAGTGTTAGGCTTATCACAGCCCCTCCCGAAAAGAAATCTTGGATACGCCCCTGATACCTTATATCCCAGAACCTTCAACGCAGTGTATTAACCAGTGTCATCTAGCGGGGAATTTTCCTCAGTCTTTTAAGAAATAAAAAACAGTGCCAATTTTTAAAACAGGTGAACAATCTAAAGCCAAAATACTACTTTATAGTATTTGCTTATGGGGCAGTGGATTTGGCATAGCGAATATTTTAATGCTTCAAAAGAAGACTGTTAGAATTTTATCAGGATCCTGTTATGATGCTTATTGTAGACCCCTCTTCATAAATAAGAAAATCTTGACTGTTAAAAACGTATATATATATTTAATATATATTTATTTATATGTACAATATCATGGTCTTCTGTTCATTAAAAGGAATCAAAACAGTTATGATCAGGGCCCGGATTCTGATGACCTAAAATTGTTTGAAAAATGACCTATAAAATGACCCTAAATTTGAAAGAAAATGACTTAATAATGATAAAAAATGACCTAAAACTGATATTTTATTTATAAAAAACTTATTATTGTACACACAAAGTTATAGACTAGGTTGAACATAATTGTAAAAATGTAAATAACAGTAATCTTGTGAATGTTCTTTTTTCGCGGGAATTTATACTGGCACTGAGGCACTGGTGAGTCAAAATTCGGCACATCCTTTTGTGGTATGCCGGATTATATTGTTGTTTATTGAAGGTAAACAGTAGTTTGCACTCTCAAATCCAAGCAGGTGGCTGTCTCTGGTGGCAAGTCAATCTAATAACAATTGCAATATAATACAAAATTTTGGCGTTTCTTTGATTCTCACTTCCGACTGAGATATGACAACACTAAACGCCGAATTTTTCCTTCTTGCATTAAATAAACAACACTTCAAAGAGAGAACCGCTGGCGACGAAAAAACTTAATGCACTCAATGTAAATACATGAAAATGACTAAATAAGGAAGCAAATGACAAGAAAATGACAAAATAATGACCTAAAATTGAAATAAATGCCCTAAAAATATAAAACTGCATGAAATGACAAAAAATGACCTAATAAAAATGCATTTCTATAATCTCGAGGCCATGATTAGGATTTATCCACAAGTTGGCAACGTCTATGCAGCATTTATAAAAAGATGACATGTCATTAGAATCCGGGCCCTGGTTATGATACTAGATCTGATATTCATCGATACCCAACAATAAACAATCATCTCATTTTGGAACCCCGGGCCAGGATGACTAAATCCATTAAATGGTTTGAGTGCACGGCTGTTTCCATTTTCAATAAGCTTCCTTTAAATGTCCAGAATGCTGATTTCAATGTTTTTAAGAGAGTTGTCCATAAGTGGCTTATTGAAAATCCCTTTTATGATACAAGGGAACATTTTGACTTTATTGTAAACATATTTTAAACTTCGGTTTTATGTATTTTAAAATGTTATGTACTCTTCGTATTAACATATTCTATCATATAATGTGTTTTCACATTATCCATAGCATATATGTTACTCACGACAGTAGTATGGTTTTATATGTGACGTCATTGCAGGAGCTTGCAGGAGCCGGAGGGGAGGGAGGCGCCGGAGTGGAGGGGGAAACGGGTCACGTGACAGGAGCCGCAGGAGCCGGAGGGGAAGGTGGGCGTGGTCTATGACGTCACAAGTGGGCGTGGCTGTGACGTCAGTGGCGGATTGTATGACGTCATAAGTGGGCGTGGCTATAACCACGTGATTCAAAATGGCGTCGGTTCCGGTTCCTATTGCAAATGGCGTACGAAGCGCGAAATTTAAAATTTGAAAATTAATAATATAAATGGCGTCCGTTCCGGGGCGTACGAAGCGCGAAATTCAAAATTTGAGAATTTATAATGTAATTGGTTACGTTTCCGGCGCGAAATTTAAAATTTGGAAATTTATAATGAAAATGGCTACGTTTCCGGTTCCTATTTCAGGTGGGCGGATGGCGGTTGATTTGAAAATTGCAAAAGGTGGAAATTGAATATTACAATTGCAAATAGCGGATGGTGGGAAATTTGAAATTTGTATATTGGTATTGTTTTACAAGATGGCGACATCGCATACGACATCAGAGGAGGAGCAAAGGATTGATGACGTCATTGCAGGAGCCGCAGGAGCCGATGACGTCATTGCAGGAGCCGCAGGATTGATTACGTCATTGCAGGAGCCGATGACGTCATTGCAGGAGCCGCAGGAGCCGATGACGTCACAGCAGATTTAAATCTTTATGTCTTTTTAGCATGGAAGCATTACACTATGACGGTTTCTCACAACGCGTAAATGCATCGTTATCAGTTTTCTGTAAGATGATTCTTTTTCTAAAATCTAGTGACTCATCCTAGAGTAAAGGCGGTCGGTACCCCGCGTTCCGAATGTTAAAAAATCTAAACCTCCTTATTTATTATCAGAATCCATCGAAAGTGTATAGTTAGCATTATTTTATTCCTTCGTAAATATGGTAGCTTTCGTCTTAAAACTATATTTTATTTGTAAGATGATAATCCTAGCCCAAGGGGTTAACTCAGCTTCTGGCTTAGCGGATAGTCGTAAATTTTCCTATCATGATCGATGCATAATCTTACATGTTGAATTATCTTCAAATCCCCCAGTATAATGTCAGAATAATATTATGTTAATAATTATAGGTTTTTATAAGACCAACACCGTATGTGTTATATCAATACAGAAAGCCAGTGAATGTTTAATCATATGCGTGCAGTGATTTTGCTTAGGTAGCAGTAGTATCATCTAGCCCTCCATACATGTTATCTCTCTTACTATGCAGCGGTAATATAACGCTGTACGCTTATCGCTATCTTACAACGTCATTCATTGAGACTTCCTTTTAAATCCCAACTCTATCATATTATAAAGTCGCAGGCCAGTACTTTTAAATATTAAATCCTTAATCATAGCACATGTCTTATGTAGTATTAGTCAACAGTATTTTTATTGCGGAATATTGTAATATTTCATCGCAGAGTGGTAGTGAACTTATTTTGTAATATTCCATCGCTGAGTGGTTCTGAGTTCGATTCAAAGTCAGTAAAGGCATATTCAGCTTTTCTCACATTGCGGGAAATTGAATATACTGTTTCAGAAAAGCGCTGATAAGAAATAAATATCAAATAACGCTTTAACGTATATTTCTCCCAGTGATTCATCTCCGCTGGAACCTTATATTATTAATGTAGTTTGATACAGAGTATGTCAGCATTTATTATATGAAAATTAATATTTTATTTCCGTACCAGAATTAAATATCGGATATCTGTTGATGTCACCAGAAATGAATATTTTTCGCATACGACATCGATTTAATGTGGGAAATCATGAACAGGTATTTTCACAAGCAGGAAACGCGAAATATCAAATAACTGCTGATAAGCTTTAGCGTATATTTACCAAGTCGTGAGGCTAAAACTTTTTTCTATCGTCAGCATTTTTTTAAACTGCAATCATTCCATTGGTGTAAAATATATTTATCCTGCTGTGAGGCTATTTCATAACGTCATCACTACAGACCTACTTCTCGTATAATGTTTGGCCGCTAGCTTTTAAATACGAGGTTGAAAGTTGCAATACATTCATTTGAAGCGCCACGGAGTTTTAGAGTTTAGATGATTAAATATGCATTACCTATTTTTATGTACGATGCTTTCATTCACCGTTCTACAAACGGACTTGATCAAATTGTTTACTTTATACATCACGTAACAGTCCTATTACAAATAGTAGAAACTCAAAATAGCTAGAGGTTCGAGTTTTCAAAACTTACAATTTTTTCCATATTTAGACTTTCAATTAAATTTATGTTTTTATTTTACAAGATCACCAGTAATTTTTACTATGATCCACAACGGTGGCGCGGCTCCAAACACCCTCAATGTCTACCACTGATGTTTTATAAAGTCGTTATTATATTCAAATTATATTTTAATTTCAAGGTGGTCTGTGTTAGAGCTTTTTCCATGAATATGTCATCCTCAGATCCAACTAAGTTTTAACTTTTGCTTCCATCCGTATATATTTTCATTGAATAATCCACATATTCTTCCACTTTGCTAATTACTCTTAAGTCCACTGGATGAAGTCAGTTGTGAGAATCTCACAAAGCTTTCTCTACCCTCAAAATTGTAACAACTTTAATGTCCTCCAACATACAGATTTTACATCATAGAGCAAAAATATTTTTCCAGGTTATAATATTGAGATTATTTTAGCTTTTTTCCATAGATTTAGGGAATTTTCTATTTGTTAATCATCCACTATCAATCATCGTTATCTTGCTCACTATATCGGCTTCTCCACGAGCTTTTAAATGTTCATTATGTTCTAAAACATTCATAATTTCTGAATGTATACAAATATAATCTCCGGTGTTTATTGGTATCTTTGTTTCTTCTCTTAACCTTCTCCAAAATTAACTATCTTCTTATTATTATCTGGCTCATAGCATCTTCTTTACTAATTGTATTCGTTTCTAAAATATGGTTGTTAACACTATGCTTTTCCTTATTTTTGTCAGATCTAAGTTTGTATATTTCATTCCATGAGTGTTGCTCTTTACACATTTCTTGCACTAATTCATTATTCTTTATAATACGATACCTTCTCATTAGTATACAAATGTCATAGATTTTTACCTAATTTACACCATCATGTTTTGAATTAGTTTCTTAACTTTACACCATTTTTTTTAACTTAACCTACACAATATTCCATCAATTTTTTCTTTTTATCATACAACCTACCTAATTATCCTAACAAAATGGGATTATCACCAAGTTAACATACATTTTTTCTATAATACATCACAAGTTTAGCGGTTAAAGATAATATGCTTATTGTTTTTACATGTTCTATAACGTGGTACTACACCAGTTCTAACATTGCCTATGAACTCGACATGTCTTAGACCAATATTTTAAATGTACTTGATACAAATATAATTTTTTACGAGATCTTCATCATAATTTACAGAGCACCTAATAGTTATTTGTAATATTGTTTTAAATTTAAAGTCATTGTATCCGATAGTCTTCACAATATTTCATTTTAATTTTTCGGTTATGTTCGTTCTATATAGGTATTTCATTTATACAATCAAGCTATATAACCTTAAAGGGTCACATCCTACTTCGTATCAACCGCTCATTCTACAATATTTCATGTCGGTACTAGGTGATAATATTAAGGTCTAAGTTGTAACCACAACGGTTTTTCAAATACGAGCTACCATTTCTTTATACAGCTGAATCTTCAGAAGTCCTTACAAAGGTCAGTACATACCGTTTTAAGGTTTTTATTCAGATAAATCCGTTCACGATTGGTATATACCCACTACAAATCCACAGCGTAGATATTAGCTCTAACGACAACATACAGTCTTTTCTCATCCATCCATATGTATTTGTTCTTCCCATTTCCTTTTTGCCACTTGAAATAATTTCGGTGTACACTTATTTATAGTATTTATCTTTATAAATATCAAATATCAGTACTCATTAATAATTAAATTACGTTTACATCCAAGTGAGGTACTCTTCACATTCTGCTTTTCCTATATTATATCACATGCTTTATTTATTTATTTATTTATTCAAAATCTTAACATCAGTAGAGTAAGAAGTAAAATATGTATTATAAAGAAATCTTTTTCGTTACAACTTCAACAGAATTTTTTCATCTCATAATGTATACAAAAGTTCAGTCACATCCTTAAATTATATTCCAAATTCATCTCCCTCATTACATAACCTTCCTTCAAGATGATTATTTATTTATCAAGTCATCAAATATCAAAAAAGTTAAAAAATCTATTTAATTAATTATAATCATTGAATTTTAGCTAATTTGTGACATCATATGTGAAATATTTTTCTTAGCTTCTGGTAATATGTACATTATATTTTATGTATCAAATGATTATGCAAATATCAGAGTCAAGAAAATAACATACATCTTCTAGCATATAGAGAGTAAGTTTCACAACGCAAAACGTACACGTGAGAAGGTGTTGATTAGTCAGCAAAGTATATCAGGATCCAAGTCTCTATACCATACACCTTCATTAAGGAAAAAAGATATCGCGTATAATTTCCATAATAAGCATTTATATTTTGCATGCTTTTTCCCTAACGTCCTGATTATAATATTCAATTAGATATAAGTTACCATAGCTATGTTATCAATACAATGTTGAGGTTCAGGTTTTACATCTGCTTCATGT